>PVKB01000410.1:0-600000 GCA_004027205.1 Ctenodactylus gundi | reverse complement strand
TCTGAGTTGTGAGGTTAGATTATTTATTTGGGCTTGCTCAGTTCTTTTTATGTGTGCATTTATAGAACTGAATTTCCATCTTAACACTACCTTCATTGTGTCCCAGGGGTTGTGTTGTGATGTGCTGCCACTGTTGTTTATTTCTGTGAGCTTTTTTATTTCTTCCTTGATTTCTTCTGTAACCCAATGTTAATTTAGAAGAGCGCTGTTCAGCCTCCATTTGTTTGAGAAATCAAGAAAGTAATAAAAACACGTCCAACCAAGAAGACCCAGGACCTAATTGACTCCCAGCAGAATTCTATGCAATATTTAGGGGAGATTTAGTACCAATGTTCATCAAACTTTTTCAAAAAACTGAAAAGGAAGGAAAATTGTCTAAATCATTTCTTGAAGCACCATAACTCTTGTTGCAAAACCAGACAAACATCCAGCAAAAAAAGAAAACTACAGGCCAATATCCTTAATGAATATAGATGCAAAAATATTCAGTAAAGTCCTTGCTACCAGGATGCGGCCAATCATAAAGAAGATTATACACCATCACAAAGTGGGCTTCATCCCAGACATGCAGGGATGGTTCAGCATACACAAATAAGTAAATGTTGTAGAACAAATTAACAGATGCAAAGATAAAAATCACATGATTGTCTCAATGGATGCAGAAAAAGTATTTGACAAAATCCAACACCCATTTATGATAAAGGCTCTAAAGAAAATAGGAATAGAGGGACCCTATCTCAATATGATTCAAGCTATTTACACCTCCTCCGCCAATATAATAATCCTAAATGGAGAAAGACTGAAAGCATTCACACTAAATTCAGGAACAAGATAAGGACGGTCACTGTCACCCTTGCTATTTAATATAGTACTTGAAATCCTAGCAAGAGCCATCAGGCAAGACCAAGGAATAAAAGAAGGGAAGGAGTAAAGATATCCAGATGACATGATACTCTACATAGAAGACCCAAAAATTCCACCCAAAGATTCTTATAATTAATAAATAAATTCAGCAAAGTAGAAGGTTATAAAATCGATACCCACAAATCAATAGCATCCCTATATGCCAAAAACAAATCCAAAGAGAAAGAAATCAAGAAAACAATCCCCTTCACAATAGCAACAAAGAATAACGTACTTAAAAATAAACCTTACCAAGGAGGTGAAAGACCTATATAAAGAAAACTACAAAGTCCTGAAGAAAGAGATTAAAGGATACTATAGAAAATGGAAAGACATCCCATATTCTTGGATAGGAAGAACTAATATTGTTGAAATGGCCATACTTCCAATTCAACCATACAGATTAAATGTGATACCAATCAAAATGCCAACTACATTCTTCACAAAACTAGAAAAGCAACCTTAAAAGTTATATGAAGCCAAAAGAAGACCCAGAATCTCTAAAGTAATTCTAAGTAACAAGGACGAAGCTGGGGGAATCATAATCCCAGACTTCAAAAAATACTACAAAGAAACAGTGATGAAATCTACATGGTACTGGTATAAGAACAGTCAAGAGGACCAGTGGAACAGAATTGAGGATACTTAAACAGACCCAAACACCTTTAGTCACCTGATCTTTGATAAAGGGGCCAAAACAATCCACTGGAGAGAAGACAGCATCTTCAACAAATGGTGTTGGGAACACTGGATCTCCACATGAGGGAGAATGAAATTAGAGCCATACAGTAAAATCAGACCAAAATGCATCAAAGAACTGGACACCAAAATAGAAACGCTGAACTTAAGGGAAGATAAAACATCCAGCAAAAAAAAGAAAACTACAGGCCAATATCCTTAATGAATATAGATGCAAAAATATTCATGAGACATAGGGACAGGAAAGAATTTTCTGAACAGATCACCCACTGCATAAGAAATCTCAGCAAGAATCAACAAACGTGACTACATTGAACTAAAAAACTTTTGCACAGCAAAAGAAACAATCATCAAGGTGAAGAGATAACCCAAAGAGTAGGAAAAGATATTTACCAGTAACACTTCAGAAAAAGGATTAATATCTAGAATATACAAAGAACTCAGTGTCCTCCAGAAGCCTCATCTGTGCCGTGATTGCCTGTGGACATGCTGTGTGCTGATGGAAAGCGGTGCCGGGCCGCAAGGGTTCTTGGTTAAGATTAAATTTTAATTGGCTTATAACAAGACACAAAATTACTTCGACAAAATTAAAACCTCTCTTGTTAAAGATATTTTTGTTTTAAATTTTACAAAGAATAAATCAATAATCAAAAAATTCTGATGTTATTCTACTGTGTTACATTTTGAATTTATTCTTACTTAGTTTTTGAGAATAGACTATCTGTAATTAGGAATGATTCACAGAAAGGATACACCACTAGCCTACATGACAAATTTACAACAAAAATATAAGTCTCAGATCTTGTAAGTTACCAGTTGTTTTAAAAATCATGTTATGATATGTATATCTATCTATCTATCTATATCAAATGCCAGTGTTACACAGGTTATAAGCACTGTCTATTTATAAAAAGAACATATTAATATACTTGGTGTGGGAAAAGCCCAAAATATTTGTTTCTGACTCTTTCAGTGTTTTTTTTCTGTGAAAAACAAAATGACGTTTTATGCAAATACACTTAAGTAGTTAATTTAAACCAAGATTAGGCAGTAAAATAGCAGTAGTGTGTCTATTACAGAAAGAAAGAAATTCTTTGTAGCCTACCTGAAAACTGTTAGCATTCTGCCATGTGAACAACCCATCGACAGCCCCGGTAAATCATGGCGTAGGCGTTAGATGGAAATACATATAGGCAGGAGGGATAGGAAAGGGGTAGGGGCAGCAAGGCATGAGGAGGGGAGGGTTCCAAGGGAAAGGGCAGGCCTGTTCCCCGCTGAGCCACATCATTAAGAGAAGCAGGCAAGAATAAGTCAAAATTCTATCAGCCTGTCTCCCTTAAGTATATAAGCAACTGAACTCACAGAAGTTAGAAAAAGTAACAAAGGAGAGTGTAAAGCAATACCAAGGGGACTCCCTCACAATAAGAAAGCCAACCCCTGAAAGCCCTCAGCAGTGACCCATCCATCCGGGCCTCCCTCTCAGTCATCTGCCAGCTTTATGTTTGCCTCTGCACCTTAATAAACTTTACTCTTGCCTTGTCATCTGCCAAACTCCATCTATCTTTTGTTCTCAACTGGTATGAGAGTTCTGGACCCAGAATGTTGAGTGGGTAGTCATGCTTACCCCAGATGGAATTTGGAACAATCGTTATTAGCTTTCTACAGCAGAGAGCTCAAAAATTGTTACCAGAATATTTAACAAGTTGTTCTTATACAAATTACTAACTTCAGGATATCTTAAAATGAAGAACAAATTTAACCTTTAATCCTCTTAAGGCTTATTTTAAAGCTCATTTTCCTAATTTGTCGACTTACAATTTGACAAAAGTCTGCATTTTCGAATACTTATTGTCTCCCTAGAATAATTAATCTCACGCTTTTTAAAGGATCAGCTACCTTTTCATCTTGTATCATATTTATTACATCTAAATACATTTTTTGAGACAAGGTCTCACTCTGTAGCCCAAGCTAGTCCTAACCTCACTATGGAGCCCAGGCTAGCCTTGGACTCACAGCAATTCTCCTGTGTCAGCCTCCTGAGATCTGGGATTATAGGCATGTGCCACCATGCATGGCTTATTAAATACATTTTCATTTATATATTTTTAAGAAGCAAAGAATATATAAACTTATACTTAGCAAATATAATTAGTATTTTAATTATAACACAGGTATTTTATTTATTTACCTAATTTTATTTTTAACAGCTACTCCAGATTTCCCACAAACATAAATCATCCAAGAAGTACAAATCAATGTCCCAAACCATTGTTTTTGCTTAGAAACAAAAACTTTCAAAAATTGAAGTCAAGACCTGAAAACCATATCTTCGTGCCCTACAACAGAATGCTATGAAAAAAAAATCTCTGAACTTTTCTGTGGCTTTTGAGTTTAAATATTTACGTTGATCCCAATAAATGATCCTCTAACGAAATTCTCATTTCATCAAAAGGAGACTGTCTTGGATAATAAGCATGCTCATAAATGAATTTACTTGGAAGACTATAAAAGAAAGATTTAGAAAGATCCACAAACTTGAGGGAAATCCTCCTCCCACCCTGACAAAACATGGACCCATTTATTTCAGGGAATTAGAAGAATGGCTGGGCCATGTTCCTTAAGACAATGCTATCTATTTTCAATAGTGAGAAAGCTCTTAAAATAGACTTTCCCTAGGTCTTCTCTAATAAACAGAAACTTCATTTCCTCTTACTGCACTACTGTAATAATTCATGGGGGATGTTGTCTTTCTACCTGACTTCTGCTGAGTAGAATAACCAAGTGGAGCTTCTGTAAACCATTATTGCCACACACACACACACACACACACACACACACACACACACACACACATTCCTGGGAAAAATTAATCCTGAAACTGATGCAGTCATTATATAGTCAGAGACTAACACGTAGATGAGAAAAGAAGCAGCCTTAAGCAGCCTTGACACTGACTATTATTTTATAATGTTTTTGAGAAGCTAAAAAACTTAAATAGAAGAAAAAGCAGCTAGCACTATATAAATATGTGTGCCACATTCTCTCAATGTTCAGCCAACTCTGAGTCTTTAAGGCTGTACCTAATTGAAAAAGTTTTTATTTCTTCATCAGCCTTACATACAAACTTCATGAAATTGAAAATACCCATTTGACTTTCAGACACCTAATAGTTAAAGAAGATGTGGTATATATACACAATGGATTATTATTATCCCATAAAGAAGGATAAATTTGAGTCATTTATAGGAAAATTGATTCATCTTGAGACCGTTATGAAGCAAAGTAGACTCAGAAGATTAATTATTGCATGGTTACTCTAATATGAGAATCCCAAAGCATAAATAAGTAATAGAGGCAAACCAGTATGATGGTAGGAAGAAGGCACATGGATTTATGAAAAGGGAGAGAGGATGTGGGAGGAGATGGGAGGGCAGGAAAGGGGGAGTGAAATGAATATGAAGTTCATGTGCTATGTACGTGCCTAAATTCCTCTAGTTTAGGGGAACTATTGCTCATCACACATACATACTAATAAAATAATAACTTTTAAGAAAAAATAAGCCAAACACCTAAAATATAATTCTGATTTGCTAACATGGCAAAATGTATGTTGAAAGTTCTGAAGACACTTTCCTGAAGACATTTACTTTTAAACATTTGCTTAAGATAACTGGTAAAAAAAAAAAGGCATTTAGATTTATACTTTCTTAATTAATGAGTACTCTTTCAGTTTTAAATTAATCTAATACCATTTGAATAATATGCAAATACAGACATAGATATAGCATATAATTTACACCTATAAGCCAATATATATTAAGCAAAAACATATATAACGTTTAGATTTATCATTTCTAGCTTTTAAACAATTACACTATTTACATGATTTTTCTTTTTAAGCAACACTTAATTCTATATTTGCATGTCTGAAGGTAGAACTCCCGTTGAAACAAGGTAAAACATTTATATCTCAAAAGAGATCGCTTGTCATTTACATTTCAATTTCCTGAAGATTTTTTTAATTCTGCCCTAACATGTCATAAATCTTAGTCAATTTAAAAGGCTCTTGCCCAGGTTTAAGAACATTTCCTACTGTATTAAAATTTTAGACATAGCTAGTCAGGAATTTACACATCTTATCCTAACTCTGTTGATCAAGATCTCTGGTACAGAGAAAAAGAATCTATTTAGGAACAATTCTCTCTACTGAAAAGAACTCAAAGTCACTCCATCTGTAAAAAAAAAAAAAAAAAAAAAAAAAATTCCCCATTTCTTGAAATGAGGAATGGAAGTAGAAGGAAACAGAAATCGTCATCAAACAGAAGTTTTGGCAAATATTTTGAAGCACAACCAGTTCTGAATGAACGAGGGACGCAAGCCAAATGGAGACGAACAGAGTGTACTTTCAGCCACATTGGCCCTATTATATCACAATAAAATCACTTGTTTCAAGTCACAGGTAGCTAAAAGTTTTTCCTTTTCATTTTTGACAAAGGGTCTTGCTCTACAGTTCAGGCTGGTCCTGGACTCACTCTGCAGCCAGGCTGGGCTTAAACTCACAGCCATCCTCCTGCCTCAGCGTACCAATTACTGGGATTACAGGCCTGCACCACCACTCCTGTCTTATGTGGTGCTGTTGAAATCAAATACAGAGCCTTGTGCTTGCTAGGCAAGCACTTTAACCACTGTGCTATTCTTCCAGCCCAACTAAAAGTTTTTTAAGGAGCTAAGACATTTTCACAGGCCTATAATCTCAGCACTTTGGGAGACAGAAGCAGGAGGATCCAAGAGTTCTAGCCCAGCCTGGGCGACTTAATGACTTAGACTGGGTCTCCAAATGAAAAAATAAAACTGAGCTGCAAATGTAGCTCAGTGTGAAGGCCCTGGGTTGCATCTTCAGTACCACAAAAACAACAGCAAAAAAGAAGTGCGGGTACTTTTCATTCCTGAGCAAACACCACAGAGCTCTCCAAACACAAACACACCCTAGTGTTTTCAGCTTCCTAAAAGACTCTTAATCCAAACTTCCCTGTCAGACAAAAATTCAACAACCGGATTGGCTCCCAGAGAATCCTTGGAATGACTCAGAGCCCCAAATGGCTCATATAAATCTGATCAATTCAGATGAGCCCCAAAGATTTTTTTTAAAAAAAGGACTAGGACTACTGTTTCTGCAGGAGAGATTTAAATCTTCATCTGAATACTGTCTTAGAGGTATTGTGTTGCCCCAAAAGCTCTCTGGCCAAACTGAGTGTGTGTTCTGTTAGGTCTTAAAGGGGGCAATGTTTCTTTGCTTTACATTTGTGTGGTGGAGAAGCTACAACTCAGCCCCATCATCGATAGATTTTTGGCTGCAACCTGTCTAGTACTATGCAGCTTCAAAATGATGTTGAAACCCTGTTGTCCATCCCAGAACAAAATTGGTTATAAGAAGTGAAGGGTAAAGTGGGTGTGGTGGCGCATGCACGTAATCCTAGCTCTCAGGAGGCTGAGGCAGGAGGATTGCCGTGAAGTCAAGACCAGTCTGGGCTCCATAGTGAGCTCAAAACCTGTTTGGAGTAGAGTGAGACCCTATCTCAAAAAAGAGAGATAGAGAGAGCTTGAGAAGAGAAGCATGAGAAAAATGAAACCAAACCAAACTAGAACACACTAGTACTTTTCTAAATGGACAGAATAAATTCCTGGAAATGATTTTTTCCTCTGAATCATTGCTTACACCCGTCTGTGTACCAAAGTAATCTGTAGTAGGTCCAAATGGCCCTAAATGGTGAAGGTGTTTACCTTACCTAAGTGATACTGGTGAATGAGCTAACAGAAGTTCCCAATAGTGGATATAGTAAGTTCTCAAAGTTCTCTTCTTTAACAAGAAACTGTAGAAAGCCCATCAGCTTCTGAAACTTTTTCCTTTTAAAATCAAAGGCATTTTTGTAGGCACTTAATGCCATGAACAGGAAAGGAGGGAGAATTCTCAGGATGAAAACTTGTCCCGTGAAGCTACTGGAATATCTCTGGAGTCCTGATCATGGGTTCAGTTAGCAAGCCGTCAGCCCCTTTGCCTAGTGCTGGCTGCTTCTTCATTGGGAACCAGGAGACCCGTGATTGTCAGGAACCTGGATTTGTCCCACTGTTCATTCCAAAGCACTTGCTGGCCACTAAGGTTTATATGCTCAAGTTCATTTGCTCGCCACTGAACAAATCAAAAGAGGCCATTTGTTTCGGTTAAAAAAAAAAGTGTTTGAAGTGTTTGTTCACACTCAGCTCCAAGAAGATGAAGGTGCTCATGTGCCTCGAATCATCTCTTGATATAAAGGGCTCTTTCTTACAGTAAAGAATGCCCCGGAGAGAATCCGATGACTTGTGCAGGTTTGTTTCACCTCACCCTAGACCTCAGCCTATCCATCCTTTGCCCAAGGGAACGAAATTGAACTTGACTTCCGGTGCCAGCATCTGCATAATTTCCATTCTTCTGGGCTTCCGAGAAGGAAAGCTGGCAATTTAAAATTCTCTTTGCCATGCCAGTTACACATGCTGGAATTTTGCATCCACATTTAAGATTCTAGAACAAATTTGAAAGCCAAGAAAATAGTTTATTTCCCCTTTCCAAACAGATTGGAGAAGCTACATTTTTCTAGAAAAACATGAAACTTTTAAAGTTCTCTTTTATCATGCCAGTTACATGTACTTGTGGAATTTGGCACTTATATTTGTGATTCTAGAGCAAATTCAAAAGATAAAGAATTCGTTCATTTCCTCTTTCTAAACTACAAGTCAAATTCATTAACACTATCTGTGGTTGGTCGCTTGTTATAAGAGGTAGTTAAAAAGAAACAAATATGGAACAAAATTGCAGGCGGGATATCCATAAAACAGCCCAATATATGTACTGCACTATTAACATAAATAATAGGTGTTTCAGAGATAATCACTTTTGAGAAATAAAACATACTGTTCTTTAAATAAAAATAACCCCACGAAACCACAAAGGTAAAACACAGACTTTGAAGTGTTTTTCCAGAGCAAGAATTCATCTAAATATGCATGTCCTTTGTCTCAATAATATATAGTGCAGACGTAAACGTAAGGTCAGTATAAGATAAATCTCTGGCCTTTCAAAGTAGCTTCCTGTGTATGTAAGACTCATTTAACAATTGAATACACAACGTAGTACGTCCTGCCTGCCCAATTTCCTAAGTCATACATTGAAGGAAGTACACTAATAGGTTTATCATTATTTGGGGCCACTCAGCAATGAACTTTAAGATTAAATTAAATAAATGGAATGTTCTTGGTTATAGCTTCCTGTAGCTGAAGGCTTTTTGTCTTTCTGCTTGTTTTGGTGAAGTTGGCAATATTTTCACCCCCACCAAAATGAAAAGAAAAGCAGCACAGAGAACAAATCAAGAATTATTCCTCTGGGCTAATCCTTGGGCAGTTTCCCCTGGACCCTCTGTGTGCTTAATGATGGATTGTCCTGCCACACTATAGGACTGAGAAATCTATCCTCGCTTTCAGCCCCAAACCACTTACACCTTAGTAATGGTTTTGTTCAAAGGAAAGGAAGAATCATTTCATGTGAATATTGGGCAGCCAAACCAAAGATTGGGCAGAAGTTATCCACTACGCCTCCAAAAAAAAAAAAAAAAAAATAGCTGAGTGATGAGCCACACTCTTTAGGAAAGCTGTAAATCTGATGGCTTTGGAATGTCAGAGAGATCATCTTATTAGGCCTGACTTCACTAAGTATTAAAAGGGAACCAGATAACCCAGTTAATTTGAACAAGTTGTTACAATTAGAATTTTATTTCCAGAAGAGAAACAGGTAGGCTTACTAGGGTCAGGCTGGAGAACGTGGCAAAAATATCTATTTGCAGTCATCTTCAAAACACGTTGGAGAAAGAGGTTGTGAGTTTTGGAAAAGAAAAAGCCTGAGTTCAAGTGTCCTCCCTGCGAAGTAGCCTCTGTCCTCTGATGATGTTACAATCAACCTAGAGCTATACCAAATTACGTAAATATTCCAAAAGATATTTAAATCTTCCCACATTTACTATTTAAAAAGCAAAATAGATATGACATCAGACTCAGAATTTTGAACTTTCTACATTTATTTTACAGTTTAGTAAACATTTCTGAGATTTATTTATTTTTTCCTCAACATTATTATTTGTATTAGGGTATGTTTGAGGTGCATAATAATTACATCCATCTTAGGGAATTAGTGCCTAGATGAGTCACATCTGGCCACATATAGGGAAAACCATAATCTTTCCAGTGCTTAAAACATCTAGGTATTAATCTTGTTAGGACTGGAGCACACGATAAAAAAGATGCTTAAAAGCATTTTTAACAAATATTGGAAGAAAGAGGTACAACATCTGAGAGTCTAGAGTTGCATTTTTTCCTACAAAGACCCTTCCCCATTGATACAATCAGAAGCTAGTGTCTGTCTGAACTAGGTTAGCTGGGGAACTGAGGTGAGACTCACAGACTGGCTTCCTGAGATAGGATGCTAGCTGGTGGGCCCTGTTTACTAGGCCATAGCAGTTCTGCCAAGCAGAGAGACCCTGTGGAGAGGTTGTGGGTTGGAGCCTAGGAACGGTTGCTATTCTGAGATGGTCCACAGCTCCAGAACTGCTAGACATGCGCTTGCTTCCAGCACTGAGATTAGAAAACAAACCAAGCAAACAAACATCCCCATCCACCAGTATTTAACCTCCTGTTGCTCAGAATTGGGATTTCTTGATTCACTAAGGATGACAGAAAAGCACAGAACCAGTAAGGGCATGGGTCCCATCCAGGCTAATGCCAAACAGGTTAAAGTTCACCCCAGAGAGCAGCCAGTACAAAGCTTATTCAAACTCAGTGTGATTAGGTGCCACATTTCAGCCATTCAATCATGAAAATGAAGTTCATTGAAATTCTGCATGCCTCTTTAAACAGAAGCTTCAATCTCCATTCCATGCTTCTGCCTGAGTCTATATTTGACAAAGACAGATATCCAGTTCAGGATTTTACTTCCACTGTCATGGGCTGAACCATTAACTCACAGACCTGACCCAGTCACGCAACTCATCTCTACTCCAGCTAAGGCATTCACTTGAAATAATTTAGTAGCAAAGGCTTTTGCTTCCAGCAAGCATAGGTAAATCCTGGGTTTGTCATTCCTGAATGGGCTGCCTATCTCCTGCTGCTAGGCCTTCATTAACAAATCTCTGACTAAACTGAAGGGGAAACAAATAAGCCTCTTGCTGTGCACGAATACACACAGACTCCTCCACTTTTGTTTCTCTTTTCTCTTGACTCCTGGGATTCTCCCTTCACACTGGGTTCTTTGAACAGTGTTTTTTCTCAGTGTCTTTTCCCTCCAATAATGTAGCCACTTCTTTTAGCTCTGTCTTCCACTCCTGTCTCTTTGATTCCCAACTGCACAATGTCATCATCTCCTACGGACTTCTTTTTGTTTGCTCTGTCCACAGTGACAATTCATGCTCCAAAATAGAGCTCCCTCATTTCCTATCTTTGGCCCAGCCCTCCCAACAGGAACAACTTATGACATAAAAAGGAAGGGGATCAAGGGATGTGTATTTCACAGTGTCATAATCAGACTCAGAGGCCTGGACAGCCCATTTCAAAAAGGATCATGAAGAAAAAATTGATAGGAGCATGTGGGGAAGGTGTTTTGAATTTGGTACCAGCTGGGTGGTTTTAGCAATGTTCATGATAGTTCCCTATGTTTCTGTATCCTATATATTTATAAAAATACAGACATATTGAAATGCCAGCTGTATATTCATTTCATAAGAGAGATTTAAATCAGTTGCCTAACAGAAAGTTTTGACAGAAACATTTAATCAGCCTCATAAACTCCTCCCTGAAAGAGCAAGGGGAGTCCTGGTCATAAGAGAAGACTGTCTGTACAAATCTGCCCTTGGTCCCCTTCTCGTTTCATTCTCCCTTCACAAGTACTGTGCTCTGAACACTTGTGTCTCTCACTCATATGTTCAAATTTAATCTCTAGCGTGATAGTGTTAAATAGTAGGGCCTTTAGGGGATATTCAGGTCATGAGTGTGTAGCCCTCGTGAATGGGATAAGTACTCTTATAAAAACAGACTCAAGGAAGGCTGTCCATTCCACCATGTTAGGACACGAGTCATCATTTATGAAGAAAGGGCCCTCCCTCATCAGACTGCAAGTATGCTGGCACACTGATTTTGGACTTATCAGTCTCCATAACAATCAGCAATAAATTTCTACAGTTTATAAGTTACCTAGTCTATGGTATTGGTTCTAGAAGCCTGAGCTAAAGCACTGAGGTATCTTGCAGTAAGGAAATTAATCACTATGCAGATGGTTTTCACACCTGCATCTCTGGGTCTTAAATCTCCATTGGGCTCTGTACTTACGGGTCCAATTGCTTGCTCACTGGGTATCTCACACATATTTGAATGTCCTATAGACATTTCACATTTAACTTACCCCAAATCATCTTCTCTTATTCCTTAAACCATAAAGAAAATCCTTCTCCATCCAATTACTGTAATAAGAAATGTTGAGATTGGCCTGTCGCTCATACTCATTTATCCAGTCTACCTCCGTAACAGAAGCGCGTGTCCCCTCCTCTCCATCCTCACTTGTGCCATCCTAGCTTTGGCTGCTGTCTTTTCTTATTTCTGTTACTGTGACCCTCTTCTAACTGGCCACCTCATCCTTTTCATGTGTGTTTGTACACTTGTCGTTGTGCTGTCCCATGCTATCTCCATGCCACTTTTCATTCTAACTACAATTAAGTAGCTACTAGTGTCAAGAACTGAGCTAGGATCTTAACACACACATTCCCATTTCATTCTAACAACAAGCCCTTTAGGATTTATATCACTGTTATTAGCATTTATGGAGGAGAAAGCTAAGACTAGAAGAAGTAATTTGTTTGAGGACAATTCGCTAATTTATATTCAATTATAAATCCACCATTCTCCAAAGCACATATATTTCTACCGTGCCATACTGCCTCTTTTTTCTATTTGTGTTTTGGATTCTTTTTAAACCAATTTGATACTTCTCTAGCTCCTAAACTGTGTTTTGAACATAAGTACCATGTTGTTCTGGTATCACAATGCTTGCCTCATGGATGCTGAATGTATAGTTTTACTGGATAAAAATAATGGCTGATTGAAATCCAGCAGAAATTCACATATCTCAAGTTTTCCCACCTCATATCCTCACCAGGGCACTGATTCATATATTATGTCCAATATAAGGCCTGGTTTGGAACTATTACCTGGAAAGAATGTGTCAAACTCACTCTGCTGATTCTTTCTCTAATTCTCTTGTGATGGCCAAAGAAACATTTCACCTGTTGGGTTTTCTTGTCTACTAAAACTTTTTTTTCGGTTCCAAAACAGCCAGGAATATGACTGAGATTGCACGAGTCCCAGTTACCAATAAGAGCGATGGGGGGTGGGGGGGGGGTGAAGAATGACTCACTTTTACCATCTTCCACTTGAGAGAACACAATGTTATGCCCTTATGAGCCAGTCAGGGAAAGTCAAGCTCACCTAATAATATACATTTTTAACCACGAGAATTCGGCCAAGAGCCACCCATTTTGTTTAATGATGCAGCGCTTGCTCTTGGCACTTGAACTCTAATAAGAATCGCACAAGCACTTGGCAGCATGCTTTCTGTCAGGAGGTTTTGACAACTGGAAGGCAAACAAAAGGACAATTCAAATGTAACGTCACATCCCACTCAAGCTGTCACTCAAGTGCCAACCGGTGATCTGACACCAAATCAATAGTATTATGGTTCATTGAAGTCAGATCAATGGCTTCACAATGTTTCAGGGCAGTGGCTGCAAGAGAGAAAGCTTCGTGTCTCCTGTCTGTTCTTACAAAGGAGGTAATCACTGTCTGGCTTCTCTCAGTGCCAGTGCCTCAACACACTACTGACTGAGAACCCGGTGACTCTGACTAAGATGACGGGGTGTGCCAGGCCAGTTTCTCCCCGCCCATTTCCTCCATCTAAATTGCCTCCTGTTGCTCCAGGAACTGGCTTGGGAAGAATTTCCTCACCCGCTCCCCAGGGAGTCAGCCACAGCCCATCTAATACAAGCTCTGTGGGAGCCATCATGGGAGTATAAGTTTCAAGGGAAAAGCCCACTTTTAAACCGCAGCTCAAGCTTGGGAGTTTTGAAGTGCCTCTCGGTCTCTTCTTTCCTTGTGCATTCAAGCTTACTGACCTTGTGACAAGGGGAGAAATTTGTCTTTTCAACTAGTGGAAGATCTTTCCCAGTACTTGCTTTGTACATTTTCTATTTTCCCATACCCTCAAGTTAGTGCTTCAGGTGCTAATTTTCCAGAAGTTTTTAAAGAAGGACTCAATCATTTGTATAACTATATTAGCTACTCACTTGTCACTGGGACCAAATACCCAGCACCTGCAATTTAAAGGAAGAGAGGTTTATTTTGACACGCAGTTTCTGGTGATTTAGTCCATAGTTAGCTGGTTACAATTCAGAAACAGCATGGCAGAGGGACCTAACAGAGGTGGGCCATTCACATTGAGCACGGACAAGAGCCAAGGACAAGAATATAGTCCTCAACTACATGCCTCCAGTGAGCCATCTCCTCCAGCAGTGCCCCACCTCTGAACCCATAAGACCTTGGGGGAACATTTTAGAGCTAAGCTGTAATGTTCCAGAAGTTTCCACTGAGGGAGGGGTTTAATCACTTACAAAACTTAATAAGGATTATGCAAATGTAAATCCCTCAAAGATAGAAAGAAGGCACAATTTCCAAATGCCCCCAATACCCTGGAAAGGAAGAATATGGGATTGTAATAAGGTTGAAAAGCCTCTAGTTACAGGCCAGAACAGCATTAGACAGGTGGGTCAGACGGGGGAACATCAATTTCAGGGCTCAAATGAATTTCTCCCCTGTGCCAGAGCACCTATTGCACTCACTAACCTAGCTAAAGGTTTGCACATCAATGAAATGAGGATGAATTATTGAAAAGCTTTTGTATAAAATGCTGCACTCTGCCATTTCCTACAAATCAAATTATCGAGGGAGATATTTGATTGCAAACATATTTAGAAAATGATTTCATTATTAGGTCGGTTTTCCTTGCTTCCTCCCTCCCTTAGATTTTGCTTATATCTAAGTGCTATAAAGTTTAAAAGTCACAGTCACAAACACACACACACACACACACACACACACAGAAGCTTGCACACCAGCCACAAAGGCAAAAAATGCACACCTTTCATAAGCAATAGAAACCCCTTTAAGTCATGACTAATGTCATCCTTTAAGCAGAATTGCCTCCTCAATCACTCAGATCATTAACACATAGTTATTTTCAAAACAAGCGGTGCTTTTTTTTGACATGGATAGACTCAGATTCTATTTATAGCTCTCAAGCTGCTACCCAATGTGGTTAACCAGGTTCCACTATTGAAGAATGCTCTTAATTCCCGCCACAGCTTGTATTCAGAACCTATTGTCTGCAAGTGAAATAGCCCTACCCTGCTGGGTTTCCTGTAGGCTATACCCACAAGGACAAAAGCCCACTCAGCCAAGACTGAGAAGTTTCTACTAGTTTTGGATGCCTTGGACAGAAGAGTCATCAGAAAATGAAGCATCAGATGACCAAAAAGCCAAACTGCTTCTGTTGAGAGATGTGTCTAATGGCATTCACCTAGGATGCCATTGCCTGAAGGACCCTCTCAGCAATGCCTTTGGCTCGCCATACTTGAAAAACAAACAAAAAAGATGTGAACTTTCATGTATGACATATGAGAACAAGGAGAAGAATTCAGTAGCAAAGACAAAGAATGCATTAATTTAATATTCATTCTTCTTTTTCTTTCAACAACTATGTATTGAGTGCCTGTTACATGCTAAGCATTGAATTTAATCCAGAATCATGAAGTTTTATTACAAATTTTTGGAGCTCTCAGACTGTTTCCCTTACAAAAAATGACAGCAAGGCAGGTACACATCACTGAGGTGACAGGGAAATTGATCTACTAGAAATGAGCCTCTAGACAAGTAAACTGATCATTAATTTATTATGCATTTATTGATTGCTCACTTTATTCAAAGAATTGAACTAAGGAGGACAACCAAGGGGAATGGAGATGGGGAAGGCACAGTTTTTCCCATGAGGTTAGATAAGTTGACAGTGGTGTTAGTAGGAAAAAAAAACAGTATTCATTCATTTGTTTCTGTTTTAACATAAATAAACAAAGTTATTTTACATTTTAAATTATTTCTTCACTTGTTTAACATTAATCGAATAATCTGTACACTCAGTAAAATGCCAGGAAAAGTAGGAAAATAGCTCCATTAACTGAGGACCTACTATATACCAGGCTCTATGCCAAGTGTTTTCCAGGTTTGTTCACTCAAATATTCACAAAATGACTGTGTCTCAAGTGATCTGGTATGTGACAATGTAAGGAGGTCATCTTAGGCACAGAAACGATTATCACTTAATAGCTAAAAAGTTAAATAATATATACATACTAAAAGGTGTTAATAGCTCCCTGAGAAGTACGACCTTAGGAAACATTTACCATGTTAGTGCTTATTATAATTGATATTATATTCCTTGCAACCATAACTGCCACCATCTATTAGTGTGCCAAATACTATACTGGTGTATTTCTAGTTCTTCATTGTATAAAACAACTACACAAAGTATTATTATCCCTATTTTACAAGAAGAAACCTGAGACACAGGGGATGAAATAACCTGCCTGAAGCTAAGTGAGTAAGAGGTAGAATCAGGACTGAAGTTGATCTGGCTGCTTTCATAGTCTTTTCCATCACCCTAATTTCATGGTTTGTAACTTGAGGTATTTCCATTCTGATAGGTAAACTGAGACATGCCCAACAAACAGTTAAATATATGATCACAGGCAGGTCATTTAACAATTCAGTGTCTTCAGATAAAACAGGAATACTAATAATTTGGGAAACTGAGGCAGGAGGAGAGCAAGTTGGAGCCCAGTCTGGGCAACTGTGTAAGAACCTGTCTCAAAGAAAAAAAGAAAGGCTGGTAATGTAGCTTAATATGAAGGCCCTGGGTTCAATGCCCAGACAACCAAAAAAAGGAAAAGTATGTGAGGTGATGGATAATAATTATTAACTTACCAAATCTGAAGAATAATTGTGATAATTAGTTGAAATGTTTGGAAACAGGTTTTCATGGCATCACAATTTATGAAGCAAGGAAAATGAATAATGCATGCTGCAATCAATGTAAGATTTGGTATTTCGATAGCCAGGCACCTAACTGACTTTCTCATGCATTTTCCCTTATAAGCAAGGTATTAGCTTTTTCATCACTGACACACAGTACCTGACACCCACAACTCAAAGGAGGAGAAGTTTAATTTGGCTCATGGTTTTTGGGGATCAGTCCATGGTAGGCTAGCACCAAGCAGGAACATCATGAAAGATGGGCACAGCAGAGCGAAGCTGCCTAGTACATGGCAACAGAGAAGCAAAGCAGGAAAGCAATGGTAGAAAGGAGGAGGTTAGGGACTGGACATAGCCCCCAAGGACACTTGTGGTGACCCAGGCAGACACACCTATACGCATGCTCTGCCAGACCCCTGGGTAGATTTCAAAGTCAATAAAATTGACATTCCACCATAGCTACCACAGATTCTTTAGTGGTGAGACCCTTAATTGAACCAAAAAGAAAGCATGGAGCTTTAATACTAAGGCTCCTGTTCCATCAGCCTGAAATGCTGTTTCCCTAGAATCTTCTTGGGATAATGACCATGGAGAAAATGAAACTGTAGCGTGTCTCCACGTTGATCTCTTATTAGCCCTTTATTTTTTCATGGCCTTATCAATGTCTGAAATTGTCTCATTTTTTCTTTTGTTTTTAAATTATCCACTCATTTAATTTTTTCTCCTTTTATTAATATATATGTGCAGAACATGCTGGTTACACTGAGCTTGGGTACTTTGTTCACATATATTGCATCACCATTATAGTCCCTTACCTTTCCCAATTTTGGCCCTCCCATGTCCTTCTCATTCCCCCTAACTCGCACTATTATTGCTATCCATTAAAATGTATCCTTAAGAAGAGCCACTTACCTGTCTTTGTTCACTAACATATCCCTCATTCTTTAACAGGGTAAGAAACATAAAAGATGCTTGAATACCTTAAGGAAACAAAAATTCTGTGCTATATTGATTCTTATTTTGATTTTCACTGTCTTCTGAAATTATGAAAAGGAGATACAGCTACTATAAGGAGAAACAAGGATTATATGAAACACTTGACTGTTTATTCAGAAAGGTTTATTTTTATTGCTGCAGTTTATTTTTCATCTTAATTCTGTTTTATATTTTTCTAACTTCCTCTGATAACTAATATATTAACAAATGGGTTAAATACCTAAAAATTCTATATGTGCTAGGCATAATGACACATGCCTATAATCTCAGCATTCTGTCAGGCTGAGGAAGAAGGATCACAAGTTTGAGCACAGGCTGGTTAAATTAGTGAAACCCTGTCTCAAAATTATATATATATATATATATATATATATATATTAAAAAGGGCTGGAGATACTGCTCAGTGTGGAGGCCCTGGGTTCAACTCCCAGTCCCACCCCTCCAAAAAAATCGATGAAAAGACTGTAATAACAATGTGTGGCAATGAAATAAGGCTTACAAGTAAGTCTGAATATAAAACCTAAAAATTTCAAAGAAGTGGCTTCTAAAGTGAGCTAGGGTAAACTGGTAAAATTTCAGATGAGCGTGCACTGGAGTTTCTCACTGAAGAAGAGGAAACATTTGAATGAGTAAAAGGGAACCAAGAGGGCAGGATGAGAGGATCAGGAGAGGGTAAATGTAGGAATGGATGTGAGCAGGGAGAGTGGAGAGCCCGCCCTGTGTAGGGTGGTGGGGTACAGACTCAGAAATGTACAAAGCTGCAGGCAGATATTAGAGGTCCTTTTTTTTCTTTCTTAGTTTTTAATCAGTTTTATTTGCATATGTTTTCAATACATGTTCATATACATATTAATTACATGCTGCTTGGGGAGTTGGTTTGGGCAGATACTGGGTTTTGATCCTTTTGCTCCACGCCCCCCCGCCCCCTCGCCCCAGGCCAGCTCACTGCTAAGTGTACCTCCCTGTTTCCTGGCGTCTCTCGTTTATTTTGCCCTTTTGGTTACTTACACATTTGGTTTCTCAGATAAGCGAGAAGCTATTAATGTGAGCTAGGGTAAACTAGTAAAATATCACATAGGTGTGCACTGCTGTTCCATTGTATAATTTGAAGTCTGAAATGGTGATGCTTCCTCCTTTACTCCATTGCTCAGGATTGCCTTAGCAATTCTGGCTCTTTTCTGGTTCCACATAAATTTTAGAACTGTTGTTTCTAGTTTTATCAAGAACGCTCTTGGTGTTTTGATTGGTATTGCATTGAAAAAATACATAAATACATATAATTTTGGTAGTATGGTCATTTTAACAATGTTGATATTGCCAATCCAAGAACAGAGGATATCGTTCCGTTTTCTACAGTCCTCTATAATCTCCTTCTTCAGAGTAGTATAATTTTCATGGTAAAAATATTTCTTAGCTAGGTTTGTTTTTTAAGTATTTAAGTTTTTGCAGTTATTGTGGATGGGATTGTTTTTCTGACTTCCTTCTCAATGAGTTCATTGGTATTTTGTGGAAATGCTACTGATTTGTGTCTTCATTTTGTATTCTGCTACGGTGCTGAATTGAATACTTCTAAGAGTCTTCTTGTGGACTTTCTTAGTCTTTGGTACACAGGGTCAGTCACCTGTGCCTAGGGATAGTTTAACTTTCCCCTCTTATTCATATTCATTTTATTTCTTTCTCTTGCCTGATTGTTCTGGCTAAAGTTTCAAGTACTGTGTCAAACAAGAGTGATAAAAGTGGATACCATTGTCTAGTACTTGATTTTAGAGGAAATGCTCTCAATTTTCCCTATTTCGTATGATGCTGGCAGAGAAATTGTCACAAAGAGCTTACGCTGGTTTGAGGTAAGGAAGATCCTTTTATTTTCATTGGGAATTTTAAATCATGTATGATTGTTGGATTTCTACCAAAAGCTTTTGTCTGCATCTATTGAGATGATTGTATGGGTTTTATCTGTGCTTCAGTTTATGTGGTGTATTGCATTTCTTGATTTGCATATTGCTAAGGTTTAGATTTGGAATTCCTCCACAGGCTTCAAGTGTTTGGATGTTGTGGGTGATCTATAGATTTCAACTGCTGTTGAGAGGTGGGCCTGGTAGGGTGTGGCAGTGGCTGGGCATGTGGCTTGAAAGAATGTATTCTGGCCCTGGCTTCTCTCCTGGCCAGATTCTTCCTTCTGTGACACAGTGAATACCTTTTTTTTCTCCCTAGACCCTTCTGCTAATGCCAGCTGCCCATGAATGGATGGGACCTCCTCAAACTATCAGCTAAAATCAACCTTTCCTCCATTAAGCTGTAGATGTCAGGCGTTATGTCCCTTTAATGCATAATTGACCAAGACACGTGTGTCACACCATCTCTACATCCTTGGAATGAAGCCAACTTGGTAATGATAGATATCATAGAGCTCCTTGAGAAACAGGTTAAGGATGTTGGCTTCTGAAAATTGCTTAGAAAAACAATGGAGAGTGATTTTTTTAAACAATAAAATGGAATTGAAAGGAAAACACGTTGCCATTATATATTCTTTTTTTTCTTTTTAAATTTTTTTATTAACATGAATTAGACTCAATAACCCATTAGAAACATATAGCTTGGGGAGTGAATGACCATCTACACCAGTTCTGACTTCCTTTTCCTTCCCTCTTACCTTTGCTTTTTGCCTTCCTCCTCCTCCTACCCACACCACATTCTCCGAGATTCATCCCTCTTCCTACCCTTTTTCTCATGTTGGGGCCTTTTTATGCAATTATCTTTGTGAATTTTATAAGAGAAACACACCTGCCTATAGTCAGTCTTTTGTGCTTAGTCCATTTGACTGAGCATTATTAACTCAAGGGCGCCTCCTTTTTTCAAATACTTCATATCTGTCTTTCTTTATAGCTGCATAATATTCCATTGTGTACCACATCTTTAACCATTCTTCTGTTGATAGGCAGGTAGGTTGCTTCCAGGATTTGACTATTGTGAATTGTGCTGCTATAAACATGGATATGCATGCGTTTTTTTGGTATGTTGGCTTTATTTCTTACTGGGGGGGGGGGGGAGGCTGATGGCTTTTGTCAAAATTTCAAGCACTATGTTGAATAGGAAGTGTCGCAGTGTGCACTCTTTCTTCTTTCTGAATTTAATGGGAATTCTTTCAGTCTTTCCCATTTAGGATAATATTGGCAAGGGAATTGTTGTAAATAGCCTGGATCAGATTAAGATAGGGATCTTCTATTCCTATTTTCTTCAGAGTCTTTATCATAAATGAGTATTAAATTTTGTCAAATGCTTTTTCTGTATCTATTGAAATGATGTAAATGCTGTGTATTACATTCACCATCCCTGTGTGCTTGGAATGAAGCCCACTTGGTCATGGTGTATAATCTTTATGATTTGCTGCATTCTGTTGGCAAGGGTGTTATTGAGTATTTTTTCATCTCTATTAGATATTGGCCTGTAGTTTTCTTTTTTGTTGTTGTTGTTGGGTCTTTGTCTGGTTCTGGAATTAAAGTTATGCTAGCTTTGAGGAATGATTTGGGCAACTTTCCTTCTTTTCCAGGTTCTTGAAAGTTTGCTGAGCATTGGCATTAAATCTTCCCTGAAATTCACTTATGATTTCAGTGAATAAGTTTCTTAATCCTTTAATTTAGGTTTCCAATTTTTCTTGCTTTCCTGTTATTTTGAGATTAAATTTTTAAAATCTGTTGGAATCCATTTCCTTGTTGATGATGTACTATTTGAACACCGTTAATATTTTGGCCCATTATTTCTGCCTTGTCTTCCAGGTCAGATGTTCTTTCCTCATTTTGATTCATTCTGGTCCCCAAACTTTCCAAAAAGGCTTTTATCTCCTGATGCTCTTCCTTTGTCTTTTCATATTTTTGGTATTTTATAGTGAATTTGTCATCATTTCCTGTATTAATTTCTGTAGCTCTGCTAGCTTTGCATGTGTTTCCACCTTAGGTTATTTTTTAAACTCACTAAGTATCTTGTGTAGATTGTTGTTTGAGTCTGTCTTGTATTCTTCCAGCAGGTTTTTTTTTTTTCAAAGTTTGGGAATTTTGGATCTTCCTCTCATTCAGTTTGCATCTCCCTTGGTGGGCTGGGCTGGGGGCTTTCTGAGACATCTTGCCCCCATATTTTCTCATCTTGCAGATGAGTGTTCCTTTGGCTTGACATAGTATTTAGACAAACTCTGTTTTCCGTTAGTGGAGAGTGTTGTCTTTGGCTGTGCAATAGGCTATCTGCGACTCTGGTTTAGGGTTCCTTGTTGGTGTGCTTAGCTACTTAGCACTTTCAGACCTGACTATTGCTACTTGGCTCACCTTAGAAAGGCTTTTCTGATGTGGCTAAAGCTAGCTGCCTGTCCTGACACCCTCTGGCCTTCTGGTGGAGGGTGCAGGGAAGCATGCAGTTAGGCACACTGGATATATAGGAGGATAGCACAGATTGTGAGAAGTTCCCAGAGTGCCTCTAGTTTCACTGTGTGATCTTCAGCCTGAGGCAGGACCCAGTGGATATATGCTGCTCCTAGAGAGCCTGGTGCATTTGAGGATGCTTAGCTTTTCAGGGCCGGGCCCCAGCCCCCACTGGAGTACTTTGGGGGTGTCTAGTTTCTCAGTTCCAAGTCACAGCCCCAATTGAAGTGCATTGAGGGATGCCAGCTTCCCAGTGGTGAGCCCCAGACCTGGGTGGCGCCAAGCTGTGGGGAGCACAACTCCCTGCCCTCTCCCAATAGAGTGCTCTCTGTGTGTGTGTGTGTGTGTGTGTGTGTGTGTGTGTGTGTGTGTGTGTGTGCATGTGAAGATCATAGTGCATTCTGAGGTGGGAGCCTGGCTTGCCAGTGCCCCAGTGCCAGCCCCAGCCCCAAGTGGAGTGTGTTGAGGAGTCCCAGCCCCTGAGTGCCAGCCCCAGCCCCAGCCCCAGGCGGCACCAAACTATGGGGAGCACAACTCCCTGCCCTCTTCTGAAAGAGATCTGTGTCCTTTTTTGTGTTCCTGCTGGCCGCCAGCAGTGTGCCCTGGAGAGCATAGTGTGTTCTGGAGTGCCTGGCTTTTCAGTGCCAGCTCCAGCCCCAAGCGGAGTGCCCTGGGTATGCCTAGCTTCTCAGTACTGGGCCCTAGCCCAAGGCGGCTCCAAGTCCTCTCCAAATAGAGGGCTGTGTTCTTTTTGTGTCCCCACTGCCAGAAGTGCACATGGGGAGCATAGTGCGTTGGGGGATGCCCAGCTTCTTAGTGCCAGGCCTCCACCCCAAGAACAGTGCATTGCCGGGTGCCTAGCTTTTCACTGCCAGGCCTCAGTCCCACACTACAGCTCCAGCACGTCTCCCCTCCCTCTCCGCCAGCTGCCATACAGGATGAACTCAGCGGGTAAAGGACTTTCCCCCTCTTTCTTTTATATCGCCTGCAACATGGCTTTTGGTGTCACTACTGCTTGACTCCACAGCACACTTGCACCTACCACTGCAGGAGAGGACAGCCAGCTTCTCACACTTGCTTCAGTTCCCAGTACTCTCAGGACGTTTAGATCTTGCTGTAACAGATCTTTTGTTCTAAAGTGCACCTGAAAGTGCAAATAGAGTGTGTCTCTTACCCGCAAGCCTTGCACCACGAGGACCCCACTACTCAGGGCCTCTCCAGCCCATGATCAGCCACCTTTGGTTTTACCTCCTATTCTTGGATTCTGTTAGAGTCCCAAGATGTAGTTTCCTCTTGGTAACTGCCTCCCTGGCTTGTTTCTTTGGGAGCAGCTTTCCTGGAGTTCTTGCCATTGTGTTTGCTGCATGCTCATTAGCCTAAGCACTGCAAGCTTAGAATAACAAATGGCAAGGACTCAATGTTTGTTTGATTATGATAGGAGATTTTATTGCAGTGTAACCTTCATCTTTCAGAAGTGTTGATCCCTTGCAAACTTACTGAACAGCAAACTTTCTGATTGTTTTACTGTATCACAGACTGCTTTATAAACTGTCCTCGGAACAGCTCTACGAGGTAGGGATTATTGTCTTCACTGCACAAATGAGGAAACGGAGGCTTAGAGAAAGAAGGTAATTTACCCAAATTTACATATTGATGAAGGATCAAACCTGAAGAAAACAATTTTTTAGCAGGAAAATCATTCTCCCATACATTACTCACTTCCACAGCTTATCTTCATGATGACTTGATTACGAATAGCTTTGTTGTTGTTGAGCAAATCCCCTAACCCAACATTACCTTTATAAGATAAAAAATGACACAGAGGATTATTGCCATGATTGCCTTCTCAGAGTTACAAGCGAAGTCAAATATGCTCATCTGGAGTAGTTCTTTCATTTTGATTTAAGATGACTATGTCCCTCATCAAAATAAATAAATAAATAAATAAATAAATAAATAAATAAATAAATAAAATGTTGATAGTATACCAGTATAATAGTTAAATCCATCTATAAAGCTCTTGAATTATGCCATTCACGCATAGCCAGGGGCTGATCTTTGCCTCTCCTCATGAGGGAGCTAGTTAACGTTAGCTTACAGAAGAACAAAAGATTCTTCCACAGAAGAAAACTATAAGTGCACAACTGCTGCCAAATGCAAAAAGGCCAATGCACCTTTCATTGTGGATACTGTTGCTCTCAGTTAAAAAGACTGTAATGCACTATACAATTATGACCAGAAAATGTATATTAGGGATTAATACTCCCTTCGGGGACACTGAAACAAAGGTGGGAAGACAGGTACTAAGGCCCCTCTTGGTTATAAATTATCTCTGATAAGGTTGTAGGAACAGCACAGAGGTTAAAGCACTTGCCTTGCAAGTGCAAGGCCCTTAGTTTGAGTCTTCAGCACCACAAAAAGCCAGGCATACACGGCACTTGGGAGACAGAGGCAGGGAGATTGCCATGAGTTCAAGGCCAGCCTGAGCTCCATAGTAAATTCAGGACCAGCCTGGCCTACAGAGTGAGACCCCATCTCAAAAATTATCTCTGATAGTGGGTTGTTGTTTTTATAAAATGGAATCACTTTTATGTATAGCTAGTTAGAAACATTAACATTATGTGCAGAAGAAGAGTAATTCTTGGTACAGATCCACTTAATTACTATATTACAGGTGAGGGCCAATTTCTTTCACCCAAAATAAGTGCATTTACTTGTTTCGTTGTTTGCTACAGGAGATCAATGGAACACAGAATTCTTGTTACAAAATTCTACTCATAGAAAACTTTGGTGAAACAGCCATTCTGGGTAGTGTACTTGGGGAGTGGGGTGGGATTCAGATCTCAAGGAAGGAAAGCCAAAGGCAGGTGAAGACAGTTTAAACATTTTTTAATACATCACAATAAAACATGCTTTCACTCCATATTGGACCAATTTCCCAGGTGGAATTTCTCTGAAATGAATTAGACTGCTTAATTATTGTCCTAGTTGCCTCTGAAGCCTTTAAAAGCTCAACAAAAACATAACTCATAATGTGAATATAAGATGTTCATTGAAATAAAAGAGAAAACTTCAAGAAAGTAGGAGTAAATAGTCCCCACATTAATTCCTTCCGGGTGGGAAACTTGTTCATTCAAAATTGTATCTCCACAGAGAATAACAGTGTGCCTGGCAACTTGGTAGGTACTTGTTGAGTTTCTTGTAATTGAAAAAGTTATATAAATAAAATTGAAAGAAAAAATAACAGAGGAAATCCATTTCAAAGATGCTTAGCCATGCAACTCCTCTCTTAACTACATCTAGGATGGTAAGATGTTGAGTTTATGTGGCTCCCCTAATTTGAAAACTAAAACCACCTGCTTTCTCCTATTAGCCTAACATTACTGCACATCTTCTTTCTATCACAAGCGTTCATGTAATATGGCTTTAATAACTCTTAGAAAATATAAATCTGTCCATTTTTGTAAATAACTGACTCGTTTGAAGTGATAAAATCCTGTGTATAGTCTAATGGTCTGGCATAGATAAGTAATTTTTTTCTAACCTGGAAAAGGCTTTTAAATTTTTGTCATAATTGCAACAAACTATTCTACTGAACTCTGTTTATAGAAAATGCAGTTTAATGAAAATTCTTTGCCAAGAGATATATCCCAATATTGTCTCCCCCATCTTCATCACTTTAGTCTTAAAGCCTGCTTTTACAGGTCTCAAAATGTGCGTGGAAACTTGTTTCTTGGTAACATAAATTTGCCCTTCTGTGTCGGGGTCTTCGGGATCCCTGGCCACCATTGGCCACGGGCAATCAGGAATCAGCGAAGTCTGGGGGAGCAGAGTGTCCAGCGCTGAGTACTACGGAATAGCATCTAGGAGACTGCATCAGTGTAACAGCTCCTTTATTGCCCTTGGGGGCCAGGCTTGTAAGCAGTTGTAGGGAGAAGAGCCAGCCAGGGTAGTAGGGCATGGGTCATTTACTGATTGGAGGATGCTTGGGCTCTGAAAGTCGCCTAATTTGCGTGGTAGGTTGAAATCTAATCATGTGACTTCTGGTAAGGGTCTTGGGGTAGGGGAAAATTGGGAATTGGAGTAGAGTGAAACCTGAGCTGTGGGCCCTCCTGGACTTGGTGTAAGAGGGAGGGGTTCCACTCCTGCCAGTCTCCAGACTATATTATCTGGGTCTGAGTCACCTCATACCTTCTGTTATCCCTTGGCCTACTCAGGGCTCCACACTTGTGAATACAATAGGGAAAAAGATAAGACTTCTATTCCTAAAATCTGGCCCAATACTACATGTGGGTTTAAAGAAACTTAGGCGCTCCAATTTGAATGTACTTAGAATACGTCATGTGCTGAAGCTTAGCCTCACCCAAGTATTGTGGTGTGCGTGGTGGCAGAATATGTAAGAAGTGAAAACTGGTAGAGTTAGCTGACTCACTGAGAGTGCTGCACTCAGGAGTGACAAAGCTATTCCTTGTGAGACTCTGAGTTAACGCTCAGAAGAGCAAATGGTTGTAAAAGAAAATCCCTCTCTGTTTTACGGCTTCCTATCTGGCCGTGTGACCTCTCCCTCTTGCATGTGCTCCTACTATTATGATGTCATCATGGGACCTTCACCATGGCTGAGCAGAGGCCAGTGCCAGGCTGTTGAACCTACAGAACTGTGAACTACAGATGGTATCGACACACAAGCATACCAGGGTCTACAATAGCATTATCTGCATGTGCTGAGACCCTAATAGATGTGGAAGAGATGCATGGTAGGGAAGAGGAATGCTCTAACTTACAGGTATTTACTAAAGATTATTAAGCACTCTACTCCATTGAAATCCCTGTTTAAACAGGAAATATGCCAAAGGGTTAACAGGTTATTCCTGATGGTGGGAACAGAAGTGATTTCATTATTTTCTTTATAGTTCTCTGTATTTAATAAGCCATTTACACTGACTGTGTGTCAATTTTATAAACAACAAAAACAAAAACTCCTAAGCTGGCTTGAGTTTGTCCTGTGTTGATGGATGTAGGCTAAAGCAGGGCATCAATAGCTTATCAAATCATCCTCTTCACAAAATGGATAAGTTCAGGTGAACTGGGGCCTCAAGCATGATGGGAAATCTATTTTCTAAGAGACAGGAATTACCTCAACTTGGTAACATTAGCTTATCATGTGACTATTGTACTTATCCATATAAAATGAGGAGTATTTAGGGAACATGATCTTCTTTTTTCCCATCTTATTTATATATATAAATTCAATACATGAAGTTTACTTTGATCTTGAGTATTTTGTGCATATACATATCATGGAAAAATTACAAATCCTTCCCCTCTTCCTTATTGACCTTCTCACTGCCTTCCCCTCCCCTCCAGTTCCCATTATTCCCCTCAATTTTATGAAATAAATGTGATCTGGGTTTCTCATATCAGAGAAACCATTCAATATTTTATCTTCTGCTTCTGACTCACTTCACTAAACATGATGGTCTCAATACCTACAAGGTCTCCAACCTATCTGACTTTATAGATGAGTAGTATTCCATTGTATACACATACCACAATTTTTGTATCCATTAGTCTGTCGGTGGGCATTTTGGTGTCTTCCACATTTTAGCTAGTGTTAGTTATGCTGATATGAACATGGAAATATATATATATATATACTGTTATGTGTTGTTTTTAATGCTTTAGGAACAATTCCCAGAAGAGGTATCACTGGATCGAGTGGGGATATTTATTTCCAATCTTTTGAGGGTCTTACATACTGCTTTCCATAGTAGTTGTGTTAGTTTACATTCCCACCAGCAGTATAGGAGGGTTCCTTTTCCCCCACAGCCTCACGAGCACTGATTGCTGTTTGGGAACACAATCTTCTTAAAAGGAATATAATCCTCTAATGAAAAAAAAAGTTTTCCTTGGGTTTTTATAGAGCTTCTTACCTTTCTATAAATAAGCATAGTAGGTTCAGCAAAACTTAGCTTTATGAAAAAATAAGTTTGTTGAAAGATATGCCATCTAACATTAACAAGAGAAGCCCTCCTAATAAAAAAATAGAATATGACAGCTTTAGAATTTGCACTTGAAGCCAGGTATGGTAGCGCACAGCTATAATCCCAGCACTTGAGGAGTCTGAGGCAAAAGGATTATCATGTGTCAAAGCCAGTCTGGGCTACATAGTGAGGTCAGGACCAGCCTGAACCACAGAGCAAGACCCTTTCTCAAAAAAAAAAAAAAAAGGAATTTGTACTTGAAAATTCAAATATGGAGGTAATAAATGAGATACATATTATACTTTTCCATACTTATTTCTTGTTACTTTGTTTATTTTACTTGTTTCAATATGAATGTCATGGATAGCAAACAATTTTTCCAGTGGTCTTTTACTGACATTTTGTTAGTATGATTTGTTATTTCTTCTTAATGCATATGCTTATAGATTAAATTTTATTTCTAGTAGTAAGAACAGAACATACACATTCTTCTAAAATGCGAAAAAAGAACTGTGAGTTACATATTTTACTCAGCCTCAAGCATTTCCTTATAGTAGAGGGAAACTGGCTAATTCATTGAGTAATTGATTTAAATAAAGTTCCACAGTATAATCCTATCCTGTTGAGACTATGAAACATGTATTTTGCAGTCTTAATTGCTTTCTTTTTGAAAGGACAGAATTACTGACGTTCACAACACAAGGAAGGAATGATTTATTTAGCTCACAGTTTCAGAAGTCCTTTCCTTGATCTTTTCGTAGGTAACTGGTAATAGCAGAAGCTCATGATGGAGGCCTAATTGGACAAAGCTGTTCCAGCATGACAGACAAGAAGCCAAGCGAGGGAAAAGGTGCACAGCTAACATATACACTTCTAGATCCTGTCCCAGCAAACTGCTCCTTCTGGCTCAAGCCCCAATATTCTGGCTCAAGCCCCAATATTCTGGCCCCTGTGGGTCAAACCCTAGTCAGCCATCTACCCTTTCTGGTCAGGCCCCGGTGTTCCACCCCTTCTGACCAGGCCACACCTCAAATGGCACACATGGTTCCATAGATACTCTACAACAACCAAATACTTGAGGATTTGGGGGGACACTCCAGATTCAAACCATAACATTCTGCCCCTGGCCCCCAAGAGACTCATGTCTACTTTCTTATAAAAATGCATTTAGTCCTCTTAGAGTTGCCAAAGTCTAAACAGTTCCAGCACTGCTAAAAAGTCCACGTCCAATGTCTCCTCTGAAACTCATGGCAGGCTCTTAGCTGTGAGCTCCTATGAAAATGATTAAATTCAACTCTTTCAATTTACAATGGCATAGGGTAAACATTTCCATCCCAAAAGGGAGAAATAGGACAAGAAGCAATTGGACCAAAGCAAGTTCTAAACACAATGGGGCAGGGGTTGAATCCTGTAGCTTGATTAAATCCTATAGTTCTGTGTCCAGCACTTGGGGTAAACTGTGGCAAGTTGTGAGATTCAAAGGGCTTAGGTGACCCTGACTCTACAGCGCTGCCTCTAGTTGC
Source organism: Ctenodactylus gundi (assembly GCA_004027205.1). Taxonomy (NCBI): domain Eukaryota; kingdom Metazoa; phylum Chordata; class Mammalia; order Rodentia; family Ctenodactylidae; genus Ctenodactylus; species Ctenodactylus gundi. The sequence goes on along the minus strand of PVKB01000410.1, from coordinate 570,288 downwards.
GATCTCCATGGCTTCTCCTTTTGGGCTGGCTTGGTTCCCATCCTTAGCAGATGAGCCAGCTCTTGGCATCTCCAAATTTCTGGAGTCTCTACTGCACCTTAGGCTTCTCTTTCACAACTTCATGCACTGTCCTCCCAGGGGCACGCTGCCTGGCATCCAAAGCCTTCCTCCGAATTATGTATGGAAAACTCCATTAACCTACAATTCTGGCATTCCATGTGCCTGTGAAACCAACACCATGTGAATGATGCCAAATTCTGCCCCTGGCTGGAACTATAGTCTGGCCTCCTTGAACAATGGTGGCAGCAGCCTCCAAATGTCTGGATGGCTGAATATTGGCAAATACTTCCCTCTTTGGCTTGACAGCCTGCCCCGAGGTATTCTTCTCAGAACAAAGTCTTTTACCTTTCCACCCTTGAGTTGGTAAGTGGTGGGATCTTGCTGATTTCTGAGATGCCCTCAAGGCATCTCTCCTATACATCTGGTGCAGAGTACTTAATTTCCTTTTAATGCTAAGCTCTTCAACAACCACATACTTTTTTGTTCCGAACTGTAAACTTATTACATCTTTTTTTTCTCTGCTGTTTTGGTGTGCTTCTCAATGTAGAACTCGCTAAAAGCCACAAAATTACCGATGTGACAGCCTAAAAACTGGGCTGCCTTGAAATTTCTCCCACCAGAATGAAGACCCCATTACCTATAATCTTCATTCTGGGCTAAGTCTCCAGACATGGGCAAAATGCTGATTACTTTTTTTTTTTTTTTGCCATGGTTTCTAGACCCTTCGCCAGTAAAGTTCTCCTTCTCTTTTGAAACTTTTTGAGCCCATCCTGTCCAATTTACAGTTCTCTCAGAATTCTGGTCTTCTGAGATCAAACCAGAATTTCTCATTTAGCTTGGCTCTCAGCATTCTAAGGCTTCTCTAGCCGTCATCTTCAGAACTTTCTAAGCTCCTCCCACAAAACTGTTCCAAAGCAAAAGTCACAGCAACAACCCCACTTCTCTGGTGCCAATTTCTGTCTGAATTAATTTCTCATTGCTGGGACAGCATACCCTACATCCACAACATAGCTCAAAGTTTCGGAAGGTCTCCATCCATTCATGTGGAGCTAGTGATGGCAGAAGCACATGGCAGAAACTGAACTGGAAGAAGCTGCTACAGCATGAGAGATAAGAGGCCACGTGAGGGAGGGCAAGCGGAGCTGCACATGCCCTTCCGGGTCCCGTCCCGGTAATCAGCTCCTTCTTGGTCAAGCCCCAGTTTTCCACCCCTGCTGACCAGTTCCCACATTTTAGCACCACACAGTTCTGTAGGTACTCAACAACATCCAAATAAAATATATGAGGCTTTTGAGGGACATTCCAGATTCAAACCATATCAGTTGCTCCTGTTGCACTTCTATTGTAATGAAAATGTTCCTGTCTTTATTAATCAATAGTTAAGCTTTACTAACACAGGCTTTCTTGAGTTTTTTTAAAAATTATTATAAAATAAAACATGTTAATTTTAAAATTTTAATGCATACAAGGCTTTAAATTATAAAGAAATTTCCTTTCCCATATTACACTTATACTACCACTAATATATCCTGGCAGTGCCCACTTATAATTGCTTAATTATTCTCTGAGAAATTTTTTATAAATGTACATATATAAGTTTGATTGTTGTATTTGATAAGACAAATAATATCAAACATACTGATTTGTAAATAATTGCCTTTTCAATTTAGTATTTCTTGGATATATTTTTCAATAAGAATATTTGCAGAACCTCATTTTCAAAAAAATTCTTTTGAGAGAAGGTCTTACTCTACAGTGAACGCTAGTCCTGAACTTACTGTGTAGTCCAGAATGGCCTTAAACTCACAGCAATCCTCCTGCTTCACCTTTCCAAATGCTGGGATTACGTGGATGCACCCCCATGCTGGGCTTATGTGATGCTGGAGAATCAAATTCAGGGCCTTGCACTTGGTAGGCGACTGTGTTAACCGATGTGCTATTCCTCCAGCCCCTTCATTATTTTTATTAGTTGTTCAGGACTCCATAACCTAAATTACCATAGTTAACTAGTCTTCTATTTACAAATATTTGTTTATAGGGGCTGGAGGAATGGCTCAGCAGTTAAAGCACTTGCCTGGCAAGCATTAAGGCAAGCACTAAGTACCCGAGTTTGATTCCCCAGCATCACATAAGCCGGTGTGGTGACACACATCTGTAATCCCAGCACTCGGGAGGCTGAGGCAAGAGAATTGCCATGAGTCCAAGGCCAGCCTGGGCTCCATAGTGAGTTCAGGACCAGCCTGGCCTACAGGCGGAGATCCTGTCTCAAAAACAAAACAAAACAACAATATATATTTGTTTCTAGATTTTGCTGTTACAAATGATCATCTTAGTACGTGTTTCTTGGTGCACATGCAAAAACTCTTAGATAAAAGGTAACGTGGGAATGTAAAATGGCGCAACCACTTTGGAAAACACTTTGGCATTTCCTCCCAAGGTTAATCATAGGGTTTTCACATGATGCAGTGACTACTCTCCCAGGTATATATCCAAGAGAAATGCAGACATATTTTCAGGCAAAACTTCTACATAAATATTCACATCAGCAGTACTCATAATAATAATTAAAATGGAAACAACTGAAATGTCCATCAACTCATAAAAAGACAAAAATAAGATTTATACATATAATTCTATTACACATACAACAAAATATCCCTCAGCCACGAAAAGCAATGAAATATTAATTCATACTGAAACATGGATGGAGCTCGAAAATATGCTAAGTGAAAGCTCCTAAAAGCTCACATATTGTGTGATTTCATTCATATGACATGACTACAGTAGGCAACTTATAGCAACACAAAATTGGTTAATGGTTACCTGGAGAAAGGAGAACACCTGGGCATCACTGCTAATGTGTATGGATATTCTTTTTAGGGATTTGAAATGTTCTGGAATTTGATAGTAGTAATAGCTACACAAACCTGTTAACATAAAAAACTGATTTGTACACTTTAGATGAATGAATTTTATGGTAAGTGACTTACATCTCAGGAAAAAAGTTTTTAAGAAATAGCAACATAAAGCATCTCAAAGATGGCCCAGTCTGAAATACATAGTTTCCACTGCAACATTTTTACCATGAGATATTCCCTGAATAACCTAGAAAAACTTCGACTTTATCTAATTTCTCCCAATAGAGGAGTTAAAATATTTTCCTCATTTTGCAAAGGAAATCACTGTTTAAATCTGAAAAGTTAAATCAAAAATTAGCTTTCAGAAATAAGCTTAAGTGTCTTTTTAATAGTTTCAATTGCTATTTCTTTTATAATTATAAAAGGAGTACATATTAAGTATATGAAATTTGAAAAAGACATAAAAGCCCAAAAAGAAGCAAAAATTCTTTCTTCCACTGTTTTAATATGTTTTGTACATAAAATTTAGATTATACTCTGCATATGCAACTTATATCTTACTTATAACTTTAATATTATGATATTAGACATTTTTCATTTAAAAACATAATTTTAATGGCTGCATAATTTTCTGTATATGCCTATACTATAATTTATTTAGTGAGTTTCCAATTTAAGAATATTTAGTTGTTTCTAATTTTTCCTGCTACAATTGTTTTTGTATCAAATCTTTTTGTATATTCTTAATCTCTTTAGAACAAATACCTAACTGAAAATGCTAGATCAAAAGATATGCAGTGTATTAGCTTATTTTCTCAAAAGGAATAGAATCAATAACATATATGTGAAGTTATGAAAGTGAATTTATTGAGAAGGCCTATAGAATTAGAAGTGGAAGAGGTCAGAGTTGCTGATTGTGGAATCAGAAACAGGAATATTTACAACACATAACAGAGTTACATGTACACCCACGTTCATAGCAGCACAACTAACAATACCTAAAATGTGGAAGACACCAAAATACCCATCAACAGACCAGTGGATACACAAACTCTGGTACTTATACACAATGGAATACTACGCATCTGTAAGGTCCAACAGTGTGGAGGCTTTCACAGGCAAATGGAAGAAACTTGAGAACATCATGCTTAGTGAAGTGAGTCAGAAGCAGAAGGTGAAACATCGAATGGTCTCTCTGATATGAGAAACCCAGATCACAACTATCTCATGGAACTTCAAGTGAAAAATAAAGGGAACTGGGGGTGGGTGGGTAGGGAGAGGATCAAAAGGAGAGCAGGAAGGTCTTGTTACCTTGACACGATATGTATGTGCACAAAATGTTCAAGATCAATGTGAACCTTAAATTTTGCACTTACACATATCAATAAAATGGGGAAAAAACAGGATTGTCAACAATGATGGTCTGTGGGATCAGAGAAGGGAGAATTCGCAATGGCTGACTGCAGGTTTGAAAGCCAGAGGATTCAGTAGCTGCTCAGACCAAGAAATAGATACCACAGACAAGAGGGATCAAGGATGCTGCACAGTCCAAGGCAGAAGGACTGGAGCTTACTGTAGAATTGCCAGTACAAGTCTGCATGGGAAAGATGAGGAAAAAGGCGAAGGTGCAGATGAACTGTTCCAAAGGGAACATTTTTTTCTTCTCTCCCTTTTTATTCCATGCAGGCTACCAGCTAAATCTGGGTGAGTTTTCTTCCTTCATTTTGCTGTGCTACACATCGGCCATCCACAGAAATATCCACAACTGGGCATTACTAATCTGCTAGGCTTTCTTAACTCACTCAAGTTAATGCAACATAATTAACAGTCTTACATACATATTAAAGTTCTTGGTACCTATTTTTCAGTTGCCCTTCAGACAGGTTACACCGATTTATACTACCACTAAAACTTACTGTAGTGTTGATTTCTGCCTTACCCTGATCAACATTGGCTATGATCAATAGCTTTTAAATTTTTTAAGCCTTGTCAATCTGTTGGACTTTATTGGAGCGCATGAGTTGGTTGTTACTTTAAATTATGTCTTTTGGCTATTTTAATTCCATTTCTTTTTGTTTCGTTGCATGTAAATTTTCGGATTATCCCTTTTGTCTCTTTGACGGTGTGATGTTTGTATTTGTCTTAGTCGCTTTCTCATTGCTGGGACACAACATCCAACACCCACAACTCCAGGGAGGAAAGGTTTATTTTTAGCTTATGTTCCATTACACTACATTGTTAGAGAAATGATTCAGTCTTCCTTATGAATTTATCAATAGCTGCATAAACACCTTTTCCCCCAAATATCTTCGGGCACATAATACCTGTTCTAAATCAACAGCCCTAGAAGCTCAGAGCCTACAAAAACCTTTTGTTTTATCAAAAACTCAAGCTGAAGCTTTCTTCATAGTCTCTGGCATGTTAATACTTGAGGGTACTTAAAGCACAAATCTTAGAGATTCTAATCACTAAGTCTAATTTTGACAAAAGAAAGTTTTCACCAAAGGTGAATAAACAAATTACGAAATCAAGTGAAATCCCGGTTTCCTGACACTGATGACACAGATTATACTGTATTTCTAAACCTTGACTCCTGAACTGTGTCTATGAATAAGAAAGAGACTCTCTCCTTCTTACTGTATAGGGTAGAAAGGATCTTTGGAATTTCCCACAATGCATTAACTCTGAACAAGGTACAGGCCTTGAGTAAGAAGGACTTGGCTTATTCACAGCATGCTATGGTTTTGGCAGCCACTAAAGACCATGAGTTTCAAATAATTTTTAATGACCTGCTATGGTCGAAATTGGTCCCCTTCTGTCCAATTTATACATTGAAACATCCACCCTCAAAGTAATGACTTTGGAGATAAGGATTTGGGGGGTAATTAGATTCAGGTTAGTTGCTTCATGGTGAAGATTAATGCTTCATGAAGAGGAGGAGGAGGCAGCTGGGCAGCAGCTGCTGTGGCACAAGAGCTATCTCTTTTCACCATGTGAGAGCCAAGAGGAGAGACCCTACCAGGTATTGGAACAAATAGCTTCATGATCGTGGCCCTTCAAACCTCTAGAACTGTGGTAAAATAAATCTTGATTGTGAAAATCATCCAGTCTTTGGTATTTTATGGTGGTACTCTGAGCTAAGATATGCCCACTGATTATGCCAGAAATCTCACGAGTTTAGACTCAATGTTTAGTGATAAGTTCAAACGAAAGCAACTGTACCAAGGGTGGCTTTATCAGTCAGAGACACCACAGTGAGAGTGGGGGAGTATTTGAACTCTTTGTACCGACACAGTTATGGATAAGGCAAGGGAAGTGAATGGGAAAAAAACTTGTGCAGAGTTCCTCAAGAGGGTAGATGAAGGGGATACCACCACCACTCAAACTTAGCCAGTTCCAAAAGCTGCCAAAGCCAGCCCTGCAAGGGACAACTGGACACAAATACCCCATGTTGCTTCAGTAGATGTAGGTAAATAATAGTTCTTTTCTAGTAGGCAATGCTCACATTCCTTTGACCTAGATATGACTCCTCTGCAGCCACCGAACCCCAGAAAGCACAGAGAAGCTACCCTTCTCTTTTCACTCCATCAGAGTCTTGCTCTCTAGCTGTGTCTGTGAACCAGAGAAGTTTTAAATGCTTTAAGTATATTTATTAATTTATATTTCACAATTTCTTTATCATCATAGCTGTTATCATCATCTTCATTTTGCAGAAAGGGATACTAAAGGATAGAGAAGAAGAAAAACCGAGATTTGAATCCAAGTTGGGAGAAACGAAACTCATGTTCTAATTCGTGTATGGACGTCCATGGTTAAAGAACATTGAAACCAAACATAATTGTTGCTAGTCCTTTTCTGCTTTTGTATTACCCTAGGTACTCTTTTAGGCACTATGGAAACGGGGCTATGAGATAGGCAAAGTTCTTCAAGAGGTTTATGATGGCTGGGAGCATAAGTTTTGGAATCAGATGAACTTAGAATCATGTGTCTGCTAAGCAACATTATAACTCTGGGAATTCAACAAGTTGCTTAACATCTGTAGGCTTCAATTTTCATATGTAAATTTTATTTGATAATAAATCTTACTTTGTGGAACTAAAAATTATTTACTTAATATGTGTAAAGAGCTTATTATATGGCCTAGCACCTAGCAAGCACTCAATAAATATTATACATTATAAAAGCTAGAGATGATGGCTTTTGGGTCTCTCTAGAAGTAAACTTCAAGTTGATATTCTCAGCAGCAAGAAAAATATTGAGACATCAGTACCATCATCTTACGGGGAAAGCCTCATCTTAAGAAGAGGAGCCAGGCAGGAACTACTCACAGAGCCAGACTCGACAAATGGCAAGTGCAACGTGAACCAGCCACTCAGTTTGTGCTGATTGGCATGGGAGGGGACCTACCAGACAGTAGCTCAGTGTGCTTTGTCTCATCTAAGGAGTCTCCTCTTCAAAAGCCAAGCACAAAGCTGTCTTCATCTTCAGATCGTTTGTGCTATTCACCAGAAGGTTGTTCAAAAGCCTTAGGGAATTTGAATGTGAGCCTTAACTTCCTCATCTTCGGAGGATCTGAAGAAGATAAGAAAATCCGGTTTATATTCACAGACAAAAACCTCATCTAATTAATTCATTTACCCTGGTTTCAGTATATTTTGAAGGAAGTGACTACTTTTTGTGAAATCAAGGCGCAGTGGTTGCCACAAATAGTGAATTGAACGTTGCACGAGAAAGTACTGTGTAATCCCCTGAGCGATGTACTAATCGTGAGTGTGCTGATATAGCTAAACACGCAGAGAAAAAAACAAAGCATCGACGTTGCACAGAAGTGGTCAAGAACTAACAAGAAACGCCACTGAAATTACAAATTGTGAATCTCTCGTGTTTTATTACTATTATTTTGACTTCAAAGGTTTCAGGAAAAACAGATAAAATGTGAAGCAAGCGATGGAATAAAGACTTGTTGGGGGGAAATGCTCAAAAAAAAGCTTGCGGGCAGTTTTTTAAGACTGTAGATGGCACTAGTTCTTCAGAATGTTTGTTTCTCTGTAAAATATGTGGCTTCCCCTTTTCTTCTTTTAAGGTAGGGAGAAAATAAAGGATTGCCCATAAGGACATGTTCTCCAAGCTCCAAAGATAGGTGAAGTGTGCATAGAAGCTCTCCGAGCCTGCCGACATCCCGACTCTCTCCTTCCAAACCTCTCTTTCTTCGCCCCAATCCATTTCCCCGGGCTGAGCTCAGCAGCCACGGCTGGTTTGGGCACATGTGGCCAGTAGGGGCGCTCTTGCTGTCTTCTAAATTCATATTAATTAGTGTAACCAGAGGAACCTTTTAGCTTTTATGAGATAAACCGACATATTTCGAAAGTAACGAGAAGCTAAGGAAAAGCAATGCTGAAATAAAACAATTCAAGAGCAGAAACTAATTACTTAACTTGGCAGTTATCTACTAAAATATACATGAGCATATCCTTCAGCTAAAAAATTCCATTTCCCAATCTCTATCCAGAGAAATACAAGTATGTGAGCAGACGAGGCTTTTATGAGAATTCTTACAGAATGAGAGACAAAAGATGTCGGGAGGAATAAAGGAAGGAAAGGAGAACATTTACAATGACTTGTTAATCCAAATAATAGAGCACAGTATAATGTGCAACTATTTGATAGGAGACAGGTCTGTTTACATGAATGCAGAAAAAGCTGTAATACATGTTGTTGAATGAAAGAGGCAATGTGTAAAGCAAGACAAAGAGTAGATTATTCATGTAAAAATCCACAACATTTCTCTTTGTGTGTGTGTGTGTGTGTATATATATATGTATATGTATATGTATATGTATAACATGTATAAAAAATTTGAGGCAGAAATCTTGCTCTGTAGCCCAGATTGGTCCTGAACTCACTATACAGCCCAGGCTGGTCTAGGACTCAGCAATCTTCCTCCCTCAGTGTCCTGAATTCTTGCATTTCAGGTGTGCACCACTATGCCCAACTTTATGTGGTGCCTGGGAATTGAATTCAGGGCCTTGTACTTGTTAAGCAAGCGCTTTAACTGCTCTGCCATTCCTCCAGGCCATTGTGCAAAATTTAATTAAATGCATGTCACAATGACAGTATAAGGTAGCTCGAAGAGAATCTTCACTTTACTGTGTGTTTTTAAAGTGAGAATGTATTACATATATTTATATTTTCCTTCTTAATTGAAAGTTTATAAATTCTAACCACAGACCAAGAACCTAAGGATGTTCATGATTGGCACTGTAGCAGTCCAAGGCTATCTTCATCTCCAGACTAACCACCTCCATGACTAAGCTATGTTCTTCTCTAGTCAATTATAATATTTCTTTTTGCTTCTGTTTAAAAAATGCATTCATTCATCATTCACTAAAACTCACTGTTTTGTGTGCCCACTATTTGCTAGAGGTAGAGGATAAAAGTAAAGATAGGATGTGAAAGTTAGAGTTTAAACCCTGAAGTGTAAAGATGTTGGGGTTCGGTGTCAGCTCTGCATGAGTTGGACTATTACCCCATTGCCCCCATCTGTAAGATGGAATAATGCTACCTACTTGACAAACTTGTATGAGGATTCAAAGAAAGACTGCAAGAGACTTATGGAGCACAGCATCTGGAAAATGCCATCTGCTTGTATCTTCTTCTACTAACCTTCCAAAGCAATAGTAGTGATTCTGATAAATATTTTTACGCCTCTTATTATGTATCAGACACTAGTATTAGTGCTTTACATTTGTTAACTAATTCATTCTTATGAACAATGCAATGAAGTAGATGCTATTTCTGTTCTCATTTCCAGATGAATAAATTGAGGCAGAAGGTAACCAACTCACCTAAAATTACATGGCATTTGAGACAAGACAGTGTGTCACCAAAGTCTGTATTATTAACAACTATTCTTTGTTTCTTCCAAGGATCTTTCCTCTCCTCTGCTATCCATTTATCTACATCTTCCTCTACTCAGCAGATACTCAGTCAATACCTACCATGTGTTAGGTGCCCTTCTAGGCATAGGGCCCCAGCAGCAAAGAATAGAAAGTCTTGGCCACCACCAAGAGCACATAGCAGGGTGAAGCTAGCACTCTGGGTCAATATGTATTTTTAAGAAAATCGAATAGAGATAAGTCTTAATCACTTTGTCTAAGCAGCTGTCACTAGTGGTGTATTAGGCAGTTTCTCCTCTTTGGAGAAAGTGCAGTCTGCTACCTCTTTTTCTGGGGTCACAGGAAGGTGTGAGATTCTCATGAAAGCTTTTTCTTCATCTCATGTCTCTTACCTCTTGAGATAGCAGAATGCTGCTAGAATTTATAAACTTTCAATTAAGGAGGAAAATATAAATGTATATAATACATTATCATTTTAAAGTTGTTTTCTTTTGTAAGCCCAAACTCCTTGTTCCTGTTTGATAGGAGGCCAATCCTCATTCTATTTACAGAGCAAAATTTTAAAACATCTTAAGGCTAGAGAATGTTCTGGTCTTCTCTCAGTTTTTCCCACACCATACAAGCTCTTCAGACCCCTGTCCCAAGTGGGTGACTTCTAACAAAGTCACTTTCACGTGATCAAAATATTTTCAACATCCAATATCTATTTCATACCTGGCCCTTTAAGCTGGAGCACTCTCCCGTGCACCTCGCATTATATCTACAAAACCAAACCAAAATAACTCATACAACAAACTTGCCCAGTCTGGAAAAGAAAACTCACTTCAGATACTATAGCCTGTCTCTGGTATCTGCCCAGACACTGCCTCCCATGAGCCCATTCCAGCTCCCTTTTAGAGCTTCTTAGTCCAGTTAGCCATGTTGGACTGCTCATCTTGTCCTTCTAAGCATCCTTTCAGAATGAGCTTATTAGGAGGCACTGGGGTTCCTCCTTCCAGACAGTGCCCTGGTATTCTGAGCAATTAATCATAGCATAGGTTCTGGAGTTCGAGAGCTTTGGTTACATTCACAGTTCTGCCATTTATTGGCAGTATGACCATAAATCTTGGTTTACAAATGAAAAAAATTGTATAATAAAACCTACCTTTCAGGACAATTGTGAATATTGAATGAGATATTGCGTGTAAAGCACTTAATACATGAATTCTCAGTAGATTTATATTGTGGTCTGGATCAGCAAGGTCCCCCAAAAGTCTCATGTATTTAGATGTTATGGACTGTCTATGCAACCATGTGCTGTTGGGAGACTGGGCCCTGGTCTGGAGGGGGGGATTGCTGGTGTATAGAATGGATTACAGGTGTGTGGTGGCGGCTTACCACACCTTTCACACCTGAAAGGGGTGGAACACTAGGTCTGGAAGTACGGTGGGTCACTGGGACAGGCCTGGAAGGATATATAAACTGCTTTCTGCCTTCTTTGTGGGAATAAACTTGACTTGCTTTGATGTGGCTTCCTGTTAGCAATGCAGTGAGGAGCTGTCTCCACCTCTGCCTCTGCCATGTACTTCCACTGTTGTTGGCTGCCCCTGAGTGGACTGTGACCTTCTGAAACTGTGAGTTAAAATAAACCTTTCCTCCCATAAATTGGTGGATGTCAGGTGTTGAGTCACAGTAATGAAAAGGAAACTAAGACAATTTATTAATGTAAAACATTTTTAACATTAAAAGTTCCTATTCTTCAAAGGTCTTGTCCCTGATTTTTCCCCTCACTCCTTGCATTTGCTCTGGGATATCTTATCTACTCCACAATTTTAAATACCACAAATATGTTCCTACTCTTAGATTTTCACTTTAGTCCAGAATTATCTCTGGAGTGACTCTAAGTGTTGGTCCAAATATGAGATAAGAAGATTGGCCAGAATGATATAAATTAGCATACAACTTCCCTCCTCGAGAAGGTCTATTTTAATAGCTGAACTAAATAGTTTGTGCAGTAAAATAGCTGACCTACAATGGTCATGCTCCTAATATTATCACACAATACCATCTAAGTATTTGTAGACACATCGAGCACCAAAGACATTTATAACTGGATGTTACATAACCACGTGACCTCTCTCTAATGAATTAAAATCAGCTAGCTGATAACATCTGTCTTTTGAGACAAGTGTCAGGCATGAGCACTGCCACACCTGAGTATAAAGCCACTATTTCTCCAATACTAACATCCACAAAATAGGTTCTAGTGTCTTCAGTTAGAAATCTCCATAACCTGATTTGGGGCCTTTGTTACGTCTGCTGACTCTCCTGCTAGCTGTGGAAATATGACTTTCCTGCATAATATTTAGCTCTACTCGTAAGTCTGGCTTTAGCAAACATTGCTTGTACCCTGGCTTCATGAATCCCAATCCATCCTTCATCAGAATCCCCATGGGGGATTGAGAGTTTCATGGCATCTTGCCTAGAGTCCTTGATTCAATGACACCATGTCCCCCTCCAGGGTCAAGAACCTGAATATTTGTATGTGAGTTAAAGATGTAGCTGTAGATTTTTCTTCCCACCTTCCTCCTTAAACTTCTTCAGATTAATACTGGAAGAGGACCAATGCTAGCGTATGCTTTACATGTGCTCTACTAGGCAAGTAGCTACATAGCACATCTACCACTCCAGAATATCTTCATTTGTGTACAATTACTTGTTGTAATTATACTTACATCTACATTCCTGAACACAAGTGGGGAAGAGAGTCAGCATTCGCATGAAACTGTGAGTAGGAGGCGTTTATGTCCAGCCAGTTTCTGGTCCAGAAAGCGCAATTGCCAGCCCAACCAAAATCAGCTGCCCAGCTAATGAGCTTAACAAGGCATACTGCTGGGAAGTCCAGTGATGCCCTGACTACTAATTCTCATGGCGCTGTAGTTACCAGCCACCACAAGTTCCCAGTTTTTCTTTGTTATCAGCTCCTGTTCAGTGAAGATCTATGCCTTCGTTCCTTCATAGAAAACCATACCCTGCACTTTTCTTCCCGCTATAACCACTAGCATTGCCTATCAACTAGTTAACTCCTACTTGTCCTTCCATTGTTGCTCTAGCAAATTTTCCTGACTCCTCAAGTCTTTCCCATACCCCATGGTAGTATTCATTGCATTTGTCAAGATTGTTATTAACTTTTCTGTAAACTTATGTCCCTTGCTTGAGATTCAAACACGAGATGGGAATTATAAATGGCAGAGACTACAGTTTGCTTTTTCTATATCCACTGCACTAGCCTATCACCATTCATGTAGCCTTGAATCCGTTAGGGTTGGGATGAGTGTTAGAATGGTCTCACCCTGCTTTATTCTGACTTCTGAGACTTCCTGCCTTTGTCCTCTGCATTTCTTTCATCCCTCATACGCAAATTTTTCAAATTTATTACCTTCCCTTCACTCTTTATAAAATATTTGAAGTTGCTTAAATAATAAAAGAATATATTCACATCATAAAATGTCAACTATAGAGCGATATAAAAAGTAAAAATTGAAAGTGTTCTTCAGTACCACTCTTCATTTTACACCACCCACCAGAGGTAACCCCTAAACTAACAGGTTTGTGTATATCCCTATGCACATATAGGGCATACACAGAGTTTAAGATGTTTTCTGTTAAAAATGGGTAATACTTTATGTTTTAATGCCACTAGAATATTTCATCAAAATTATTCATGGAGAGCTCTTTAAGTACGTACGAGTCTATCTATCTCATTTTATTTATGATGGCAGAGTAATATTTCATAAAAAATGTATGATAATATAATCTTTCCACTACAGATGTACCACTGGGTTTCTAAAGCTATAAACTTCCTTGCAGATGTCTCTTTATGCAGATGTACAAGCATTTTAAAAGTATATTTGTATTTCTAATTTTGATTTAATTATTCTAAATCGTCAAACAAAATTTGCAACTTTAATTTCCTTCCCACCAACAGTGTGTGCTATCATGTTTCCTACACCCCATAACATTACATGTATTCATCGATGTTTTTGGTAACCTAATGGGCAAATGTATTTATTTTTTCTTTATTTTGCTTTCTCCTTACTGCTAGTTTAATGAATTGCCTTGTCATAGTGATGATAACTCATCTAATGAGTTATTATCATATTTCTATTGATTTCCAGAAGCATGTAGTGTATTATTGATATTATTTATCTTTTACATATATTGTGAATATTTCTTCCATATGGTTTCTAGTCTTTTCATTTTGTTTCATGGGTCACAAGCTCAAACAATTACAAATACCAAAAATGTAATGTCATTGTGTGATGAAAATAAAGAAAAGGCAACAATATCCTCCTAAGATTTTAAATATTAGTATTCATCTAAAAGTTTAAGCATTTCAAAAATATATTTAAATATCTGTGTGGGGAAAAGTATCTTGTCTGGGCCACTAATTTGAGAGCTAGCATTAAGTGAGTGTTCACCAGTGTTCTTTAGAGACTTTTTATTGTTGCTATTTTTTTTAATTTTATACTGTAGAATTTGTGTTTTGTACTAGGACTTTAAGCTTTATTTTGGTATCTTCTTTATGATGACCTTATTCTCTTCTATTTTAATTTAAGATTTATATAGATTTTTATGTTCTTTTTTTGCCTAATTGCTCTTAACAGGACTTTCTCATATCACATTAACGAAACTCAAACAATTTAACAGCCAGAAAATAAATCATAAGCTTAAGAAGTGGACAAAACATCTGAACAGATATTTCTCAAAAGAAAACACATAAATGACCAACAGATTTGTGAAAAAATTACTTACCATCACTGATCATCAGGAAAACCTAAATTCAAACCATAGAAATATATCACCTCACATCTGTTAGTGTGGCCATTTTTAAAAAGAAGAAAGATAACAAGTGCTGTCAAAGATTCAGGACAAGGGGCTCTCTTGGAGAGTATTTGTGCTAATATAGATTAATATAGCTACTATGGAAAACAGTATAAAGTTTCTTCAAAAACTAAAAATGAAAGTATTATAAGATCCAGTTATACTACAAAAGAAATGAAATTATCTTTTTAAAAAGTATGCCTATATAGCTATGTTTTTGTTGCACTATTAATGATATCTAAGATATTAAATCCACCTAAATATTCATTAGTAAATGAGTGGGTGATGAAAATAAAATGTATACACACAACGGACTACCATTCAGCCTTTCAAAAGAAAGAAACTCTTATCATTTGTGACCAAGTAGATGAATTTGAAGTGAAATAAACCAGACACAGAAAGGCAATATTGGCATGGTCTTATTTATATGTAGCAACACTCATAGAAGAAGAGGGTAAAGTGATGATAATCAGAATGCCACAGTAGATGGTGGATGGACTGGGGAAGGGAGAGATTGGAAACAAAAGGCACAAAGTCTCAGAATATGTCTTCGGATGATTTGTCATGCAACATGGTGACCACAGTTAATAACAATCTATACTTCAAAGTTTCTAAAAGACTAGATTTTTAAATGTTTGCAGCAAAAAACATGATAAGGACATGAGGCTTGATTCCTTTACTTCACAATGTACCAAGACATCATTATTGCATTATATGTATGATTATGAGTCAATTAAAAATAAAAAGAATAAATCACAGAAGCAATTGCAACATTTAATGTTCACGCTAACCTATTGTTATTTAATTGTCTCTGTTTGTGCTCCCAGAACCGTCTTTCAACTTTTTAGCAGAACCCTGGGGAGATCACAGAATTTCCTTGATTTCATCGTTTCCAGTTGCACTTGGACAATGGAAGAAAATGGCAGGCAATATGCAGGTGGAAAGAGAGTGAAGTCAGGGTACATAAATTCTCTTACAAGTTTGTTGGTTCCCCAGCCAGAATATTATTTTTATAATGGTTGTGTTTTTGACCTCTGATGCCAACACCTATCTGGCATGTTCTCTTTCTTCGATCTAGATCTCACCTGGTTTTAGTAGCCACTTTTTTGTGCTTTCCAGCCTACCAGTAGTAAAATCTTACAGTTGACTGGATACCTCATGATTCTTTAAGGGTTTTCTAACCTTACCCACAACTTGGTAAAATCTTGTCATTAAATTAGCCCTAAATCATCACTTTTCTGCTGTAAGCTTATCATTGCATCCATGACAGGATCATGGAAAGGTAAAAAAATAGTCCCCAATCATTGCAATGAGATGGGAAGAAGATACGGTGGGGGGGGGGGGGGGGGGGGGGGGGGGGGGGGGGGGGGGGGGGGGGGGGGGTAGGGGGAAGATGAGAGGTTGGGTAGGAAAAAGGGAAATAAAAATTGTTAATAGGCTATATGTATGTGCATCGCTTTCCCAAATTGAATGCAATTAGCAATTATTATGTGTCACAATAAAAATAATAACCATGGGAGAAAAAGAAAAATGAAACTGAAAGGGAGGCTGCCTAGAAAGAGCTGCAACTACTGTCAGAGATGAGATGCATGAGTAGGAGGGGAGCAGGCAAGAATATCCCAGCATCTCTCTCCTCCTGACTCCACTCGCCTGGGAGTACCACTGAAGGAATGGGAAAAAAAAAAAGAAGTCAGCCATTATGGGAGTCAGGGAAAAGGAAAGTCTGTAGTTGTCAGTCTTCCAAGGCAGAAAGCAAGCAAAAAAAGGGCTCAGTGTTCTGAGAAAACAGAAAACTCACCACAGCCCAGTAGTCTTCTTGTGAGGGCGAGGACTTTCGGGCTTTCTCCTTTTTTCTATACTATATTCTCAGCATGCAAAATGATCATTGACCTGTGTAGGTCTCCGTAAGTATTTGTTGAATGAACGGCTGTCAGAAGACAAGCGGACTATAGCTATGAAGTATCGGGGGGAATGTTTGTAAGCCAATAATTTTATAGTAAGAGAAATTGCTCGTCATATGTGAAGGAAAGAAAAAGATATGCAGTGGCTTGGGAAACACATTACTCTGGGATCGCTCTCCAGAGAAACGAAGGCATTCAAGGTAGCCGAGAGATAAACTAAAAATAGGGGAGCAAAAGTAAAGCAGCTATGCATAAAGGAGTCTTCTGTAGGCTCTCTTTCAGACAACAGATTCTAAGGTAAATTCCAGTAAACATTTATGCTAAAAATGCTTGTGGCCAAAACTACCTGCTGTCTCTGCTGGTCCTTTTCTCTCCTGGATAGTAATAGGCATGCCTGACCATGTTTCTCATTTCACTTGCTGTATAGGGCTATATGACTAATAAACATAAGGAAAAGCATGCCACTCCTAGCCAGATTCTTCAGAAGGAAGCACATCTCCACCCTACTCGGTTTCCTTTTTCTGTGATTCTGAGTATGGGTGATCAGCTGACACAGTTTTCAGCAAGGCTGGTTGAAAAGAAAAATATCTGCATTCTTGAGTGAATGTAGTAGGTAATACCACGACCTGCCTTGGAATTCCTTTCATTACTTGAAAGAGAACCAAACATCTCTCTGACTTTAGCCATTTCGTTTTAGGTAGGTTTGTTCACAGCAGTTGGCATTGTCAACAATTGCAGTGCTCATTGCATTGTCATTGGTACATTGGTATCAGGCAAATATCAAAATAATCTAGCATTAGAGAATTTCCAAAAATGGAAAAATGAAGCAGTCCTCATAAACTATGTTTGTGATAATTCTTAAGGACAGAACAAAATTTTTATTGCATGTTAATAAAACAAACCAAGACCCACATATGGGTCTTGGTTTGTTTTATTAACATGCAATATATATATATATATATATATATATATATATATATATATATGCAATATAATCTTAATTACATAAAAATACATTGATTGCAAAAAGACTAGAAGGAAATAGGCAAATATTCTTTTAATAGTTGAATTTGAATTGGGAAAATTATGGATGCCCTTTTCCTAATTCATTATTTTCTGTATTTCTCAAATTTTCTACAATAATCATAACTTTTTACTAATTGTATATAATTACAGTAGGCATAAATATAATCTTATTATCAAATAATAAATGAAAAACTGAAAAAGACTGAAATCATATGGAGGTATTTACAATGTTTAGGATATGATGCTGTGAGGACAAGCACAGAAGGCAAAATCTACGCTCATGTCAGCTGGAATGAGGTAAATTGTGCTTGCATTTGGATGCAGACTTGAAAGGAAAATGGAAAAGTGAAAAAGTTAATGTAATGTAGGGCTTGTGGTGTTCTTTTGTTTAAAAAAACTGTCCTTCAACATAGCCATAATTATTGCTTTATTTCAGTAAAAAAGCACTGCATAATTTAACCTAATGACTCCCTAGTGTTAGTTAAATTATTCACTGAGACTTGAGCTCCCTCGGGGTGTGAGATCTTTCAATTACCACAAGTGCTATTTTCTAGATGTTTTTCAACCTATCTTGGACCAGTATTTCCCATGACTTAAAGGCAGGGCTGCTTGAAGAAGCATTTCCTAACATTATTATGGCTGTTTGCTTTCGTCTCTTTTTCTTGTTGTCTCTCATTTCAGTTAACAGTTTAAGGCTGTTTACAAGTTAATAAAAGTGACGATGCGAGAGTGCCAAATGTCCTCTGAGAGATGGTGAGGAGCTTTTGGCAACCGCACATTCCCTGCAGTGCTAGCTGCTTGAAGCCTGTAGTGGGATGCCACAATGACCGAGAATGTTTTACTTGGAAAGGAGCATGTACGTCTCACCGCTGTCAGCATGTGCCTCTCCATACCAGCCACGGAGTGCGAAGATGCAGCAAAGGCACCCTCATTTCTGCTTCTGGTTGTTGGTCCGCACTAGTTCAACTGAAATGAAAACTGACAAAACCTTTTATTGACCAAGCAAGCTAGACATAACAGAAATGGCGGCAGTGTTTACTTGAACTAAAAGGAAATATTTTAAGCATGGCTCTAGCTTGCATCTTGCTTGTATGATTGTTCTTCTGTCACAGAGGAAGGTCACTGTCCAGTTACGACAGAATATTCCTGGTAAGAGTAAGGAAGAGATTCACAACATCCTCCGGAATACAGCATGTGCCAGACCCTGCTGCTAGAGATTAGTTGTCCTTGGCTGTAATCTTTCCCCCTCTGAGGGAATGGCGACATGTCCTTCGGCACACAAAAATGGGGTATTGTGTAGAGACCTAGTCATGCCTCCACTACGTGCATGACAAGTTAGACACAATAAGTTGAGTTTTGTTTTAAATGATCTGTGGATTATTGGATATAATCTAGTAATTTGGAAAATGGAATATCTGAACAAATCAGCTGGTCAGAAATTGGCATTTTTGAAAAGATAAATATAATCTAGGGTGTGCCAAGCTTGGAGGAAAAGCCAAAAGAAGCACTTTTTTACCACCTGCATGCAAAATATCAGCAGCCCTTCAAGCGCTGCCAAAGACACAATGGTTACACATCAGTTGGCTGAAAGCATTAGCTGCCTTAAGAATCTTACGGTCACTTTGGAGTGAAGTTTTCTAGCGTTCCTACTTGAGTAGGACTAGTGATCCTTACTAAAGTATAGTCAGTCATTTGGCTTTCATAGGTTCAGTCCCACATTCAAATCATACCATTCCCACTTTGAGCAGATAAAATTAATGCGCCCTATCTTTTTTTCTGCAAAGCAAATCTGTTCTCCAAATGAATCTAACAGCTCTAGGTAAGTGTGAACATGTCAGAAAGATTAGGAGAATCAAAAAGAGATTATGGAATAAAGGACTTGTCCCCTTCTGAGGTAATTATAGCCATTTGCTAATAAATGGAGGAGGTGTTATATTTTTTAAAATGTGACCCAAAAATCCTACTGCTTAGTCTTCTGCTTTTTCGGTTTGATCAGATTTTGAAGGCAGAGCTAATTTGTTCCGTACTAAACTCCCAGGGCCCATAAAATTGTTCCAGACAAATATCATCACTTATTTCTTTTAGGGTAGGAGTCAAATCCCAATGGCATTCTGGAAAATATGGTAAATTATCCTTGACATTTGTCAGTTTAAAACTGCTACATTAGTTCATCCTTCAGTTATGGCTTAGGTCAAACTGGTCAAAAAATTCTCTTTATTAAAACTAATCTAACTCTAAACTTAAAAGTTTCATCCACCAATCCATAAAAACTGACTACTCAGAGTTAAAATATATATTCTTCCTGGAAGCTCTAAAGAAGGTAAAGTTATAGCTTATGCAGGAAAATTTGGTGGAGGGGAAGATCAGACCTTGAGATAGATTTTGCTATGATCGCAAGTTCCCAGCAAATCTGAAGTTGTTTGCTAAAATAAAAATAAAAGCATATTCCATCATCAACTCCTATATAGGAAAGTAACTTTCCATGGTCACTTTTCTCTCTCAGTGCTATATGATGTTCCAAGCACACCACACCCTTGTATTATGCAGGCCAATGAGAGTTTCACTGAGATTCCTTTAACGTTTCTTGAGCATCTAATTCTGCTAAGATCTTTTCCGTGGCAAGTTTAAGATGCTTCTATTTCTGACCTAAGAGTAAGGCCTCCCTGCCTTCCTTGATGCTCATTTCATGCACTCTATTGCTTTTAATTATGGGTAGAATAAAGATCTAGACAATCTCTTCTTGCTTACCTCTGCATATTTAGGAAAATAGTGAGAAGGAGTAAAGCTCTTCCTTGGTTCTACTAACGTAAATCTTCATCATCTCATGGGCTATTTGCCCTCTGTTTCATCTCTGTCCCTAGAAGGTAATTTGGCTGCACATTTCCTCTTACCACTGAAATTTCCCTGTCTCTCATTGTCTTCAACTTGTCGCTCTTCTTAGTGTCCTTATCTGTCTACCAGCCTGCAGCTCCACAGTACTGTTCAAGGGTCATGTGTTATTCTACAACTCGTTCCTTCTTACTCATGCCTTCAACACCAATGCCGAGCCTTTCTATACTTGTGTTTAAGAATTCCGTGATTCTAAAGGATCACAAAACGTACAAAATCAATGAAGTAATTAATGTTTCAGTGTAACTAACTATTCGGCATGAACCATTTCCACAGGAAGACACTCTCGTGAGGAAAGACCAAAAGCTTTTACTTCTTGGCCTCTAAGAGGTTCAAATCCTACAGCGAGTGACAAATATAAGTGAGAAACTCAGATCAGTAAAGAGCTGAATTTGATGCTTCTGCGATTGCTCTGTGAGTCCTACATGAATTCAACTCTCCTTTAAAGCAATCGCTTAATTGATATCTTCAGGGCAGGCCAATGTTGATATATTTTCAGCAAGTTAGTGAGAAATAGTGATAAGCATTTGTCAATCTCTTGCTGTGCTTATGCCATCTGCTTTCCTAAGCTTGAGAGAAAATCCACAGGCTTGTAACAACCAATTGAGGGCATTGCTTTTCCTCATCAGAAAACATGAGGAAGCTTCCTCTCCAAGTACATTGTCCTATGGAGGCTGAAATGTGCCATTGTTCAACCTCCCCAGGAAGCACTGCTCAATAGGACTTCATCTGGAAATGAGCTTCTTTTTTGATGTATTCAGGTGTGTTAAAACACCCTGGTAGAAATGAAACACACCCTTTCTAATTAGCTCTGTGGCTAAACAGGGGCTCTACACTACAGCATGCACAGCACAGAGAGTAAGTAGAAACTCTAGTCATGTGACCTGTCTTTACTCTAACCTGCCTGGTAAGAATCATTATCTTTGCTGGAGGGAGATTTAGCCTTCAAAACTGTTTCTTGATTATTCAAGTGTAGAAACAGTAGGGAAGAACTGTGGCACATCAGAATTACCTAGTAACATAGTTGGTGAGGTTGTCATTCAGAAACAGCCAGGATTCTTGCTCCCTTTGCCATTTGGAGTCACCCAGCCAAGGAAGCAGGAGCAGAGGGACAAAGTAGAGGTAACACTTTCCATGACAGTGGAAAATATCTCCAGGAGAAATTTTTAAACTCAAGTTAACTAGACTATGACATCTTAAAATAAGACAATGAGATAAAAATTCAAATATAAAATGCAGCTCAGAATATGTCTCACAGCAAACTATGGTGATCTGACGGCACACACCTAGAAGCATATGAAATTTGTGGCTGTGTTAGTCAGATTTTTATTGCTGTGACAAAATAGCTGAGAAAAACAACTGAGAAGAGGAAAGATTTATTTTGGCTCAGCATTTATTCTGCAAATAGAGGTATCTTAACTTATTCCGTTCCAATTCCATTCCTTCTACTTATTTCTCTTGCTCAGTAGTCTGGGCAAAATTTCAAGCACTATTTTCAAACGGCAGGGGTGACAGTGGACATCCTGGTCTTCCTCTAGAGTTTAGGATAAATGCTTTCAGTCTTTCCCCATTTAGAACAATGCTGGTAGTAGGGTTGTTGTAGATGGCTCGAGTCAGTTTAGATTAAGGTCTTGCTATTTCTGTCTTCTTCAGATTCTTCCCCTATTTCTCTTAGAGTTTAAATGCAATACATAATGTTTACACTGAGCTTGAGAATTTTGTCCACATATGTATTGGATCAATTTTACGATCCTTTCTCCTGTCCTTTTATAATTCCCCATGCCTTCTCTTATTCCCCCTGACCCCAAACATCTCACCTATTTAACTCTATTACTTATTTATATTCAAGATTTATAATATTAAACTATGCAATATGAGTCTGACTCACTTTACCAAGCATGATGGTCTCAATCTTGCCTATAAATGTCCATTTACCTATAAATGACTCAACTCTATCTGTCTTTATGGCAGAGTAATACTTCATTTTGTACATATACCACATTTTTTGTATCCATTGGTCTGCTGATGGATATTTCAGCACCTTTCACAATTTACCTGTTGTTAGTTGTACTGCTATAAGCTGGGCTTTACATGCTTCTGTTATATGTTGCTTTTAACTCTTTTGGAAAAATACCCAGAAAACATATTATTGGATCAAATAGAATATTTATTTTCAGCTTCTTGAGGAATCTCCATACTGTTTTCCATAGTAGTTGTACCAATTTACAGACCCAACACCAATGTAAAGGTGTTTTTTTTTTTTTTTTCCTGAAACCTTGCCAGCATCTATTGCTATTTGAGTTCATGATATATGCCATTCTTACTGGGGTAAGGTGGTATCTCAAAATTGTTTTGATTTGCATTTCTCTAATGGCTAAGGATACTGCACATTTTTCATGCATTTTGTGGCCATTTGTACTTCTTCATCTAAGAACTATCTACTCATTTCAATTTCCCATTTTTTAAATGAAGTCTTTTATTTTGAGGCGTCTGTTTTTTTAGTTCTTTATATATTGTAGTTATTAGCTTCCTGTCCAGGGTGTATGTGGTAAAAACCATTTCCCCTTTCTGTTGGTTCTCTCTTCACTCTGTTAATTGTTTCCTTTGATGTGCAGATTTTTAATTTGATATAATCTCATATATTGGTTCTGGGGATTATTTCTGTTGCTTCAAGTGTCCTGTTAAGAAAGTTTTAGCCCACGTCTATATCTTTAAGAGTTTTACCTACTTTGTCCTCAAGAAGATTCAGGGCTTTTGTTTTAATATATTGATCTTTGATCCACTCGAATTTGATTTTTGTACCTAGTGATAGATGTGTGTCTAGATACATTTTCTCCATGTGGATAACCAGTTCTCCCGACACCATTTATCAAACAGGCTGTCCTTTTTCCAGTGTATGTTTTTGGCCCCTTTATTAAAGATCAGATAGTTGAGGGTAGTTGCAGTTGTCTCTGCATTGTTAGGTCTGTTCTATTAGTTGACATGTCTACTTACATGCCAATATCATACAGTTTTTAATCACTGTTACTTTGTGATATAACTTGATATATGGAATCATAATGCCACCTGCTTTTGTCTTGTTGCTCAGGGTTGCTTAGGCTATTCTGAGTCTCTTTTCGTTCCATATGAATTTTAGAGTTGTTTTTTCACGTTCCATAAAAAATGTTGGTATCTTGAAAGGAATTGCACTGAATGTGTATATTAGTTTTGGTAGTATAGCCACTTTGATAATATTATTTCTGCCTATACAAGAACGGGGATGTCTTTCAATTTTTTAATTTTCTCAATTTTTTTTCAGAAAAACCTAGTTTTCTCTGTAGAGGTTCTTCACTTCTTTAGTTATGTTTACTCCTAGACATTTATTTTATTTTATTTTTTTAAGGAACTATTGAGAATGAGACTATTTTTCACAGCTCTTTCTCAGTGAGTTCATTATTAGTGTAGAGAAATGCTACTGATTTTTTGTATTAATTTTGTAACCTGCACTTTGGCTGAATTTGCTAAATAATTCTAAGAGTTGTGTGGTGGGGTGTTTAGAATCTTTTTATGTAGACAATCATGTCCTCTGCAAATAAGGATGGTTTGACTTCTTCCTTTCTACTATATATTCTCTTTATTTTGTTCTCTTGCCTGATTTTTCTGACTAGGGCTTCAAGTACTACATTTGATATGAGTGGGCAGTCTTGTGCTCCTGTTTCAAGGGAAAATGCTTTCAATTTTCCCCATTTAGTATAATGTTGGCAGTAGGTTTGGCATAAGTGGCTTCTCTATCAGTTTTGGGTAAGGTCATTCTATATCTATTTTCCTCAAAGTTTTTTTTTTTTTTTGTGGTGAATGGATGTTGGGTTTTTGTCAAAGGCTTTTTCTACATCTATTTAGATGGTGTGATTTTTTTGTTCTTGTTTTTGTTTATGTGGTGTATTTCATTAATTAATATATGTATGCTGAACCATCCTTGCATCCCTTGAATAAAGCCAATTTGGTCATGGTGTATGATCTTTTAATGATTTCCTTAATTCTATTCACAAGCATCTTATTGAGGATTTTTTGTGTCAATGTTCGTTAAGGATATTGGCCTATAGTTTTCTTTTTTTTAAATCTTCATCCGGTTTTGGTATCAGGATAATGCTAGCTTCCAAAAATAGGTTTGGTAATGTTCCTTCTCTTTCAATTTCATGGAACAGTTTTAGAAGCATTGGTGATGGCACTTTTCTGAAGTACTCAAAATTCCTCTGTGAATTCCTCTGGCCATGGGCTTTTCTTTATAGGTACAGACTTAATCCCTACCTCAAATTCAACGCTTGTCATTCGTTTATTCTGGGGTTTTGTGTCTTTGTGATTCCATTTCAGAATTTTGTACATATCTAGAAATTTATCGATTACTTCCAAGTTCTCTAATTTGTTGGAGTATAAGTTTTCAAAATAGTTCCTTATAATTCTCTGAATTTCAACAATGTCTGTTGTAATTTCACCCTTTTGATTTCCAAATGCATTCATGTGGTTTTTTTCTTTCCTTCTTTTGCTTAGTTTAGCTAGAGGTTTATCAATCTTATTTATTTTTTCAAAGACCTCTTTGCTTCACTTACCTTTTGCATTTTTAGCTTCAATTTCGGTAATTTCTGCTACGATCTTTATAATTTATTTTCTCCACTATTTTTTTATTTAGATTGCTCTTCTTTCTTTATGACCTTGGAGTACATCATTAAATTGTTTATTTGGGATTGCATGTGTGCATGCACAGCTATAAATTTCCCTCTTAACACTGCTTTCATTGTGTCCCGTAGGTTCTGATGTGGTGTGCTTCCATCATCATCTGACTGTCAAAAGTTCTGGTTTCTTCCCTGTTTTTTTTTTTCTGTGACCCATTGCTTCTTTAATAACAAGTTATTTAGTCTCTATGTTTTTGTGCAGTGTCTGCAGTTTCTTTTGCTATTAATTTCCAGTTTTTCTTCCACTTTGATCTGAAAGCAAGCAAAGAATTATTTCAACCCTGTTGTACTTTTTTAGACATGCCTTATAGCCTATAATATGCTCTATTTTGGAAAAGGTTCCGTGTGCTGTTGAGAAAAAAAAAAATGTGCTTTGTTGATGTTGAGTTAAATACTTTGTAAATATCCATTAAGTGCAATTGCTCCATAGGATGCTTTAACTCCAGTGGGTTTTTTTTGTTAATTATTTGGATGGCTGACCTTTCTGTCTGTGATGGTGGGTATTGAAGTCCCTTACTATAATTTTATTAGAGCATATTTGGCCTTTCAATTCCAGTAACCCTTTGTTTTATGAAGTTGGGTGATCTGATAGTGATTATTGTGACTTCTTCCTATTAAATTGCTCCCTTAAACAGTATATTATTTTTATCATTGTCTCTCCTGTCTTTGTGTCTCCTGTTTTGGTTTGAAATTTTCTGAGAATAGTATAGCTACCGCTTTTGTTTTCTGGGTCCATTTGTATGAAGTACCGATTTCCATCCTTTTATTTTTAGTCTATTTTTAATATAAGGGTAAAGTGTGTCTTTCGCAAGCAACAAATTGTTGATTTTTATTATTGATCCAATCAGCCAGTCTATTTCTTTTGTTGGATGAATTGAGACCATCAGCATTAAGTCTTATTAGTATGGTATATTTGCTACAACTTGTCATCATTATGATGCTTCAGTGTTGTTTGTTCTGTTCTCTTTTTATTTCATTTCAGAGGGTTTTTAAAATCATAGATGAATGTTAAATTTTGCCAAAGGCCTTTTTGAATCTATTGTGATGATCATATAATTTTTATCTTTGTTTCTGTTAATGTGATAATATATTTAGTGATTTGCATATGTTAAGCCATTCTTGAAACCCTAGGATGAATCCCACTTGATATGATGTGTGATTACTTTTTATAACTTGTTGAATTGTGTTTGCAAGTACCTAGTTGAGTATTTTTACATCTATGTTCAGTAGGGAAATTGGCCTATATTTTTCTCTTTTGTTGGGTCATTGGTTTTAGTATTAAAGCTATGCTGGCTTTTAAGAATTATGCTGTCAACTTTTCTTCCTTTTTGGTTTCTTGAAAGAATTTGATGAGTATTGGCATTAAATCTTTTCAGAATTTCTGGTAGAATTTTGCCATAAATTAATCTGGTCTTAGCCTTTGTTGTTGCTGAAAGTGTTTTTGTTACTTCCTTGATTTCATAAAGGATTATTGGTCTACTCAAGTGTTTGCTCTCTGCTTGCTTCAGTTTTGGAGGTTGATATGTGTTTATAAATTCATCTATTTATTCTAGGATTTTAAATTTACTGGAGTATTGATTTTTCAAAGTAGTTTCTTATAATCCTTAAAACTTCAGCGCTGTCTATTGTAATTTCACCTTTTTGTTTTGAATTGGATTGATGTAGGTTTTTCTCTTTCCTTTTTTAGTGAGTGTAGCTAGGGGCATATCAATATTGTTTATCATTTCAAGAAACAGCTTTTTGTTTCATTGATCTTTTGCTTTATCTGGTTTCGATGTTATTAACTTCCATTCTGATCTTCATAATTTCTTCTATGAGTTTTGGGTTTAGACTTTTCTTATTTTTCTAATATCTTGAGCTGCATCATTAGATTATTTGTTTGGGATTGCTCAGTTCTTTTTATGTGTGTATGTATGGCAATAAATTTTCCTCTTAATAATACCTTCATTTTGTCCCAATAGTTGTGATGTGATTAATGTTCTCCTGTTATCATTTGTCTGCAGAAACTTTTCAATTTCTTCCTTAATCTCTTCAATGACTCAATATTTGCTCAGTAGTGTACTATTCAGTCTCTGTTTGTTTGTGTAATATCTGTTGCTTCTATTGTTGATTTATAGTTTCACTCCACAATGATCTGATAGTATACACGGGGTTATTTGCATTGTTTTTGTTTAAGCATATTTTGTGGCCTATATTGTCGCCCATTGTCTTAGTTATTTGTTGCTGTGACAAAAAACACAACATACACGATTTAAGGAAGGAAAGATTTGTTTTAGCTCACAATTTCAGAAGGCATCACACAGTCCATTCATGGGGCAGCCAGAAATGGTGAAGGCACATAGCAGAGGCTTGGCGAGCTGCTCACCTCATTGCACATAGAAGCCAAGTGAAACAGAAGCAAAGCCAATCTCTGGAGACTCAAACAAGGCCAGAGTCCTCCCAGAAAGAAGCTACAACAATGTTTCTTCTTCCTTCCTTTACTTACTCAAGGTGCCAGCTGGAACACCCTCATCAGGATGGGTGCCCTTCTCTCATTTCTTGGCTGGCAAGTCAATAACAAACACCTGACATTTCTGCTTCTGGCGACCCTTCTCCCAATATCAACAAATTGACATATTCTTTCCAAGTCAAACCCCAGGAATCTACCCCTTCTGGGCAGGCTCTACCTCCTAATAATACACAATTCCAAATACATGAGGCTTTTGGGGGACACCCAAAATCCAAACCATAGCACATATTTTGGAGAATGTTCTGTGAGCTGCTGAAAGTAACGTGTATTCTCTTGCTTGATGATCTACTTTGTAGACATATGTTGATAGATGTTAAGTCTATTTCTTTTTCATAGAGTCATTCAGATCTGTTAAGACTTTCTTAATTTTTGTCTCATTGACCTGTCTTCCTGAGAGACTGGAGTGTTAAAGTCCCCGACTATAATTGTGTTGGAGTCTGTCTATTCTTTTATATCCAGTAGGGTTTTTTAAAAAAATAAAGTTGAGTGTACCATTTTTCAGCACATAATATTTACTCTTGTTAGTTTATTCTGTTGAATTGTTTCCTTTGAATTGAGGGTGACCTTCTTTGTCTCTTTTGGCCAGTTTTGGCTTAGAGCCAACCGTGTCAGCAAAGAGGGCAACTACTACCCTTGGTTTTCATGCTCCTGTTGAACAAAACGTGGCATTCCACCCTTTCATTTTCTATGTTTTCCTTTATGGGTAACATGAGTCTTTTGCAAGTAACATATAGTTGTATTATGTTTTTTAATCCAGTCTCCAAATCTATGTCTTTTGATTGGTAATTTGAGACTGTTGATGCTAAGAGTTACAGTTGTCCTCTAAATACTGAATCATGACATTGTCCTAAATTTCTAATGTTGATTTTTTTCCTGATTTCTTGTTTGTTTAAATGCTATCTCTCTTGAATGGATACTTGCCCCGCTTCCTCTGCAGTGCTATTACTCCCTATCTCTATCCAGCAGACACTTATGAATTTTTTGAAGTGTTGATTTAGTTGTCATAAGTTTCTTCAAGTCCTCTTTGTCAAGGAAGGTCTTTATTTCATCATCAACTTTGAAGGATAGTTTTTCTGGATATAGAAGTCTCACTGGATTTTTTTTTCAGGCTTTGAAGACTTCACTCCAAACTATTTCGACTTTTAGTGTTTGTGTAGACAAGTCTGCTGTTATTCTGAGAGATTTGCCTTGGTAAGTTCCTTATGGTTTTTCTCTGATAGCTTTTAGAATTTTCTCTTTGTTCTGGATGTCCATAACTTTTGTTGTGATGTGCCTTGGAGAGCTTCTGTTTTGGTCATATCTGGTTAGTGTATGATATACCTGAATCATTTGTGAGTCCATTTCTTTTCCTATATATAAGAAGTTTTCTTTTGTGATTTCAGTGATTTTTTTTATTCCTTTGGCTTGGATTGCCTTTTTTCTATAACTCTGAGGTTCAGTTTCTTTGAGACATTTTGCATCCAGTGGTAACCACTTCCATATTGATGTAGTGTTACTTGGGCATCCTTATGAGTTTGGTCTCTGGCTTCCATCCTGTCTTCTAGTTCTGAAATTCTGCCCTCATTTTGAATCTTTCTATTCCCCACGTGTTCCAACAAGGTTTTCATCACTTGATGCTCTGCCAATATTTTGCATTTTTGAACTCTAGTGAATTTGATTTCCATATCTTGAATTGACTTCTGTAATTCAGCTAACATCAAGGTTGTTTCCTCATTCATCTAATTGGGTGTTTTTATTTCTATCCTTACATTCTTTAGATATATCTTTTTTAAACTCACTGAGCATTTTGAGATGGTTGTTTGACTATATTTTATATTCCTTCAATAATTTGAGCTGGTTGTTGTTTGACTCTTATTTTTTGCTCTTCTAATAGTTTGACTTTACTTAGAGGCCCTCCAGTAGCCTGATTATTCTGCTTTCAAAGTTTTGGATGATTGGCTCCTCATCTGTTTCCATCTGGGCCTCACTTGGTGAACTGTGGGCTTTGTGGAGTGCCATTTTTCTCATCTCACTGTTGCTTTTGTTGAGAGACTTTAGCATTACCTGGGGTAGAACTCTTCATTTGCCTTCCAGGGAG
This sequence comes from Ctenodactylus gundi, assembly GCA_004027205.1. Classification (NCBI taxonomy): domain Eukaryota; kingdom Metazoa; phylum Chordata; class Mammalia; order Rodentia; family Ctenodactylidae; genus Ctenodactylus; species Ctenodactylus gundi. The sequence goes on along the minus strand of PVKB01000410.1, from coordinate 540,500 downwards.
AACTGGCCCCCTCTTTTTTGCAGCTGAGTCTCTGAGCCCTGAGAGGGAACATTTAAGCCTTTCTCTGTCTGCTGCAAGTGATAGTATTTGAGTTTGCCAGTACTGGGTGTTGCACTTTTAGCTGTGCACAGGAGCTAGTGTCTTTGTGTGCCAAGTCCCTGTGTATAGCTGATTATGACCATATCTTCTGGTGACTTTCACTGAGCCAGTCCCATCTTAGTCAAAGCTTGTGCTCCTTTTGTGGCCCATAGGGTGTCTAATTGCACCTCCATGTTAGCTACTTTACTGTTGAATCAAGTCTCTCTTAGTGAGGCTTTGGATCTAGGGTCTTTCCAAATAGTAACAATTCACTTCTCATCCTCTGTCCTGGGGGAAGGAGTTGGACAAGGCAGGTCTATGTGGGGTGAATTAGGGGAACGATCTGAGAAAGGGCTGCCTGCATCATGGATATAAATTCTACATATTTCCATCCCAATATGGACTACGTGTGCTTGTATTTCCCTGTTGGGCTCCTCCCTTTACTTATTCGACAGCCACCACGCACAGATTCTATCTTTGACAGATTCCTCATGCCCCAGATGGTTCCCATCATAGTTCCCCAGTTTGCACGCTGCTGCTTGGCCATGGTTTTTGTAGCGTCCCGCTAGACTAACTTTCTTGTTGGTCTGGTCCTGTTTCTTGGAGTTCCACTCTTATTCAGAGCTGGTCCTTTCAAGGGTTTGTCTGCTCTATTTCACCTGTTGGGCTTGACCTGTGCAGACTGAATGAGCAGAGGGTCCTACACAGTCCTGCACCATTTTGCCTCTTCCTCTTAAAATCTAGTTATATCTTCCTACTGTACTTAGATTGACTCAAGATCTTTAACTGGGATGAGAGAATCTTAGCTATGTGGCTTTGACTTATTTCTCCAATTATGTTTCTTGCTCCTCTTTTTCACTTACTAGGTAGCAGACATCCTGGCTTTCTCTCTCGTCCTCAGGATAAGTACCTCTTGCCTTCTCCATGGCTGGCTCCTTCTCATTTTTCAAACCTCAAAGTTGACATTATCCCTCGAGGGTTAGTCTTGACTATATTCTATGTAAAAGTAGTAGTCCTCCAATTACTCTCTATTTACTCATAAATGTTAGATATTTGCTAACTCGTTTATTATTTATTTTGTCCCTTCTCATACTAGAAAAGATTGTACAAAGAACTCTGGTTTGTTCACAGCTTATGCTCAACAAATATTAAAGTTCCCACAATATATCATGTGCTCAGTAATTATTTTCTGAATGAACAAAAGAGTAAAACAATATGTTGAGCACTTTCACTGTGCTGGATGCTTTAAAAATGTCATGCTACTTAATCCTTAATCCTTAATACCTTGCAGTATCTTTTATTTCCACTCCACAATATGAGAAACTGTGGCTCAAAAATTCTGTCACTTTAACAATATCAAAAGGCAGAACCAGGATTCAAAACCAGGTTTTCTAATTCTGAAACCCTTTAACTTTCTAATTCAGCAGAATAATTCATTTATTCATTTACTCAGCAATTATTGACCATCTACTTTTTACTAATAATTACATCTGTCCTGGAGATTTGAAATGATTAAAACACTACACCTACCCTTCAGAGAATTTCAATACCACTGTAGATAAAGGTAAGTCACTGAATAATCTCGTAATAGAGGCAATAAAAATTCTATACTATCTATTTCAGGGAAGGAAAGGGCAGCAGAGTGTAGGCTTTAGAGCTTGAATGACTAGGCTTGAATTCCAACTTGCTATTTTGCAATTGTAAATTTTGGGGCAAATTGTAAACTCTCAGCATTAAGACTCCTCATCTGTAAGATGAGAAATTTAATCAAGTGCCTATTTTAGAGATGACGGTGAGGATTAAATGAGTTGCTACATGTAAAATGTCTGGCACATAATTATTCAATAAATGTTAGCTGCTGTTATTGGTGCACAAGAAGGTAAATGATGTCAGTAAAGTAGAATTTATTTAAAGCTTTGCAGAGAACGTGAAGATGTCTGAGACAGGCTTTGCAGAAATAATAGCTGTATTGGCCAGCTATGGTTAAAAGGTCTATGGCTGGAAATGGCATTCCAGCTATAGGAGAACACATACAAGAGCCATTTTCCTGCCAACCTATTTCAGGCTCATCAGCCTGACCACAATTTATTTAGAAACCTGACCTTATGAGCCTTGATCTTTTTTAAAGCTAAACTGTTTTTCATATATATCTTATGACTTCAGTGATCCTCCCAGAATGTCAAAGACATATAAAATGCAGCTGGAGACAGGCAGAAGCAACAGAAGCTCTGGATAGGCTGGTGGGCATGAAGAAATGGCGGAATATGAGAGGGTATCCCATATGCATAGGTTTCTCGCCACGTGACTTGGGGCTGGGGAGGACAGGGCAAGAGCAAGAGAGAAAGCCAAGGTCCTAAGAGAAGTGAAAAGCTGTTAGATTAAAACAGCAAGGGGCTAGGGAAGAAAAGATAAAGAGAGATGGAAATAGAACAAATTTAAAACAAAATTAAAATTGCAGAAAGTACATACTTCCAATTAAACCAGTTTTATAAAGTTTCTCAGATAATCCTAGCATTATTTAAAGAGTTCCTTAAATTACACTTGCCCTGCAGGCAGCCTGTTGAGAAGAAAACGTCACCACATGTATTTGTTGTAATTTTTGTAAAGACCTTTGTGGAGGAGCTCAGTGAATAGACCAGATGAAAAACTACTGGTGAGCCAAGGAACCCTGCTCTTGGCCTCAACCCACAACAAAGAGTTGAAAAGGAAAAGGAATGAACTAGCCAGCAGGCCAGTTTGTAACTCAAGAGAAATAATCTTGATGTTTGGCACTCCAAGTCCACAAAGAGAATTTTTAACGTCTCATCATGACGCCTCTCGCTTGATAACACCTGCAGAAATTGGTCAATGCAATGTGACATGTTGGTGTCTAGAATCAAAGCATCATCTTTCCTGGAGCCCTTGTTCTGTTTCTCTGGCAGGGTTTGATGGAGATGGTAACTGGTGTTGGGGCCTGCCTTGCCTTTCATGCACTCGTTATGTGGCTAGTACGCAAACTCCACACCAGTCCCTGCTTCTGAACGCAATCAGTGAAGCCAAGAGTCATGGTGGAACAATAGGAGAAAGTATGCAAAGATTTAGAAACTCAAAACAGGATCTTAAGAACTGTTTTTTTTTTTTTTCTCTATAGAAGAAAGGCTTGCCTGGAATGGACATGTCAGTTCCCAAACACACACAATGAGAGAGCCCCAAATCGATTTCAACCAATGTTTTGTTCAACCTAGAGAAAATAGTTGGCCTGAAATGTTGTTTCTTTAATACAGCTAAGCACAAGTGTTTTGAAAAAGAAAGCTATATGAGTCATGTTAATTCTCTTGTTTTTCGCAGTATAGTATTACTTCATCAGGAAGTTCCAGAGAAAACAATGTGACTTCTCCTGCCAACGGGTTATTAACATGTGTGATTTCTGTGTGGCACTGACACTTCCAAGGCATCATAGAGTGAAATCGAGATTTAAAATAGACTTCTTAACAGAAAAACAAGCCCACCTACTTTTCACTGTCCTCCTATGCGTTTCAGCATGAGGCCAGTAAGGGTCTCAGAATCGCTTTACATTCTTCAACAGATCAGCAAAGTCGACTTGCTTCCCTCCCTCATTTTTACTCCTTTGATTGCCAATGTGTCCCCAGTTGTCACTCCCGTAGTGCCTCAGCCTTCCATCAAACTGCTCTCCCTAAGCAATACCTCATGCTTCCAATTTTTCCACATGCAGCTACCTCATAGTACAAGTAAAATTTCCTATGCTGTGTCTCAGTGTCAAGACCCTGTATGAACTGCCAAGATAATGCCTAGTTATCTGACAAATTAATCTGTGCTAAGATGTTAAATGCCAACCCTGAAATCATATTATGGAGACAATTGTGAACTTCTGCATTGGCCTATTGGAAACATATTGCTTGCCTAAGAGTCTAATTTAGCCCTCTTTATAATAATATCCTCTATTTTTTACAACCAACAAAAGCCTTTTTATACGATTGCCAATGGTACTCCTTACCTATGTTGAAGTGTTAATGAAGACTTTATCTGCTACCATTTAATATACACAGTTATGCTTTACGGTACATTTTATTAGCTCCATGTTGTGACCCTACCGTGCTGTTTCTTCTGAAGTCTTAGCTCTTCTCTAAGAAATCCTATCTTGCTGACATAGAAAGTCAGAATACTTTGTCGCTCTAAGGTCTAGGGCTGGGCAAAGTTGTAGTAAGAGAAACGTCCGGAACATCAGGAGAAGGGCTGAGGAAGCAACATCTTCCGCCTGTCCCACAGTCTAATGGTATAGGGTCTGAACCTCAGGCCAGATCTCTAACCCAGCCACTCCTGACAGCTGCTGTAATCCAATACCAACTCCCACTGCAGGCTAAGGGGCTGCGCGTCTGTCTCTTCTCCTTTGCCTATCACTAGTACAATCTGTGCTAGCGAAGTTGACCTAATTAAAACCCTGCCTGTGAGCTCTGCCAAGAAACTAAGACACTGTGGTTTCTCCATGAGAAAAGGCACCTCTCAGGATAGATCTGGGCACACCCAACATCACCATCAGTATGATGGTGGAAACTTCTGGAGATGAAACAGTGTCTCCTCCATGGTTAAACACATGACAAGAATCAAGGATAACAGAAAACATTGAGATTACAGATGTAGTGACAGAACTGGAAGACAATGTTGAGATCAGGGGACCCTAAACTTCAGCATATCGTATGGAGAACCAACTAAAACACATGATATGGGGCTGCAAACCTGGAGTTTCTGATTCTGAAGGATTCTTAACCAGTTCCCAGGTGAGTCCAATTGTGATAGTTGATATATGCGCATGCACGCATGCTCTTTCTCACACACAGAATATTATTCAGCCATAAAGAAGAAAAAAGTATGTCATTTGCAGGAAAATGGATGGCACTGAAGACTATCCAGGGATCACACTTTGAGAATTATTACTCTATTCTACATATTTTATAGATGAAGAAATTGAGTCCTAGAGAGGGAAAGAATATCCCCATTTTACTATTGTGGAAACTAATAGGCAACTTAGTAACTTGCCCAAAGCCACACAATTGGTAAGTGGTATTTTAAGCACAGGCATTCCAGTCCCATCTCTACTCTTCTCTGCGCTATAGCAATTGCTAAATGTTCGGAGTTTAGATTCCACATTTTGAGTCCCGGCACCACTATTTCTTGGAGAGGGTGATTCCATCTATGAAATGGAATGGCAGTACCTTTTTCCTGGGGTTATTATGAGAACACAATTAGATAATATATGTGAAAACATACATGAGCAAACACTTGGCCCTGTGCCTCACTGGAGTAAGTGATTCGTACTACCTCATCATAGCCAAAGTTGGTTTTGTTGTTAAAGAAGACTAGAGGACACCTTTTCTCTTGGCTTCATAGTCTCAACTTTAAAAAAAATCAATTAGCATAACACTATTGGCTTCTTTTCATCCTCTAATTTCCTCCTCAGGAACAGGTAATTCTGACTGGTAAATTAGAAAGCACAAACAAGACATGTGCAGCCAATAGGAATGTATCTGCTTTTAGAGTGAATGAGTTCTAGTCTCCTCAGTGCTACAGACCCCACTGTGGGTCAGGTCTACAGTGTTCTTGCACATCCTGTATCTGGGCAGGTGTATCGGCCTAATTATGGACTGCAGAAGTAAATAGCCCACTTGACACACTTCCATCAGAAATAAGGCTGTATTGATCTCTACCAGCTCTTTTTGCTGGCTTTCTGAGTTCAGAACTGGGATTTTAAAAAAAAGAAAAGTTGTTATTTATTGAGATACCTTAAGCCACTGCATTATTATTGCTCATTTATGCAAGATGGGGAAAGAACTTAGTGTGAATCAGTGTCCAAACACATGCTTTCGTATTTATTAACTCTTCTGGCTTGATTATGTTGTAAAGGCTTCAGGGCTGCATTTTAATTGCTTTATTTTTTGTAGATTTTTGTTGAAATACAACATATACAGAAACCTGTACAACTTTAGACACATAGCTCAGTGAATTTTCCTAAATTGAACGTACTTGTGTAACCAGTATGCAGGTCAATAACCAGCACAAAGAAATGCCTCTATGCCTCCTTCCAGGTACTACTCCCCTTACTTCCTTAATAGAAAGACAAAACCTTCCACCTGTCAGAAAGTTATTTGCATATTTTATCATTATAGTCTTGGGTTAAGTTACAGAATAAAATTAGCTCTCTCAGTTTTCATTTAAGCAATATCCTCTCCAAAAAGGACATGACTCCAGCAACATGTAAATGTTGGCAGATCATGCAAATTATGTAAATATTTCCTGTGCACTCACTGGAATTGCCTATACAAGATTCAAATCAATGAAAACATTTTCCCTTTATTTTCATTGGAAGCTGCAGGTAGATAATAAATATTTTCAAGCACCAAGGGAAAGTGACTAGGGCCCTTAAACTAGAGAGGCAACAGGGGAAAGGAATGCTAAGATTTGTGAGTAGTCTTGCTCAGTTTTTTGACCTTCCAGATATTTTAGAGGTTTGGGAAAGACTTAGACAGAAATTTAAAATATACACTCAAAGGCATAGCGTAAGGACAGTCAGAATGAAACACGTTGTGTTTTGGAACTGGGAATATTTACATCTTTTGTGGGGGTGAAAATCTGTGGCATTTTTGAGTTTCCTGGAAAATTTGGGTTTCATCCCACATGCAGGAAAAGATAGCAGCTCATTTTACAGAAGGACACTAGCCTAGTCCACTGTTCCAATCAGATTGCAGTTCCTTTTCTTTTTTAAGATGAGTAAGCTGAGATGTTTTACCTAAAAATATTCTTTGAGCTCTCTGAATCTAGTTAAGATCAGATTTCTGACTTCTACTTCATCAGCTAAGTTATAGACTTACTTGTACCCTTAAGAGGTACACCTTTGGGTGTGATAAGCCAGGAAGAAAAGCGTAAACAAACCAAGGGATAACTTGCATCCCAAATTGCAGCCTTCTTAAAAGTGCAATTTTTAAAATTATGATTTTTGTCTCTGCCTGTATTATCTCTAACCTATCCTACCTGATTCCCTACCATCACCCTCAGACTTCAATCTCTCATTCTTACGGGAAGCACAGGGGCTAACTGTCCATCTTCTAATAGCTGCTTCAGGCTGAGAGGTAGTGCTGACCCTGCCTAACCAGGCACCGAAGTCTCAACCTTACCGACCTAAAGGAGCCACCAAATACGGTTTGTTTTTAAATAACAAATCACTGAAGCTTAACGTAGAATTGAACATTGCATAAAATCTTGTAATGCAGCAAGCAGTTTGTAGTGCTGCCAGGAATACATATACAACATTTATTTAAAAAGCACAGGTGAGCATCAGCTGGACTTGGAGCTAGGTAAGTCTGAAAGATATAAATTTTAAATATCTTTAATAAGCAGGAGTCAAAAACTAAAAGTAAACTGGTGAATAACCTTTAATGTCAACCTTTATTTGTCTTGCATTTGTAAGCAGGCTGTCTCAGCTGGCAGTCTGAGTCAGGTTTGCATCTCGTGGTATCAGCAAACGAAATTGTGGATAAGGCCAGGTATAGACAGGGCACTTTATTAGAGAAAAGGAGTGAAGGGGGATTAAGCTTCTGCTATCGGATAGAGACCCAGAAATGTGGGTTGTCACAAGGCTCACAGTCTAGGGACTTTTATGGGCGACCTGGGTAAGAGGACTGTCCCACACTATGCAGCTTGGTCATTAAGGCTGGTTGCCAAGGAGCCGCTGGAGTCCTGCACCCTTCAGCAGCTTCAGAGGTGCCCCACCGTTAAGATCTTTCACCCTATCATCTTTGTAATAGTTCTAGGGAGTTGTTGTCTGCAGGCTATCACATGTTACAGCTAGCTGTTATGCCTGCATAGAAACCCATTGAAACCTCTTTTTATTTTGTTAACAAGAAGTCTAGTTTTTAATAATGTATAACAATGACTAGGGAACAAACTAAAAATATACAGATTTCTGTGTGCCAATGACCCATAGATAGTTTTACTACATGAGTCAGATCTGGGTTCTGACCTCTATTTTGCCAACCTGAAGACCTTTGACACAAAGCCTAAAGCATATAAGTGAATTAGTTTATGCCCCCAAACTATCAATGTTTAATAGTTAGAATATTTATATTGGCATTATTACTCCATAAGCATAACTATACAAGAAGCGGAATCTTTACCCAAGGCATAATTTAATGTACATTAAAATAAACATAATGATAGGGGCTGGGGACATAGCTGAGCCATTAAATCACTTGCCTAGCAAATTTAAGGCCCTGGGTTTGATTCTCCAGCACCACAGAAACTAGATGTGGAGGCACATGCCTGTAATCCCAGCATTTGGGAGGCTGAGGCAAGAAGATTGTCGTGTGTTTGAGGCTAGCCTGGGCTATATAATGAGTTCAAGACCAACCTGTATTATAGAGCAAGACTTTGTCTAAAAAAAAAAAACAATAACATAATGATAACATGTTGTTAGTCTGAAAGACACACTATGGAAAGTCTAGCTTAACCTGTTGTTTATATATTTATCAGTAGTTTTGGTTATACTTTACTCCTGTGTGTTTTAGGACCAAGTCAACATGAGACCTGTAATAATCAAAATTATTTTATCTGTATATTTTTTAATCAAGATTATTCAAGGCTCCTTGGGTTACTTTTGGGGACCATGGCAGGGCCCTCTTGGCTCCTCTCACTTTTTTCCTCAAAGAGTTGTGTCTTCAACCAGGGTGTGCATCACCTTGCTTGATCATTTGGCTTTCCTTGAAAGCATGAGGATATCTTTCTCTTTAGTGACTGTCTCTTTGCATAATGCACATTTGTTAACTGCTCTACTCTGTGGGCCAACAGTCTCTCTGCTCAGAAGGTTGGAAGACTCAGCAGCATTGCAGGGCCTTTTTCAAAGGGCCTGGGTTCTGGCTGACCTTAGAGGGCAAGGTCCAAAAATCTTGTCTGCCCTTCTAGCCCTTTAATCTTACTAGCTGTGGACTCCAAGTCTCAGTCGTTAAACACCCACAGGATTAGTTACACCAGTCTTGAAGTAGGAGTAGCAGATCATAATTCTAAATTATAATCCCATTGGATATTAAGACACTTTGAAAAAATAAAGTGTGGCCAGAAAATAGCTACCTCTTGTTAATTATGGTCACCTGTCCTATTGAGGATAACTTACCATCTTAAATATTGTTTAGGAAGGCTTTTAGAGCCCATATACCTGCAGACTATTAACAGATTAACAGTTACAAATTTTTAAGGAAAATACAAAATAATAAGAACAAACAGTTTTAGGATAATAATCATAATTATATTATTATACCAGCTTTTTGGTTTTTTATTATCTCTCTAAAATATACTTAGGGCTGGAGGAATGGCGCAGAGTTTAAAGTGCTTGCCTTGCAAGCACAAGACCCTGAGTTCAATTTCCCAGTACCACATAAAGCTGGGCGTTGCGGTGCATGCCTGTAATCCCGGCTCTTGGGAGGCTGAGACAGGCAAATTGTCCTGAGTCCAAGGCCAGTCTGGGCTATACCATTGAGTTCAGGATCAGGACCAGCCTGGGTTACACAGGGAGACCCTGTCTCAATAAATAAATAAATATATAAAATACATTTTTAGTATAAAATAACATCAACATTGTGTTGCCTTTATTAAATTTTAATATATTAAATGACACAAGTGTAGCCTCATCTAGATTTGTTTATAAGTGTACTTTGCAGATTACTAATACACAATCTATTATTTATTGCAGCGTCACTGCCTGGAGAGCAATGTGTAGGCAAATGTAACAATTATAATACAACTAAAAACACATAAGTGTACATACACACCAAGAAGCTAGCATCATGGCTATATGTCTTTTACATGCTTAGTCTTTACTTTTAAGACAAATGTTTAAAATCTATGGCTCAGTTTTATAGTTGTATTTAACAGATCTATAAAGGTTAACTGTAGCTCCTTGAATTTAGCCTTACACAAAGCTCACACTACAGTATGCTTTTTCCTAAGATGTACACGTATCTCTAGCCCCATAGATATATGTATATATATCATATGCTACAACCTAAAATAATATTTATTCCTTTAACCAGCTGTGAACAAATTACTGAAACAATTGTCTCCTTTTTCTCTGTGTTGGTACTGGGGATCGAACCCAGGGCCGGGAACCTGCCAGGCAAGCACTCTACCATTGAGCTACATCCTCAGTCAAAATTTAATTCTTATTTTGAACCTTAACTCTCTTATAATCAAAAGCCTAATAGCAGGAAATAGAAATTACTTTGACATTTTACTCTAGTTTCTGAAATTTTTTACCAAAACTAGAACAATATAAGAAACTTTATATATGTTAATAGTTTACACATTTGCACATTTAACAGAGCCACTTTTTTAAAACTTTAGACAAATACTTCATTAATCAGTGAATAAGTCAGGTTGTTATGAGCATTTATTTCATTTATATTTATTTAACCTATTAGATTGCTTGTATGGACCAAGACAGTAGACTAGCATAGTTAACATTTTAAGCTATCATGTATTTTTGTACTTAAAATATAGAAGGCAGCTGACATTGTACCTTGATTTTTTTTTTTTTTTTTTTTTTTTTTTTTTTGAGACAGGGTCTTGCTTTGTAGTCCGGGCTGATCCTACACTTACTATGCAGCCTTAACCACTGATATACACTATGCTCCCAACCTCTTTAACAAAGAAACATAATCCCAATTGGCTAATAACCCAAGCAAAAGCATGTTAGTAGTTTTAAACCCATCCTTATTTTTACAACAACCAACTTAAGTCAACCTATTCGTTAGACTTACTTAAGTCATGGAAACAAGACACTTGAGCGATTTATACATGCGTTTTCTTACCTGTCTAAAGATGAGCTCCACTGCCTACATAGCAATGGCTGTTTTTTAAAAAGCCTTCCTTCTTTAAAAAATTCATTTAGAGAAAGCTAGGGAAAAATAGCAGCTTATAAATTCTGTTTGAAAACAGTCTCAATTTTGTGAAATACAAAGAAAGGCCTCTGTTTAGACATTGTGTCCGGCCTAATGGCACACAAGGTCAGGCCCCATCTTTTCCTTCAGGTCAGACTGCGTACTCAGTGCGACTCAACCTCCCCCTGGAAAGATTAATTAGCACCTTTTATTTTTATATAAATCATGACAGAATTTTCTCTAATGTTTTATTAAATTTAACACCCAAAAGTTAAATCAATAAAAAGTCAAAAAGTTGAAAGAGAGAGAAGGGCTGCAGATCGCCGGATGGAATCCTGCTTTATTTCCCCTTATTACGAAACAAAGTCTGAGACTATGTCTTTTTAAAAACATATTTAGAGAGATATGTGTTTAAATTTCTGTTTAAACTGATCATAATTTTGGAAGATACAGCGGCATTGTGGGATGTGTGTTGAGTTACTGTAATCTAGTAAGATGTACTCTATACCTTTAAGCTCTCCCTTGTGTGCTTTGGAAAAGTGAGAAGAGAAGAAAAAGACAGGATCCTCTTTGGGTCCTCTTTCATCAGGGTCGGCCATTAAGTCTGTTGTAACACTGTCCCAATTTTTCCAAGGCCAGGCAGTCCTGCCTTAATTTTCCCAGCGTCCCACCCAGGTCCCGCTGAACTTTTTCTACAGACAGACTCCACATGCAGTGGTCCGAACTTTCCAGGAATCAGACTGCACATGTTCCCTTCTCAAACTTTACTTGGTTTAGGCCTAGAGGCACACTCTAACCCAAAGTCAAACCTAGTCCTGCCCTGATTTCTGTCCTGACGAGCCAAGGCTTCCCTGCCAGCTAGGCTTGAATCATTTATATTACTATTGTAACCAGAAAAAGCAAGCATCCCTGTCCCTGGTGCACAGCTATTTTCAGGTACCGAGCCCCTGAGAAGATGCACAGTCTCACAGTCGTTCAAAAAGGCAGAAAAAATTATACATATCAGTGATGTTTTACTTAAGTCATCCCAAAAGGTTTTTTAAAGAACTTATATAAAGAACTTCATATGGTGTAAAAAGAGATGTCACTCAGCAGTTATAAAGCACATAACGTTTTAGATATAGAAGTAAACTTTAGGCTAAGTTTATCATAAAGAACAAAACGACCCCAGATGACTGCTGTTGGTAGCAGGTGCCTCTAGAACACAGGAGGGTTGGAAGAGATTGCAAGAGAATATAGTCAGTTATCGCTACAGACCAGCGACCCAGGAATTGGGGCCTGGCTTTATCATGCCCCCTTCCTCCATCTGCTCACTCTCAAGGTGGCCAAGCTGCTGCAGAGGCAGCTTAAACTCAGCTCCAACTAGGGAAATTCTCACACTCCTTCCCCTTCCAGAGCAGCGCCACACTGGCCTGCGAGGAAGTGGCAGGATTTGGATCACACTGTCACCACTAACCTGTGCAGAATCTAGTTTTCTGCTACAAAGGGAAGCCAGATGCATTCGATTCCTATCCCACTCCACCAGAGCACATGTTTACTGGAGCCAGGAGAAGAACTTGAGATCCTGCTCATTCCTTTGCCCCTAGTTCTTCTCTATTTCTCTTCACATTTAAAAAAAAAAGAAAGAAAAGCTGAAGCTACCAAAACTGTCATCCCAAGGCCCCATTAATGTGACTTTATGACCAACAAGAAATACATCATAGGACAGGATGCAAGCAGTCCCCCAAACCAACATGGGAACCAGGCCATCCTGCCCACAGAGCATCTCTGTTGACTTATGTCACGGAAAAAGCATTTCAGCACTACCCAGTAAGAGGCTCTGGAAGATTTGTGAGACAGAAATTTAAAGTACATAAGCAAAGACAGAGTATGGGTGTTCAGAGAAAATGATGTCAACCTTCCAGATTTTGCAGTCTTGTATTCCACAACTACCCTAAAACCCTGCACACACACGCAGATCCAAATGGGGTGACAGTTGTTGAACTGGAAACTTGTCTCATGTATACATAGATAATAGTGTTTTCAACATGCAGGATAACAAGTGTTTAAACTCCTTTCGATTCAGAAATGGCTAAAATTTCAAACTAAGACCCTAACTCACCAAATTTATTTTCAGAAAATCCTTCTATTAAGGCCAAGGTGGACATATTGATTACAATGCAGTTCACAACAGCTAAGCTATGGAAACAGGTTAAGTGCCTATTTGCAGGAATGGATGGAACTGGAGACCATCATGTTAAATGAAATAATCCAGCTCAGAAAGTCAGATATTGCAAAATTTTGCTCACATAAAGAATCTAAGGGAAAAAGAGAGATGATATGGAAAGTAGAAGGAAGATCATCAAAGAAGAGGAAAGGGATTGGAGGAGGGAAGAGAAAATGGAAGTGGAGTAACAGAAAAGATTGAAACATATTATTATATGCATGTACAAATACGCCAAAATTAAGCACACTACTCTGTATCACTAATATGAACCAATAATTTAAAAAATAAAATAATCTGAGTGGAGACAGTAGTTATGGGTATTGATGGCACACTATCGCTCTTAGGGAAAAAAACCTCCAAACCCTTCATCTCACTGTGACCCGCAAGGATCCGCGGGTCGTTTGCAAGCCCATCGGTGCGCCTCCTCCTCCTCCCTTGCTTCCTCCTCTTTCTTCTCCTCAAGCAGTTACCCTGCCTACCTCTCCATTCCTTGTTTCTCTGTCTGTAATGCTTCTTCTTCCTAGTTTTTTTGCAGATCAGTCATTCTACACTCAGCTTAGTTATCACTCCTTTGCAGAAGTCACCTCTGACCACTTCTCTGTCAATTGCTCCTCATTGTATCATCATAAAAACATTTGGTTATCAGAAAATTGCATTGCATGACATGAGCACTTGATGACTATCTGCCTCCCCCACTATGAGGTAAACTCAATGTCAACAGAGATCTCTTCTTACATGTTCACTTTATTCCATTATGTTGAATAATTTGGAAGCATAGAAAACAGAGTTGTGCCTTGGTGTCTTCAGAGAGGTAACAATGAACCCGATCCGAGGATGCTCAAGCTTGTTATATAAAATGGCACAGTATTTGCACATCACCTGCCCACATCCTCTTGTACCACATGTTTAGAATGTAAATCACTTCCAAATTACTGAAAATCCCTGATATAATGTAAATGTCATGTAAGTTGTTGGATTGGATTGTCTGAATATTGACAAAAATTTTGTATATATTCAATATGGACATATTTTTGCCACTATTTTTGATCCATGGCTAGTTGGAGTTGCAGGTGCAAAACTCATGGATACAGGGATCAACCATATACAATAAATACTTATTGAATGAAAGCATGCATGGTTTTAATCTATCTGTATGATTTGAACTTGTCAGATTCAATTCAATTCAATGGCTTTATTTCTTAGCAATCTCTGGAAAGCATGAGTTTTGAAACCAGATAAACCTAGATTAAAATCCTGATTATTTCCTCTCACTAATAAATCTTAGTGAACTTAGACAAGGTTTTCAGCCACTCTGGACCTATTTATTCTTCTATAAATTTACCATAATCTCTATATTGTGATAATTAATTGATATATTGCATGAGGTATGATTGAAAAATACAGTGAACATTTAAGTTTTTAAAGAGCTAAAGGCCATGTATAATGGAAATACATGTATACTCATGTTTATTGCAACACAACTAACAATAGTTAAATTGTGGAAGATGCCGAAATATCCATTAACGGATCAATGGATACAAAATTATGGTATATGCAGACAATGGAGTGCCACTCCTGCATAAAAACAAATAAATTTGAGATTTTTGTAGGTAAATCAACACAATTTGAGACCATCCTGCTTAGTGAAATGAGTAGAACTCAGAAGGTTAAATATCGCATGGTTTCTCTAATATGAAAAACCCGGAATACCAGCATCTGATAGAATCAAATGAGTATGGTAGTGGATGTCACGGAGAATGAAGGAGGAAACGAGAGGGCCAAAAATGGAGAGAGGGAAGATTGAAATGTTGCCAAAACATATATGTGCACAAAATACCCAAGCTCAATGTAATCAGTGTGTATCATATATATATATATATATATATATATATATATATATATATATATATATATAAAAGAAAAAATACTTATTGCAGGGGTTGGAGGAATGGCACAGTGGTTAAAGCACTTGCTTTGCAAGTGCACAGCCTTGAGTTTGATTCTCTAGCACTACATAAAGTTGGGCATGATGGCACACGCCTGTAATCCCAGAACTCAGGAGGCTGAGACAGGAGAATTGTCATGAGTCCGAGGCTAGCCTGAGGTCCATAGTGAGTTCACGATCAGCCTTGGCTACAGAGAGAGACCCTGTTTAAAAAAATTATTACAGTAAAACAGACAGTGTCATTAATCTCCCTCAAAATATTCCTCCTTGCTTTGAACACACTTATCCAATTATTCAAGTGTTTTCCGAAGCAGTTCTAGAAGTCTTTCATACATGTCTTTGGTTATGCTGCTGCATAGGTCTCTCATTGTCTTCAATGCCTTCAAAATCTTTACTTTTCATAGCCATTTTGACTTTGGGGAAGAGTCAGAAGTCACACGGTACCAGATCTGGTGAATAAAATGGATGAGCCCTCAGCAAAATGTTTTGCCAGCCTGTTTTCCCATTGAATGATACTCTGTGGGGGCATTCACCATGTATTTGATCACACTCATGAAACAGGACTTCTAGAACTTCAGAAAGTGGCAAAAACCATAAATGGGACTGAAACGGGAGAAGTTTGAGAGAAATTAATGACCATGTGTCTTTTACTGCAAGAATTTTTAAATTTAAGTATTCACTGTACATTTTGATCCCATCTCACATGCAAAGGCCACCATACAATCAGTAACTAGAACAAGACAGACTTCAACCCACAGACTCAATCTCTTCTCCTAAATTGCCCCCTTGGCATTATATTCTTCTCCACATCCATTAATGGTTCTTCTTTTTGTCTATACGTGTCCAGATATCACCTTCCCTCTCTACTTTTCCCACTCCCATGAACTATCTAAACTAAATAACTATAACAACAAAAATGCTGGTGATTGCCAAGGCCATGTGGAAAAATCATCACTTAAGCTTCCATTTCTTCAATGGCTGGTTTATTCTTTCCTGTCATCTGTCTCCTTCCATTGCCTCCCATTCTTGTGAAAAAAATAAAGCTGAAGTGTTGTAAGTATCGACTTTAAGTCATAATAAATCATTCAGACATCAAGAACCTTAATCTGAGGGCAGAGAGATTGATCGGAAGGTTCTAAAAACCTCAGTGATCATTTTTAAGGGCTTGTTCTCTCTCTCTCTCTCTCTCTCTCTCTCTCTCTCTCTCTCTCTCTCTCTCTCTCTCTTTCTCTCTCTCTCTCTCTCTCCCTATCTCTTCCATTTCCTTCCTCCTTCTTCCCCTCACCTTTCCCTGTTCTCTTCCTATTCTGTTTTGTTTACTTTAATAAGAAAGATTGAGAAATACTTCAGTTTCCTTTTCTATGTGGAAAGCCATGTGAGTTTCTATCAACGGAAGAGCTGCCACCATTCTAGTAGGGTAAACTTTCCTCACTAATAGTAATCACTAAAAGGTATGGTGGAAGTCAAGCAATTCAGTCCCTCTATGTAACAGAAATGAGACCCACAGAGGAGTTCTGTCACCCAATCTTACAGAGACAAAAATGGGAACAGAGCAAAGCCCCTCATCTACTGCCCTTCACCGTAGTGTACTTTTCAGTAGAACAAACTTGCCCCTCCTTGTGTTGATAAGTCAGCATCCCAAAGCAAGGATTAAGACACTGAATTAAGTAAAGACTGCACGTGGGGCTGAGGGTGCATCTCAGTCATAGAGTGCTGGATTTCACCATCCCCAGAAACGCAAAAAAAAAGAAAGAAAGAAAGAAAGAAAAGAAAAGAAAAGAAAAGAAAAGAAAAAAGAAAAAGAAAAAGAAAAAAATGTGTGTGGCTTTCTTGGAGTTCTGTAGATACTAGAAAAGGGAAAATGAAGATGGTGGAATGAAAGCAAAGCTTGTGTGACTCAGAGATTGAGAAGAGTAAGCCCAACAAAGGAAAAATTATTGCCCTTACAGCAAAAGTAAAGAAGCATTTTGGGAGTCGATAGACAAATGAGAAAAAAAAAAAAAAACTAAGTAGCATGGAAATCAGTAAAAGCGAGGAAGAAAGAGGTTTAGAGCAAATAGTATTTAACCCTAACTTTCCAACTGAGGGACAGTGATCACCAAGGCACCAAGCACGAAGTCAGTGGCCAGTTCAAATCCCAGACATTAAAGGTTGATAAGAAATCTAGGTCCAGATGAGCTTCTGCCCCGCAGGAAGATTCGGTTTGCAACTAACCCCGCCCGCACAACAACCTGCCATTGGACTGTGCTGATTCTCAGAAGCCAACTTGAGAAGGGCACATTATTACCCTGGGGAGTGGTACGCTAAGAGCTAGGGCAAGTAGAGCTCACCGGGGAGAGTGTGGGACAGGGTCTCACTGCTAAGTTCCAGCCTTAGGAGCGCAGGGTCTGAAGGGGAGCGGAATTTGTGAATGCAAGTGGCTTGCCTTTCGTAACTCCGTAGAAATGAAAGTGGTTTGCTTGAGGAAAAGTGTATATGTGAGAGATGACCTCAGAGCGCTCTGTCCTCTTGGCTACTTCCCCATTGCAAAAAAGTAGTGGCTTGAATGCTCCCTCCGCTGTGTAAGTCTTCTCGGGGATTTACATCCAGGCACCCAGGCTGCAGTTTAACCATATGCCAGGCTTCTCAGCTGCAGTGTATAGACTCAAATGGACTGAGAATAAGGCCAAATAGGACAGCTCAAAGCTTCCCCGGTTTAGTCGCTGAAAAGCAGGGACTGAGATCTAAATACAAACGGAAGCTGAAGGCTCTCCTTGCGTGGTAAAGAGGCCGCTGAGCCAGGCCAGCAGAAACGGCCTGTGGACTCACTGGGTCATTTACCACGCTGCTGGGCACCCAGAAGGAGGAAATCCACGAATGTGTACCTGCTGTGCATGCTCCAGACACCTCTGAGGCTGGGCTGGAGACAAGGGCCACTGACTGCCCTTCAGCTGATTGCCACACCCCTGGGTATGCACACAAAAGCTCTTCCCAGGAGCGACATCGCACGCCCAGCCATCATTATCCCAGCTTGCTCAGCCAGAAACTGCTAGACAGCAAATTGCCCTAATTGGTTTGATGCAAACCAAGTGAAAAGTAACAGAATTGGCCCCATCCAAGCAAATTCCTTAACCAGGAGAAATTTCGGGCTGGTTTTTACTTTTAGTTGCTCTTTCTGTTTTCTTCTATTCTTTATCACACCGCCTTTCCTCCATCTCTTCTGCTTCCTGTCTTTCGCTTTTTCTTATTAAAATTATTTGTTTCTCAACATTTTCCTACATTTAATTTATTGTTCCATTCTTCCTCTCTTCTCTTTTAATTGGTTTTATTCTTACTCCTTTTCCATTTTTTTACATTTTTATTCTTTCTTTCTGCCTCTCACACATCATTTATACTGTATCTTTCTTTCATCCTTTTTCTTTGTTGTGGTTCATTTGGTCATGCTGTCAATACAAAAACATTACTTTTGCCTTAAAGAGAAGAAGATATAATCTGTTCTTAACCCGAATATAAGTGGCCAAGGCCCAGGAACATGAACTTAGGTTTCCTCAAATAGCACAGTCCAATGAGTAGCAGTTACACACAGTATGTATAGTTATAGATCAGGAAAAAAGTCATAAGTCAAGCACTTTTTAAGAAACATTGGTGGAAGCATCCCATAGTTGGGTTACCTTCAAGTGGGGAAATCTCTGGTATAGGCCTCAGATGTTATATAAGGACATTCTTAGCTCTCTCCTTTGTGGAAAACTGTCATTTCTACTCTCATATTTTAAAAAAGTGACTTAATAATTACAAAATTTGTCACAGGATATTAAGTCAGAGACAGAGGAGAACAATGGATATGGCTATGAAAAAGAGCCAAGATATTCCCCGGTGATCCGGCTATGAAGAACATCCCAATCTCTCTGCAGATTCTCCAGAATTCAATCAGTTGATCATACCGGGTTTGTTGTGAGTGAGGCTACTTTGGGGGTATTTCCGGTCTCAGTCTCCCACTGTTGGCCAAGCATTACATCATGTACATTTGGGGGCCAAATATTATGCTCATGTCCCTCCCTGCTAAGGAGGTTCATAGGGTCTGATGAAGACGAAGCTGATCTAGAGGCATGAAAGTGCTCGTCAGGATAGAAAAATTAATAGCTGTCAAGGCCACTAAGGAAGGAGATCATGGATTTTATCAAATCTATTTCCCATCATAATTTAGGTCTTCTTCTTATTACTTTACCACCCTCTATATCTGACATAACACCTCAGCACCACGTAAGACAGGAGTGGTGGTGTATGCTTGCAGTCCCAGTATTCAGGAGGCTGAGGTCAGAGGATTGTGGTGCGACCAAGCCCAGCCTGGGCTCCATAGTGAGTTCAGGACCAGCCTGGGCTACAGAGCAAGAAAAAAAGTGTTAAATGGATTATTGAAAGGCTCTTCCAACAAGCCAACATTTAAATAAACAAATACATTTTATAGAACTTAAGAAGTTTCTTTTATATAATCAAAACCTGACAGCAGAAGGCAGAAGCAGCTATCCTGATTCCATATCAGGATAGTATTTAGTACTTAATACATTTTAAAAAGCAATTTTATTTTTTATTGTTATTTTTATTCTTTTTATTTTGATAAAAATTTCACATGATATAAAAAAGCAAATTTAAACCTTTATGCATTAATATGTTTTGAAAACACATTTAAAAATTCTAGTTTTGAACCTGAAAAATTCCTGAAGGTTTTTAAACTTAGCAGCTGATACTTTAGATATTGTTGTGCAATATTTAAGTATTAATTTTATATTTAGGTGGTTATTTTAGCTAGTAACGTAGTAATTATATAAAGGCATCTTTGTTTTTGTTTTACCAATAAACTTAAATTTATGAATTCCACAGTTTTTATGTGTAAGTTTGTGAATACCTTGAATGAACCCAACAATTTTTAATGTTAAAGACATGTACAAACAAGATAGACATGTATGACACATAACAGACAATTATTTAATGGCTAAAGCCTTTGTCTTTTAAATTAACCGATTAATGAGCACTCGTATAATTTTAAATTAATTTGGTATCATTTAAGTAAGTTACAGACCCAAAATACATAACATATATACAAATATTTTCATTTCTGCTTAGACAAGGACAGACTTATGGCCTTTGCAAGTTAAATAATATCTCTTTTTTCCCATTTTATTGATATGTATACGTGCACAATTTAAGGTTTACAATGGAGTTGAGCCTTTTATGCACATAGGTATCTTGTCAGGGTGACAAGGACATTCCCTCTCTCCTTTTGTCCCTCCCCCTACCCTACCCTCGCTCCTTCCCTCCCTGCCCTACCCCCCTGTTTCATTTTGTTTTTCGTTTTGACTTCCATGAGATAGTTGTGATCTGGGTCCCTCATATCAGAGAGACCATTCGATGTTTCACCTTCTGCTTCTGACTCACTTCACTAAGCAGGATTTTCTCAAGTTTCCTCCATTTGCCTGCAAAAGCCTCCACGCTGTTGGACTTTATAGATGCATAGTATTCCATTGTGCATAAATACCACAGTTTGTGTATCCATTGCTAAATATGGAAGTCACCAAAATTTTATTACTTTTTAATGGCGAGTATTTGTACATATATTTTGACAGAAAAGAATATGATAAAATGCCAACAGTGGTTATCTCTGAGTGATGTTTATTTACTTTTTATACTTCTCTGAATTTTCCACACTTAAGGCAGCAAAGCTATAGGGACTTAAACTCACACCAGTCCTCCTGCCTCAGTCTTCTCAGTGCTGGCATTATAGGCATGTGCCACCACACCTGCTTAGTCTTTATATGGTATTGGGAATGGAACTTAGGGCCGTGCACATGTTAGGTAAGCTCTTTAAACACTAATTTATATTCTAGCCCTAATCTTTATTATTAATCTTTATTATTATTATTATCTTATCTCGAGACAAATTTAGAATTTATGATTAACAGTATAATTATTGTGTAACCTTACATTTAACAAATTAAAAGTTAATAGCACTTATATATTTAAGAATGATTTTAGATTTTTTTTAATGCAGAGAAATTGTCATTAACCACAAACAGACCCATACATATTTAAGTAATGTTAGCTCAATAACTGAATAAGTATTTTAGATCATATTTGAGAACCAAAATATTAGACTATATTTTTAAGATTTTTTCCTGCATTTCTACAGGATTTAACCCCAGGTTTGTCATTTATTAGGATTTGGTGGAGTTGCACATTGTTTCGGACATACGTATATATTATTTAATCTTGAGGTTGAAAATCTGAAGACATCACCTACCTATCGTGAAATAATTAAAGTCACTTAAATTTTATGCAGGTGCATTTAAAAATTTTTTTGAATGGCTTTCCTTTAGTGGTCCCTTGTACC
The DNA here is from genome assembly GCA_004027205.1 of Ctenodactylus gundi. Classification (NCBI taxonomy): domain Eukaryota; kingdom Metazoa; phylum Chordata; class Mammalia; order Rodentia; family Ctenodactylidae; genus Ctenodactylus; species Ctenodactylus gundi. The sequence continues at coordinate 518,988 of PVKB01000410.1, read as the reverse complement.
CAAGGCTAATTGTTTAAAAACAGATTAACAGAAAAATACATAATTACAGTGCATAATCAGAGTGCACCAATACATCTAAAGTGTTGACCAAATTGCAATAATTTTCTAATTAAAAAGATTATGTTTTTAGGTTTCAATTTAGGTATGCTATCATTTGTCATTTTTTTCTGATATTGTCTAGGGCTTTTAGTTTCTGTGTGCAAAAAATCACCAACTTTGGAACAAAGATTCTCCACTGAGGGAACTGCAAAGCTAAATTATCTTTGTATTTCCCTAGTTTTTTCAAATGCTTGCAAGTTGGATTGCCATAATTGTCAAACATAAAGCCAGCTGAAGTGTTAGATAGCAGTTTGTCTCCACACATTTCCTCCTTCTTACTCATCGGAGAAATGTGGGGAGAGAAAGAACAGATGTTAGCAATTATCAAAGCAACATTTTGAAAATAAACCAAAAACAAAGATAATGGTTGCAACCAAATGTCCTTAAAAATCTTGACGTAGAAACAAAACAAACCAAAAAGAAAAGAAAGAAAGAAAAAACAAAATCAAACCAAATGAAATTAAACTGTACTGTCAGAAGACTAGAAAAACCAAACAGACTGGTCAAACAAAATGCTTTCAAAGTAAACAAGCAAACTGGATACCTTCAACCAAACTTTGAAAGCAAAACTAACAAGGTATTCCAAATGGACTGGATCCTACATGAAGCCAGCTCAGAATAAATTTGGGCCCTCAACCAAATATAAGAGAAATCTGAGGCCCAGAAGGAAAACTTACCAAACTCCACCTGAGGCAAAACTGGTACCAGGCATCATTCAGATGGCTCCTCCAGTGAATGGTGGTTAATTTTCTTGGGATCCCATGTTGAAAAGCACTCAAACTATCAGCACAAAAAATTACTTTTGCCTTAAAGAAAATAAGAGTTAGTTTGTTTTGAAGCCACATGTAAGTGGCTAAGACTCAGGAACATGAAATTAGGTTTCCCCAGACAGCACGCCCCAATAGGTAGCAGTTACACGAAGTATATATATATATATATATATATATATATATATATATATATATATATATAGAACAAAAGAAAGTCATAAATCTAGCACTTTTTAAAAACATTGGTGGAAGTATCAAATAGGTAGGTAACCCTGAAGTAGGGGAATCTGTACTATAGGCCTCAAATGTTATCTAAGGACATTTTTAGCTTTCTCGTTGGTGGAAAACTATCATTTCTACTTTCTTATCTTAAAAGGATGACTTAATAATTATAAGATTTTGAAAATAGGTATGCCAAATTGAACCATACAGTCAATGATAACCAAAAAGCAAAGACAAGAAAGAAGCTGATTGCAACAGTTTGTGGATGACTCAAAAAAAAAAAAATGACCTCAGGATGATGGGAGTGGAAAAGAAAATGGTGGAAAATGGTGGATAAAATCTATGAAGAATACGTCCAACAAAATTATAGCAAAAAATTCCCAAATCAAGGGAAAAAATAAACATTGATCAACTGCAGGCATATAGAACACCAAATAATATTCACAAAAGAAGACTCTCCCATGACACATCATAAGCAAAATCCTGGACACCCAACACAAAAAGAAAATACAAAAAAAGTTGCAAGAGGTAAAAAAGAAAATAACCTAAAAAGACAAACTCATCAGAATAACTGGGGTCTTCTCAACACAAACCTTAAAACCCAGGAAGTCCTGGAGTACAATTGAGTACTAGTAAAACAGTCTTTCAGAATAGAGGAGGAAGTCAAAATTTTTCATGATAAAGAAACCTTAAAGAAATTAATCAAACCCTGAAAGAAATGATCAATAAACTAGCCTTGCAGAAAATATTTAAAGGAATCTTTGATAGAGACAGGGAGGATGAAAGTACAAATGATCCCAGGTAAAAGGAAGCAACGAAGAGAGGAGAATGATCCAACAATGGTTTTGAGCAAATGATCACCCTGGAACATCAGAATGACAGAATGTAGCAAATGTGTCATTATAGTAAAGCTCTCTGTTGATGATCTCAAGTCTCCTCTCACAAGACAGACTGGCTCATTAAATCAAAATAAATAAATAACAACAATTTGTTACTTACAAGAGACACATTATACCCATAATGAAACATATAGACTGAAAATAAATAAGTGGAAATCAATACTTCCCGCATCTAGACCCAGAAAGCAAGCGGGGATACCTATACTATTCTCACACACAGCAGATTTCAAGCCAAAATTCTCATGAATTCTGATGTTATGGATTATCTATGGAACCATGTGCTGTTAGGAAATGGATGCTTGGTCTGGAGAGGTGCATTATGGGCACACTCTGGATAACAGGTGTGAGGTGTAGGACACGCGTGTAGTATATTATAGGTTATAGGCATATTGTGGATTAGGGGCTTAAACATGGGATGAGCAGATCACTGAGGCTGGACCCAGAAAAGGTGGATCACTGGGACAAGCTCTGGAAGGGTATATGATATTTTTGCCCTTCCTTCTGGGACTTGGCTTCCTGTTTGCAATGCTGTGAGGAGCTGCTTCTACCTCTGACTCCACCATGTGTTTCTACTGTTTCTGGCTGCCCATGAATGGACTGTGGCCATCTGAAACTATGAGCTAAAATAATCTCGTCTTACCTAGATTTGTGCATGCCATGTATTTTTTTCCCAATGATGTAAAAAGAAACTAAGAAAACAGCACAACTAATAATAACTAATATCCAAATATAACCAAATAATAACCAAAATGTCAGTAAATAGACCAATGGTGTTATGGTTTGTATGCAGAATGTCTCCCAGAAGCTTTGTGTATTTGAATGTTGTGGAGTACCTACAGAGCCATGTGCTATTAAGAAGGGGGACCTGATCAGAGCTGGTGGATTACAGTCATATGAGAGATTGGGAGCTTGTAGTAGATTACAGATCATAAGTGTATGGCTCATTATTGAGTGTAGGACCTGGAAGGGGTGGATCACTGGAGCTTAACCTGGAAGGGGCAGAAAATTGAAGTTTGACCTGGTAGGGGAAGATCACTAGGACATGATCTGAAATGATACGCGCTATCTCTGTCCTTTCTTGGTAACAATGCTTCCTATCTGCCATGCCGTGAACAGTCTTCATCTGACTTACTGCTGCCATTTGCTTCTACCATCACCAGCTTCCCATGAATGAACTGTAACTTTCTGAAACTGTGAGCTAAAATAAATCTTTTTTTCCCTTAAGTTCTGGATTTGGGTATTGAGTCACAGCAATGAAAAAATAAGACAAGTGAACAAAGAAAATGTGAAGTATATACACAATGGAGTATTATTTCACCTTAAAGATACATATATTTGAGTCATTTTTAGGAAAACGGTTGCAACCTGAGAACATTATGCCTAGAGATGTAAATCAGACTCAGAAGATTAAATATCACATCATGTCTCTGAGGAACCGAGAGTATGAATAAATAATAGGGTCAAATAGGTGAGATGTTGGAAGTCACAGAGGATAAGGAAAAGGAAGGGAGGGTGAGAATGAGGAGGGAAAGGGAATGCTAAATGGATATGATATGTATGTGCACAAGATTATCAGGTTTAATGTGATCATTGTGTATTATAAACACACTATAAAAAGTGTTTGTGTATTATAAACACACTATAAAAAGTGTTTCCAAATGGTAAGCAATCATTTTTGGTTGTATTGTATACAATGACACATCAATACACAGATTCCTTTCCTCATTTTCTTTGAGAATGAAATATTGCACTTCCTTTTGGGGGAGTCTGGATAGCTAGAGGTTAATCAGAAAACTCTAGTGTTTTTCAGATTTTATGACAAAAACCCCATGAGTCCAATTTCCTGCATTAGTGAGTACAGTGTACTAAGTTACTTTAATGAACATAATTCAGTATCTGAAAATTAAAGAAGTCAGCCTTAGAGGCACAAGCCTGTAATTCCAGCACTCAGAGGCAGAGGCAATAGGATCCCAAGTTCTAGGCCAGTCTGGGCAACACAGCAACTTGGTGAGATCCTGTCTAAAAATAAAAAATAAAAAAATATGCTGAAGATTCATAGGTCCTGGACTTGATTTTCATACCACAAAAATAAAAAGAAAGATTAAAGATATTGCCATGTCTCAGAGTCATCTTAGCAACCAGCAATGGCATCAGTCCAGCCTAATAATATATTGAATAGTTCAAGAAATTACTTTTAGCTCATAGTGAACACTCAATATACTAGAAATGCTATTTAAAAAATCCTACCAGGTGGCTCTGTTTTGATACAAGCCTCTTTCTGCAGTAGTACAATTGAGTAAAAGACTTGCTTAATTAAGAGTTCTTGTTAAATAAAATATTAATCACTGGTATACTTGTGTGAAGCTCATCATAATGAGATTCTGAACTTTAGTATATAAAATCTTACTTCAAATAATGCTGCAAACTTCCTAAACATTCTAGCAAACTTTCGTATTGAAAGATATTTAAGATTATTCATCAATACAATTTTGCTTTATTGCATCTAAATGACTTTATTTTTCCAATATACCTTTAGAAGGGTATTTATAAGACTTTAATAGCCAGAACCTATTGTGGCAATTGTGTTATTTTAATTTTTTCTGATTTTATTTTCTTGACACCATATTTTTCAGAATTAGTATAATTATCTCTCTAATTTGAGAGACATTATCATTACTTAACAGGAATTTTTAGACAAGCCATTGGAAGTGTTTTATCCTTCCTCACTAAGTGAATAATTACATTTTCCACTTAATGAAGAGTTTATGGATAAAAAGAATCTCGAGTTATAGCCAAACAAAAACCTGAAAGCAGAGCTTACGTATACATGCAAGGTCTCACATTACTTTTATTTCATTTGTTTAATGAATTTGCAGATTTAAAAGATGCCAGTTTGACAGCCCTGGAGCAAGTCTCTTGTTTACTGAAAGTTATAGTCTTAGCTTAATAAAGCACAGTATATGACCAACAAGGACAAAAAAGAAATAACTGGGAATTCCGAAGAATGGGAGTGTGAGAGTCAGTGTATAAAAATACTGCCTATTAATTAAGGCAAATAGTTTGTCAAGGAGAGAGCAAATCACAGCATATCATTTCCTACTGTGACAGTTGGAGAGATTACGTGAAAGAGCGAAGCAGGTTCCCTCACTCAATTTCCAGATTTGAGCCAGTTTACAGACCCAATACCCCTTCAATGAAGGGAAGGCCAGGTCTTCTTGAAGAAGGACAACGATAAATTTGCCAAAAAGTTATATTGTCAATATTTCTCCTATCCTTCCCTAAAGGAATCTATAGTCCTTAGCCAGAGTAACTGCAATGTGGAAGGGGAAATGATCAGACATTTTGGGGATTCCTGGACACTGGCTCTGAGCTAACACTAATTCCAGGAGATCCAAGGCATCATTGTGGACCTCTAGTTAAGGTAGGGGCATATGGAGGTCAGGTGTTCAATGGAATATTAGCTAAGGTCCAACTCACAGTAGGCCCCATAAGTCCCCAAGATCATCCTGTAGTTATTTCCCCAGTTCCAGAATATATAATTGGCATAGATATCGCTAGTACTTGGCAGAATCCCCATATAGGTTCCTTAACCTGTGGTGTGAGGGCTATTATGGTAGGAAAGGCCAAATGAAAGCCATTGGAATTGCCTCTATCAAGGAAAATAGTAAATCAGAAACAATATCGCATCCCTGGACGGATTGCAGAGATTAGTGCCACCATCAAGAACTTGAAAGATGCAGGAGTGGTAGTTCCCACCACATCCCCATTCAATTCTCCTATTTGGCCAGTGCAGAAAATGGATGGATTTTGGGGATGACAGTGGATTATTGTAAACTTAATCAAGTGGTGAAACCAATTGCAGCTGCTGTACCAGATGTGGTTTCCTTACTTGAACAGATTAACATGCCTCCTGGTACCTGGTACACAGCTACTGATTTGGCTAATGCATTTTTCTCCATACCCATCCATAAGGACCATTCGAAGCAATTTGCTTTTAGCTGGCAAGGTCAACAGTATACCACTATTGTGCTGCCTCAAGGATATATCAATTCTCCAGAACTGATATATCACCATGTAGTCAGAAGGGATCTGTATCACCTTGCCCTTCCAGAGGATGTAACACTGGTCCACTATATTAATGATATTATGCTAATTGGGCCCAATTTGAGCAAGAGGTGGCAACCACTCTAGACTTGTTGGTAAATCATTTGCGTGTCAGGGGTTGGAAAATAAATCCCACCAAAATTCAAGGGCCGTCAACCTCAGTAAAATTCTTAGGAGTACAGTGCTGTAGAGCTTGCAGAGATATTCCTTCTAAGGTGAAGGGTAAGTTATTACATCTGGCAATCCTCTGCCCAAGAAAGAGGCACAATGCCTAGTAGGCCTATTTGGATTTTGGAGGCAACATACTCCTCACTTGGGTGTATTGCTTCAACCAATTTACCAAGTAAATAAAAAAGCTGCTACTTTTGGATAGGGCCCAGAACAGAAGAAGGCTCTGCAGGAGGTCCAGGCTGCTGTTCAGGCTGCTTCGCCACTTTGGCCATAAGACCCAGCAGACCTAATGGTGCTTCAGATGTCAGTGGCAGACAGGGATGCTGTTTGGAGCCTCTGGCAGGCTCCTATAGGTGAATAACAGTGGAGACCCTTGGGACTTCGGAGCAAGGGCCTGCCATCATCTGCAAATAACTACTCTCCCTTTGAGAAACAGCTTCTGGCCTGCTACTGGGCCTTAGTGGAAACTGAATATTTGACCATGGGACATCAAGTTACCTGAGACCTGAGCTGCCCATAATAAACTAGGTGCTGTCTGACCCGTCAAGTCAAAAAGTTGGAAGTGTGCAGCAACAGTCCATCATTAAATGGAAGTGGTGTATACATGATCAGGCCCAAGCAGGTCGAGAAGGCACAAGTAAATTGCATGAAGAAGTGGGTCAAATGCCCATGGTGCCTACTGCTATATTGCCCTCTGTCCCCCACCATGCACCTATGGCCTCATGGGGTGTACCCTATGATCAGCTGACAGAGGAGGAGAAGAGCAGGGCCTGGTGTACAGATGGTTCTGCACGTTATGCAGGCACCACACGGAAGTGGACAACTGCTGCACTGCAGCTCTCAGGGACATCCCTGAGGGACAGTGGTGAAGGAAAATCTTCACAATGGGCAGAACTTTGAGCAGTGCATATGGTGTGCATTTTGCTTGGAAGAAGAAATGGCCAGATGTGTGAATATATACTGATTCGTGGGCTGTAGCAAATGGTCTGGCTGGCTGGTCTGGGACATGGAAGGAACACACAGGGAAGATTGGTGAGAAAGGTATTCAGGGATGAGATATGTAGATGGACCTCTCCATGTGAGTGGAAGATGTAATAATTTAGGTTGAAGATGTTCACCAAAAAGTAACTTCAACAGAAGATGACTTCAATTAATCAAGTGGACAGGATGACCCATTCTGTTGAGAGCAGTCAGCCTCTTTCCTCAGCCACTCCTGTTATTGCTCAATGTGCCCATGAACAGAGAGACCATGGTGGCAGGGATGGAGGTTATGCTTGGACTCAACAACATGGACTTCCCCTCACCAAGGCCAACCTGAGTGCCCACTCTGCCAACTGCAGAGAGTAACACTTGGTTCCCAATATAGTACCATTTCTTGGGGCGACCAGCTTGCAACCTGGTGGCAGGTTGATTATATTGGGCCACTTCCACCATGGAAAGGACAGTGTTTTGTCCTTACTGGGATAGATACTTACTCGGACTATGAATTTGCCTTTCCTGCAGATAGTGCTTCTGCCAGAACTACCATTCATGGACTTAGAACATGCCTCATCTATCGTCATGGTATCCCACACAGCATCCCATCTGACCAAGGAACACATTTTATGGCTAAAGAAGTGTGTCAGTAGGCTCATGCCCATGGAAGTCACTGGTCTTACCATGTTCCCCACGATCCAGAAGCAGCTGGACTGACAGAACAATGAAATGAGCTTCTGAAGACACAATTACAGTGCCAGCTAGGTGGTTATACCTTGAAGGGTTGGGGCAAGGTTCTTCAGAAGGCTGTGCATGCTCTGAATCAGTGACTGATACATGGTGCTGTCTCTCCTGTAGCCAGGATTCACAGTTCCAGGAATCAAGAGTGGAAACAGGGATGATATCACTCACCATCACCTCCAGTGACCCATTAGTGAAGTTTCTGCCTCCTACAACCTCATTCTCTGCTGGTCTAGAAGTCTTAGGTCCAGAAGGGGGAAGGTTTGTGCCAGGGGGGACAGCAATAATCCCACTGAACTGGAAGTTGAGACTTCCCCCTGATCATTTTGGCCTCCTCATACCACTGAACCAGCAAGCAAAAAAGGGAGTTACAGTGTTAGCAGGGTGATTAATTCAGACTACCAAGGGGAAGTTGGGCTAATACTCCATAATGGAATCAAAAAGGACTATGTTTGGACTGCAGGAGATCCTTTAAGGCACCTCCTAGTCTTACCATGTCTTGTTATTAAAGTCAATGGGAAACTGACACAACTCAATCCAGACAAGTTGACAAATGGCCCAGAACCTTCAGGGATGAAATGGTGGGTCACTCCACCAGGGAAAGAACCAAGACCTGCTGAGGTACTTGCTGAGGGCCAAAGAACTACAGAATGGGTAGTAGAAGAATATAGCGATAAATACCAGCTATGACCATGTGACCAATTACTGAACCGAGGACTGTAATTAGAATTTCTCTCAATATGCTTGTGGTGGGGGTGTAAATTGCCTTATGATAGAAATTTGTTAAGTTACACTCTAATGTTAAGCAATTGAATGTCAGGAGAGTAGATATTCTCCAAAGAGGAATCTCTTCTCTATTGTGGGGTGGAATTTTTGATGTTTTCATTTGTACACTGTGCAGTTGTGCTGTGCTAGGCATAATTACTAAATTGGCTATTGTACTTGGGAATTAAGTATGGTTTAAGGAGATGTGTTTGATTGTCAAGTTGACAAGGGATAGATTGTGACATTTGGAGCCATTATGTCCATTTGAGGCAGTGAGGAACCATAACTGGATCAGGGTTTGAGAACCACACGTAGGTTGGAAATTGAGAACCAGCCTGGACTAGTGTGTGAGTGATTCGTGGACCAGCGAATGAGGGAAGAACACCACAGAGTTGAAGGAGGTGCAATCTGGAACTCGAACTTTATAAAGGGAAGGAAGAAGAAAGATTGTCACAGCTTCTTCCTCTGGGAAAGCTTTACTTTGCAATTGTTTACAGATGCTCCCTTGCTACACATCACAAATTTTCATCACAGATTCACACTAGTCTCAACTTGTGCCTATCTGCCCATTGCTGATCTTCAGTCGCTGATCTTTGGTCTCCAGTCTTCACCATTGTTCTTTGAACAACTGAGATCTGCAGCAGACTCTCACCGATCGTCCTGAAGTCCCGGATGGGAGTTCTACTTCTTGGCTAAGCAGCCATCAGATGCTCCAGCTCTTGCACATGCAGGCTACCATCTTGAACTACCGCTATCCTTGGATTTGTAAGCCTTCCAAGTAGATCTTTTTCGTTGTAATTTCTTTAAATTCTTCCTTTTGAAAGAAACCAAACTAATGCACCTACCCTCTAGTGACTAAGAGTTGACCTTATATTACTAAAAACAGGCTTAGAGACCAGGACAGAAGTTATCTCTTGAGCTCAACTGCAAGTAATTACTCCTAAGATTTCTCAGGGAAAATTACAATTATTGATTTCTGTACAGAGAGAGCAGACTACTTCCCAAGTACAATGAAGGAGAATTTAAGAACATGATGGAGAATGTCTAAGCAACAGCTGGGACATTTCTACTAATGGCAAAAGCAGGAACGGAAGGCAGCATGGAGTAGAAATGAATGCCAGCCATGATTCAAGAAGAAAAACATAGGGCTTATCTGCTAATCACAACCTACAACTTGCCAGAAAGCCATCTCCCAAACTCTCCAAATAATTCTCACTTTAGAGTCAAATTTTCTAAGATATTTTCATGAAAAAGAGTTTTCATAGAAATACAAGTTTCACATAAGCAATTAGGGAAAAGGTGTAATTCTCTTAGCCACCTTGCTTTCACTTTCCATGCTGTGTTTTAGGTGAAAGAAAATGGTGGGGCTGAAAGAGTTAAAGCATCATGGAAAGACAAAGAAATGTAATGCAAACCGTTTCCAGGGAATGGCCAAAAAGCACTAGGTTATAAGTACTACATGTTCCAAATGACACAGGCCTGTAGCCAATACTGACACAGCCCTAGACACTCCACATTCCTCTCTTATCCACACCTGCTTGCTTCTTGAGCAAAGCCCAGATAATCAATGGAAAGAGTGCTATTATCTTCTATTTTTTCTGACATACGTTGACACTGTAAATGTTCGGTTAATGATCTATAAAGTGATCAAGCCAGCCCAATGTAGAATCCCCTCATAATTGTTTACACAACTCATTCTTCACCTTTGATATTCTTCCTTCCTACCCACCATAAATGTGAGAATCTGCTCTGTTTGGGACAGTGCTTGACTTCTTCCTTTAAGGAGAAAGTCTCACTGTCTGTCTATTTGGGCCTTTCATTTGCTAAAACTTGGGCTCTGAGTAACCTTGGCATCGTTAGCCATTTGTGAAAACATCATGAAAAATTACTCCAAATTCATATTCTGACCTCTTAAGATGCTTCTCTCTCTTATCAGTTTGTTGTTGATTGACAATCAGGAAATAAACTATTCTTTGAAGGCACAGCAAAGCAGATTTATAGCAAATGACTAATATGATCTACTCTTCCATCAATTTTGACAATTTTCAATTCTGCAAGATTTATACATGTTTGTTTAACTTTCTGATTCTGTCCTATGACTGCCTATTGAATAATCCTTTAAGATTTAATCTTTTCAAATATTTTAACTTTTAAATTATCAAACTCCATTGTAACAACACAATCCACATGTGCTGAAGTCTTACAGTATCCACCTGCATGACATTGAAAAGCCAAAAAGAAAATAATCTAACAGCCAAAGACTTACTGGTACATGTAGGCAACCATTTATCCAATTAGCAAAATCCTAGATGAATTGCTACTAGGTGTGCTAGTCACTGTGCTAAAAATTGCAGGTAGAACAATCACCAGTTAATTTCTGAGGTGACATTAAAGTCCACTTTGCCCAAAATCTACCACCTACTAGCTTACTAATGCCCCAAATACTTTTTAACAAAGGACAAAGTCTCTAATTCCATAATTGAAGATAAGGCTTAGAGAGAAGTTTTTGCAACATGAAAATGACTGATTTAAATCTATAATGAGTCATTAATGATTATATAACAGCTACTCCTCAGAGAAAAAATTAAGAGGGAAGAAAAGAAAATAAGACAACAGGTCATGCCAAAAGCCTGAAAGAAAAGATGGAGTGAAGTTGGTGAGGATGTAAGGAGCAGACAAGTGATGAAGAGATAAGGGGACAAAGTAAGGAGGCCCAGGGGCCCAAAGACCAACTTAACCAATCACAACAATTTACCAAAGACGTTCAACCTGAAACTCAAGAAAGTAGCTATGGGACTGAAGAGGAAAATGCCAGATGCAGCCAGTGCCAGGCAGGCTTTGTAAGAGATTTACATTTTCTTTTGAATCTAGAAATAAAATACATATCCAAAGAATTCTGATTAAAATAAAAACGCTGCTTCAAGTGTAAAGCATAATTGCTAATCTTAAAATTGCAGAGTATTAACATGCAAATTACCTATTCCTGAAAGATTTTCTGGTACATATGGTTCATTTCCTCTGGCCCACTTAGACTACCTTTTGCATTTGGAACTCCATTTTACACTTCACTATCAGATCAGATTTTAAATTTGTCTTGTGTTCAATTTTCATGCACGAAGCTCTAAAATCTCCTAACAAACAGTTCAGGTCTATCCACCCTTATTGCCATCTTAATTTTCAGTGTCAGTGTGAGGACTTTGACTTTCATAATGTGAAGGCTGTACTGCAGAGGGTGTGTGCATCCATGGCGATCGGGGTGATGGTCATAAGAAGCAGGTCAACACAGGAGCCATAGAACACTCAGAAAGTGTGTCTTTCAACTGGAGGCATGGAAGCATAGGCACGAGGCAGGGGTCTATATTCTGCATTGATAGAATAGGTTTTCTAAAGCTCTTCACTCTGCCAAAGAGGAGTATAGCAACAGGGCGAATGTGCTGCTTCTCTCATGACTCCAATCGCTCTGATTAGGACATATTTAGACTATATCATTCAGGTTTTTTTTTACTTTTTTGAAAATTTTTTCCCATTTTATTGATATATATACGTGCAAAATTTAAAGTTTATAATGTAGTTGAGCATTTTGTGCACATACGTATCTTGTCAAGGTGGCAAGGACTTTCCCACTCTCCTTTTGTCCCTCCCCCTACCCACTCCTTCCTACCTCCCTACCCTACCCCCCTGGTTTACTTTGTTTTTCGTTTTAAGTTCCATAAGAGTTGTGATCTGGGTCTCTCATATCAGAGAGACCATTCGATGTTTCACCTTCTGCTTCTGACTCACTTCACTAAGCATGATGTTCTCAAGTTTCTTCCATTTGCCTGCAAAAGCCTCCACGCTGTTGGACTTTATAGGTGCATGGTATTCCATTGTGTATAAATACCACAGTTTGTGTATCCATTGGTTTGTTGATGTGTATTTTGGTGACTTCCATACTTTAGCTCTTGTTAGTTCTTGAAATGATTATGTGCTTCTTATTCCCTCGGTCTTTTAGAAGCTTACAGTAGTTGTGTATCTGAGATAAATAGTCTTTATGTGCTCCATTGGGAAGAGACACTTCACATTTAGAGAAGAAAAAAATTAAAGAAGGGGTTTCTACCTATCTGTCATTATAATGAAAGGCCATATACTGTCTTCTGTGGATAGCATTCATGGATAAGAGGTTTGTATGAGTTGCTATAAAATTCTTCATCAAACATTTTTATCCTATATTGTCACTTGTCTTTTTTTTTCTCCTGCTCTTTCCCCCCCTTGCTCTATACTATAAGTACTTTTATTTTTTTTTTCGAGCCTCTGAATAAGTTCCTGGACTTTAGCTACACCTTTACATTATTTTTTTTACCTTTCCCCCCTTCTCTTTGTGTTTTTCTTCTGTCCCTTCTTCTCCCCCACCCTGCCACTCCCCTGAGTCTCCGTACTACTCCTCAAATGGCTTTTCTCTCTTTGTCAACTCTGGGCTGGGGTCGGCTTTTTCTATCATACAAACACTTACCTAATCTACAAGTCCCACCTAAAATTAACTCATAATCCTAATCAAGCTCCTCCCTACTCCATCTCGTCTAGTATTTGAACTGATAAATATCAATAACTCTCATCCATATAGAAAGACCAATAGAGACATATTATCTTGGCTAGAAACAGATCGGTATGTACTTCTACCAAGAAGATAGCGGTGCCATGAACAAATTCCTTTTATAGGTGATCACAGTTGTACATAGAAATCACCTTGATTAGTTTAGATGTTAATTGCTATGCTAAGTGTGGACTAGGTGTATACATTCACACTGGGTTAGTATAAATATATAACTAGTAGGTAACTAAAATAAATAAAAGTAGTATAGTGGGTGGATTTAAAACAATATAGAGTATTATTATTCTAATATCAATATCAATAGTACAGTTCAATAAGTCAACTCTAGGTTCAATTAGATGTATAGTGAATGTATATTGCATTCATTAATGTTGTTAAGAGAATATATACAATGTTACTAAGCTCTGCTAATTAGTCATTAATATTAGATAGTATTATAATGGTAACCCTTACTCAAATTGTAGATCCTAACATTGTTAATAATCTTCATAATTAAGTTAAATTTAAAAATGCTCTGTCAAGGTAACACTTAAAACAGAGTCTAATCCAAGAATCTCAGAAAAAGAAACATCTCACCAACACCAGAGCTTCAATTCACTGTAACAGAACCATAAAGAAATGAGGTAATAAATTACCTACAGAAAGACCTAACACCCTAGAAAATGATACCAGAGATCTTGAGATAGTAGAAAACAAAGATGAAAAAGGCAAAAATGATGATAATTTCTTGGCCCAGAATTCATAGAATTGTAACAGGAAATGAAAAAGCTATGCCAAAACATAGCTATGCTATCAGCAAACATTCACAAGAAATTAGAGAAAAACAAATAAGATACAAATCAGAAGATAATGAAAGCAATACAACAAATTAGAGAAGAATTCAGCAAAGATATAAAAATATTGAAAGCTGACATTCAGGAAGTGAAAAACAAACAGAAAAAAATAAGTCACCAGTTTGAATATTTTGAAAAAAGAATATTAGACCTATAAGACACAGTGGCTGATTTGGAACGTACAATCTCTAAAGAATACAATACAAAAAAGAATGGTTAAACAGCCAATAGATGACTCGAAGAGAAACCACCTCAGAATTATGGAAGTGCAAGAGAGAACTGATGACAAAACAAAAGGATTAAAGAAAGGCTATGTTTAATGAAATTATGGAAGAAAATTTCCCAAATCTAAGGAAAGAGATAAACATTGAACTACTGCAGGCATATAGACCACTGAAAAGTTTGATCAGAGGAGAACCTCATCACGACACATTATAATTAAAATACTAGAGACCCAACACAAAGAGAGAATATTAAAAACAGGGGGTGACTTACAAAGATAAGCCCATCAGGGCAACTTTAGATTTCTCAACCCAGACCCTAAAAGCAAGGAGATCATGAAGTAATATCATCCAAGCACTAAGAGAACATAAATGCCAACCCAGACTGGTATAAAAAGAAAAAATTATCTTTTAAATTACAGAGAGAAATTAAAATTTTCCATGATAGGGAAAACTAAAAGAAATTTGCAGCCACTAGGCCAGCATTGCAGGGTATGCATAAAGAAAATATAGAAAGTGAAAGGGAGGCTAATGACACCAAAGACCCCAGAGAAAACGAGACAACAGATATAGGAGAATGAGCTGACAAGAGAGTAAGTAAAATAAATAATGCCAGAAAAATCATAATGAAGGGAGGACATACCAAATATACCTCGATAATTTCTTTGAATGTGAATGGCCTTAACTCACCTAATAAAAGACATAGACTGGTTGACTGGATCAAGAAACAAAACCCCACAAACTTGCTTTCAAGAAACACATTTCACCAACAAGGAAACTCGTACACTAAAAAAGATGGAATTCAGTATGTCATGCAACAGGACCCAGGAAACAAGCAGGAGCAGCTATATTAGTCTCAGACTCATCAGATTTCAAAACAAAACAGATTAAGAGAGACAAAGATAGTCACTACGTACTAGTTAAGGGAACAATAGAACAGGAAGAATTCACAATCATCGGTATGTGTGCTGTCAAGTCTGGAGCACCCAATTATGTAAACCAAAAATTATTAGATCTGAAAAGACATATAGGCCATAATACAATTATAGCAAGGGACTTTAATATTCCACTATTCAAGATAGATAAACAAGACAGAAAATTCGCCAAGATGTACAACAGTTAAACTTGGATTTAACAGATGTTTACAGAGTTTTTCATCCAACATCAACAGAATGCACATTCTTCTCAATAGCACATGAAACATTTTCTAAAATTGACCCTATTTTAGGTCACGAGTCATGCTTAAATAAATACAAAGAAAGAAATATAATTCCTTGTATGCTTTCAGATCATATTGGAGTAAAACTGAAACTTGCCAGCAAAAGAAACAGAAGGAAATATGCCAATACATGGAGACTAAACAACTTACTAGTGACCCAACAATGAATCACAGAAGAAATCAGAGTAGAAATAAAAATCTTCAGAGGTAAATGATGAAGAAAGTACATCATATCCGAAGCTATGGGACACAAAGAAAGCAGTCCTTAGAGGGAAATTTGTAGCCATAAATGCACACATCGAAAGAATAGAACAATCACAGATAAATATGTTAATGATGCACCTTGAGGCCCTAGAGAAACAAGAACAATCTAAGCCTAAAAGCAGTAGAAGAAAAGAAATTATAAAGATCAGATCTGAAATTAATGAAATTGAAATTAAAAGACAATAAAAAAGATTAATGAGTCAAAGGGCTGCTTCTTCAAAAGAATAAACAAGATTGACAAACCTATAGCTAAACTCAACAAAAGAAGGGGAAAAAGCACTGATTAACGCACTTAGACTGAAAAGGGTGAAATTACAAAACTCTGCAGAAATTCAGAATATTATGAAAAATTATTTTGAACACCTATATTCTAACAAATTAGAGAATTGGAAAGAAATGGATGGCTTCCTAGACATATATAAACTACCAAAATTGAATGAAGAAGACATAAAAATCTTGAACAACTCCATTACACACACAGAAATTGAATCAGCAATAAAATCTCTACCTACAAATAAAAACCAACAACCAGATGGTTTCACAGCAGAATTTTTTCAGTACTTCAGGGAAGAACTAACTCTAATTCTTCTCAAACTGTTGCATGAAGTTGAAAGAGAAGGAATACTACCAAACTCATTTCTGGAGGCTAGCATCACCTTAGTCCCAAAACCAGACAAAGACTTAACCAAGAAGGAAAATTATAGACCAATATCCTTTATAAATATAGAAGCAAAAATTCTTAATAAGACTCTGGCAAATAGAATCCAGGAAGTAATCAGAAAGATAATACACCATGATCAAGTGGACTTCATTCCTGGGATGCAAGGCAGGCTGAATGTACATAAATCGATCAATGTAATGCGTCACATCAACAAAACCAAAACCAAAAACTACATGATCATCTCAATCTGTGCAGAAAAAGCCTTTGATAAAATTCAACAACGTTTCATGATAAAAACTCCGAGAGAAATAGGTTTAGAAGGGCTTTATCTCAAACTCATTGAAGCCATATATGCCAAACATACTGCAAGTATCATAGTAAATGGGGAAAAATTGAAAACTTTTCCCTGTAAATCAGATGCATGACAAGACTGTCAACTCTCACCATTCTTACTCAACATAGTCCTTGAAACTCTAGCCGTAGCAATCAGGAAAGAAAGTGAAATAAAGGGACTATGCTTTGAAAAGGAGACTATCAAACTATCCTTATTTGCAGATGATATAATTATCTACATAGAAGACTCCAAAAACTCCACTATGAAACTCTTGGAAATGATAAACAAATTCGGCCAAATTACAGGCTACAAAATCAATACTAAAAAATTAATAGCTTTTCTCTACACCAACCATGCACTCACTGAGAAAGTGCTCAGAGGTATAATTTCTATTCTCAATAGCCAGCAAAAAATTTAATGTCTGGGAGCATACCTAGTTGTGACTACTGAAGGGATTATTTCAATTTGAGGGAATTAGGAACCACGCCTTCATGAGGATTAGGGACCACACCTAGATTGGGAATTGAGAACCATCCTGGATTCGAGTGTGAGTGATTTGTGGGGCAGCCAATGAGGGAAGAACACCCATCCAGATGTGGGAGGTCCAACTGGGATTCCAACAGTATAAAAGAAAGGAAGAAGGAAGATTGTTACAGCTTCTTCCTCTGGGAAAGCGCTTGACTTCCCAATTGTCTATGGATGCTGACATGCTACACATCACAGATCCTCATCAAAGATTTTTCCAGTCTTAACTTGTGCCTGTTTGCCCATCACTGATCTTCAGTCAACGATCTTCAAGCTTCGGTCTTCACCATTGTTTTTTGAACAACCGAGATCTGCAGCAAACTCTCACCTCATCAGTTGTCCTGCAGTCCTGGATGAAAGATCTACTTTGTGACTGAGCAGCCATCTTAGAGTATCTCTATCATCAGATTTGTAAGCCTTCCTAATAGATCAGTTTTGTTGTAAAATCTGTAAATTCTGCCCTTTGAAGAACCCAAACTAATACACTAATCAAGGAAGTGAAGGACCTATATAAAGAAAATTACATTACGCTGAAGAAAGAAGTTTTAGACAACATCAGAAAACGTAAAGATATCTCCTGTATGTGGATAGGCAGAATCAATATAGTCTAAAAGTCTATACTGCAAAAACTGATATATAGATTCAATACAATTCCTAACAAAATAACATTTTTTCCAGAGAACTTGAATAAATAACTCTTAAATTTATATGGAACAAAAGGAAACCTTGAATAGCCAAGTAATCTTGAGTAACAAGACTAAAGCAGAAGGCATTACAATACAGACATCAAGTTATACTATAAAGCAATAGTTGTAAAAACCATATGGTACTGGCACAAAAACAGACAGACCAGTGGAACAGAAATGAGGACACAGAGACAAACTAAAATACCCTCAGCTATTTAATCATTGATGAAGGAGACAAAAGCATACACTGGAAAATGGATAACTTCTTCACCAAATGGTGCTGGGAAAATTGGACATCCACATGCAGAAGAATGAATATAGACACACACTTGTCACCATTCACCACAATCACATCAAAGTATATATCAAAGACCTAGATATTAAAACTGAAACACTGAACCTCCTGGTAGACAGATTAGGCATATATCTAAAAGGCATAGGTGTAGGCAAGGACTGTCTTAATAAGACACCAGAAGCAAAAGAAATAGCCTGCAGATTTAACAAATGAGATGATGTTAAATTAAAAAGTTTCTGCACTGCAAAGTTAAATATGAATAGTGTAAAAAGAGAACCGACAGCCTAAGAAAAATATTCACCACCAATACCTCAGGTAGCAGGCTCATAACCAGAATATACAAGGAACTGAAGACAAGTAAGCCCCCTCAAAATCAAAGATCTGATTGAAACATGAGTAAAAGAAATGAATAGACAATTCTCAGATGAAGAAGTTCAAATGGCCAATAAATACATAAAAAAGATGTTCAACATCCTTAGCCATTAGGGAAATGCAAATCAAAGCATCACTAAGTCAACATCTATCTCCAGAAAGACTGGCATATATCAAGAATGCAAATAGCAAGCAGAGCTGGTGAGGTTGTGGGAAGGAAAGGAACCCTCCTGCACTGCTCATGGGAATGTAAACTGGTACAACCACTATGGAAAGCAGTATGGAAATCTCTCAAAAGGGTAGAAATAAATATCTCCTTCAATCAAGTGATACCTCTTCTGGGAATTTTCCCAAAAGAGTTAAAAACAACATGTAACAGAGATGCATGTATACCCACGTTCATAACAGCCCAACTAACAATAGCTAAAAAGTGGAAGACACCACAATACCCATCAACACACCAATCGATACATAAATTCCGGTGTTCATACACAATGGATTAATACTCATCTATAAAGACAAATAGGTTGGAGGTTTTTATAGGTAAATGGAGGCAACTTGAGACCATCATGCTTAGTGAAGTGAGTCAGAAGCAGAAGGTGAAATATCAAATAGTTTCCCTGATATAAGAAACCCAGATAACAATTATTTTATAAAACTTATTGTGGGGAATAATGGGAACTGGAGGGGAGAGAGAGAGAGTGAGAGGGTTGAAAAGGGAGAGGGGAAAAATTTGTAATTTTGCCATGATATGTATATGCACAAAATACTCAAGATCAATATAAACTCTATGTATTGCACTTACACATATCAAAAATGGGGGGAAAAGAGCTCATATTCCCTCTTCCTGATGGGCTGGGATATAAACACAATGTTTTACTTACAACACAGACATGTTTATCTCTGTGCAGTAGTGACAAGAGCAATAGCCAAGCAATTTTTAAGAATTACCTGTTTTATTAGTGTAGTTTTATCTATCAAGAGATTTAAGGCCTATGCAACGTGTCAGGCAAGCACCTTGGCCTGGATCTCACAGGTATGGTTTTTGCATCAGGGAGGCACAGGGCTATAGGACAGAACTATCAAGCTGCCCTTTTCTGTCTCCTATGCCATTTGCAGTATAAAGAATTCCAATTTAGGAGATGTTCTGCAAAGGTGGTTTGGATGTGCCCTGGGAGATATGGCCTCCCCCATGTACATCATAGGACCTATAGGCAGGGAGATATGATCAACGGTATTTACCACAAACCCAAATGTATGCTTGGAAGGAGGAAGTCAGTTGGTTTGGTTTCCACCATTTTTTTTTCCGTTTCACCAAAAGGGTGAATCAAAAACAATACTGGTCTGATTCAGAGTTTCCTGGGAATCCATCCAGGCATACAATTTGATACATGGGGAACATGTTTTTCTACACAGTGCAGTATTATCTCAGCAACCCATATATGAATACTATTTATCCAACCCCATTCATTGTACACGGCATGAAGCACCAATAGGTATTCATTATTGTGGTCCTGTTGCAGGAGCATTTCAACTATTCTTTGTATATCCCAGCCAGAAGCACTAGTGGTGTTTTGTTTCCACTGCCAAAAGTGTCCTTCAGTGTTCTTTGGTTGTAGGGTTTCAGCGCCAAGGTAATCTGTCTGCTGCTACCAAGAATAATTCAGTACACACCTAGTGGTAGAAAACAGCATGCGCCCAGGCAAGTGTATGTGCCCCGGATAAAAGAATTTCCATCTGTTACCCTGGATGGAAAGACAAAGCAGACAGAGAAATCATGAGAGGCAAATCATGTCCATCTGAGAGGACACAGACAACTTGTTTGTCCTGTGTGAGTATAGTAGTGTGTATGAAGGTCCATCTTAGTCGATCATATCAAATTTGCATCTCCTCTGCTTTAAGGGGTGGACATTCTAGTACTTTTACATGTCATAAAAGAATTCACCTAAGACATAACACTAATGAACCTTGTAAAGTGGTCCCAGATACTGTGGCGGGTAGGTGAGCATGGACCCATTGACCCGTGCCTGTCCATTTGTCCCTTTTATAATCCTTGATCCCAGGATTCTAAAAGAACTCCCCTACGGGGCATTAGCGATAAGCAATCTGGCCATTGGCTGTTTCCCAATCCTAAAGATGTGGAGGCCACAAGAAGCAACGTATCCCCTTGCAGTTGCGTTGAAGATCTTTCCTTCCTTATAGGAGTAACTTTAATCTTATGGGTGATTTCTAACAAGACTTTATCCAGAGGGCTGAATCATGTATGCCATGGTTGTTTATTTAATAACTGGTCGGTTGTGGTGTATATTTTGCCACTGTCTACCTGCCGGTCCCAAAGCTCTCAACTTATCCTTGAAAAGGTCGTTAAAGCATTTAACCATGCCTGTGGCCTGTGGCTGATAAGGAACATGCCCATGCGGTGTTCACTGTAAATCCTCTGTTTTTGCCTACTCCTGTATCAATTTTCTGGCAAAGGCAGTGCCCCTTTATCTTGTATTTTTGTAAGGGAAAGGGAAAGTCTCTAGGGATTTTATGGTATGACACTGGTCAGCCAGCAGGACAGGTTGAGCAAAACCTAGTCCAGTTGCTGTATCAACAAACATCAGAACATAGTGTAGCCCAGTGCTAAGTAGAAAGGGTTCAATGTAATTTCCCTGTCACACCTATGAAGGAATCAAAACTCTGGCCATGCTATTCAATTTTGTGGGGGGACACCTCCTCACAGGTGGGTGCTCAACATATCAAGGACATTGTTTTACTGAGTCTTGCACATCCCAACAAGGCAGTCTCAGTCCCCATTTGAGCCACTACACTCATAGTCCATGCCCCAGCATGCCCTAGTTTTTTATGTAGACAAGGGCCTACGGCTGGCTGGGGAGAGCACTCTGTCCACAGACCAGACTTGTACCAAGGCATGAGCTGCATCATCACCTGGGCTCTGAGTGGGACGGTATCCTGAAACATGATAAATATATGCCCCCCATTTTTGTTCCCTTTTCCCAAAGGTGTTGCCATAGGTTTTGCCCCACAAGGGATGGTGGCCCTACTTGCCACTGTCAGGCAGCCCATTGCAGGAGCCAAAGAGTTAGTCTTTTATGGAAGGCCCAACTATCCACACACATTGCCACTATACATATTGCCATATCACTCATGAGGACCAGCCATACTGTTTGGAGCTCCACCCGCTGGCTGAAATGTCCAGTAGCTGTTTCAACCCAAAAGGACTCAGTTTGGAGCTGTAGAGCTACAACCAACCAAATGGGAAGAGATCCCTTGCATGAACCATCTGTAAACCAGGATCTTTTTGGAGGTTGGCATCGTCTTGATCTATATGGTCTTGGACTAGGGGAATTGTTTAGTATCAACTGTTTAGACTCCCTTTTTATATAAATAAGATTGGTCCCAATAAAGCCTGCTTCTCCTGGACCAATGGCCTAGAAGTAAAATTTTCCCATTGCCCCAAGTATGAGCCCCATTTAGTTAATGTTGGTTTTTGAGTCATCTCTGCCAGTTCATGCTCATG
Source organism: Ctenodactylus gundi (assembly GCA_004027205.1). NCBI lineage: Eukaryota > Metazoa > Chordata > Mammalia > Rodentia > Ctenodactylidae > Ctenodactylus > Ctenodactylus gundi. Next base: position 496,721 of record PVKB01000410.1, on the reverse strand, counting down.
TGGTCCATGTTTGTACTCACCCTCCAATGGGATATGTAGTCTCCACTGTCATCATCTGTTTTTTCATAATAGCCTCTGTGGCCTGCAAGGCTCAGCATACAGCAGCCAGCTCTTTTTCTATTAGAGAATGTTGCTCTTTAACCCCTTTTCATTGTGATCAGAGTCCAATGGGACGTTTACAAGCACCGAGAACTTGCCATAGCCCCCAGTTAAAACTATTTATAGTCACATGGATGGTTAACAGAAGTGGCTTTGAGGGGTCTACTGATGAAGAAACACGCTCCTGGGCTACCAGGCATTTTGTAGTTACAAAGCCTGTTGTATTTTTGGGATCTGATCTCAGGTTTCATCCTTCCTGGTTATTGATATAAAGGTACCAATGTGGAGTGATAGTGTTCCAGTACCCTAAAAATCCCAAATATGCTTGCAGTTGTCTCACTGTCTTGGAATGGGGAAATGCTTGAATTTTATCAATAACAGCCTCAGGCAAAGCTTTTGTCTTATCAGTCATTTATAATAATATATCAGAGTTGGATGAAACAAGTTTTTTTTCTAACTACAAACTTTTTCTATCCAAAGGAAAGTAAGAACATGTGTTTGTGGGAACATTTTTAGGAGAGCTCACACAAATAACTTTCATGTAATAATTATGAATCAGGTTAAAAATATGACTACTACTCATCTACTTAGAAAACATAGAACCTTAAATTCAGCCGCCCAACCCACTTTCCTGTACTATGAAAACTAGGATTCTCGTGACCTGTTGTTTATGCTGGAGGAACATTCCTTCTGCACAACAGAATTCATGATGGTCTTCTGCCTGAATATACGGGTCAAAGCAGTTTTTCATTTTAATTGAGTCAAGTAGCGTTCTGTAGAAAGGAATGAACCATTGGGATTCCAACATTTCCCCTTTCTGTTTTTGAAGCATGAAAGCTACCCAAGTGTTTTTCTCTTGGATCGGCAACCATTTGCCGAGTTGAGAGATGTAGAGGCAGCCTACAAGAAGAATCAGAAGAATCATTCCAACCAATATAGGCATAGTTAAAACATATGTGGCCTAGTTATGTGTCATATTAGAGATTAAAACACTAGAGTGTCTCATGGTCAGCATCAGCAAATCATTGTTCCAATACTACTGAAAGATGGAAACACTCAAGAGTCAGCACCTCCCAGTGCAGTTCTAAAATGTCCAATGTATTATTGTACTGGGACCAAATTCCTTCCAAATATTGTGTGACTTGTTCCCAGCAGTATTTGGTTTTATTACAAAGTAATGCTGAAATACAAATATAACTGATCATCATGACGGGCAATGGTAAGGTGACACTTAACGGCTTGTATCTGTTGGCCTAAGCAATTAATACCATCTTTAAGGGCATTCAATTTTTGCATGTAGTCAATATCTACGTTTTTGAATGTGTTCAATTTTTGAAACGTTTTTTACCAATTCATTAGTGAAGTGGGCTTTGTTTTAATGTAACCACTCCCACTATTACTGTGATGATGCCAGTTAGAGTTGAAATGTGAGCAATTAGTAAACTACAAATCTTTCAAATCTTTTTAAAACTGTCAACAATCAAGAAAAAATAGCATTAATGTTTTCGGAGAACCATTCTTCTTCCAACTTAACAGATAGCCAGGCAAAAGGAGGTTGTTGCAGGACCGTTACTGTAGTATCAAAGGAATGTTCAATACATTTTTAGTTTAATTTTATTTTATACATATTCATGAATTCCAGGTTAGATAACATATTAAAGACATGGAATTGGGGAATACATGCTCATCCATGCTCCCCTTTCCATGTTTCAGATATTCATCCCTTTCCTAGGAGTCCATTGCCCCTCATTCTACTCTGTCACTTGTGTTGGGACTTTTTATGTCATTATTATTGTGGGTTTCACAAGAGAGATAGTGGTCTATAGTGAGGTTTTTGTGTTTGGTTCATTTCACTGAGTATTATTAACTCAAGGTAGCTCCTTTTTCATTCAAATGTTTCATATCTGTCTTTCTTTATGGCTGCATAATATTCCATTGAATATAGGTACCACATCTTCATTGGTTACCTAATTTCTGGTGATGGCTAGGTAAGTTGTTTCTAGGAGTTGGCATTTATGAATTGTGCTGCTATAAACATGAATACACATGTGTCTTTTTTGTATGTTGACTTTACTTTTTATATAACAAGCCTTACAAGGGACATGAAAGAGATAATTGCATTAAACTAAGGCATTTTTTAAAAAATGAGAAATATTGCGTGCAAAACTACATAATAATAATTTTGTAACCAAATAAATAAAGTAAATTTTATTTTAAAACTTAATTTATTAATATTTACCATTTTATTATACTTAAAACCCAATAAAACACAAAAATATATTTTATCCAGTGGATACACAAACTGTGGTATTTATACACAATGGAATACTATGCATCTGTCAGATTCAACAGCGTGGAGGTTTTTACAGGCAAATGGAAGAAACTTGAGAACATCATGCTTAGTGAAGTGAGTCAGAAGCAGAAGGTGAAACATTGGATGGTCTCTCTGATATGAGAGACCCAGACCACAACTATCTCATGGAACTTTAGACGAAAGACAGAGTGAAAGAGGGGGACAAGGTGGGGGTGGAGGGAGGGAAGGGAGGGTAGGGGGAGGGACAAAAGGAGAATGGGAAAGCCCTTGTCACCTTGACAAGATATGTATGTGCACAAAATGCTCAACTCCATTGTAAACCTTAAATTTTGCACTTGTACATATCAATAAAATGGGGAAAAATATATTTTATCAAAAATAAAATTACTCTTTGAATGTGATTTTTACTGTATATATTAAGTAAATTATAAAAACGATCTTACAAAAGCCCACATTTACATGAATTAATTTTGTTTAAAAATTATGTGCTTTTGTAACTAAAGCCTATTAACAGAAGACAGAAAGATTACCTAATTACATTTACCATTTTAGGTTTGAATAAAATTAGAAAAACAAATTTAAACCTCTATATATCTTCATATTTTTGAAAACACATTTAATAATTTTAGTTTTGAGTCTCTAGAATTTATGAAGGTATTGAACTTAGGAACTGATAATTCAAAAGTTCTTATGTAATAACTATAACTATTAATTTTACATTTAAACTATTATTTTTAATTTTTTTCTTTTTTGAGACAGAGTCTTGCTCTGTTGCTGGGGCAGGTCCTGAACTCGCTGTGAAGCCCAGGCTGGCCTTGGACTCGTGGCAATCCTCCTGCCTCAGCCTCCCGAGTGCTTGGATTGCAGGCCTGCACCTATATGGTGCTGAGGAACCCAGGGACTCAACACTTGCAAGGCAAGCGCTGTAACAGCTGATCCATTCCTCCAGCCCCTAACTGATTTATTAGTAATATTTAAAGCATCTTTATCTTTTATTAGCCAACTTAAATTTAGAAACTATAAATTTTATTTCCAAATGTATTAATTCCTTACATCTAACATCTTTTAATCTATTTTTTCATTTCCCCATTTTTATTAATACACATATGTGGTACATAATGTTTACAATGAACCTGAATATTTTGTGCACATATATATCACATCAACAGTTTGGCCCTCCCACACCCTCCCATCTCCCACTATCAAGCTTGTTTTGTTCTATAGAATGTCTGTGTTCTGGATTTCCCAAATCAGAGGAACCACGTGATTTTTAACATATTTAATCTTCTGCATCTGACTTTCTTCACCACTCAAATCACCAGTCTTCGGCTCCACTTCCCACCCCTAGAATGGGCTGCAGTGGCCATATCTGGATGCCTCTGCTCTGGGTATAGTAGAGCTTTTTATTGGGATAATTTGCCAAAAGTTCTTTTTTTTCTGTTTCTTCTTGTATCTTTGTTGACATTCTTTCATATAGCCTCACCCACCAGTCCACATAAGAAAAGAACTGTAACAATTCAATTTATATGGCTAAAAAATGTGAGAAAGAAAAAGAAAAAAGAAAAAAATTCCTTAGCTGAGTACTGAAAGATAAATGTTTTTACATTCAAAAGACACTCAGGCTGTAATTTCATCAATCAGTTTTCTTAGGATAAACTTACATCAAAGACCAAATAAGTGAATTGCTACATTGAATATATCAGAAGAGTAAATTAGGTACAATAGATACAATGGCTCACTTAGTTATTTCAGAATTTTTTAAACTTCCATAAATTATTTACTCACATTTCACTCATTATTAACGTTTTGCCAGATTTGATTTACCATTTTATCTACCTTCCCATCCATAAATTCATGTATACATATTTTTAAAGATTTTATACCAATTCCCTAAGTTGAGTGCAATTATTTTGTTTTGAAAATTAATATATTATTGAAAATGTTAATTATGGGAGGAGTTTCATAGATTTCATGAGAAAGCTGGCCCTCTTTTAGTAGGATACCAATGAAATGATTCAAGTACCAATCTATTTTTTGTTAGACTTTTGCTTTAGATGTTTCCTTTCTTCCACGTTCTTTGGTGCTGCTTATATCCACATAACTGCCTTACTTCTAATTTTTGAGTCATGAGTAATTTTAGCATTTGTTTCCTCAGTCTCGTCTTCAAGGTCTGAAATTCTGTCCTCACAGTGTTCGAATTGACTTCCCCTGTTGTCAAATGTATTTTTCATTTCCTGAATTTCAGCTAGATTTCTTTTCAAAATTTCCACTTCTTTATCAATATGTTCCTTCATATTTTGTATTTCCTTATTTGCCTCAGCCAACTTTTTATTTCTGCTTCTATATGCTCAGTAAGCTTTGTATTCATGAGGACCATTATTTGTTTATTAATTTTTTTCTTTAATCCCACTGATCAATGGCTGCCTTTCTTTGAGGTTATCTTGTTTGGACTGAGTGCTCAATTTATTTGTTTTCTTACTTCCTTCCCCATGAATTCCACTATTTCAGGGCCCATGCCATCAATTTCTGGGGTCTCAGGCATTTCTGTGGGTGTCTTGCTTCATTGTCTTTTCCCCATGTTTCTGTTGTTGACTTCATTTTAAAGGCCTAGCTGTGAGGTTTCTTTGAATGGCTATGAAAGTGTTGAGGGGGCGCTAAAATTCCTCTGAGTTCTGTACTGGGAGTAGGCAGTGAGGGAGGACCTACCAGTCCAATGGCTTCTGAAGTGTGCAAGTGCCCTCAGGAGAGCTCTCCCACCTGCCCTGGCTTCCTTTCCTGAGGGCAGGGCTCTTCCCCCAGAAGGTGGTTCCACTATCACCTGAGCCATTCAGGAGGTTGGTGGCCTTTATCTCTTCTCTGCAATTGTCTCTTGTGCCAGTTTCTTCCTAGGCACTGTTTAAGAATGATCCTCAAAGCCCTGATGAGATCTTCTGAGATTTCTTTTACTCTAATTAGTTCAGTCTGAGGATCATTTTTTTTTTTAATGGCTCCTGTTTACATCACTGACTGTTATGGCTGCTGAGTGCTGCTTCTGATTTAGGCTCTGGGAGGTCTTTTCTAGGGGAAGCTCACATTGTGGTTGTAGCATGCATTACCCGTAGGTTCTTTTTTGGTGGCTGGGACTACCAGCTACTGTCAGTTCCCTCTTCTCCCGGATCCACACTTACATAGGTCTGAGGTTCCAAGTGGGCTTTACCCCTTCTACAGATGTTGGTGGCTGTCAGCCATTCACACTTGGCCTGAATCTGCTTCCTGGGCTGCTGTTTACCTCTGCTTCCAACGTGTTTTCATGGTTTCTGGCCTTCTGTGGCCTCCTTTCAATTGCTTGGGCCCTCCTCCCTGTCTTATCTACATTGAACAGGCAGTTTATTAGTATATTCTGAACTTTTTAAGTGGGTCCACAAGCAGACACTGTGCGGTGCTGTTACTCTGCTGCCTTTTTCTAACATCTTTTAATCTAAAAGGCATGCATAAATAAGACAGCCATCACACACAAAAGACAATGTAATGGCTTAAGACTTCATTTTTTTACTTAACCAATTAATGATCACTCATATTTTTAAATTAAGTTGATACCATTTAAGCAATTTGTAGATGTGTAATATAGACACAAAACGTATGCCATAAGCACACACACTTTTAATTATGCTTTGACAAAAACAAATTTTCAACCTCTATTAATTAAACAATTAAAACCCGCTATTTTATTAGATATTTAAAACAATAAAATATAATAAGGAAGTGAAGAAAATATTTATTAAAAGTAAGATTATCTTTCTAAAGTTAGTTTTACTTTGACTATAGTTAAAGACAGACCCATAACTTGAATCTTGTCACAAATGGAATTCTGATACATTATTTTAAATTTGCAAATGTATATATAGATTTATTTTAGCCAAAGGTCTTTATAATTTTAACCCAATTATAAATGAATTAGATGTTTTATTTAACTTAAATTAATATTTTTGTATCTTTTATAGGAACTTAAGGCATTTAAACAGAGTTAACCTTTATTAAAATTTTTATGATTATCATTTTTAAATAGGGTTTCTTATTTTGATTGGTATTAATTTTACAGTAATTTTTTTGTTTCAGCCTTCTAATGTTGAGATTGCAGGCTTGTGCTATTACATTCAGGCAATTTTTTAATCTCTAGGTGGTATTGGCGAATCAAACATAGCGCCTTGTACTTGCTGGGCAAGCAACCCGTAGGCAAGCACTTCATTTCTTGTTATATCCAAGCCACTAATTGACTTATTATTATTACTGTCATTATTTTAGATTTTTGAAACACAATTTAGAACTTATAATTTAACAGCATAATTACATAACTCTATATTTAACAAATTACAAATTTAAATAGCATTGATATATACCTAAGAATTAATGATTTTAAAGTTTTTAACAAAAATTGTTATTAATAAAAAACAAAGATATGGATTTATGTAAATTTAATTAAATAAACATTAGACAAAGCTCCAGTTCACAACATGCTTTTTTTAGATGTAGCTCCTTAAATATAAAGGTTGCAGTATGTTTTCGAGTTTTGATGTGTAAAGCAAATTAGTTGAATCAACTTGTTGACACTCTTATTATAGGCATATGCTGGATTTTAGTAAAGCTTGTGAGAGATGGCTGTACAATCTGCTGGCTTTTTTCATTTTTAAGTTCCTGTAAGCATAGAAAGCTAACACAAGTTAATATCAAGATCATTTTTCCCACATTTTTTTTGATATGTATACGTGCAAAAATTCAAGGTTTACAATGGAGATGAGCAGTTTGTGCACATACGTATGTTGTCAAGGTGACAAATCAAGATCATTTTTAAACATTCATTTTAGGAGTAAGAAGCACAATGATAAAACTGAGATGACATTTTAAAATTTTAACAGAATAGTTACTTGTTGAGGAGTGTAGACAGCAAAAATATGAAAGTAATCTTAAGGAATTATTGTATTAAAAGAAGAGAAACAGTTTCTGTTTTGATATCCCTTAACTTTTCCTGGGCTCCCTGTCTTGATATGTGTTTTTAAACCTTTGAGCTTGCATTTATTGAAGCAACTTGTGACTAGAGAGCCATTTTTTAAGTTTGTAGAAGACTTAATCTCAGTAAGCAATTGACTTAGATATTTTATGTAGTACTTGTAAGCATCAATTCTGTTTTGATTTACTCAACAATTATGAGAATCAAAATATAGAACTAATATAGTTGACATTTTAATCTTTTTAGAAGGTTTTAACCTTTCTTCTCAAAGCTTTAGTCACTGTGTTTTAAAACTCAGACCATAGTTCTATAGTTTTTTGTCCTACTTGTCAAAAGCTGTGTTTGGGTTTGCCTTCTTCTCTGACTTGTTGCCAGGCTTTCATAATATAGAACCCAACTTGCCCAAATAATTTTGTGGCTCCCTAGGTTTATATCAGGAATTTTGATACAACAGTAATCATGCTCCAAATTTCAAAATCTTTTACAGGAATATTAGTCCCTTCCCATTGTTTTGTCTTGATAGTCTTACCTATATGTTCCCAATTGTTGGGCGTCAGGGTTTCTTTATCTGGAACCTATGGATTATGTTCTACTATTGTAACAAGACACTGTTCCAAATCTTCCTTAGCTCCCTTTACTCCCCGGTGTTTCCGCATATGTCTCAACAGGGGTTGTTTCTGAGCATTTTCTGAATTTCGCATGTTCCTCAGTACTTACCAGTCACAAGTCAGTGTGCTCCTTGGGCTGGCACCACCTTGGCCACCCAAAACTGCTATGCAACTTATAGACAAGCATCCCTCAGTCCCATTCGTGCCTTACATTGGGCTCCAGTTGTCATGAGCCAGCGCAAGAGTGTGCGCGGTTGGGATAAGAGGTGCAGTTCACATCCACTCAGGCAGACTAAGGGAAGAATCCTATGAATGGAACAAGTTTATTTCTATCTGCAAGATTTTATATCCAAAGGAAAGTAAGAACATGTGCTTAGGGGAACATCTTAGGAGATCTTACACAAGTGATTTGTATGTAGTAATTATTATAAAACAGATAAAAAATACAACTACTACTTATCGACTTGGAAAACACAGTTCCTTAATACAGCCCTCTGACCCACTTTCCTGCCTTATGAAAATTAGCTATTCTCATGACCTACTGTCTATGATGGAGGAACATTCCTCCTGACTAATAGAATTCAATGTGGCCTTCCCCCTGAATTTGCAGATCAAAAGCAGTTTCCTATTCTGATTAAGTTATGTGGCATTCTGTAGAAAGGAACTCCAAGCCATCTGGATTCCCACAGGATGTGCTGATTTCCTCTGGTGCTTGACTTTTATGTTTCCCTGGTGGGTCAAAGCCACTGATGCCACATGCATGGGGCAATCGATATACAGGGCCAGGAAGAAGCCATGGTCCCCAAAGTTCCTGGTGGGCATTAGGTAAAAATAAATCTTTCATGCTGGACTTGAGCAGCTCCTCATCCAGACTTCTAGGTGGAACACCATCTCCCACATACCAGTTTCTTGATGACCTCTGTCAGCTCCAAATTTTTGATCTACTCGCTCACATGCTGAGTCATTTCCCCTGCATTGTTCCATACCATTTTTTTTTTGTGACCAACATTATTTAGTTGGCCAGGGACTGATTGGCTGCATCACAGGGCACCCACACCACCTGCTGGAGCTGTTACTGCAAAGACAGAACTAAAGTGATGGTGGCAATTTTTGTTATTTCTTTGGGGACCAGCAAAGTATTTTTTTGTGTCATCATCTTCATTCTTAGAGTTCACTTCCAAACTTCTTGGAGATACAAGTGAAAAACGGTATTAGCTGAAGAACCAATTAAACAGAATTTATTAAACACCCACTGTGTACCTAGCCAAACATTTGCCCCTTAGAAACAAAAGTAGAAGCCTGCTATTCTGAAGATCAATCTTCTGAGTTGGCGAAGACAGGAGAGACTTTTAGATGCTGTCACCTGCCTTTTCCCTTCTCTCTCACTCTTCTCCCCAATGCATTCCATGTGCTGTTCACACCAAGGGTGACGTGTGTTGTCCAAGCAGCCCTGTGCTTTTCTTCTGGCTTTGCTCTCAGTACTCCCTCTACTGATCACTCTTGTTGTCTGCCCTATCTTCAAATGTTTGAAGGCTGTGGACTGGATAGAAAGCGTGACACAATTTTCTGAAGCAAAAACAAACAAATATTCAAAGCTTAATCATCTTGCTTCAAGCTAGAAACAATAACTTTCATTGATTTCCTCTTCTCCTAAATGGTTCAATTTATTTCCAAACATTGTTGAGGAAAAACATGGACAAAATGTCTGTCCTAGTTTAAAATTAAATTTTAGGGAATTGTCAAATTTTCAAATGTTTTATTTAGAGTTAAAATTACTATTATTTTCTTTGAGACAGGGCCTTCCTCTGTAACCCAGGCTGGTCCCAAACTCACTATGGAGCCCAGGCTGGCCTTGGACTCACAGAAATTCTCCTGTTTCAGCCTCCCGAGTGCTGAATTACAGGCTTGTGCCACCACACCCAGCTTATGTGGTGCTAGAAAATTGAACTCAGGTACTTAGTGCTTTAACCCTTTGAGCCATTCCTCCAGCCTCTAGGATTAAAACTATTGATGCCCCAACATGAAAGCTGCACCAAGAATATTACTTCCCCTCCTGTATGTCTTACATTCAGCATAGAACACAAAAACATAAATAAAACCCCAAAGCCCCTTAGCACTAAACTGATCAGGCCAACCATAGTAATGTCAAAGACTGAGTGTAATTTTCAATACATGCTCTAGATGGTAGCATTGTGCATCTTATTCTTTTATTGATTTTCTAAGACTTTTTTACTTCACAAAAGTCGTGTCTGGGGAGAAGACAGAATAGTAAATATTAATTTCATATTAATATAAATACAAGGTGAGGTTAAAATTAATAACAATATAATTTTCCAAAAGTCTATTACTTCTCAGACCTGTTTCTTGTCTCTTTTCCCCTTGCTTCACTTCTCAGTGTCCATAATTGAGTCCTCTCCCTCATCGCCTACCTCCAATCCTTTGTAATCTGCTTTTGCTTTCTTTCCACCCAACTTTTCTAAAATCTTTACTTCACGAAAACCTTCCGTGATCTCTGAAGCTCAACACCCAACTACTTCATAGGGCTCATTTAAATCCTTTCATCTACAAACATACACCAGCTGACATATCTCCCTTTTCACTTTCATCTTGTAGTTTTCCATCTTTATTTTGAAGTATTTGAAATCTACAAAAAGTTGAATGAGTATGAATGACAACGAGCAGAAATACGCCCTTCACTTAGATGCACCACTTAATATTTCACTATCCCACATTCCTCCTCCTTTCCTCAAACTGCATCTCTTTTTCATGCCTCTCTCTGCAGATAATGTGGCACTCTAAACTCATCAGCATTATATTAGTAACTTTTCTGTCCCTGGGACAAATTATCCAACATATACAACTCTAAGGAGGAGAGGTTTGATTAGCTCACAGCCTTTTGAGGGTTCAGTCCAAAGTTGGCTGGCTCTAAAGTAGAAACGTACAGTGTAAAGACATGGGAGAGAACAACTGTGCATCCCATGATGGCTAGGCAGCACACAGGGATAGCGGAAGCTGAGGAAAAGACCAAGGAACCCTAAGGGCCTTTCCAAGTCACATCCCCAGGGAGCAGCAGAGTCCAACCAGGCTCCACTTCCTCATGCCACATTCAGTTACTAAGCTCAGAACAGGATGAGTGCACTGATGCGTATTGTGTCCCTGTGATCCAATCACTGTCCAACCACGTGAAGCATTTTGGAGACGTTTCAGATCCAAACCAGAACATCTGTCCTGGAACGAGAAAAAAGCTCATGTCCATCTCATTATACAAATATATTAGTCCATCTCTAAGAATCATCAAAGTCTTAACAGTTCCAGCTTTGCTGAAAAGCTCAAGTCCAAAGTCTCCCATGAGACACAAGTCAAACACTTAGCAGTGAATCTTTGTTTAAAAAAAAAAAAGGAAAAAGAAAATTAAATACTTTCAACGTACAATGGCATAAGGGAAACGTTTCCTTTCAAAGGGAGAAGTAGAAGAATAGAAAAGAATAGGGCCAAAGCAATGCCCAAACTCCTCAGGGCAAACATTAAGACATTAAGTCCTTTTTTTTTTTTTTTTTTTTTTTTTTTTTGAGACAGGTTCTCACTCTGTAGTCCAGGTTGGTCCTGAACTCACTATGTAGCCCAGTCTAGCTTTGAACACAGGGCAATTATCCTGCCTCTGCCTCCAGAGTGCAGGGATTACAGATGTGCGCCACCACACCCAGCTTATATGGTGCTGGGGAATCAACTCAGGGCCTTGAGCTAGCCAGACAAGAGCTTTAAGCACTGAGCTGTTCCTCCAGCCCCAGACATGACATCCTATAACTCCATGTCCAGCACCAGGGGGAGTTGTGGCAAGATGTGGATTTCGGACTCGGGCAGCCCTACCTCACCAGCATTCAGTTGCAGTTCTCGGGTGGTTCCACTCTGTGGATTTCTTCATCAAGTGATCTGATCCCTCCCATCTCCAACTTCCCAGCATCCTGGGGTCTCCACTGTATTTTCACTTCACTCTCACGGCTTTGTACACTGCCCTCTCGGGGGCACACTGCCTATTCTTCCAGGCATGTTTTTAAAATCTGGGTGGAAGCCGGTGTGGCTCCGCAATGCTTGCATTCTTTATACCTGAGAAAACAGCAGCGCATAGATGACACCAAGGTCAGCGGCAAAGTTTGAGCGGTAACCAGGATCCCTTGGGCTATACCTGCTGCAGCCTCTTGCTGGCTGAATGGATAAACTCTTGGATATATTTCCCTACATGACCCTGAGTGAACAGGAATCTCAAGAACTCTCTTCTCAGATGAAAGGTTACGCACTGTACCTTTGAACCTGCAATAGGTGGGGCCCTACTGATTTCTTCAATGATATCAAGGCGTAATTTTCTAGTCCCTGGACAACAGACTTGCCTTCTTAGTAACCCTAATCTTTTCAGCAACCACGTCCTCCTGTCCCCAAATCCTCAGGCGCTTTCTTTCTGGTGAAACTGCAAACTTTCCAAATTATTCAGTTCTCCTACTTGCCTCTGATCTTCTCTGACGATCTGGATAAAGACGGCCAGCAGACCCCCCATATCACTGCTGAACATTGGGTTGCCTTAGATTGTCCTAAGCAGATGAATTAATCTATGTTATGGTTTGGATCTGGAGTGTTCTGAAGAAAGCCTCACGTACTTGGATGCTGTTGGGAGGTGCAGCCTGGTTGGAAGGGGCTAATGCTTGCAGCTTGACCCAGAAAGGGCTGATCAAACGCACAGGCCTTGGGAAGGTAACTCTGCCCTTTCCCACTGACTTGTCTCTCCTTCTGCCATGCTGTGAAGAATTCTCCTGATAGACCCTGCCAAACATGTTCACCTTTGCTGGCCACCCACATATAGACTATGATCTTCTGAGATTGTAAGCTAAAATAAATTTTTCCTCCATTAAATTGTGGATGTCAGGCATTTTGTCCCAGCAATTAGACAGGAACTGAGACAGTCTACTTTCCTTAAATTTGGTATCTGAGAAAATCTTAGGAAGTGATCAAAATGTAGACAATTTTTTTGTCAGAATGTCACACACATGGCTTCAAGTCCAACCACCACTGAACACTGAACCTTTGTTCCCAACCATAGGAATGCCTACAACATCCTCTCCCCAGCCTTAGGAAGCACATGTAAAGAGTAGTTCTCTACTTAGGGGGAGAAAAAATGAGGTACCCACCAAATCAATACACAGGGGCGTAGGACCAATGCTCCACAGTGAGGCCCAGTGCCAGGTAGAATTCTATAATACCTAATTACAGTTCAATAACTAAAATAAGATATCTAGGCTCACCCTAAGCCCAGACAGGCTTGTGGAAATAGTCTGTTCTCTTTAAGCACTCTCCTGCTCAACATTGAACAATGTACCAACTGCAGAATTGGGAAAACTTAGGCCAGAGACACCCTGTGGTGCCAAAATGGTAGCATTGTCCCCCCAAAGTCTCATGTATTTGGATGTTATGGGTTGTCTCTGGAACCATGTGTCCTTGGGAGATTGGGGCCTGGTCTGGAGGAGTGGATTATGGGCGTGATTAGATTACAGGTGTGTAGATTGGATTACAGACTTGTGGTAGAGGCTTAAGCCTTGAAGCAATGAAACACTGAGGCAAGACCCAGAAGGGCGAATCACTGGGATGGGCCTTGGATGGATATATGCTGCTTTTGCCCTCTCTGGCTTGAGTTGACTTGACTTGGCTTGATTTGACTTGGCTTGGCTTCCTCTTTACAATTCTGGAAGGAGGAGCCTCCACCTCCATCTCCGTAATGTGCTTCCACTGTTGGACTGTGACCTTCCAAAACTGTGAGTTAAAATAAATCTTTCTCCCTTTAAAGTTATGGATGTCAGGTATTGAGTCCCAGTGACAAAAAAGTAGCCGAGAAACTGACCATACAGCAATTGGTATGTTCAAACTCTAAGAATTTGAAATAGTTGCTTTAAAAAAAAAACTCAGGGAAATTTAAGAATCACAAAGAAATAATTCATTACTTTATCATAGAAACTTAACAGAAAGATTGAAGTAATTTTCAAAATCAAACAGAAAACTTTGAAGTGAAAATCACACCAAATGGAATCAAAACCACAAATCAAGCAGAAAAAAGCATCAGTGAGCTGAAAGACAGGCAATTTGAAAATAAGCGGTCAAAGAAGAGAAGGCAAAAAGGACGGAAAAAACCTCATGGGAACTTTGGGAAAGATTTGAAATAACAAGCATTCCAGTTATTGGGATTCAAGAGAGAAATAAGAATGTAGAAACCTTACTCACACCTTATTCAAAGAAGGCTGGGGCGTAGCTCAGCGTTTGCCTAGAAAGCACAAGGCCCACATGAATCAGACATGGAGATGCAACCTGAAATTCCTGTAATCCTAGTGCTTAAGAGGCTGAGGCTCATTGCCATGAGTTCAAGGCCAGCCTGGGCTATATGGGGAGTTCAGAACCAGCCCAGACTGCAGAGTAAGACTGTCTCAGAGAGAGAGAGAGGGAGAGAGAGAGAGAGAGAGAGAGAGAGAGAGAGAGAGAGGGAGGGAGGGAGGGAGGGAGGGAGGGAGGGAGGGAGGGAGGGAGAGAGGGAGGGAGGGAAGGGAGGGGAAGGAAAGGAAAGGAAAGCTGATTTGAAGAGATAGTAACAAAAAGCTTCCCAAATTTAGTGAAATTTTCCAGGGAATATCCCGCCCATTCCTGATTCCCCAATAAATATCCGGGGACAGGCAAATCAACCACTTCTCCCCAAGACATACTATAATGAAGCTTGGAAAAGTCAAGGACATGAGAACATCATGCTTAGAGAAGTGAGTCAGAAGCAGAAGGTGAGGGCTGGAGGAATGGTTCAGCAGTTAAAGCGCTTGCCTAGCAAGCTCTAACTACCATAGTTTGATTCCCCAGCACCACATAAGCTGGGCGTGGTAGTGCACTCCTGTAATCCCAGCACTCGGGAGGCTGAGGCAGGAGGATTACGATGAGTCAAAGGCCAGCCTGGGCTCCGAAGTGAATTCAGGACCAGCCTGGGCTGCGGAGCCAGACCCTGTCTCAAAAAAAAAAAAAAAAAAAAAAAAAAAGAAGCAGAAGGTGATACATCGAATGGTCTCTCTGATATGAGAAACTCACATCACAACTATCTCATGGAACTTAAAAAGAAAAACAAAGTGAAACAGGGGGGTAGGGTGGGGAGGGAGGGAGAAGTAGGTAGAAGGAGGGACAAAAGGAGAGTGGGAAAGTCCTTGTCACCTTGACAAGATACGTATGTGCACAAAATGCTCAACTCCATTGTAAACCTTAAATGTTGCACTTATACATGTCAATAAAATGGAGGGAAAAAAGAAAAAAAAGGGTTCACATACAAAAAAGAAAAGAAAGGTCAAAGACAAAGAGGATTTCCAGAGCATGGCTCCCAATAAACATGCATAATTATTATTTTTCAATTTAAAAATTAGACAATACACTAAAATATGAAAATAAGCCAGGCATGGTAGCACTCGCCTGCAACCCCACCACTGGGAACGCTGATGCAGGAAGATCACAAGTTTGAGCAGCAGCCTGAGTAACTTAACAACTTAACAATGCCCTGTTTCGAATTTTAAAAGGCTGGAGATTTTTTAGTGTGAAGGCCTTGGATTCAATCCTTAGTATTACAAATAAAAAGAGCATGAAGTAATATAAAATAACCTTAAATTAAAATAAAACCATTTTGTATTTCAAACTCACAATTTTTTTTTAAATTTTACTTCATTTTTTCAATTTCTCTTACTATATAAATGCAATGCACAATGGAACTTGAGAACTTTGTGTGCACATATATCAAGTCAGTTTCACTTTCCCTTCCCCTCCCCCTTTCACCCTGTCTCCTCCCTCATCACCCATGACTTCCAACATCTCCCCCAGTTTACTCTATTATTTGTCTATATTCTGGGTTTCTAGTATGAGAGAAACCATCAGATATTTAACCTTCTGAGTCTGATTCATTTCACTAAGCATTGCAATGATGTTTTAAAAGAAAAAATAAAGAGAGTTAGGAGAATATGAGGAAAACAATATATAAACATTGTTGCTTATCATAATATAAATTTGTAGATCTTTTTTAGATAAAATGTAACAGTACATAATTTTAAAACCCTGAAAATACACAT
The DNA here is from genome assembly GCA_004027205.1 of Ctenodactylus gundi. NCBI lineage: Eukaryota > Metazoa > Chordata > Mammalia > Rodentia > Ctenodactylidae > Ctenodactylus > Ctenodactylus gundi. The sequence continues at coordinate 480,596 of PVKB01000410.1, read as the reverse complement.
AAGCTTTAACCAACAAATATATTTATAGGAATTAATCTAAGAAGATAACTTGGATCATTGCACCAATATGTATGCACAAAGATATTGATAACAGTGTGATTTATTAGAGATTGTTTCCTATCTATCATTGAATAAAAATAAAATGAAATTGGCTCAATGAATTATGGTACAACTATACTAGAGAATACCAACGAGCCACTAAACACATTGTTAAGTAGAAATACATGAAAACTTTATTTTTCTGTTAGACATTTCTCTATTCTTTGAGATTTTTTCCAATGAACATGCATTATTTCTGTGATTAGTATGAATAAAATTTTCAATGTTGTAGAAATATATTAACATATAATATATGGGCTTTTGTGACTTCTTTTAACAATACACCAACATTGTAGCATGGACCAGTAATTAGTTCCCTTATATTAGTGAATAATATAACGTGTGGATATATTGCTGGGTTCTCCATCAGACGGGCACCCCCAAAACAGCTGAGGAGGGATCGGATGACACTCTGGGAGCCTGTTTCAGTGAACGTAGCCTCACTTTATTTAGGAAGTATAGGGCTTAAGTAAAGGAGGATAATGCGGAAGTTACCTCGGGCCAATTAGCAAGGCCTTAACTAGCGGGGTCGCCCTGGGGGACGAAGGGAGTAGAGGAAGGAGGATGGGGCTTGCCAACCAGCAGTTCCTCACTGGAGAGGGTGGCGGGAGCTGTGCCTCTGGAACGCCGTCTAGCCGGAGCTAGTGGTAAAGTGTGCTTCTACCGGGTTGTCCCAGACTAGCGCTAGATAGGCTTCGACCCAACCCGAATCCCCTACAGATATATCACAATTTTTATCTAATGCGTAGTTATAGACATTTGGCATGTTTCCATTTCTTGGTTATTATTAATATTGATGCAATGAATATTAATATGCAAGCTCTTATAAGATAACTAGGAGTGAAATTTCTGAGTGGTGTGGCTATGTTATATTAGTCATGGAAAACTAGATTGTTTTCTACTGAGAGTGCACCACTTTATGGACATAAAAGCAATGTATGAGGTTCCATTTTAGCTTTTTATTATAGTCATTTTAGTATATTAGGTGGTATGACTGTGGTTTTGATTTTCATTTTCTTAACAGCTAAAGGCTAGATTTTCACGTATATATTGTCTTTGAACAAATTTCTACCCACACCTTTGCCCACTATTTTTGCACTGATCTGTTTGTCCTTTTATCATTGAACTTTAAAGGTTCTTATCCACCTGTGGTGGCACATACCTGTAATCCCAGCAATCTGGGAGGCTGAGTTCAAGATCAGCCTGGGTAATTTAGTGGTTTACTCAGACAACTGTCTCAAAAAGGGCGGGGTGGGGGAATGGTTAGGATGTAGCTCAGTGTACCAGCCCTGGGTTCAATCTCCAGGACTCGCCCTCTAAAAAGTGATTTATATATCCTGAATATTAGTCATATATATATAATATATATGTATATTTGCAAAGCCTTTTTCACCTAGAGGTTGTCTCTTTACTTATTTCAACAATATCATTTATAGCACAAATATTTTTAATTTCAATTAAATGCAATTATCTTTATTACTTTTTGACTGGTGCTCTTGGTCTCAAATCTAATAAAACATTGTTTAACCCAAATGTTGTAACAATTTAATCCTCTATCTTCCTGTAAGAATTTTATACTTTAGAGGCTTACATTTGAATCTACGAATCATTTTGAGTTAACATTTGCATATAATGTGCTCCACAAGTCCCAGTTCATTCTTTTGTATGTGGATAGCCCACTATTTACTTAAAATACCATTCTTTGCTCAGAGAATTATCCGAGCCTCTTTGTCAAAAGTGAAATTTTAGAGTGTTTCTAGATTCTTAATTCTGTCATTGATCTACAGCTCTATCCTAAATCAAAAGCACCTTAACTTACTATTCCTTCACCATATAAACAAACAAAAAGAAAAAACAATCTGAAAATAAATGTATCACACTATTAAAAATAAAATATTTGTAGAGATGTACCACACACACTTAACTACTGTCCTTATCACTGGCATTTTCAGCTGCTTACATATTTTAATACAATAAGTAACTTTATGATGAGCATCCTTGTAACAAAACTACTGCAAGTGAAATTACTTTATAAAGTACATTGCTATTAGTGGAATCATTGAATCAAGAATAGAAGTATTTTAAAAGATTCTTTAAATAGGTAGAAAGATACTGATAAATAAATATATGTATTCATACAAGGCAGAAATGGAGAAAGAAGGAAGGGAATATATGCATTCTACATATATGTCAAAATTACATAAAATCTGTATTAACTTATGCTCCAAAGAAAACATGTTACTTAGAACAAGTTACCTGTCTTATTTATGCTCAGGTTTCTCATATTTCAAGTGAATTTAGCACAGCACACCTTCTTTCGCTTATAAGAAACTATGAACATCAAATGAAAACCCTTGATGTGACAAGTTTATCACAAATTTTAAATGTTCTATAGACCTATAGAGTGTTATTTCCATTTATTTTATTCAATTATATTCAACAAGCATTTATTGAATATCTACTTTCTGTAGAAAGATATGCTAGACACAAGAATGAAGGAAAATTAACAAGTGAGAAAAATCCATTTGCAGAATAAATATTAGCTGGACTGCAGAAGCCAAATGTGGGTGTGTGTGTGTGTGTGTGTGTGTGTGTGTGTGTGTGTGTGTGTAACTTATAGTAAAATGAAGTATGAAAGCTACTATAATCAACATTAAAAATAAAATCATGGCTGGGATCATAGCTAAGTGGCTAGAGTGCCCCTGGGTTTGATGCCCCAATACTGCGTAAGATGGGTATGGCAGTGCACCCGTCTAGTCCTAGCACTTGGGAGTTTGAGGCAGAACAATTGCTACATGTTCGAGTCCAGCCTGGGCTACATAGTGAGTTCAGGACCAGATTGGACTACAGAGTGAGACCCTGCTTCAATAAATGAGTAAAAATATATAAAATCATTTGAATTCACAGATAACATGACTAATTTTAGCCAGGGAAATGAAAAAGACTTCTCAAAAGAGGTAGTATTTGGACTGGAAATGGAAATTTTTTCCCTTTGTATTTTATTTTATTTTTAATTGACATGTATTAATTGTGCTTATGATTTAGTCATGATATTTCAATGCACACATACAGCATGCACTAATCAAATTGAGCTTCCTTTTCTCCATTCCCTTTTCAGCTTTTAGTAGTCACTGTTCTCCATTCAGGGTGACTGGTTTTTTAGCTTCTATATATGAGAGAAAGCACACAGTAATTGTCTTCCTTTGTTTGGTTTATTTCATTTAGCACAATGTCTTCCAGTTCCATCAATTTGCTGCACCTGACAGGATTTTGCTCTTCTCTGGGGTCAAGTAATATTCCCTCCCCCCGACCACATATCATTTCATTTAGTCACTCGTCTCTTGGTAGGCTAGGTTGATTCTGCAGCTGAGCTACTGTGAATAGTGCCACAATAAATGTGGGTGTGCAGGTATCTCTTCCATATGCTGATCTTTTGTGTGTATGCCCAGAAGTAGATTAAGTGGATCATATGTCAGATCTATTTTTAGTATTTTGATGAATGTACATACTATTCTAAGAGCGGAAATGTGATGGAAATTGTCACGTTGGCTTGACTTGATGCGTAGAGAAGACAGCATTTCTAAAAGCAGATGTTTCCTATATCTGACTCTTTCTACTTCTAATTTGTTGTTCTTAATTTTTCCCCAGGGCTAACATTCCATTCACTTAATTAGGAAATTAGAATTGCCATGTCTAATTTAATGCCTATTGAAGTCAAATATTCGGAATACAGAGACTTGAGCATGCCTGCCCCAGAAATTCTTTCCCTGATTTGTATGCAACTTAAAAAGTTATAGATTGACCTCATCCATAATATGAAAAACTGTCAAAATTATTAACTGAATGATAAAATACATATTTGTTTTGACTCTAACCATTTTATTATCTTAATCTAAATGTGCTTGTCCTTCTGTCCTACTAGTATTGTGTTGGGAGACAATCATCCTGTCTTGCAGGCAGAGATACTGACTGTATTTTAAGATGTTTGTATAGAAAACACATATGAAAGGCAGGAGTGGAGGTGCATGCCTATAATTCCAGCACAGGAGGGTTTCAGTGTGTTCAAGGCCAGCCTGGGCTACATAGTGAGGACTAGCCTTAACAGAGCTTCTGACTACAGAGAGAGACCCTGTGGAAAGAAAGAAAGAAAGAAAGAAAGAAAGAAAGAAAGAAAGAAAGAAAGAAAGAAAGAAAGAAAGAAAGAGGAAGGAAGGAAGGAAGGAAGGAAGGAAGGAAGGAAGGAAGGAAGGAGAAAAAAGTCATGTAAAAGAGAGATAGTGCCTACCCCTGGAATAAAGTGTGGATTTGTTGTTATTCAGTAAGGTCTAAACTTCCCACCTATTATATATGCTCCCATGGATAAGATCTAGAAAACTTAACTCTGTTTATTAAGGAAACAAGACACATACTTCCTGTTTGTGCTTAAGTAGTAGGTTTTGGTTTCCTGCCATCTTGTAGAAATATTCAAACAAGCCAATGACATCCTCCCACAGGAACCAACAGGCACCTCATCCTTGTGGAACTACTGAACACAGGCCTTGGTTGTTAACTTCTTAACCCCATGTGACCCTACATAGTGTACTGTCTTCCTCTTTGGAGCTGAGATTATATGTGTAAAAAGTAGAAGTTTAAAGTGGTCCATTCCCATAAACAAAATAGTTAGCTCTGGGTAGAAAACTATTAGTAGCTAAGCTTGCATAATAGCTTGTGAACATGACAAAGTTCATGCAACTGGAAAGCTGAGCAATTAGGATATTGGGGGAAGGATGAACTAGCATGCTGTGTGACATTGTTAAGGCTGGTGGCAGGTAGTAAAAAGAATTTACCAACACTTACAGCATATGAAGGAGCAAAAGTTTATTTAAGGAAAGATTTACGAATGAATGCTGAGTGTGGAATTCTCAAGGTCCTTTGCATGTAGGCTGAGACTCGTCTGCTCTGACAAGGTACATCCATTGGCTAGAAGAAACCAGTTTCTGTGGCCTTGGGAACACTGATGTTATCTTTTGCAGCTGCCTGAAATTGTGGGCAAAAAGATTTTAACTCTTCAGCCACTACAAAATTAGAAAATCTTTGTTGAAAAATGTGGATGTAAAGTGGGAGGGGAAAAGAAAATATCTTCTATAAATAATAAAATTTAGATTACTTCTAGGAAGAATGTGATTCCCAAGGATTCAGCTGAGGGGAAATGGGGGGTGGGAGCTATGTGACAGGGGGAATAAATTACTCACTGAAACTGAGCTGAGCTTGCCTGCCTGCCTGCCTGCCTGTCTTTAATTAGGCACCCTTTCTTTCAAGACTATAATTAAAAGTCTCATTTCCTTCCCAATGTGTGTCTCTGAGTCCACCCTTTGTTTTGGACAAGGGAGTTTAAGTTTTCACTGTGTGACTAAGAAACGGCGGGTGATCTGATCTGCCTGTGTTGCATTTCATACTTGGCAATCCTCATTAGTCCGGACATGGAAATCTTCCCCTGACCAATGGGAGGAATAAGACACGGTTAAGATACCCAATGATATAAATATTTTTTCCCAAACCAAAGACTGAACTGATTTGCTTATATCCCATAATAAAATATATAAATTCCTAGCCCTTTCTGGAGCCCATAGGCTTCTGATCTCCCGGCAGGAGGCCCACTTCTCAATGCTGACAGAGTTAAGACCCTTGAAGAGAGCTGGGTGTAAGAGTATGGACTTCCTGGGTACCTCTTCCAGGAAGCCACAGGTGAGGTTGCGGACAGGCCCTTTCCAGGGCAGAGCACAGGACTCTGGAGCTGAGTGCGGTAGGGGTTGCTAGACCCTAAAGGCCCAATTTTGTAATTCACTGGGACTTGGGGAAAGAACTCTTACTGGGCAGGAACTTTGGGAGGTAATTGTGGGGGACAGACCACTCTAAGTGAGTGGCTTAAATGGGAGCCCTCCTTCCAGGAGATAATGTCAAGGATGGTCTTAGGATGGTGACAGGTAGCCAGTACAAGGATGTGTTCCTTACTACATGAGGTGTTGGGGAGCTGGAGAGGGTTATTGGGGAAACTGAAATTTGCAATGTTGACACCATAAATGCCGAGCCCAAATCCAACATCTGGATGTGAGCCTGAGATGGCCGGGTGGCAGGTCCTCTCCATAGGCAGCATCCACTGTTCCACAGGCCTTAAACCTGCAGCACGGCGTGTGTTTTGTCTCAGTGTGATAAAATATAGCTTGTTGAAGTCCTAATCCCTTGAACCTCAGAATTGACCTTATTTTAATGAGGAGGTTGCACTGGAGTGGGGTGGCTGTAGTTCAAAGTGACTGTTTTTAAGAAGGGAAAGTGGACATCATCGGTGCGGAGCAAGGTGGGAAGGCAGGAAGGCAGGCCTCTTGGAGCCTGGGGTCTTGGACTTCTTCCCTCCCCAGAGCCTTCAGACGGAACTTGGTGATGGCAGCAGCAGTACACTGACTCATAGCTTTGCAAACGCTGTTTCTAACTCCGTGTAATAAACTTGAACTAAAAAAAAAAGGGGGGGGGGGAAAGATTTATGTTTCCTAAGTCCAGGAATACTTTGATACAAACCCTTATGTTCACAGCTCCCGCTTGGCCTTCCCAGAATTGCCTTCTAGAAACTGGGGTGGGAAGGTAAAGAAACCCGAGGTGAACATAAAATTCTTGTTGTTTGCCATGCACCAAGTAATGGAATCCTTTATCTCTGACCCAGAAACATCAGATGGTCTGTCAACATCTATACATCTGTACAACATCTATGGGAAAAAAGTAGAATAAAATCCCATAACATTCACAGTTCTTGACCTACTGTACAGTCTGGCATAATTTATCATGTTTTCCTGAGTGCCTTTCTTTACTAATCAACAATTGTAAGCACATTTTTCAATGATTCTGAGTGGAGCCTGGTATATTTTGGTTTTAGTTTAAGCCTTTTGTTAATCTGGTTCACTGATATTATGAGGTACAATAAAAAATATGTGTTTATATTTTAAAACTTTATTACGATAAAAGGCACATTGCTATTAATCTCTCTAGAAATTATACTGTTTATATTTTCTCTGCTTGTCATGAAATAATTCTTATTTCACATAAGTTCATTCCAGGTGCCTTTTTTTTTTTACCATCACTTTGCTCTGGATGATAAGGACACATGCTGTGATTAGTTAGGTGTGCCAGGCTTCCTTTGATCCTGGAATATACACTCTACTAACATAATATTTCCCAAGGGCAGTACCCATACCACTGACAATACACTAACACTTTTTGGTCATTTGTAAGTGATCATTTGCCATGTTAACACTTATGCATTCATTATAACACATACTTAAAATATAACTATTTCATTAACCCAGGTTCTCACAAGCCATTATGACCTCAGACAAAATTAAAAATTTTAAATTGGATTATTTTAAATCAATTTAAATAAAATGTTAATTTATTACCTTTGTGTTGATGGTAGGTATATGTAACGAAAGTAATAACTGTAGCTCATACATTACCCCAGCTTAGGAAGCACTGCACTAGTACAAAGATACCAGACACAGATCTCAGACACTTTCTTTTTAACCCCAAAGCATTTTTTCTATTAGTACCTGTTTGTGATGTTCAACTATTGCATTCAGTTTGAGGAACTTGTGCACAGATACGTAGCATCTTGATCATTCCTACTTGCTCCTCCCGTTCTCCTAGCCTCATCTTTCTTCCTTTCCTCAGGCCCCGTCACACCTTCACAAAGCCCACCTCCCAATGCTGAGATACCGTCTCACTCCAGAGAGAACAGCCTATATCAACAAGTCAAATAGCAATCAGTGCTGGGGAGGCTGTGGGGAGAAAGGAACCCTCCTGCACTGCTGGTGGGAATGTAAATTCGTACAACCACTCTGGAAAGCAACGTGGAGATTTCTCAAAAGACTGGAAATAAATATCTCCTTTCATCCAGAGACACCCCTCCTGGGAATACACCCAAAAGAGGCCAAAACAACACATAACAGAGATACATGTATATCCATGTTCATAGCAGCACAACTAACGATAGCTAAAATATGGAAGTCACCAAAACACCCATCAACAGACCAGTGGATACACAAACTGTGGTACTTATACACAGTGGAATACTATGGTCTCAGGGTACATCTTTTCCTCCATAAATTATTCAAATTTACCTTTTCCTATGGCAAACTAGCACTCCACTGTGTACACACACTACGCCTTCTTAATCTGTTCATCTGTTCATGGGCATTAGGTTGCTTCCAAGACCTAACAGCTGTGAGCTGTGCTACTACATGGGCATGCTTGTATGCACATAGTTGCATAGATGATGCATAACATCCAAATACATGAGACTTTTGCAGAACATACCAAATCCAACCACAACACATTTCTTTCATAAAATTTTAAGTATATAACCTCAAATTTGTTAAATTAGTACTATGAGCCAGATCTTTTCTAAGTATGAAGATTACTTCATATCCTCATATTCACATAAACCTCACATTATCCACCTCAGATCTGTTCTAAGTGTATAGACTACTTCACATAATCCTTAGATTAAGCCTAGGAGTTAGACATGATCATTATTACCATTTCATAGATGAGGAAACTGAAGTATAGAAGATTGAATAACAAAATAAAAGCCAAATGGCTGTAAATCTGTAAGAACTAATACACCGACTTATCAGAGTTGCAGGATACAAAATAACACACAAAACTAGTTGCTTCCCTCTATATGAACAATGAAAAATCTAAAAATAAATTAAAAATAACCTCACAAAACATCAAAAATACTTAAGAAACTTAACTAAGAAATACTTGTGTATTGAAAACTATAAAATGTTGTGGAATGAATGGTGAAATACCTGTAACCATGAGCTGGAAAACTTAATATTAAGACTTAATTTGTAGACACCCAAAATTACCTACAGACTCAGCGAGGATTATAATGACTTCTTTTTTTTTTTTTTTTTTTTTTTTTGCAAAATCCATTCCTATGTAGAATCTCAAAAGACCTCAAATAGCCAAAGAACTCAAAGAAACAACAAGAAATTTGGAGGCTTCACATTTGCTTATTTTAAAGCTTATTGCAAAGCTATGGTAATCTAAACATAGACTGTTATAGTTTGGATCTGGAATGTTCCCCAAAAGCCTCATGTATTCGGATGTTTTGAATTATAGGCATGTGGCAGGTTACAGATGAGTGCTGGGTTATAGGCATGTGGTGGATTATGTGTGTGTGGCAGATGGTGGATCACCAGGGCTTAACCCAACCGTAGAAGAACACTGAGGCTTGACCCGGAAGCAGTGGAGCACTGGGACATGACCTGGAAAGTTATATGCTAGCTTTCCCTTCCTCCCTGACTTGACTTTCTCCCTGCCACTCTGTGAACCACCTTCCTCTGGCTGCCGCTAAGCCATGTGCCTCTACCTTTTCAGCTGCCCATGTATGGACTGTGACCTTATGAAACTTTAAGATACAGCAAATCTTTCCTTGTTTAAGTTGTGGACTTCAGATACTTCTGTCACTGCAAAGAAAAAGTAATCAAGACATGGACCGATGGAATAGAATACCTATCTCATAAATAAACCCTTGTGTACAAAGTCAAATGTTTTGACAAGGGTACCAAGACCATTCAGTCATGAAAGTGTATTTAAATAAATTGTTCTTGGGAAACTGGATCACCACATGCAAGAGAAAGAAATTGGGCCCTTAGCTTATACTATATGAAAATATTAACTGAAATTAGACCAAATGTCTAGACATAAGAGGCAAACTATAAGAATCTTAGGAAAAATAAAATAGAAATGTCTATGGCTTTGGATTTGGCAATAATTTGAATATGATACCAAAAGCACAGACAACAAAAGAAAAAATAGGTAGTGGACTTTTTTAAAGTTAATGTTCATACATGAAAAAGTGGCTGCTCACAAAATAGGATATGGTGTTTGCAAATCATTTATCTAGTAAGGGATTTACTATTCTAAATATATATCTTAAATTCTTACAATCTAATAACAAAATTGAAATCAAAACTTGGCAAAGGGATCAAATAAATGCATTTCCAAATAAAATACACAGACAACCAAGAAATATATTTTTAAAAGTCCTACTTAACGAATCAGGAGAATGCTTATCAAACCACAAAATAATAACAAGTATTGGTGAGGATGTGAAATTTTAACTACAACATTGTTGATGGAGATGAAAATAATACATCAATTCTGGAAAACAATATGACATTTCTCAAAAATTAAACACAATTACTTTGAGATAAAACAATTCCAGTATTGGGAGTATGCACAACACATTTGAAAGCAGCATCTAAAACAAATGTTTGTATACCCATGCTCACCGTAGTATTGTCCAGAGCAGTCAATCAGTGAAAACAACCTACATGTCTACTGATGAAGTAATAAATAAAGAAATGTGGTATGCATACATAATAGAATATTATCCAGCCTTTAAAAAGAAGGAAAATTCAGACACATGCTATGACATGGAAATAGTTTTGAAGGCATTATGTAAAGTGAGATAAATCAGGCTCCAAAGGACAATTAGTGTATGATTTCACATAGATGAAGTATCTAGAGTAGTGAAATTCATGGACAGAAAACAGAAGGGTACTTGTCAGGCCCTAGGGAAAGGTAGAAATGTAGTGCTATTTTTCAACAGGCACAAAGTTTGATTTTGTGAAAATGAACAGTTTCTGGAAATCAGAGCGGGGATGGTAGCACAACAGGGTGAGTGTATCTATTGCGTCTGAACTCTTCACCTAAAATGATTAAAATGAAAATTTTAATGTTACTTATATTTTGCCACATAAATATGATGAGGAAGGGAAAGAAGAAATAGAAGAGCAGATGACGCCAATCCTACTTCAGAAAGACACAAATCCAAACGCCATAATTGCAAATGTTAACCAAGACCTCCAAAGTCTAAAATTCTAAAAATTCCAATTTCCAGAATTTGAAATCTAAAGTGTGAAAATTCTGAACACTAAAATACAAAAACCCTTGCAATTCTAATGCAAAGAAAAGCTATGTGAGAGGAGTAAAAAACCAAATTTGGAGAAGGGATTTGTCACACAACACAGCAATGACAACTTCAGTTCAAAAATGTGTCATTTGTCTGCACTGGCATGTCTTTCGGTGGTGAAATTCTGGGATCTTTTAATAAATTAGAGATCTAGTTGCTTAAAGAAACCAGGAAAGTAACTGACTGGTTTAAAGATCCATATGCCTAGTAGGATAAAAAACACATTTGGGCAACAGTGTTGCCATTCAATCACCAGTAGTGTTTCTGCCAAATTTGTGGTTCCTGTATGAATGCTAAAAGAATAGGCTTTCAAGAACCCAAAAATAACAGAAGCATGCCACAAAAGAAGGGAAAGTTTAACACAGAATGCTCATGTCAGTATATATTGAGTCACAGAAAAATTTCCAAAAGAGCAGCCACGTAGAAAATAAATGTGAACATATTCTCCAAGGAGAAACAGGCCCTGGAAGGTTAAAAAGCAGTACTCACTCGTCACAATGCAAGACTTCAAAATATGCTTGGTAAGTGTGAAAGTCTGCCAGCTCTTGTGGCCTACCTCGGTGCAATTGACTGTGATCATAACTAAAACGTACCATTTTTGTTTTGTTTTTGTTTGTTTGAGTTTTTGGTTTCATTTTGTTTTAGGGATGTATTTTTTTCACTCTTCCCCCAACTATTTTAAGTTGTCAAGCTATCTTATATGTTTTATCTTTGTGTCATTTATAATATTAGATGTACACATTGTGCAAGGACTTTTAGGGCATTTTGTCCTTTCATTCATTTTTGCAAATTTGACTCTGCAGAAGTATATTACCACAGGCTGACTGTGTTTAAGCATTGTATGTACAAGTAAAAATATTAAAACTTCAATAATAAGTAAAGAAATGTTCCTTTGTACATCTGCGTTTGGAGAAGATGAAATTTATTGAGATCCTGTCCCTTTGGGTGACTGCATTGCAATAATGACCCATTGTGGTTCTCATTGATCTCGTCAAATGAAGACATAGAGATGGCTAATTGTTTTTTAAAATGGTTGCATCCATAAAGTTGGATACACATAATTACCAATCATCATGATATGTGTTTATATATTTTGCTGTTTTGACTTATTTTTTATGAATAATGTTTACCTGCTTTTACCCGTGTGATTGACTGTCATTAGTACACCTCAATGTTTACATATGCAAAAATATGTATGTTATTTAGTCTGGATCTAAATTGTCCCCCAGAAGCCTCATGTGTTCAGAGGTGGGACTTTTGCAAGGTAATCAGATGAAGATGATTTCTAAATGTGCTATTTGGTGGTGAGGCCTGGTTAGAGAGGGTGAGCATGATCTAGAATTAAATATTCTTGTCCCCAGTACCCTTCCATCTCTGATTCCTAGATTCTGTAGATTGAGTAGTTTTCTTCTGCAACACCCTTCCACCACGCCATTTCAACTATTGAAGCCAATTTAACATGAACTGAACTCCCTAAACCATAAACCAAAATAAACCTCTCCTTTAATTTGCAAGCGTGAAATATTTTATCACAGCAACAGGAAAGTGACAGATATGTAACATTATACTTGCAAAAATTTATATGCTATTTTTACCTATTTCATTGGATAAAGCAATCAATGAAATATTTGTTGTGCTTTATGTTTCCCATGTAAATCTCACTTAAAAATGTAAGTAAATGTTTAAAATAATTTAAAAATTATTTTTCCAGAATTATATTTTGAGTATTTTGGCCTGTGGAGACTTTAGATTCTAAGAGTTTTGATCTTATAAGGTTCCAACATTTTTTGTGGCTTTCAGTATTACAGCCAAAGAGGAATGTGGATTCACTCTGAAGAATTCTCAAAGATCAGGGCTTACAGATACCAGACACTTTAGGAAACTAGGATGAAGAATGGTAATAATACATGATGATTAGTTGTTGAAAGTCTGAATATTAAATAGCTGCATCACAATGTGAGATTCCATGCAATTCAACCACAATCAAAGGTTAATTCTATGGAGAAATGGGGGCAAAACCAGATGTAGTAGAAGGCAGGAGTGTAGGTGAAGTTGAAAATAAAGTGCAAGTGTGCCCACCAAATGCGTGACCTATCAATTCTCCACTCTTTTCTCCTCTTAGAACACCAGAAACAAGCAGCTCACTTCCAAAAGCATTAATTTTCCTCTTAAGAAATGAAAAGGCCTATAGAATATATCCTTCCAGTGCTAGCATTCTGAGCTCGCTCAACAATAACCCTGATATAACAAGAGCTTTAACAGACTAACGAAACAAGAAATAGAAACAATACAAGCAAAATGTTCATCTTCACCATTATTGGTTCGATCAGTAATATATTTACATAGTTTAAAGATCAAAACAATATAAATAAAGTGAAGAGCCCAGGCTGAACAGACTCCACGACATGCTTCAAACTTATCCTAAAAGCTACTAAGTTTTGGCTTCCCTGAATAGTAAAACAATTGTAGCAAAGACCACACAATACCCAAGGCCACAATAGCCTTGGGCCACTTTGTTACATAGTTACAGCCAATCATAAAGAGTTAACACCAATCTGGGATTCCTGGGCCTGGGGTAAAGTTGAAAAATTATAGACAGTTGCCCAGTTACAGCTAACCAATCACTTGACGCCCCCATAGACCCGACCCAGGCCATCAAAACAGCACTCTCAGTTGGTCAATTGTCTTGCTTTTATTAGTGTGATGTATTACATTAATTGATTTATGTATGCTAAACCATCTTGCATCCCAGGAATGAAGCCTATTTGATCATAATATATGATCTTTTTAAATAATATGCTGGCTTCTATTTGCCAGTAAGCCAGGAATTATTTTCATTCCTTTGCACTTATTTATACATGTCTTATGGCCTACAATATGATCTATTTTGGGAAATATCCCACGTGCTCCTGAGGAAAAAAATTATATTCTGTTGATGTTGAGTGAAATACTCTGTAGATATCTGTTAAATCCAAATTTTCCATGTGTGGTTTAATTATAATACTACTTTTTTCATTATCTGTCTCGCTGACTTGTCTATCTGTGATAGTGGGGGTATTGTAGTCCCTACTATGGCTGTACTGGGGCCTACATGGCCTTTCATGGGCAGGAACTTTTGTTTTACAAAATTGAATGCCAAATATTGGGAGCATGTGTATTGATGATTGTGATATTTTTCCTGTTGAATTGTTTCCATAACCAGTATATAGTGTCCTTTGTCTCTCCTGATTTGTTTTGGCTTAAAACCTGTTGTGTCTGAGAATAGAATCCTAACTACTCTTACTTGTTTCCTGGGTTCAATTACATGGAGTATTGATTTCCATCCTTTTATTTTCAGTCTATGTGTTTTCTTATTGGTAAAGTGTGTATCTTGCAAGCAACAAATTGTAGGGTTTTGGTTTTTTGATTCAATCAGCACATCTGTGTCTTTTGATAGGAAAATTAAGACTATTAATATTGTGCTACTATAATGGTATATTTGCTACATCCTGTCATCATTATGGTATTTCAATATTGATTGTTTCATGTACACTCTTCTCAATTTATTCCTCTCTTTCTGTTGTCGGATATGGCAGTCTGGGTTCACACTTATGTTCTCTTTTTTCCATACACACACACACACACACACACACACACACACACACCAACACACACACATACACATATATATATAATGGTAACAATGAGGCATTTATGTTTTCTTTGCACTTGATGTCACTACATGATCTCCTGGCCTTTAGGGTTTACACTGAGAAGCTGAAGTTATCCTGAGAGATTTGTCTGTTGTTTTCTTACACTTTTTAATATTATCTCTTTGTATTGAGTATCTAGGATTTTAATTATGATGTGCCATAGAGATGTTTTCTTCTGTTCAAGATTGTTTGGTGTTCTATATGCCTACAGTAGCTCATCGTTCATTTATTTTCCCAAATTTGGAAAATTTTCACCCAAAATTTCATAAAACATGGTCTTCAAGCCCTTTGTTCTGTCCTCCATTTAATTTTGCCTTCCATATTCCTGAGGTTGTTTCTCTTTGAATCACCCATCAGCTGTTGCAATTAGTATCTTTCTTGTCTTTTTGTTTTTTGATCCTCACTGGCCATCTGATCCAGTTGATCTACCTTAACCTCAAAATTTGATAATTTATCCTGAAAGTGTTTAAGATGATTTTTCATTTTCTCATATGAATTTTCGATGTCATAATGTTCAGCTTTTGTTCTTTCTATATCTCTACTGACTTATTTGTTCTTTCTAGAATGGAATAGTTAAGTCATATTTAAATAGTCAGCATGATTACTGCAGATTGGAAGCAAGGCCAGATTTTTTGTTTCAGAAAACAATTACAAAGGTAGTAACTTTAGGAACTTCACAGCATTACAATTCCATTTATTTAGGATGTTAAAAAAATAACACTTTTCTTTCCTCTCTTTTGTTTCTTTGATTCTAGAAGAGATTGTTTTTCGTGACGTTAACTAATACATATTAAATACGTGTATGAACCAAGCCCTAGTCTTAAATAATTCACATAATATTTTATTGCCTTTATAGCAACCCTACAATGTATGTATACAAGTTTGCTCTAATATCTACTTCATAAAAGTGATGACATATTTAGAAAGCCACAATGACTTGTCCTGAGTCACACAGCTAGTAAAATTAAACACAATTCTAAGTCACTCTTTGTTTAAGGCTGATGCCCAGAATCACTACATTTTGTTTTATTTAAAATAAAAAAGAAACAGCTGGAGGTGTGGCTCAGCTAATTTGAGTGCTTGCCTAGAAAGTACTAGGTCTGAGGTTCCATCCACCGGCACCACGTAATAGTTGACACACACCTGTCATCCCAGCACTCAGGGTGGGGAAGGATTGCTCTGAGTTTGGGCTGCATAGTAAGTTCAGGACCAGCCTGGACTATAGAATGAGACTGTCTCCAAAAATATGGGAAAAAAAGAAAATTAACCACAAATTCATTAAAAGGCAATGTCTAAATCTACAATCATGACCTCTTCTAGACAATAAAAAGTGTGACGTTAGGAACAAAGAGGAACTAATGAGGAGAGTTTTCATTTCTGTGATGATTAGTGACTTTGAGCACTTGTCTATATATCTGTTGCTCATTTGTACATTACTTTTTTGAAAAAGTCTACTCGGGTCTTTTGCTTCTTTTTAAAATTTTTTTTACTGTTAAGTTATAGGCGTTTCTCATGATACTGACCCCTTATCAGGTATATGTTTTGCAAATATTTTCTCCCACTCCATGGGTTGCCTTTTCACTTTGTTAACTGGTTATTTGTTTTAGAAGAGTTTTTTGGTTGATTATATTCCCCTGTGCTGATTTTCGCTTTTCTTGTTTGCACTTCTAATGTAATATCAAAAAAGGCTACATACTATATGATATTGTGGAAGAAGCAAACATATGAAGATAATTAAAGGATCCGCGATTGTCAATAGATAGAGAGGAGGGAGGGATAAGTATGTGGAACAGAGGAATTTGGAGGTAGATACATGTCCTTGTACAATTACCAAAACCTGTACAAGGTTCCAAACTGAGAGTGAGCACATGGTAACAGTGGGCTTGGGTGATGATGACGTGTCAGTGCAGGCTCACCAATTACAAGCTCAATGCAGCAGGGTGGGAATTTGGTAGTTTTCCACTGCCTCCCACTCAATTTTGCTATGAGCAAAAAACTTCTCTAAACAGGAAATTCTATTTTAATACCATAGCAAGTAAAAAAGATCAAAATATGACCGAAGGGGAGAAAATATAATAAAACTTGAGGAGAACTCCATGGGGTTTTAAATTTACCTAATAGTAGCTCAGAAAGAGAAAATGTAGGTGAGCAACTTATCAAATAAGCAGTTCAATGATATTTTGCAGATTAAAAAGAGTCCACTGGGTGGCAAGCAAAACGCACAAAACAGATTCTTTTTAAAAATTTTTATCCAGGTATGTGTTAACTACACACACAATAACATGCTAATAACATACAATTTGAGAATTTATGTTCATATATATCCTGTTTCATCACTTCCCCCCCCTTATCCTTTCTTCCCCTTTCCCTCTCTTATTCACACTGTCTCAGCCCATCTCCTCTCTTCTTATTCTCTCTTTTATGTTAGGATTTTTTTCTCTGCATGTATTTATGGCAATCACATGACAGATACTAGTCGACAATTAATATTTGTGTCTGGTCCATTTCACTGAGCATTATTGACTCAAGCTGGCCCTGTTTTCTTTCAAATGTTTTATATTTGTCTGTCTTTTTTCTTTTCTTTTCTTTTCTTTTTTTGAGACATGCTCTCTCTTTAGCCCAGGCTGGTCCTGAACTCACTTTGGAGCCCAGGCTGGCCTTGGACTCAAGAAAATCCTTCTGCCTCAGCCTGCTGAGTGCTGGGATTACAGGCTGTGCCACCACTCCCAGCTTATATGGTGCTGGGGAATCAAACTCAGGTACTTAGCACTTGACTTAGCACTTGCTAGGCAAGCACTTTAACCCCTGAGCCATTCCTCCAGCCCAATATTTGTGGTTTTTATGGATGTATAGTATTTCATTATGTGCAACTATCACATTTTCTTTATCCATTCCTCTGTTGATGGGCAGGTAGGTTGTTTCCACAATTTAGCTATTGTGAATTGTGCTGCTATGAACAAGGCTATGCATGTGTCTTTATAAGATGATGACTTTAGTTCTTTTGGGAAAATGCCCAGGAGAGCTGTGGCTGGGTCAAATGGAATTTCTATTCTCAGCATTCTAAGAAATCTCCAAGCTGCTGTTCATAATGGTTGAACAAGATTTCAGTCCTAAGCAACAAGGACAAAGCTGGAGAATCACAATTCTGGATTTTAAAATATACTGCAAAGCCACACTGATTAAATCGACACAGAACAGGCACAAGAACACACAGGAAGTTCAGTGGAGCAGAATTGCAGATGCAGACCCAAATCCAAACACTCTCAGTCACCTGATTTTCAAAAAATGCACCAAAACCATACACTGGAGAAAAGATGTCATCTTCAACCAACGGTGTTTGGAAAACTGGATATCCCCTTGTAGGAGAATGAAAATAGAACCTCATCTGTCACCATATACTACAATCAAATCAAGAGAGATCGAACAGCTGAACATCAAAACAGAATGTGCTGGAAGACAAAAAAGATAAAATGCTAGAAAACGTAGGGACAGGAAAGGATTTATTGGACAGAACCCCAGCTTCAGGATAAGTAACAACAACGATCAACAAATGGGACTACATCAAGCAAAGGACACAATCAGCAGAGTGAAGAGACAGCCCACAGAGTGGGAGAAAAGTTTTACCAGCAATGCCTCAGACAGAAGATCAATACCTAGAATATATAAAGAACTCAAAAAAATAAACCCCTCAAAATAAACGACCCCATTAAGAAATGGCAAACTGACATAAGAAGAAACTTCTCCAAAGAGGAATTTAAAAAGACCAACGAACACATGACAAAGTGTTCAGCGTGTGGCGACCAAAGATATGCAAATCAAAACAGTGCTGAAATTCCACATCACTCCATCGAGGATGGCTTGTATTAATAACTCAAAAAACAACGATTGTTGGCAAGACCGTAGGGAAATAGGAGCGCTTCTACGCTGTTGGTGGGACTGCACAAAAAAGATTCATCACCCTGAAGTGATTTGCTTAGCATCAATGACAGCTAGACTGTAGTACATTAATGTCATGAAATATGTTATTTACAGTATAGCTCTAATTTAAAGCCCAGGAATCTGTCTCAGACACGTGAAGCTTTCATTGGGATTAGCTGGTTGAGTAGGTTGCTAATGAGGCCCCTGTCACGGTCCCAACTCCTGTGTGGGCCCTTCAATTTGTTCTGTTTCCTGGCCAGCCTCTCAACACTAAAAGGGAGGCTGAGTGAAAAAAAGTAGAGATAAATTGGTGTAAAACCACCTCTGATATAAAAAAGTCAAGTACCTGTCCTAATGGAAGTTGTCTATCTTTACATACAAAAATAGCCTCCTCACTTTGGATAACCAAATGTTTATAAATTATTTTATATCATAGTCACTACCTACATCCAAGGCTGGACTTGAGCCTTGAAACATTCTCTGGAAAAGGAAATGATTGGGCTCTCGGGTTTTTGGTGGTTTCCTAGTCTTTTTTATTAAAATAAAAATTTAAGCAAGAGCTCAAAAGTAATTTTCAGGCAGATATTTCCAGGCACACATATTTTATATGCCAGTCAGATTTATTCTAATAGGAATAAAATGAATTAAGTCAGCTACTTCTAGATAATATTTGCGATTGATTTTCCAGAGCACCTTGGAGACTGTTGGTTTATCTCCCACTGTTCTCAGTTTTTAAGATGTTTCTCTAAGTTCTCTGGCCAGACGCAGGCTTTTTTTCCACCTATCCTCCTTGGCCCCTATGACTGCACAGCACCATATGTTCTGTTCGCTCAAATTGCTTGGCTTTACCACATCGTGTCGAGTTTTACCTTACAGTTTCTCTTCTATCAGAGGCTGTCTTTGAGTGATCTTTCTTTTTCTCCCTCTTTCTTGCTCATTTTCTCAGACTTTATTGAGAGTACCCAGAGACAACGTTTAGAAAGAAAAATGACAAGCAGGAAGAAACACATCTTGTATTACTCCTCATTTTTCTCTCATTTTAAAATGATATTCTATTCATCTTGAATATTTTAAAGTTTTTAAAAGTCAACGACAGTGTGAGGCAGTGAAGGCACCCAGCCATCGCTCTAGGCCTCAAGCTTTTCCTGTGTAAAAAGCAGTAGTAAGTTGCCCAGAGCTGTTGCCCCTGAATACAATTAAAACTTCTTTTTTTAAGCCACTGCCTTCTAATTCACCTGCTTAAACTCCCCGAGTAAAGTTGTCTTTGTAAATTTTAAAAAGGAAAAACCCAAGGGAAAGATTCTTACCGTGATTTGATGCAGGTCACATGGCTGGTTTGTGGCATTCAGAAATAGCCTGGTAAACTCAGTAGACCAGACAGTCTTCCCACTCGATTGTAAATCATTTAAATTCATATTTAAGTATAATACCTTGCCTTGCTCCCAGTGCCACAGTAGTTTTACTGTTTTTGGCAGAGAAGAGAGGAAAAAATGAAAACGAATATAGTGGTTGAAAGTTAAATCTCTTTAACGGACCAAGCTTTTCTAAAAAAATTACTAATTATTTAGTGTTACTTGAAGATTATAAAAAGTTATTAGTTCATCTTCTCTGGGATAATTATCCATCTTATAATGAGAAATCCCTGCCTCAAAAATCAGAATATGCAAACACTGATCTAAGATGGGCCACAAACTAACGTACGCCTGTGAGCAAGCTATTTGTGAGTCTGGTCTTCAGTTTTTCCATTTGTAAAAATAAGTGGGTTGAAAGAGGAAATCTCTAAGATTAGCGTACTCCCAACTTGCACTACTGTGAAGGTTAATAAAAAACAACAAACACTTTGAATAAGCATTTAAATCAATAAGGAAATAACAAGAGGTTAACTGGCTGATCAGGAAAGAAGCAAATTCTAAAGTATATAGTGGTATTGCAACTTTAAAATGTTGTTAGATAACGTTTAATATGGTCAGCTAAAAGCTTGGGTCACAAGGTCATTTACCAGAATGTAGTGGCCATCTTTATCTCTTCTGGTCAGTTTGGAATGATGTCCACTTTGTATGGGATAACTATTTCTTCTTGATCTCACACTCCTTTTGCGTGGAGTATTGGCTTCTATCTTTTCATTTCAGTCTGTGCCTTTCTTTCTTGAATAAGGTATGTCTCTTACACAACACATAGTTGTGTTTTTGTAATCTACTCTGCAAGCTTGTGTCTTTTGAGTGGGGAGTTAGGACTATTTGCATTGATTATTATCATTATTGTAAGGTATTCTCTTTATTTTTTCTTTCCCTTTTTTTTGAGACAAGGTCTTGCTCCATAGTCCAGACTAGTCCTGAACTCACTGGGTAGCCCAGGCTGGCTCTCAAATTCAAGATAGTCCTCCTGTCTCAGCCTACAAAGTGCTGGAACAATGGGCATGCACCACCATCCTGGTTCATTGTAAGGTGTTTATTGAATCCTCTTACCGTGTGATTTTTCCATTGCTGATTCCTTTTTACCTTCTTTTAACTGTTCTCTTTTTTAAATGTATTATTCCATTTACGCTCTTTGGCTATGTTTGACTCACTCTCTGTGTAGGATTCTCTTAAGTACTTTCTGCAATGAGGGTTTTCTGGCCACAGATTTCTTCAGATTCTCTTTGACATGAAAAGTCTTTATTTCTCCATCAAAGTCCCAGAAATTCAGCACAAAGAAATAGTACTAAAACTATTAGAGAAAAACATTAAATAACTTACACAGACAAGTCTATCAAAATTGCAACAAATTCTCAACACAAATCTTAAAGGATCAAAAGAGATTTCACCACAGTCTAAAAGCCCTAAAAGAAAACAAGTGCCGACTGAAGTTACTATATTTATATATCTCACACCTAAATATTTCACCAGGTTTGAAGAATTCTTTGCCGTGATTTTAATGAGCAAAAATTTTATATATTTGGTATTGTCTTATCTTTCCTTAGCTCTTAAAGTTCTTAGGTTATTTTTTAAGTCATCTAGCAGCTTTTAGACCTAGCTTCAACAGTGTCTTGTTATTTTTACGGTATCACTGAGTACATAATCTGCTACATCAACCTATCCTCAAGTTCTGGCACTCTCTACTCAGCGTGGTCATTCCTGGTGCTTATACCTTGAATTTTTTGCCATGTGTTTCCATTTGATTTCTTTTTATAAGCTCTAGCTCTCCTTTTTTCCAAAAAAATATTATTTATTACTTTTCATAGGTATTTTAGATACATTATACTTACATTCAACTTGAGGAATTGATGCATATACATGCTGAATTTGGAATATTTTTACTTCCCTTCCTCCTTCCCACCCTCTTGCTACGTCCCCCCATATTCCCTTTCTCTGTCCATAAAGTCTATTTTCTTCCATCACTCTTTTATTCTCTCTTTTTCTTATTTATGCTATGGGTTTCCCTTATTAGAGAAAATATCAATCTTTAGCCTTCTGTGTTTTATTTATTTTTACTAAGCATGATGGCCCCAAGGTGTACCAAATGACTCTATTTTTCTCTTTGTGGCAGAGATGTACTCCATTGTGTACACGTAGCACATCTTTACCCATTCATATGTTTATGGGCATATTGGCTGCTTCCATAATTTAGCTATTATGAGTTGTGCTGCTATAAACATGGGTATGCACGTATCACTGTTAAATAATGTCTTTAACTCTCTTGGAAAGATACCCAGAGGAAATATGGCTGGGTTAAATGAGATGTCCATTTTCAGTTGTTTGAGGAATCTCTGTACTGCTTTTCATAATGGTTATATGAGTTTACAGACGCCCAGCAGTATACAGAGATTATTTTTCTCTACAAGCTTGTCAACATTTGTTGTTTTTTGAGTTTTTGATAATAGCCATTCTTACTGGAGCAAGATGGAATCTCAGTGTTGTTTTGATTTTCTTTTCTCTAATGGCTAAAGATGCTGAACATTTTTAATGTATTTATTGGCCATTTGCAGTTTTTCTTGTGAGAATTGTTTATGTCAATTCCACATTTTTGATTGGGTCTTTTATTTTGAATATTTTTTCAGTTGTTTGTATACTCTAGATATTATTCTACTTCTCAAGAAGTGACGGGCAAATTTTTTGCCCATTCTTCTGGTAGTCTTCTCATTCTATTGATTGCATCCTTTGTTGTCCATGTTTTCCTTAATTTTATGTAGTTGCAATTGTTGATTTTTAGTGTCTTATCATGTGCAAGAAACACTTATTGGTGCTTTTTTTGAAAATATCTTACATATGCTTGTGTCTTCAAGGGGCTTGCATATTTTATTACCCAGCTGGTTCAATGTTTCTATTTATTTATCTACCGTCTATCTATCTATCTATCTATTTATCTATCTGTTTCTCTATTTTCGAGACAAATTCTGACTCTGTTGTTCAAGGCTGGTCCTAAGCTCACTGTGTGGCCCAGGCTGGCCTCAAACTCACAGCAATCCTCTTGCCTCAGCTTCTCGAGTGCTGGGATTACAGGCATGGGTCACCATATACAGCTCATTATTTTGTGTGTGGTGCTGGAGGATCAAATCCAGGAACTCGTACATGTGTACATGCTAAGAAAATGTTGTAAACACTGCACTACACCCAAGCCCCATTGTTTCTGTTTTAATATGTAGGTCTATTTGATTTTAGTGCATAGTGAAAGCTGTGGGTCTAGATTAATTCTTCTGCATGTGGATAACCGGTTGTCTCAGCACTATTTCTTAAAGAGTTTATCTTTTGTCCAGCAAATGTTTTTTGGCACCTTTGTTGAAGTTCAGAAGGCTGAAAGTGTGCAAATTTGTCTCTCTGTTACCAATCCTGATTCAATGGTTTACTTATCTGGTTTTGTGCCATTACCATGTGGGTTTTTTTTATTGGAATTGCCTTGAATCTGTATATCAGTATTTAGAGTAAGGCCGTTTTGACAATACTGGGTCTGCCTTTCCAGGAACAGGGAATGACTTTCCATTTTCTAATGTTCTCTTCAATTTCCCTTTTCAGAGTACTATGATGCTCATTGTAGAGGTCCTCTTAACTCCCTTGGTTAGGATGATTGTCAGATATTTAAATTTTTTGAGACTACCGTGAACGGGATTGTTTTTCTTATCTCTGAGGGATTTCATTATTGGTGTACAGAAATGCCATTGATTTTTTCTATTGATTTTATAACCTTCAACTTAGACACATTAGCTTTTTAGTTCTAAGAGTCTTCTGGTAGAGCCCTATGTAAAGGATTATGTCATCTACAAGTAAGGATAGCATGGCTTTTTCCTTTTCTGTATATAGTCCCTTTATTTCACTCTCTTGTCTGATTACCCTGGCTAAGATTATGAGTATAATGTTGAACAGAAGTGCTAAGCATTAGCCCCCTTGTCTTATTCCTGATGTTAGGAGAAACTCAGTGATTTTGCATTTAGGATGATGTTGGTAGTAGGAGTGTCATAAATAGCTTTTATCAGGCTGGAAGAAGAGCACAGTGGTTAGTGTTAACCTAGCAAGCACAAGGCCCTGGGAGAGATTCTCCAGCACTGCATAATCTGAACATAGTGGTGCATGCTTATAATCCCAGCACTCAGAAAGTTGAGGTACGAGAATCGCCATGAGTTTGAGGCCAGCCAGGGCTACATAGTGAGTTCAGAACCAGCCTGGACTACACAGAAAAACCTTGTTCCAAAAAAATAGGTACGGAGAGAGAGAGAGAGAGAGAGAGAGAGAGAGAGAGAGAGAGAGAGAGAGAGAGTTTTCACTAAGGTTTTTTTTTTATCATGAATGGATGTTGGATTTTGTCAAAGGCTTTTTATGCATTTCTTGAGAAGATCATGTCTTTGCTGATATTTATGTGATGTATTGCACTAATTAATTTATGTATGTTGAACCATCCTTGTATCCCTGGGATACAGCCAACTTGGTGGTGGTTTATCATCTTTTTAATAATTGGTTGCATCCTTTTTGCAAGTAACTTGTTCGTGTTTTTGTAACTATGTTCCTTAAGGAAATTGGCCTATAGTTTTTATTTTTGTCAATTTTATATCTGGTTATGGTATCAGGGTAATGCTGACTTCTAGAAAGGAATTTATCAGTGTTCTTTCCACGGAAAAGCTTGAAAAACTTTGGCATTAGCTCTTCCCTGAAGTTCTGGTAAAATTCTGCAGTATATCTTTCCAGTTCTGGGACTTTCTTCATTGGTAAAGACTTTATTACAGCCTCAACTTTTTCACTAGTCATTATTCTACTCAGGGTTTTTATATTTTCTTGGTTTAACTTTGATATTTCAGATATGTCCACGAATTTATCCACTTCTTCTAGTTTCTTAAATTTATTAAAATAAGTTTTCAAAATAGTTTCTTATAATTATCTGGATCTCAGCAATGTCTGATGTTCTTTAGTTTTAAATTGCATCTTTATGGGTTTTTTCTTTCCTTCTTTTGCTTAATTTGACTAGGGGTTTATCAATCTTGTTTATCCTTTCAAAGAACAAGCTGTTAACACATTGATCTTTTGCACTTTTTAGTTTCTATTTCATTAGTTTCTGCTCTGATGTTTATACTTTCTTTCTTCTACTGCTTTTGAATTTGGATCATATTTGTTTCTCTAGGATCTTGTGGTTCATCGTTACATTATTTATTTGGGCTTGCTCATTTTTAGTATGTGCATTCATATCTAAAGTTTTTCTTCTTGGCACTGCTTTCATTGTACCCCATAGATTCTGGTATGATGTGCTCCACATGTCATTTGACTTTCAGATAGTCTTAGTTTCTTCCTTGGTTTCTTCTGTGATCCATTACGTGTTAAACAATGTTTTGCTTAATCCACATGTATTTGTATAGTTTCCATAGTTTCTTTCATTGTTGAATTTGTAGTTTTATTCCACTGCAATCTGAAAGTATGGAGGGGATTATTTCTGTTGAATTTGTGTAAGTATTTCTTATGGTCAAAGATACAGTCTATTTTGAAAAAAAAGTTCTATGAGTTTCTGAGAAAAAAATAGTGTATCTATTCATGTTAGATGAAAAATTCTGTAGATATCCATTGAGACCACTTGTTATATGGTATTGTTTAGCTCTGACTTTTTTGCTATTACTGGGTTCTTTTTTTTTCTTTTTCTTTTTTTTTCTTTTTTCTTTTTTTGTTCTAGCTAACCTATTTTTCAGAGTGAAGAATAATTTGTTATGGTCTATTCAACCTTTCACATGCAGTAGGTTTTCTTTCATGAAATTAGTTGTGCCAACATTGGGTGCACATGTATTTATAATTGTGAGCTCTTCCTGTTGGATTGTTTCCTTTAGCAGTATATATAGTGTTCTGAGTTCTTTAACTTTCTCTGCTCTGTTTGGGTTTAAAATCTGTTGTGTGTGAGAATAGTATAATTACTGCTGCTTGTTTGGAAATATTAGTTTCCATCTTTTTACTCCAAGTCTATGTGCTTCTTTGCAGATAGTATGTTTCTTATAAGCAAATAATGGTTGGATTTTGCTTTTAGATCCAATCTGCTAGTCTCTGTCTTTTTGATTTGTATGTCAAAACCAAAATCATTAATATTAAAAGTTATTATTGTAAGAGATTTGGTAGATCCTGTTATTGTCTTTTATCCAGTTTTGGTTCTTCAGGTAATTTTTGGTTACACTTTCACTTTTGATGTTTCCTTTTCTCTGGGTTCTTGTGCTGCTAGCCTCTTTGTCGCTAACATTTTCTCAAGTATTTTCTGTAGTGGTTGCAATAGCAGTCACAAGTTTCCTTAGGGTTTCTTTGTCATAAAAAGTTGTTATTTCTCCATCAATTTTGAGGGTCTATTTTGCTAATACAACAGGTTGGATTGATACTTTCCTTCAGAGCTTGAGAGATTTCATTCCTGGACCTTAAACTAATGTTGAGAAATCCACAGTTATTAAGATAGGCTTGCCTTGTTAAGATAATGCTTGGTTTCCTCCTAATGCTTCTAATATTCTCTTTTTTATTGAATTTTGGGGATTTTGGTTATATCTGTGGTGTCAAAGTTTCTTTTCTGGTCAAAGTTATTTGTTCTTCTATATGCCTCTTGTAAATCAATATTGATTTCTTTTCCTAGATTCAAGAAATTGTCTACTATTTTTTTAGTGAATAAATTCTTTATAATTTTTTGAGACAGGGTCTCGCTTTGTATCCCAGGCTTGTTCTGAAGTCACTATGGAGCCCAGGCTGGTCTTGGACTTAAGGCAATCATCCTGTCTCAGCCTCCTAAGTCCTGGGATTACAGGCGTGCACCACTATGCCCAGCTTATGTGGTGCTGGGGATTGAATTCACTGCCTTAAACTTGCTAGGCAAGTACTTTAACTACTGTGCCACTCCTCCATCCCCAGCTCTTTATACATTTTGTGTTGTCCTTTAATCTTTCTCTCATGCCGGTAATTGTGAGATTGGTTCTTATTGATGCATCCAGCAGCTGTTGTATCCAACTACCTTGCTATCTTGTTGTTTTGAGGATATCTCTGAGTACATAATTTAATTCATCATCCTTGTATTCAAAGATTGATACTCTGACTCACAATGCTGTAGCCAATTTCTACTGCTTTCAATTGATTTTTTATAACCTGAATTTTTGCTTAATTTCTCTTCAGACTTCTGTACCAAAATGTTCCTAGCTTGCATTGCTACTTTTTTGAAACCTCAGTCATCTTTTGGTTTGTGTCTTCTATAAACATACTAAACATTTTTAACAATTATGCTAACTACTTATTGAGTAAGTTGCACTGCAAGCTTTGTAAGCATCTGTTAAGTTTGTGTGTGTCTTGTTTGAACTACTGAACACTTGGTCTGCTTGGTTTTTAATTTCCTTTTCTAGGAGTTCCACCATTTTAGTGCCCATAATATCAGTTTCATTATTCATTGCTATGTATGCCTTATGCCTTGTGTCTCAGAATTATATTGGAAAATTGTAGATAAGTTGGGGATGGAAAAATCTATCTCTATTGTGAAGAGGACTTCAGTTACATTTTATTTTTTCTCGATATTTTCTTGAGTATGTTTATATTTTGATATTTATTTCTGTTTTGAGTGAACTTAAGCCATTAAGTTTGGGGGTCTTCTTAGTGACCTGACCCAAAGACAAACCAGCTATTGGCATATGGTACAGAACAAGATCAATCACTGTGCCATTGTTAATAGCCTTAACTAAATCTGCAGTAACGTTATAATCTAAGATAAACCTATTAACGACATAACATAATGACCAATTAAATTCTACAAGTATTCCACCCTTAACAAAAGAAATATAGTCTGTTCTATTAATATAGCTATTTAAACTAAATATTGATTAGCAAGAAGATTTACTAATGGCAGCACTGTTAATAGTTTTAAAAATCTCTAATGATCACCTAAGCTAAACTCAGTGCCTATGAGTTGCTAACTCTTAAAGTATTCCAGCCACTATGCCTCTATTAGTAATAAGAAAGGGACCATCAGTATGAAGATGAACAGAAACAGACAATTGACATATTATAATAACCATTTAAATGCTGGAACTATTCCACTCTTGAAATGAGAAATGTGTTCTATACTATTACTACAGGTATCAATATAAACCAAATGTAAACTTATGGAAAAGATCTACTAAAGCCAACACAGTACCATTGTTAAGAACTGAAAAGAAGTCTAGGCATAAGAATATCTTAGGCACAAGTAAGTAGAAATAAGTTAGTAGCTCTTAATATGTTAAACTAAATAGCTATACATTAACAATGCTAGCAGTAATAATAAGAATGTTGGGTAAAAAAAAGTGGGAATTTAGACAAACCGTTAGTTTTAGAGAAGAAAAGAAAGGAAGGAGAATAGAAGGGATGGGGGAAAGTGAGATAAAATTCCAATTAAAGATTAGCAAAAAGTAAATAGAATTAGCTAAAAGTAGCATAAAAAAGAATGACAGAAAGAGATAAAAACATCAGGAATAAAACAAATGTCAAGAAGAGGCTATTTTACGAAGGCAGAAAGAAGAACTTTAAAATTAAAATAAAAAAACAAAAATAACAACAATAACAACAAAAAGATACAAACCTGAAATACATGCAAAGATCAATTGAGGTGGATCCAAACTTTTTCACTGTTATTTGTGTGAGTTGTCTCTATCCAAGTCCTGTGGTGTTGGTGTTAACTGCCATCCGATGAGGATGAAAGGGGAGGAGCAATTGACTGTGCCCAGCTATGGTGCCCCGGTCAGTTTTTGCTGTGTGATCACTGATGACACCTGCCCCCATTATGCCTGAGTCTGAGGCCACAGAAGTGCACCTTGCCAGAGGGACTTCACTCCACTGGGCAAGCTGAGGTGGTTTTCTGAATGTACGTGAGAGTGAGTGGGAGGAGCTAAAAGCCCACTGAGTTCTATGCTGGGTAGGAGTAGGCAGTGAGGGGGACCACACAGTTCAATGGCCTGAGACCTGCCTCAGTCACACCCAGGCTCCTTGGCAAACCACCCCCAGCTATATCTGCTTTTTTCTCCCTCTACCCTCCAGTATGTGCTCTTGCTGTAGCCCAAACCATTACAGAGGTCCGCAATCTGTTCTGCCTTCTCCATGACAATCTCTTGTGCCAGTTCCTTCTCACCTAAAAGTGTTTCCCAAAGTCTCTGTTGGATGTCCCATCTGTGGCTTCTGTTTCCCAAAGTAGTTCAGACTAGGGCTCTTGTGCAAATAGATCCTGACTATGACACTTCCTAATACGTTGCTGCTGAGAATTGCTTCTCCTGAGGTGATCTGCTGAGCTACATACAGACCTTTTCAAGGAGAAAGCTCACAGTGCGCTTGTAGTTTGCACTATCCACAGGCTGGATTCTCCTGGAGGCCAGTGCTTCTTGTCTGATATTTGCTCCCATAGCTCCAAGCTCTCCAGACTTGCCTCATGTCTGTAGCTATTAGATACTCAGTGCCACTCCCAGCCCTTTCTGAGCAACCCAGGCAGCTGCTCTGTGACGTGTTCTCTCTGTGTTGTCTTTAGCCTCTGCAGCTTCCCCAAGGTACAACCGCTATGGAAATCAGCATGAAGATTCCTCAAAAATCTGAAACCAGATATTCAGCTTCACTCAGCTATACCACTTTTGGACATCTTTCCAAAGAGTTGAAGTTTACAAGTATACCCATGTTTACAGCACCACAATTCATAATAACTAAATCTTGGAAGCAACCGGTATGTCCATCAACAGATAAATGGATAAAGAAGATGTGTTATACATACACACAAAAAGGACTATTCTGTCTTTAAAAGAGATAAATTTGAGTCATTTTTGCTATTTATTTGCAATACTCAAAAGTTACATTAAGCTTGAGGAATCTGTGCACATGTTTATCGCGTCAACTTCATGCTCATTTCTCTTCTCCGTTTCCTCGCCTCTCTCCCCCCTCATCTCTCCTGGCTTCCTAACATCTCATTTGTTTGGCTGTATTATTTAGTTATGCTTTAGGTTTCTCATATTAGGGAAAGTATGGGATATTTAATCTTCTGGGTCTGATTCACAGGAAAGTGGGTGCACTTGGAGACCATTAAGCTTAGTGAAATTAATAAAGTACAGAAACTTAAAAATAAACATCAATAAATAAAAGAGTGATATAGAAGAGTGTTGGTAGAAAACGGAGATATGCATATGCACCAAATTCTTATGTTA
This sequence comes from Ctenodactylus gundi, assembly GCA_004027205.1. Classification (NCBI taxonomy): domain Eukaryota; kingdom Metazoa; phylum Chordata; class Mammalia; order Rodentia; family Ctenodactylidae; genus Ctenodactylus; species Ctenodactylus gundi. The sequence goes on along the minus strand of PVKB01000410.1, from coordinate 450,262 downwards.
AATGTCATTGCTATGTGTAACAAATGCATTCTAATAAAAATAATTTGGGAAAAATATGTAGGAAAATCAACTCTTTAAACATGGCATACTCTTGCTATGTACCTTTCTTAGTGAAGAGTACACTAGAAACACAATAAAATGTATATTATGCTAAATATATGCGATAGAGGTTTATTGTTACTAACTGCAATGTACTAATCACTACTCCACCTCAAATGCATGGTTATACACCTATACAATTTTATGTTTTCCCCACACAATCCTGTCCTCACAGCCTTGCAGCTTTGCAGAAGCTTTAGCAGCGTGCATTGCTGCCTTCTTTGTCAGGTGCACTGTGCTCTTAGCTTTTGCAGGACCTCACTGTTTTCCTCCCCTTTCTCGAGCTACATCATTTCAATTTTACTTGCCAGACCCTCCTGCTTCATCATCTGACCTTTAATGCTGAACCTTTGACAATGCAATATAACCAGCCAAAGGATGAGAGAAGAGGCTAACTTCAAAGGACTGGTATAGCACATGGTATAAAAAGACAGTGAATCAGCAGTGAAATGAAAGTGAGACCCATTGATTTTATATTCTATTGCTGTGTCCTTCAGCAAACTGCCATTCTCAAGCAAGCAAACATTTAAGTCATGCACCATACAACAGAAATATTTGTAGCAGTGGATGGAATCACAATAGCCCTAGAGTAGGATCTCTCTGTTAGGAGCTACACAGGGACTCTGCAAGAAAGCTGAGATATAATGAAAATGTCCGAGTGACTCAGCTCTGGAATGAAGAGGAACTCTGAAAGCCGGACAGTAGGCACTTGGACAGCGCTCAGCGGTTGTGGAGACGAGAAAACCATGGAGAGATCAACAAACAAGACAGGAAACCACCTGGGTCCACAGCAACCTAGGAGTGGCCTTTCAGCCACAGAGAGAAGGTAGATCCAGAGGGATGATGGCTTCAGAGCCAAACAGCAGCCAGCCTCCATGAGAAGCCTATAGCTACAAGCTGCAAGTATAGTGTGAGGTCTTGTGCAAAAAGGGTCTCCTAGGTGGTGCAGGAGAGGATATCTGGCAGGATCATACTAGCGAACCACTAAGGAAGAGACTTAGTTTGAACTGTTTTGAGAAACAGGCCACCGACAGCACACACCCCAGAGACTTTGGGGACACTTTTGGTTGGTGACTGAGAGAGACCTGCCATAGAATACAATTGCAGAGAAGGAAGCAGAGGGTACAGACTTCTGAAGAGCTGGGCTCAGCAAGGGCAGGTCATGGAGGGCAGAGGGCCTCTCCTCCTACCTTCAGCAATGAGTGAGAGGAGCCAGGTTAGCCAAGAACAGTTAGCCCAGGGGGCCAAGTACACAAGTGCCCAGTTGGAGGCCTTTAATTGCTCAACTCATATTTCTGCCTTCTCTCAGTACAAAGCACAGTGGGCTTTTGGCTCTCCCTAACTTCACACAAGCTTGCGGAGGCTCCTCAACTTGATCACTGGGATGAGAGCACCCAAGTAAGAAGTACATCACTGTGACCTGGATTCACAAGAAGAGCCAAGATTGGTCTCATCAGGGGACAGGGGATAAATACTAAGCAGGGATCTACTGCAGGACACAGCTCTATCATTCTATCTCTCCCCCACATTTTGGAGAAAAGAGCGGGGGACCTGGGAGGACAGCACTTGTCCCAGTAACACAGGAAAATGTTAAGGAATTTGGACTCACCTCAACTGTTATAGGTATTTTGGGTTTATGCTTATTTTTTGCTTTTGTTTTGTGTTTGTGTTGTTGTTTTTGTATTGTTTGTTTCAAGTTGTTTTTGGTGTTCCTGAATAGTCTTTTTATAGATTTTTGTGTTATTTTCACTTTTTTAAAAAATTTCTTTCTCTGGTTCTTCCTTGTGTCCCTTTGGCTTAGTTATATCGACTTTCTTCTGATCTTCAGCAGGAATTTTGTCTCACATTTATCCATCCTCTCCATCTTTTCATCTTCAAAATTAATCCTTTGCTTCATTTCTCCTTTTCCCCACCCCCACCATTCGTATTAATAGTACTGTTAAGCATTAATGACATATGGCTACATGGTTTACAAGTTAATAATTTTTTGCTATTTAATTATGTAAGGATATTAATGCAATTTTTCTATTATTAATAACAGTAAAATATTGCCTTTAATCGATCTTTCTACTATGTTACTATATAATTTGTATAGATATCTCCATTAATAGCATGGATCACATTTCTAATGTTAAGATCGGAATGGCTATATAAATTAATGCTTATTATGATACATCAATAATTCTTTTCTCTTAGGTTTGCTTATCTCTATCCTGTTGTTAATGGTGGTATAGGGGCTGGAGCATATTAAGAATTAATAACTCATTTTTTAAAACATCACAATATGTTTATTAGCAGCATAACTAATACTAGCTAAAATGTGGAAGATGTCAAAATACCCATCAACCAACCAATGGATGCAAAAATTGTGATATAAATACACAATGGAGTATTACTCTTTCATAAAGACAAATTTGGGGCTTTTGTAGGTAAATGGATGCAACTTGAGACCATCATCCTTAGTGAAGTGAGTCAAATGAGAAGGTTAAATATTACATGGTTTATCCAAGATGAGAAACCCAGAATACAGGCATTCTATAGAACTAGTGGGTTTGATGATGGGAGTTAGGAGGGATGGGGAGGGTGTTGGAGGGCCAAAAAGGGGGAGGGAAAGAAATTGTTGTGCTGAAGCAATATATATGTGCACAAAATATACAAGATCAGTGCAACCATTGTGTATTGCATATATATATGTATAGAGAGAGAGAGAGAGAAAGAAATACATTATTTCTATGCATTCTAGTATTCATTGTTTCAGATCATTTAACTGTTAATCTTTTATGTTTTATTTTGTTTTTGGTAGGCCCCTTGTATTTTTTTAAATTTGTTTCCCACTATTTTTATTAATATACATATGTAATGCATAGTGTTTACAATGAATTTGGGTATTTCTTGCACATATCTATCATATCAACTTTACAATCCCTTCCCATTTTTGACCCTCCCACCCCCTCCCTCTCCCTTCCCCCAACCCCGGCTATCACTTCATGTGCTTCTATAGAATGTTTGTGTTCTGGGTTTTCCAAGTCAAAGAAACTATACAGTACTTAACATATTAATCTTCCGCACCTAAATCATTTCACTTAAGTCACCACTCTAACTCAGCTTCCTATTCCTCGAATGGGTCGCATTAGTTAAATCTTGATGCCTCTTCTCTGAATCCAACCAATCTCTTTGTTGGGATATTTGCCAAAAGTATTTTTTTTCTGTATTTTGCTATATCTTTATTGCTATTCTTAAACCTGGCCTTACCCACCAGTTCACATTAGAAAATAACTACAAGCATGCAGTTCAAAAGACTAGTAAATTTGGGAAAGAAGAAAAAAAGTTAAATTTCAAATGCCTTAGCTGAATACTGGAAGGTACATGTTTGTACATTCACAGGGTTATCTTTACATCAATCAGTTTTCTTAGGATAAATTTTCATCAGTGACTTAATAAGTGAATTGCTACAACAAAACAAAGTTAAAACTATATCACATTGCTACATTAAATAAATGTAAATCTATACCACATAAATATACTTAAAGTAACAGATATGAAGGCAAATTTAGTTATTTCAGAATTTTTTAACTTTCATAACTTATTTACTCACATTTCACTGATTGCTAACATTCTACCAGGTTTGGTTTATAATTTTATCTGTCTTTCCATCCCATATATTCATGCATTTCTATTCTTAAGAGATTTTATGTTAATTCCCCATGTTGCATTATTAATTAGCAATTATTCTATTTTGCACACTACTATACTATTATTAATAATAATGTCGTGGGGAGATTTCACAGATTTTATAGAAAAACTATCAATCAGATGATTTAGTTACCAATCTATTTTTTAATTACATTTTCTCTTTAGATGTGACCTTTCCTCCAAGCTGTTTTGGTGCTGCTTATGTTTCCTCCTCTCAAACTCACATTCAACATCAAAAAAGTGAATTCCTTCATTCAACAAGCTTAAGATTTTTATCAATTTGCTACATTAAATGGACTTAAATCTGTATCACGTAAGTATGCTATAGTTAAAGCAATAGATAAATAGCTATGCTCAGTTATTTCAGATTTTTTGAAGAATTAATAACTCTTATCTATATAGTAGAAAAGACAAATGGTATGAAGAACTTATTCACCAAAATTATAGCAGAAAAAATCCAAATCTAGGGAAAGAAATTAATAGTGAGGAACAAGAAGAACACAGAATACCAGATAACCTTGACCAGAAAACAGGCTTTTCATGACATATCATAACCAAAATTTCAAAATTTCAATACAAACAGAGAATACTAAAAGGTGGAAGACAAAACAAAAAAAAAAAGTAACCTACAAACTCATCTGAATAGCTGTAGATTTTTCAAAACAAAACATAAAGACTAAGAAAGCATGCAGCAAATTCTTTCAAGCTCTAAAAGAAAGCAAGTTTTGGATCATGCTGTTATGTCCAGCAAATGGTCTTTCATAATTAAGAGAGAAGTAACATTTTCCACGACACAGAAAACCTAGAGAAGTTTATGATCACTAGACCAGCATTCCAGGAAGTACTTAAGGGAATCTTAGAGATAGAGAAACCAGCAGTACCAAAGAATCCATAGAAAAGGAAACATCGAAAGGAAGGAAGTAACTTAACAAAAATAAAAAACAGAGAATCAACTCTGAAATAAAAAGACAGGATATAGTAGATAAATATGAACAATAGCTCTGAATGTTAATGAATCTATCTCTCCAATCAAAAGTCAGACTGACATATTGTATCAAAAACAAAACAAAACTGAACAATTTGTTTTCTACAAGAGACACACTTTATAAAAAAATAACATAAACTGAAAGTGAGAAGATGGGAACTAATATTTCATGCAACTGCTCCCCCAGCAAAAATGGGCATACAACTCTCAGACACAGCAGATTTTACCCCAAAACAGATCAGAAGTGGCAAACACAGACATTATATACTGATAAAGGGAGCACTCCAATAGGAAGAATTCAAAATTTTAAATACATACTCACCCAATATGGCTGCACTCAATTTTATAAAATAAAAACTACTGAATATTAAAGGACAAATAGGTTCCAATACCATCATAAAAGGGGATTTTAATACCCCACTCTCACAAATAAACATGTCACCAACTAAACAATTAACAAGGACTATTAAAACTAAACTACATCATAGAACAAATGGACTTACCTGGTAGCAACAGAGTGCTCCATCCAACATCAACAGAACACAACTGTATCTCAGCAGCACATTTTCTAAAATAGGCCACACTCTAGGCACAAGGCATGCTCAAGTAATTACAAAGGAATTGAAATAACTCCTTGCATACTTTCAGATCATAGCAGATTGAAACTGTAAATCAGTGACAAAAGAATACACAAAACTACACAAACTATGTAAATACATGGAGATTAAATACATTATTGAACAAATAAATGGATTACAGAAAAAAAATTGAACACTTTTTAGATGGGCTAGTTCAGCAATTAGAGCACTCAAATAGCAAGAACATGACATTGAGTTTGATTTCCCCACACCACATAAGCCAGCATTAATTCCCAACACGAGAGAGACTGAGCCAGGAGGACTACCATGAGTTCGAAGCCAACCTGGGTTACATAGTGAGTACAGAGTCTGTCTGAACCAAAGAGCAAGACCTTGTCTTAAAAAAAAAAATTAAAGAAAACCAAAACACTGAATCTGCTGGAAGATAAAATAGATGAAACCCTTGAAGGCATAGGCAAGAACTTTCTTAGCAGAACACCTACTGCACAGGAGACAAAACCAAGAATCAATAAATGAAATTATATCGAATGAGGAACTTTGGCACAGCAAGAAACAATCGACAGAGCAGACAGAACTGACAGGATGGGGAAAATATTTGGCAACTGCTCTTTAAACAGTGGGTAATATCTATAATATATAATGAGCTGGAAAAATTTAATATCCAATAAAAGATGTGCAATTGAAGTGAATAGACAATTTTTAAAAAAATACAAATGGCCAGTAAATACACGAAAAAAATGTTCAGCCTCTTTAGCCATTAGAAGAAAAGCAAGTCAAAACTGAGGTTTCATCTTACTCTGGGAAGAATGCCTATAAAGAAGACCTAAAAAGGGGCTGGAGGAATGACTCCGCAGTTTAAGCACTTGCCTGGCAAGCACTATGTCAAACTCTAAATACCCGAGTTCAATTCCCCAGCACCACATAAGCCAGGCATTGTGGTGCACGCCTGTAATCCCAGCACTAGAGAGGCTGAGCAGGAGGATTTCCATGAGTCCCAGGCTAGCCTGGGCTCTATGGTTAGTTCAGGAGCAAACTCGACTACACAGCGAGACCCTGTCAAAAAAAAAAAAAAAGACATCAAAAAACAACAAAACAACAAATACTATCCAGGTTGTAGAGAAAAACAAATCCTTCTGCATTGTTGGTGGGACAGTAAACTAGTACAATCACTATGGAAGTATGTATGGAGGTTCCTTGTAAAAAGCTGAAACTAGATAAAACATTTGGACCACCTATATCTCTTCTGGTTATCTTTAAAATAGAGTTAAAGACATGATATAACAGAAATAAATGCACGCTAATGTTAATTGCAACACATCTCATAAGTAAAACTTGAAAACTGTCAAAATGTCTATCAAAAAGTAAGTAGTAGCTGAGAAGATCAGGGCAGAAGGAGTAATAAAAGAATGGGTACAAATCGGGGAGAGAGCATATGTTATCAATCTTGTCTATAAATTAGTTGAAAATGTTCCTGGGATTTATAGAATAATCTATTGCCTGGAAACAGGTCACTTTACCTGAAAAAGTGGAACAAATATCAGGTTAAGGAAAAAGGAACTAACAGACCTTCAAAAGGAGTTAGGGACTTTCTCATGTTTGACACAGGTGCAATAAGAGGCTCATGAATTTTTGACTCATTATGCCATCATTACTATGTCATGCAAAGGTGTTAAATTTCATAAATCTCATATAAATAGACCAAATTATGGAAATACACATGTACAGAAAAGAAAAGGTTATATAACTCAGAAACACCACCCCTCAACAAGGTCAGGGAGAGACTAGAGCAGGCAGGGATGTCAAATGATGACATAAGAATGGGGCCTGACCATTACACTGTTAGGTTCTCTCTCACTGCCTACTCCAGCACAAAACTCAGAGGCATTTCAGCCACCCAACACACCCTCAAACTCATTCAAATAAACCTCTCAGCTAGTCTTTTAAAGTGAAGTCTGTCAATGACAGAAACATGGGAAGAAGACAAGGCAACAGAACACACAGAAAAGACCTGAGACCCCAGAAATCAATGTCATAGACCCTAAAATAGTGCAACTCAGGGAAGGATGTAAAAAAACAAACAAATTAAACAACTACTTCAAACAAGATATTCTCAAAGAAATGCAAGCAATGATCAGCAGACTTGAAGAGGAACTTACTGAACAAATAGTGGTCCTGATGAATACAAAGCTTACTGAGCATATAGAAATACAAATAAAGTTGTCTAAGGTAGATAAAGAAATGCAAGATATGAAAGACCATTTTGAGAGAGAAGTTCACAATTTGAAAATAAATCTAGCTAAAATTTAGGATGTGAAAAATACATTTGAAAGCAGAAGTCGACTCAAACACCCTGAGGACAGAATTTCAGACCTTGAAGGCAAGGCTGAGGAAACGAATGTTATAATTAAGCATGACACTAAAGTTAGAAATGAACAAAGTAGATGGATACAACAGCTGGTGGATGGTTCAAAGAGAACCAATCTCAGAATTATGGGTGTGAGAGAAACAGCAGATGACAGAACTGAAGGTGTAAAGAATTTACTCTCTGAAATAATGCAAGAAAATTTCCCAAATCTAGGAAAAGAAATTAATTTTCAGGTACAAGAAGCTTATAACCTCAACCAGAAATAAGACTCTACATGACACATCATGATCACAACCTCAGAAATACAACACAAATAGACAGTATTAAAAGGAGCAAGAGAAAACAGACAATATTCTACCATGGCAAACCTCTTTGAATTATCACAGATTTCTCAATGCAAACTCTAAAGGCCAGGAGAGCCTGGAGAAAAATCTTTTAAGCTTTAAAAGACAGCAAGTGTCAACCCAGGTTGTTGTATCCAGCAAAATTGTTCCTGAAAATTGACAAGGAAGTAAAATTCTTTCATGACCAAGAATCCTTAAAGAAATTTGCTACCACTAGTGCAGCATTGCAGAAAATACTTGAAGGAATCTTTGAGAGAGACAGTGACAAACAGCACCAAAGAACATGGAAGAAAGGAAATATCTAAAGAGAAAATGTAACAAAAAATAGACATCAGTCATTTTAGTGATATACCAGTAAAGCAGTACAAGTGTTCTCGTACAATCTGTTAAACTTTCCACCATAATTAATACTTTTATTAGTATATTAGTTTGTAAAACATAATAATTGTATTCAACATGAGGAATTAGTATAATATCTTAATCTGTGAAACTTTTTTGATGTATACGATGGGTACAGATATTTAGCTGGGGTATGAGTGGCAGAAGTCAGTGGCTTTGATTTGAGATATTATTAGTTTTAAAAACAATAAAAGTTGGTAAATAAGTGGTTTGGGGGTCTTTTCCCTGAAGCTGTCAATGAGAGGTAAATGTAAAAGGTCATGTAGCCTTAGTACATTGGCTAAGAACTCGGTTGTTAGTTCAACCTGTGATTCTTGAATTTTGCTCTTCAAGTTCATGCTCTGTAACTAAATTTGTAATAATGACCTAACACATTTTTCCTTCTCTTCATTGGGTAAGAAATCTTTAAAAATTCTGAAATAACTGAGCATGCCATTATATCTATTGTTTTATGTGTAATATATTTTTGTGATATAGACTTAAGTTGATTTCATGTAGCAATTCAATATAGACTTAAGTTCATTACCTGCAGCAATTCACTTATTTGGTCTTTAATGTAAGTTTAGACTAAGACAACTGGTTGATGTAATGATAATTTGAATGTCTCTGGAATGTACACACATTAAATTTTCAGCATTCAACTATGGAATTTGAAATTTAATTTCTCTTTTTTTCTTTCTCAGATTTTCTAATCTTATGAATTCCAATGTTATAGTTCTTTCCTTTTGTGGACTTATGGCTGATACCAAGTTTAAGAATCTCAACAAAAATATAGTAAGATATTTAAAAAAAGAACTTTTGACAAATCATCCTAAGAAAGGGCTCTGCTGGACCCAGAGAGGAGGCATCAAGATATGGCCACTGCAGCCCATTCTAAAATGGAATGCTGAGCTAGAGTGGTGATTGGAGTGGTGATGTGAGTCAGACACAGAATATCAAATATATTAAATATCACATGGTTTCTCTGGTTTGGAAAATCCAGAATACAGGCATTCTATAAAACCAAATGGGTGTGGTAGTGGGAGTTAGGGGAGATGGGGAGGGTTTGGGAGGGCCAAATATGGGGAGGGGAAGGGATTGTAATGTTTTTCCCCATTTTATTGATATGAATACGTGCGAAACATAAACTTTACATTGATTTTGAGTATTTCGTGCCTGTACATATCGTGACAAAGTTACAAATTCTTCCCTTATCCCTTTCAAACCCTCCCCACTTCTCTCCAGTTCCCATTATTCCCCACATTAAGTTCTACGAAATAATTTTGATCTGGGTATCACAAATCAGAGAAACCATTTGATATTTCACCTTCTACTTTTGACTCACTTAACTAAACATGATGATCTCAAGGTGCCTCTATTTACCTACAAAAGCCTCAAACTTATCTGCCTTTATGGATGAGTAGGGTTCCATTGTGTAAAAATGCCACAACTTATGTATCCATTGGTCTGTTGATGGGTATTTGGGAGTCTTCCACATTTTTAGCTATTGCCAGTTGTGCTGCTATGAATATGGATAAACATGTATCTCAGTTATGTACTGCATTTAACTCTTTTGGGCGAATTCCCAGAAGAGGTATTGCTGGATTCAAGGGGACATTTCCAGTCTTTCAAGTCTTTTGAGAGACTTCCATACTGCTTTCCATGGTGGTTGTACCAATTTACATTCCCACCAGCAGTGCAGAAGGGTTCCTTTTTTCCCCCCAGCCTCACGAGCACTGATTGCTGTTTCTGTTTTTGGTATATGCCATACTCTCTGAATGTTTCATGATGAGGTTCTGTTCTGATCAAAGTTGTTTGGTGTTCTATATGCCTGCAGTAGTTCAATGTTCATTTCTTTCCTTAGATTTGGGAAATTTTCTTCCATAACTTCATTGAACATGTTCTTTAGAACCATTTGTTTTGTCCTCAGTTTTCTCCTGCCCTCCCATAGTTCTGAAGTTGTTTCACTTTGAGTCATCCATCAGCTGTTGTAACTATTCTCTTTCTTCCTTTTTTGTTTTGTGTTCTTTCCAGCCTGTACATTCCAGCTCAACCATTGTATCTTCTAGGTCTGATAGTCTATTCTCAAAATGTTCAAACTGGTTACTTATTTTTTCGTGTGAGTTTTTCACATCCTGAATGTCTGCTTTCAATATTGTTATAACTCTGCTGTATTCTTCTCTAATTCCTTGTATTGCCTTCATTATCTTCTTTGTTTATTTATATGTTCTTTGTTTTCCTCTAATTTCTTGTCACTGTTTGTGGGATTGTAATGTTGATGTGATAAATATGTGCACCAAATATTCAAGCTCATTGAATGCATTATGTATCATATATATATATATATATATATATATATATATATATATATATATATTAATAAAAATGGAGAAACAAGAATTCCATGCAGAGAAAAGAATGTAAAAGTGATAAACTGTAAGAAAATAAAAATAATTTTCTCACAGTTCATAATAATGTCTAACTTCTTCACAATTATACTAATGGCACAGTGCCAAGTATATAACATATACTAGCCCATTTATTCCTCACAACCCAATGGTTAATTTATTAGCCCTATTTCCGAAATGAGCAAACTGAGACACATATAACACTAAATAACTCTCCCACTTTTCCATATCTAGTAAGTGGCAGAAACTATTTGAATCCAATTAAGCTTTCCCTGAAATTTAGGATCTAACCAACTAACCAGGTAATAAGTCAATGCTATTAAAAATCGAAACATGAAGACCACCACCTCTTTCTACTTTTCAAGCCTTTTATGTTATTTTATAATAGTCTTTCAGATACTATTCTTTTCTTGAAAGAAAAAAACATTTTCTAAAGTTTATGTATTTCTTTACTTTCTATTTTGATTTTCTTTTATTCAATTTGTATTTAAGGGTATGTATCTTTCATATAAAAATATGAAAATTATTGCAAAACCATATTTTTAAAATAAATGCAATGAAGTTTTTCTGAGGCTCAATCTTGAGCCCTCTTCTCTTAGCATGTTAAACTCTTCCTAGAAGATGTCATCAATTCCCATAGCTTTCCCAAAGACAAAGCTCTTCCAAATGTGTATTTTTCTCTCCAGGACCTGTTTTCTCAGTTGCAGACACATATTCCCAACTGAAAACTAGTCATGTCCATTTGGATGTTTCGTAAATAGTTTAAATTCTACATGTCCAAATCCATATTCATCACTTACCCCAACCTGGTCCTCTTCAGTGTTTTCTCATCCCAATAAATCGTACCAGGCTCTACTCGAATGCACAATCTAGAAATCTAGGAGCCAGTTTTTACTCCTCTCTTTCTCTTGCCTTGTATATCCAACAAATCTCAAAGTATACACTACCTCAAAATTACATCCTAAATCTGTCAACCTTTCTCCCACTCAACTGTCACTTACATGTCCAAGGCACTATCACCTCTTTCAATTACTTCCTACTATGTTAAGATTCTTGTTCCCTTGTAATTGATTCTTCTCACAGAAGCCACAAAGATGTTGATAAACATAAGAGGAATTCTACTTGAGCCTTTCAATAAATTTCTGTTGATCTTAGAATGAATTTCAAACTTTTACCATGACCATGCGACAGAAACTTGAGTTTTTTACCCAATATGATTCTCCCTTCAATGGAAAAGAAGTAACATTATTAGAAGTAACAATGTACTGAATTAAATTAAAACTTCTCGGAACTGCTATAGCTATGGGTGGTCATCCAACCAAGTTCTAGACAATATAATAAGCAAAACTGTACTAGATACTGTTTCCAGCAAAACTCTTTCCGGATGAAAAGGAATAAATTCAACTGATATGTGTTGTTTTGCACCTTACCATCTCCATTTTTTCCTGCCTTGGGGTGAAGCAGCCAACTTAAAAAATGGTGATAGAAGTTACACTCGTAGAATCAAAGAATAGAAAGATGGAATTCTGAGTTCTTGCCGTTGAACTACCACTAGACTGTTGACATTGAAACTCCTGTTATATGAATACCACCATAACTTGGTTTCTGTTGCCTGCAGCGAAAACAACGCTATCAGACGTAACTTTGGATGCTATGGCCCCTTTCTTTCTCATTAACTATCTTATGGCCACACTGGCTTTTAATTTATTCTTTGAATACTTTCACCTTTTCCTTGCTTTCAAATATTTGCCTGTGCTCTTTCTTTTGTCTGAAATACTCATTGGTGCACTCTTCCTCAGTTAACTTCTACTCATTTAGGTCTGAGTTTAACCCACATGTCAACATGAACTTCCTTAAGCAGTCAAACCCAAATTAAGTGCTTTCATAACATCCTCTACTTTTCCTTCTTAGCATATTTCATTATGTATATTTTTATTAATTAAATGATTTTACCTTTTGGTGTAATCTCTCTCTCTCTCTCTCTCTCTCTCTCTCTCTCTCTCTCTCTCTCTCTCTGCTCTCAACTCTGTACTCCCAGAGACTATATAGCTGGTCTCAATAACACTGCCTGCCACAGAGTGAACACTGTATGTGCCAATAAATAGCTACTTATTGAAATGCCATGTCTTTGGGCCATTTCCCTGCTCTTGTGGGTTAGAATTAATCATTCCTCCATCTATGTTTCTATGGCATATCATTTCGACCCCCTTAAACTAGGAAGACATGTTATAAAAGATCTAAAAGTCTATTTCAGAGAGAAATATTTAAAAACACTTATAAAACAGTGTATTAAGTGCAATGAACAAGAGGTGCTAAAGTAGAGCAACTCAGTGCCGTGGTCGAGAGGAGACCATATAACGTCTTCAGAACGTGGTAACATCTAAAAAGCATATTGAAGGTTAACTAGAAATTTTTCAGGTAAACAATGGGGAGGAAGAAAAATCCGGGCAATGAGTATAGCATATATAGGTGAATTGTGGCAGAGTGCTGGGTATGGTGATACATATCTGTAGCCCCAGTACTCTGAGAAACTAAGGCAGGAGTATCCCAAGTTTGAGTACTGTTCAAGCAACTTAATATAGCAAGATGCTGCCTCAAAAAAATCCATAAAAAATATCACACTGTAGCTCAGTGCAAAAGCCCTGGCTTCAATCTCTAGCACCAAAAATAAAAGCCACAGTATGAACAAGTAGAGCAGATTCATTGAGAGAATAAAGTGTCAGGGAGGTATCAGAGTGATAGTGTGGGTGAGAGTGGTAAAGCAAGCCATCTGACATAAGAAACAGGGTTCTTCATGTGAATGTTCTCATTTTTAATGAAAGAATTGTAGAAATAGAATTCTGACTTATATTTCATAATTTATATTATCAAGTTTATGAACAATCATGTCTCCAACAGTCAGAAAATTGTTACTTTTGGACAGTAAGATGCAAATGGATTCATATGCATGTGCCCATGGCCCTTCCCAAATGACAGCTCCTACTTGGTTCTATCTCTGGAAAATATTATCCAAAATCATTCAAAATTTCAAAATTATCCAAAGCTATAGAGTTAGACAAAGTCCAAACCATGAAGTGCCTACTATTTTATGGTACGTGGTTTGCATTTTACGGACACTGGAAATTTGGAGCACAGGAGAAATTATCCTCAGAGTTGAGTCTTCAAAAGCACCCTGAAGAAAATGGATTGGAGACACAGAAGGCTGTTAGAATTCTAATACAATGGTAACTAAGATATATAAATTGAAGGTGGAGAGAATAAGATTGTGGGGATAATTCAAAGGTGAATTTTCCTGAACTTAGTAACTGACTATTTGGGGGAGGGGAAGAAATCAAAGATTATTTGGATGTTTCTTTTCTAAAAACTGATTTCTGCAGATGTGGTACTACAGAAGGAACTGTATGTTTGGAAGCGGATATAACTGATTCAACTTGAAGCATGTTGTGTTTGATATTTCCAGGTGAGCTATCTACTACTTTAAATGGACCCATGGTTCTGGAGAGCAGAACCATGGTGAGAGATTGGTTACAAATTTGAGACTTGTATCAGGGAATGAGGCTGTAGCATAGAGAATAAAGAACAGATCTGAAAGAAGTAAGAATTTAGAATGGATAGGATCTAGCAACCGATTGGATGAAAGAATTGGGATTTTAAGACAAATTCCAGTTTTGAAGATTGAGTCATACTTATTGTCTCACTGCTACAGGTTGAACTGTGTGCCCTCAAAATTCACATACGGCATCCCTAACCCCCCAGTACTTTAGAATTTGACTGTATTTGGAAACAGAGCCTATAAAGAATTAAAATAAAATAAGAACATAGATGGCCATTACCTAATGTGACTGGTGTCCTTTCAAGAGGAGATTAGAAGACAGGTGAACACAGACAAGAGCATCATGCAAGCATGAAGACGGTGAAGTTGGCCGTCCACCAGCCAAACAGAAACCAACTGGCTGGAGTCGTGGTCCGGGCCTTGTCACCTGCAGACCTGCTAAGCCACTCAGTCTGTGATACTTCGTTTTGGTAACTCCAGAAAACTAATACAACCACCAATCAAGACTGGGAGTATGGAAAGGAAAAGGTAAGTTGCAGGAAAGACGTGGTGAGAGAAGAGTTGAATGTGGAATGTGTTGAGTTGGAGGTTCCTGAAGTATGTCCAGGTAGAGATGTTCAAATGGCTTTGAAATTTAAAAACAGAACTGGGTTAGAAATACAGATTTGGGAGCCATTGATACATAAAAATTATTTTATACTATAGAGGTAAATAAAATCATGTAAGAAATGTGTGTAAGGTAAAAATATTGTCAAGGACAGACATCATGAATATCACCATTAAGGAACTCGGTGGGTGGGGAAAAGGATTCAAGAAAGCAAAATAATCAGAAAGATGAAGATGGGAAGCTTATAATTAGTCTTTATTCCATTTTTTAAATTATAATTAATTGGGTAAGCGTTGGTTTCATTCTTCGTGGAGCTTTTACATAGTGGAGATATATATTTTTGAGACTCCAACATCAAGCACAGTGCCTGATGTTTAATATTCCTGAAATAAATATTTGTTAAAATCAAATGGAATTGAAATCAGAATTTTATTCCTTTTTATTTTGTTTGTTTATTTCTGGAGAGTACAGCATGTATTACCACTGATATTTTAAATTTATAGTGAAAAATCATTTCAATGTGTCCTAGGCTTGATCTCCTTCCAAGGCAATCCTCAAGACAATAGTTTTCATTACAACCTCTGTCTTTGCCATTCTAGGTGGAATTATGTGCACAGGAGCTATATACACATATGGTTATATCTATGTAACAAATCACAGTAGTAGAGCCCCCTGGGCTCCCTCAGGCACTGCTGTGACATATTTGAGCCATATAAATCCAGCTTCTCTGGCATCTGTTAGCCGACTCTCTTGCAACTCCACCTCAGCAGTGGTCTCTCAGTCCTCTCAAAGCAAGGAAAGAGTACTGTGTGCTGAGAGACATGGCAAAGAACCCTCCAGAGAACTGTGATGACTGCCACATTCTAAATGTAAGTTGATTCATATTTTTTCCCTTTTGAGCAGAAACGTAGTGTTACAGATTTATTGTATTGTAATGTGAACATTAGAAAGTGAAATCAAAGGAAACTTTGAAATATGGCTCGAGATTTTCAGAGTTATTGTGTATTGTTTCATTCTTTCTATGTTTTGCTTAGGCAGAAGCTTTTAAATCCAAGAAGATATGTAAATCACTTAAGATTTGTGGACTGGGGCTCGGTATCCTGGCCTTAACTCTAATTGTCCTGTTTTGGGGGAGCAAGCACTTCTGGCCAGAGGCACCCAAGAAAGTAAGTAAAGTAAATGCACATTGTTACCCGGTGCTTTTATTTTTAGTTTGATTAAACTTACCTAGCAGTTGATATGTACATTACTCTGAAAACAACAAAAAAAAATCATTAATTCTCCTGTGCTAATTTTCTGGCCATATGAAAAACTGAACTAAGATTTTTCTCTTTTATTTATTGATTTTAGTAAGGGGAAAAAACCCTTTATTTTGGTTTGTAATTCTATGATGTAGATTTCTTAATTCTTTTATAATGCTTGGCTTTAAGGAGTTAAGTCTCCAAAAATCAAGTTTTTTTTTTTCCTGTAAGGAAAAAATGCTTTCCATTTTTTTGAATATCTAGGCTAAAACTGATGGAAAAGTAATTACACCATCACATAAGGAGAAACCACCAGAAATGGCAGCAAAGGATTTTCAGGGATTATGTTTCCGACTTCATGCATCTGCTGCGAGAACAGGCAACAAGCTTTTTCAGAAGGAGTAATTCTCATACCTGAGCTCACATTTATTTCTGATATTAAAAATATTACAGCTTTTCAGCTCCTCCCCAGCCACAATCCTCCCTATCCTACACTGAGCTAGTGATGCCACCGAGCAGAAGCAAGCAACAGCAAGTCATTAATCACAGATATCTGAGAAAGCTCCTGGGGTCATGTGGTGAGGCTTGGTTGGCCACTGTAGTTTGTGTTAGTTATTGTTATTCTTGGGTTCACATGCAACGGACAAGTTTAGATGTGACCCAAATAAAAATGTAGTCCTTTCATGCTAATTATTTCTATTTTTAAAAGAATTAATACATATACAACCTATAAAGTATGAAGATGCTTTCTGGCTTTGTGATTTTCTGTGGCTGCCGCTGTTGCTGCTGCTGCTAATTTGTTGTCGCAAGTTGTTCATTTTTTACTCGGCAACAGATGTAAAAGGAAAAAGCCCCATCTTAGAAGGGAGGGTGCAACAAAAAGAAAATGGGTTTCCATGGACCACTAAGAGCCAAAGAAACAATAGGAGTAGGGGAGAAAGAATGCGAGTTAACAGGCAGAGGAGGAGAAGTAGACAATGAATTGGCTAAGGGTCAAAAGAAAAGAGACACGCAGCACAGCTACCCTTGGGTTTTTTCACCCCTGCTACCATTCTGGCATCAAGGAATGTTTTATCAAGTTTAACTCGGGGTGAACAAATCACCCTGCTTTCTTTGTTTGCCTTTGTCCCAGAGAGGATTTCAGGCATCGCCCAATTCCTACAGTCAGCACCATAAACTCCCTCCCCGATTTCTAAACGACTTAACCTTCAGATATCTTTCTGGAGAAACCACCTACGTTCAGGCTAGCAGAGTATGAGAAGCAATCAAGACACAAAGGAAATAGCAAATAGGAGAAGCAAAATGCATTCTGATACAGTCCCGTTGCTGCTTAAGTGACCACCCACGTGAGCATACTGCCCCACAAATGGGCTTTTTGTTTTTGTTTCTGTTTTGTTTTGCTGCGGTGCCAGGGATCCTACTCAGGGCTGTCCCACAAGTTGAATGTTGGATCCTCTTGAAAGCTTTCCACGAGTTAGAGGACCACAAATCCTTTTGTTCCTCATGGCTACAATATTCCTAACTGAATGTGGTAGGTAGCTAATCCTCTTAATCATTCATAGATACCCGCTTAAATAGAGAATGGCATGGCCTTTGTTGCTTAATTTAGTCATTGGAATGATGCTTGAAAACCATTCTGAAAGGATTTCTGTACTTTCTAAAGTTACGGTGCTATTTGCTTCAAGGCAGCTATAAATGACTAGACAATAAAGACTTTGCCTTTATCTTGTAAGTTTCTAAACTTTCCAGCATAGTTCGTGGTCTCTGACTCCTGTTATATCACCTTTACTTCCCATTCCAATTCTATTTTAAATTAATTTTAACAGCAACTTTGGGATTGTCCAAACCAAAAGTAAAATTTGGTGCATACATAGAAAAGGTGAGGTATTCTATTGAGTAAACTTTATCAAAAATCAAATTTCTCATGAAATAATTCATTTGGGGATATAATTTTAACAAAAGAACTCTCTGAAAGAAAGCAGCTATTACCAAGCAATTCAGATAAAAACAATAGATGTCTCCTTGGGCAAGTTTTTTCCATTATAAGCAGTTTGTTTTCCATTTCCAATGAGGAGCAGTAATTTATTGTATTTGACACGTAAGTTCTGGATTTCCCACAAGATCAGGTTGGGTTTAGGGTAAATTAGGAGACGATGTGGAGATGTAGATGCTTTCCTCAGTCCACTACTACCCTCAAGATCCCAGACCCAGGAGCCTGGGAGGCCATTCCTGTTCTCAACAGCTAAGACTACAAATATGACTTAGGAAGGCAAGAAAGAGATGAGTAGTCAGATTTGTCTTGGAAGAAAATTTGCAGGAAAAAAAAAACAATCTAGGCATCTTGCACAAATTTAATAATCTCCCCCTTAAAAGCATGGCCTCTGAAGAAATAATTACAAGATTAAAATCCAGGCTTTTCTGGATTTTCCTATATATATCTATGGAATTTAGTGGGAATACAGGGCCTTTGGAAGAAAGAGTGACTGACACTACTGTACTTATTGATGGCGATAATTTCTTGTTGTCCCGGGACTTCCTCCAAACTCTCAGTGTTTGCTCCTCCAGCCCACACCAAACGTCCTTTATACTTTGTTTTTCATTATCTGTTTATAATAAGCAGTATTTATTTTATATCTTACATCTGGTGGTGAAACTTGCATGCTAGTAATTCTTTCCCTTCCTCCCATCATGGTGTGTACAAAAGATCTAGATCTCTGATCCCACAGGAAAAATAAGCTATTTTTGTCTCCTCGCATACTTCAAACCTGAATGTGTGTGCACATGGGCACAGGTGTGCATGCACACACACATACATCCCAGAGAGAAAAAAATCAGAATACCGTGAAACAAGGAAAACCAACTCTGTGCCAGCTTCTGTTCTTCCAAGCCCCAGATACTCGGAGCCACAGCCATACTGAAGCAACTTCAGGCAGATGGCAGCCAGTTCCATAGGCTTTGGACTCAGCTTTCTTAACCAAGCCATAGACTTAATTTAGTCTCCAAGATTTAGAGGGAATATCACATTGAGGCTCCACTCCAGGCAGTGACTGCCCTGGGAGCCTTGACTCAGATTCAGCAGAGAAACATTCTTCCTTAGAGCTCCCTGTACTTCACATTTAACTTGAAATAATTAAAAGTCAACTCCCTGGCTAATTGATGCAACATGGAGAAAATAAATTAGAAAAGGCCCAACCCTCAAACCAGGCATTTATAACATGGTGCAGATTTTTTAGCCCATTCCTCTAATACTTTGTGCCTGTGTCAGAAGACTAAAACATCATATACATGTGACATTATATACATGTTCCTGACACATAATGGAAAGGGGGCCCTTCCTGCCAAACTGTCTAGTGACTTTACAGTTGTTTGGAAGTCATCAGATCCATACCACAGACTCCTGGAGATGTTCTCTTAACTTCTACCTACTACCAGTATGAGATGAGGGGTGACGAGAGGATAGTGAAAGCAGGTGATTTTCTGCCCTCCCCACCCTCACCTCAACTGCATAGGATCATTAACACAGCCTCATCTAGACATTCCAACCTAACAGCAGTCTATGCTGAAGACCTTCCACACAGAAGAGGTACTTTCTTGTGGAGTCTGAGGCCAGCTTTCTTTTTGTGTATTTTTCTAGTACCAGCATTAACCCAAGACCAACTTTCTTTAGTCATCTTCAGGCACATGAGGGAGAAAACTGCCTCCTCTAGGCTCCCGGGCTCTCATACTCAACAGTCTGGTGAGTGGAGTGTGGAACCGAAGAAACGTTTCTACCCTTAAGTAAAAAGTTGCAGCTTCAGGGAGAATCTCTTTAGCCAGGGAACTGAGCTTCACCAGATGGTGCCACATAGGCACTTTTGAAAAGAGGGCTTTTCTTCATTTTCCTTTTCTCTTAAAAATAATGCAAAATCCAACTCCACCCTTGCACAACAACTCTCACTGAGCTCATACTTGCTCTGGTCTACTCAGAGACAGCTCTTACCAGTTACAGGAAGCCAGAATCAGACTGAGATGGGCAAATTCTTATTCCTCATTCTCCTAAGGTAGCATTTACATGACAGCAGCAAAGAGAGCCAGAAATCTGTCCCTGACTGGCTGCAAGTGGAAATGAAACCATGGGGAAAGTAGTCCAGGTGATCAACCAGTAGTTGCCGTCCAGTGATGCACCTAACAGACAGCAGTCTAAATTGAGCAGTATTAATTTTGCCAGTCATTCAACATCACAGCTAGAAAGGGATGGGCTAAAAGTAAGAGCCGAGCTCTCGGAGACAATATGTGGCTTGTTCAAAGTCACAATCATGTAAGTGGCTGAGCTAAGATTGGGAGTTAAACTTAATCTAAGAATTCTTTCCATTGTTTTTCAGCTGCACGTAAGAACTAGGGGTGGAGATTGTGGGTAGGGAAATTTTCCCAGCTTGCTTAAGTCTGTAGATGAAAAAAAGATGTTTTTTCTTGTTGAAAAAGAGGAATGTCTGGCTGCTTATGCCAATATTTTTAAGGCTGAGAACTGTGATTGAAGACGCAGAAAGCCAGTTTTGCATAAGAAACAATCTGTTTGCTCTGTGTTGGTGAAGCAATATCCAGAGGCCCTTTAATTCCTACAGGCTGGGTCAGTAACAATATGGTATAGTGACTCCTTCCAGGCTAACACTCGCAAGCCAGCTATTCTGAGCATGTATTTCACCTTTGGAGCGCACACCTCATAAACAGACAGTAAAGGATGGACGTGGAAAAAAGAGCAGCTAGATTAATCATAGGCTTCAAAAAACAAACGTAAGCCAAATGTCCTCAAATCCCTGTCAGAACAGGCGAAAGCCACTTGCCCACAAAACAAATCTATCATCACACTGAGGTCTGAGAGAGCTTTAATCTTTATAAAAGCATTTGTTTTCTGATCTCAGATGCTGTCATGAACTGAGGCAAGAGGACAGAGGTAACCGTGAAGGGGACGTTAAGGCTCATTTTAGCCTGAGTGGAGGATTTAACTAGACTGAGAATTGAACTCCCAGGCAGGGAAGAGAAACGGGTGTGTCTTGTCTTCCTATGTTGCCACTGCCTTCTTCTTACAAACTGCCTACGTTTAACCATACACATAACCATTTCTCTCTTGTTTTATATTTCGTGCCTTCGGCATCCCTGTTCTACGGCAACACTCTGGCCCTCAGAGTTAAGGCCAGCCTTACGTGTGAGTGGAGCAAGAGCTCAGTTGAACTGTGCTGAAAGATGCCTATATTTCTGAATACCTCTGGTTCCTCATGTCACCGTGCCTACGATTGTAGGCACTACAATCACTAGTATTCCATTTCTCTGAGTGAAGTATTGCACTCAACTTTTTAAGCTAACATTGATTGCTAACACTTAAATGTGAAATTATTTGTCAGATTGATTAAGTACATGTGACCCCTGGATGTCTAGACAGGAGACAGCGAGATGGAGATGAGAAGAGCCTGGACAAAAGCTGAAACGGTGTAGCGTGAACAGGATACCAAAAAATACCAGAAAAAGGGAAGCACTGGATATTAACTTTTCCTACTTGCCAGTTTGGCTAGAGTGTACTTTTTCCCCACATGCTTGTCCTTCTTAGAGTAAAGGAGGGTTGGGATAGAGTCTTAGATGAGCTTATACCCACTCACATCTCTCCCAAGCTTGTCATCCTGTCTCTGCTTTAGTTTGTTCCTGGAGAGGACAAAGTTATTTATTCTTTCATCTTCAGAAAGACTCTCAACTCTGAGCCAGACAGCTTAGTAGAGAGCAAAGTATTTCTGATGCCAAAGGCATGAGCTCAGTCTTCATATGAGCCAGTAAAGCTTGCAGAGCCATTACCCCAGCAATGTGCTCCACGGGGACCGGAGCTAGACAGTGTGTCTGGATTTGTCCAAACCATCCCAACACATTCCAAAGTGAACCACTGGCATCATCTTTCTAGACAAAGGACAGTCTGTACCAAAAGAACACCTTTGATAGTACAATTCCGTCTGGGTAAATATAAAGCTTCCTACTTTTGTCTCCCACCAAGGATCGCATGTAAATGAAATCATTCTGATCCTGCTCAGTTTAGCAACCTGCCATTTCTAAGATAAAAACCAGCAAGCTGCTTAACGGATACAATCAGAACGGGCTACTTCTTCACAGAAAAAAAAAAAAAAAAAAAAACTTGGAGGAATGTTGAAAACAGTCAGGATCTGCTGAGTAGAGCATTTTCCAGTAGTTTTTCATCTAACAAGGTGTCCAAGTCAAGTAAAGTACATTGCCAACAGCACAGGAAAACTCATTCCACAGAAGTCCTGAAATTTTAAATGTCACCAGTAGTCTTCAAGCAATGATTGAAAATACAGCCTGTATTTTCTCTTTTGCCCGGATGGGCAGCAGTCCAATATCCTCTAGTCTCTAACCTAATTTTTCCAAACACTAATATATCAGTGCTGTACAATGACAAAAAACCCTCCACCCCAGCCCCAATGCCTAATAGTGTCAACATTTGTCTAAATAGTGGATATTACTTCGAAGGAATTGCCCCCTATTGGGAGAACTTCTAAGATTGGTTCTAAAGTGGATGCCTCTGTCCTCCACTTAGATCAGACCAGCTAAGACCTCAGTTTGTCACCATGGTAGAAGCTTTTCTTCTCCAGCTGGCTGCAAAGTGAAGACTGGGGACTTACAAGTTGAAGCAAATTGTAAGCCAAAGGAATTCGCTACCTGTCACAAACCAGGCCAGACTTCCTGAGTTAACTCTGCATAAGCTGGAGGGTGCTAGCTACTGTTTTTCATCTCTTTTAAAATGATCTCTTAAAAGGCCTTGCCAATGTTCAAAATCTTTTTTTACTTAGGAAGATAGGATGTGCCACGCATAGGAAATACTTAACAATTTCTTAACTGCCAACCACTTCTAAGGCGCTGCAGGGCTACAAAGAGGTAATGACTTTGTCTCTGTTTTTCTATTCAGCAGCCACATTAGATTTTTCATGCTTGAGGTAACGTTTGCTTCTACAAACCCTTCCAACTTGTTTTTCTACTTGACTTGGGGAAATTCTGAGCAAGTTAAACTAATATGCTGTCACCAACATCAACAGATACTAAAACAACCCAACCCAGAGCAAGTTCTAGAAGGCTGACTCTGGGAACTGTATCATTAGAAAGCAACGCTGGCTCCGAAGACAACTTGCTTTTTCAGGTTTTTTGTTTTTAACCTTTTTTCCTAAAGACAAGTGAACATAAGCATACTTGAAGACCTCCTAACAACTGAAAGAAGGCAGACATCCAAATGTCAAATATAAGCTATGTGTTTACTCTTAAATATTATGGAATGGTCCTCTTGTTCTTAGGAAGAGAACTATCTCTTCTAGAGGGCAGAAGAAAGTCTGGAGTTTTGTTTCAGCCACTCAAGAAAGAACTGATAAGCAACCTGTCCAGGGCACTCCTCTTGAGAGATTCTCTGTCACTTAATGCATGACACTTGACACAGCTACTAAATTTTTTATATACCAGACAATCTAGAGAACTTGAAGACAATGTAGTAAAATTTAGGGGAAAAAATCCAGGAATAAGCAATGCATTTGGTTAGCCTATAAAATAGAATGCCGAGGAAATGTAATAGTGTCTTCTGGAATCTAAAGGGCAAAAGGAAGCAAATGAGGACAGGGTAAAACTATTGCCTAATACTAGCCGAGGAGAACATCTTTAAATTCTCAAATCTGTTTGGGCAATATTAAAGCCCTCTAGAGATAAGGAGATAGGAATGTGTAACCTTTCTAGACATGTTCAAATCTTTTTCTTGGTACTAGTGAATTTCATGGAGAGAAAGGGTATGAGGGAGTGATCACAGAGCATTCAGAAAAGGAAGTGGTAGCATCAGAAACAGCATAGGTTGCAGGTGATCTTTTGGCTTAACACAAGGGGAAGATACCTAGGCTGGTATGCAGAATGTCACTTGCTATTTAGTAAGAACTGCCAGGAAAACTGCAGGAGTTCTTAGTAATTAGCTTTGTGACTTGGATTGATCATAAAATACTTGCTCTGTAAAGATCTTCACATTATTCCCAGTGCAAAAAAGAAAAAAAAAAACCATCTCATTTGGATCTCAAGTTTCAGAGAATTTCCAGTGGCAACCTGAGATAGCACCTTACCGCAAAGCCTATAGAGAGAGAAGGTGTCCCAGATATTACACAATTGAGGTATTTCACGAAGGAGCACATGAGTATTTCATAGTTCATTGGTCTCTGTTCTCCTAGACCTATGACATGGAGCATACTTTCTACAGCAATGGAGAAAAGAGGAAGATTTACATGGAAATTGATCCCATGACCAGGACTGAAATTTTCAGAAGTGGAAATGGCACTGATGAAACATTGGAAGTACATGACTTCAAAAATGTGAGTTGGAAGTTTTTTCCCAAAAAATTTCTACTGAAAATATTAAATCAGTGGAGTTAAATTCAAAATAACCTTTAACCTCTATTTAATTCATAAAATGAATCTTTCCCATTGAATTCAAATTTTGTTAGTCTGGGGCCACAAGCAATCATGCAGCTCATTAATTGTCGTATTTCGGGAAATGTTACTATTGTTTTGTCTATTTTGTAGGGATTCACTGGCATCTACTTTGTAGGTCTTCAAAAATGCTTTATCAAAACTCAGATTAAAGTGATTCCTGAATTTTCTGAACCGGAAGAGGAAATAGATGCGGTATGTAAGAATAATACTACTAATTGTAAGAGGTATCATGTACAGGCTGATAACCATGTGCCCAATATTGTATTAAATAGTATAATTTCATCTGACTCTCAACCCTATAGATGGGCACTATTATGATCCCCTTTTCAGATACAGAAAGTAGGACTCAGAACAAAAAATGACTTGCCCAAGAGCACACATGGTGAATAGCAGATTGGAGACGTGAACTCTGGCCTTTTAACGAACTAAATCTTTGATTTTGGGGGGCTAGCACTATTTTTGTACCTGGATACTCAACAGCATTGTGTACATTTTCTCCCAAAACAATGATTTCTAGTAAGGAGGATGAGCCAGAGGACAAAAATCAACATTGCCTAAGATAAAAATCTCTAAAATAGTAAGTCCCAAAGCCACCTGCAGTTCTGTCGCTCTTGTCACACTCCAACATTCAGCTATTTTAAAATTTTCAGTTTATTCACCTTACCATTTTAGGCTGGCTGCTAATGGAATAGTCCACGTTATTTCTCACTAAGAAAGCAAAAGCAAAGAAGGTGAGAACTTGAGTGTGATATGAATTCTCTGGAAACACTGCTAGACTCAGACGAGGGAAACTGCAGTGCTGGTGAATGGCCCCTAGGTCCCAGTGGGGGATGGGTCATTACTGTCTAAAATGTAATCCAACACACAGCCTTCAAGTCCCATTGTCTTTCCTTGACATCCTGTCCATAGTACGGAGCTGTCAGCAGGGGCGATGTGGTCCTCAGTGAAGGCGACATTGTGACACCATAACCCCCCTGTAGCAAGAAACAGAAAAAGCTGTTTTGATTTTGTTTTGGGTTGGTTTGCTTTGATTTAGTTCAGTGTTTAACTGGCAACTCTAAAATGGGACTATATCAATGACAGAGTGACCTCTCTATATACGGTGAAAATCACTTTTTCTTTTCTTTCTCACCTGATGTTCTTTACCCACCCAACTCTCTCCGTTTTAAATCTTACCAGGTATCTTCACTTTTTCCTTACCATTTAAAAAAAAAAAACACTATTTCTTCTCCTTACCCAAGTCTCACGATATCACTGAATCCTGCAGTATTCTTTCATGCTACTGGTCTCCTCAAGGTCAGGGAAATTACAGGCACTTGTTCCTACAGTTTCAAGAAAATATCACCCAAAATTATGTTTCATTTTCAAAGTCTCTGGTAGTAATAGATTTTGTAGTTTTTTTTTTTTAATTATGCTTAAGTTAAATGTTCCCAAAAAAGAGATAAACTGCCACACTATTAGGAATGACTGTGGAAGGCAATGATAAGTTGAAAGAAGAATCAACAGAGTGAAACACCTGCTATATGCAATATCATGTGGCGATCTTTACAGAAAACAATGAAGAAGTTGAGCTTGACCAGCTAGCAATTAAAGCTTAAAATGATAAGAAAAAGATGAAGCCAAAACTCCATAATGCCCCATTTGAGCCCTCACTTATTTCTCAGTTAATTCTGCTGAATCATTTAAATAACACAAGTATTTTTTTAATGAAGAAAACTACAGCAGCTTTAAGAAAATTCTATTTTTTATATTCATGCTATGGGTTTTCATAAGACAAATTCGTGGTCCTGAATGACCAAAACCCTCTTATCCTACCCTTCCCTCGCATCTGTATCCATGGTATATGCCTGCTCAACATACAGAGCAAGTAAAACAATCCTGACTTTCCTAATAAAGGTGGTCAGCACATCACCCTCATTTTGTACAATCCCTTTCAATGCACTCCACAGGATTTACAGATTCAAGAGTAAGTCATGAGTGAGTTGGAGAAAAATTATACAAAGGCATAGTCAGAGAATAAATAAAAATATGGCTATCATAAAGCTAGAAAGAAATACAAGAGGGAAAAAAAGCTTTATCAAGGATGGGGAGGGTGATATTGAAGCCTTAATGACAAATGAGTAAAAATTCAGCATAAAAAATATAAGAAAACTATTTCCAACACTAGAAACACTAGAAGATACTATTCTTTATAACATTACAAAAGCTTCATGAAACAAAAACACTCTGAAGTAAACTCTAAGCATCTAGATTGAGCAACAGTCTTCTGTACTACGAGTTCTCATTAACACAAAATCACATAAAACCAATATGTTAGGTTCAGAAGTTATTTACTTATATCACTAATTTGGATTATAGGAGATTTGTTCAGCTGAAGCCTAGAACAGAGTACATACCCCAACACCCATTTAAAAGAAAGAGGGCAAATGTAAATCACGCAGGGTTCCAGAAGCTCATACTAAAACATAATACACAGCCTAGGGAACATACAAAAAGTGGTGCAAAATCTTCCTCATTTTAAGTTGAAATAATAATGAAGAAAGTTTCTTTATCCTGTTACGTCAAAGAGGAAAGGATCAGTCGTTAATTTTTCCAAGGGCACCTACTATGTGTTAAGGTAGAAGGGTATTTCACCAACAGCTCTAGGGCTGAAATTATTACTCAAATTCAAAGCATAAACACCATGTTTCAATATCCCATTGTGTCTCATTCGTTTTCTTAACTTCTCTGCCAATACCCACCCTAAATTACCTTATTATTTCAGAATGAAGAAATTACCACAACTTTCTTTGAACAGTCAGTGATCTGGGTCCCCGCAGAAAAGCCTATCGAAAACCGAGATTTTCTTCAAAGTTCCAAAATTCTGGAGATTTGTGATAACGTGACTATGTATTGGATCAATCCCACTTTAATAGCAGGTAAAGCATCCTCTCCTCTTCCTGTTCTTCCTTCTAAAGACAGTAATAGGTTAATACTTCCAGCAATGAGAGACTACACCTCTAGAAAACAAATGATCAGCTTATACATTCTTGGATAAGACTATATGGTCACGGCCACTGAGGGGGGAATTTTTCACAGCCAAGTTTATAAATAAGATAAATTAATTCTGACAGGCTTTTAAATATCTCAGTAAAAGCAGCACCACCATAATGCAACTAATGATAGCCAAGAAAGCTAATCTATCTTTCTTTTACATCTATATTCATTGCAGTAGGAATACCACACTACTGCTCAAACTACTGTGGGCCCAGCCCAAGACTAAAGAATAGCCAAGCAATGTTCTGTCGTCTCGAGGCTTCTCTGTGTCAAATGGTGGCACACTTCCCAGAAGATGGGACAGTCATTGCGGTGCACACTTTTTGTGGCTGTTTCAACAACCACTATAAAAGTAATTGAGGGCTAGAGGTCTAGAATAGAGAAATCTAGCACTCAACTTTTAATCAGTCCAGAGAGGTCCCGAGACATTGTGCTTTGTCTGGCTAACACAGACTTTGGGCCTCTCCCGTTTTGTACAGCATGTATTACTCAAGCGAGGACATGCCCACCTATGCTTACATCTACTGAGGTGTTTGAATGTTTTTAAAAAGTAACTAAATGTAATGTGGTAGTCTGGACTGGAAGCTGAAACCAAAAAAGAATATTAGTACAAATACAGGTAAAACCTTAATACAGTTTAGTTACTAGTATTGTACCAATGGTACTGTCTTAGTTTGGGTCCTTGTAAACATAGCTATGCAAGATAACATAGGAAAGACTGGGTAAACGATATGTGAGAGTTCATTTCAACTCTTCCATAAATATAATATTATTTCTAAATAGGAAACTTTTTAAATTTAAGACAGAAAAGAGGAAGGAAGAGGTGGACAAACAGGGTGACTGGGCTACTGAGGAATAATCTGGGGGCACTAAATCATTCTTTGAGACACGGAAAACTCTTTATTCAGTTTTTAATATGGTATACTAACAAGGCAATGTGGTAAATGTTTGATGGCAACCAAGCAAAGAAGGTTGTGCATGTGGGAATAGTGAGCTTTTTTTCTGGAAAATGCTTGAGACATCAGTTGAAGGAGTTTGGAAAAGCAATTCACACATGCCTAAATGATGCCAGTCTGAAGATAAAATACAAATATTCCGAACAATATTTTCTTAAACACTTCTTTCAGAAACACTTGTTAGGGCTGGAGGAATAGCTCAGCAGTCAGTGTTTCTCTAGCGAGTGTGAAGCCCAGAGCTTAATTCCCCAACACTGCATAAACCCGGTGGTGTGATGCATGCCTGTAGTCCCAGCCCTCAAGAGGCTGAGGCAGGAGGATTGCTGTGAGTTTAGGACCAACCTGGGCAACAGAGTGAGACCCTGTCTCAAAACAAAAAAAGAAAAAGAAGCAGAAACACTTGTAAGGCAATCGCATTACCGCCTTGTATTTATTGTCTTAGTTTCTGAGTTACAAGACTTTGAGGAAGATGGCGAAGATCTTCACTTTCCTGCCAATGGAAAAAAAGATATTGAACAAAATGAGCAGTGGGTGGTCCCTCAAGTGAAGGTGGAGAAAATCCGTCACACCAGACAAGCAAGTGAGGAAGAACTTCCAATAAATGACTATGTGAGTTATGTTCATCTTCCTCTTCTTAGAGGAGAAACAAAAAGCCTTTGCAAAACTTACTAATCTTCAGATTACTCATAATTGGAAGAATGCTCACTATTTTAATAAACAAATGGGTAAGAAACTTGAAATCTCCAGGAGTCTTATGTAAAACCAATCTTGATCTCTATTAATGCATCTTTATGATAAGTTAAGAAATTTAGTTTCTCACCTTGTCTTGGTTGCTGGGACCTCTTCCTGGTGAACTTTCTCCTCCAACACCATCTCCTTCTTCTTTCAGACTGAAAATGGAGTAGAATTTGATCCCATGCTGGATGAGAGAGGATATTGTTGTATATACTGCCGTCGAGGGAACCGCTACTGTCGCCGTGTCTGTGAACCTTTATTAGGTTATTATCCATATCCGTATTGCTATCAAGGAGGACGAGTCATCTGTCGTGTGATCATGCCCTGTAATTGGTGGGTGGCCCGTATGCTGGGGAGAGTCTAATAAGAAGTGTGAGCTCAAACACTCAACTTTCTATCTGCCAACATATACAAGGTGGCATGCTATCCGATGAATTTCTGCCTGTGAGGCATTTAGTTTCTGGTAGCCAATACTCCCGAATTACTTGTAGGTAACCCCTCCCCTCGTGTTCTAATAAATTTTTACATCATCATCAATGGCTTGATCGCTGCTGAACATGCTGGGTAAGTGCTTGCTAAGAAAAGTCCTTGTAAATGAAATGGAGTAGACCTGTCTACTGGGAATGGCAACAATGGAAGTTTGCACTTCATCATCAGGTTTGGGAGTTGAAAAGGGTAAAAGATAACATTTCAAATCCCATATTTTATTCTACTAGATTGAGAAAGTGGAAGTAGTAGAATGATGATAAAATGTCTCCGAAAGTGATGAATTACAACATACCCTTTTGTACATAGCCTCACGTTTAATTATCTGAAAAATACACTGTACACTTGCTTCAGTATCTATTAAACCACTAGACAGGCAGTGAATCACAGTGAGACAACATGAAATATGCTAAGCACACAGACTCAGCAAAGGAGAAAGCCAATTTAGCAAAAAGAGTCCCAGGCTCCCCTCCTGTAAACAAGAATTCAACTTTGGACAGATTCAACATTTTCTAATCTTCATGTCTGCCTTCTCTTTCAATCAATGCCTGGTTATGCAACTTTCCAAGGCAATTATCTAAAATGCGGGAACCCATAAATATCATTCACAGAAACAGGCAGGATAGGAAGTTACTGAGATGGAGATGCAAATACGATCTTCCCTCCCAAACCACAGAGAAATGGTAGTATGCCACTTTCTTGAAGGCAGTATATGAATACTTCCCATTCACCTTCTATCTTGCTTGAAAAATGAGCAGGAAGCAAAAAGGAAAGGGAAAGAATTTCTTAATGGGCCATGTTAACCATGGTGTCCCAGCCAGGTCAAGTTTCAAAGTTTATGCTCTAGCAATCTCTCACTCCTATTTTCATTTGAAGATAGCTGCAAACTTCAAAGTTACTGTGTTTTGAAAAACTTGACTATATCTTTCCATTAGAAATGTACTTTCCAATAACATTCTCATCAAGATGCCTGTGGGCATGTAATCATTTCTCCTCACTTAACAGTTGAGAAAACATAGAAACGGATTTGCCTCAGGTGGAGTTAAGATTAGCAAGTCAAACTGGGTGTGTTGGCACACACCTGTGATCCCAGAACTCAAGTATGAGCCCAGCATGGAGAACTTAGCAACTTAGAAAGATGGCGTCTCAAAATAAAAAAAGGGAAAACAAAAAGACTCGGAATGCAGTTCGGGGAGAAGGCTCTGGGTTCAGTCCCCAGTATTCTTAAAAAGAGAAAAGAAGAGAAAAGCAAAGAAAAGAACAGCAGCAACGATAAAGATTAGCCAGTCATTGATGGTTAGCATACATACCAAAGTTGGAATGCTAATTGTTACAGAATAAGGCACAATAAAACGTATTCAACGATGTATAACATTGAAAATATTTTCTTTTATCCTGATGATTTAGGAAACATCTGATTATTCTGCGGTGCTTAGATTATCCCATCCAGTAATAATTTACAGTTGAAATTTAAAAATGCAAAATATAAGATTAATTTGAGGTTATATGAACTTTGTGATTTTCTTTATCATTGTTTTAAAGTAAATCATTTTAATACTATTTTTAAAGATCAGCCAATAATTATAAACTCCTGACACACTCAAATGTGTGCAGTCTGTAGTATCCAATATGGACCAGTCTCATGCCAAATGCTTCTAACTTTCATTCCTAACTTAAGCTTATAGTCCAGGTCATAGTTTACTTCTTGGCTCAGCTGTTACAACTTTCTCCATGCTGAAAATCCCAGGTTGCAGATTAAAACTAACATAAATGCTTTCACTAAGGCTTATTTTCCATTCAAAGAGTTTATTAATGTCATTCTCTTCCTGAGAGCCAAATAGCTACTTAACTGCATTAGAGTTCAGGTCTCACTTGCATTCAAAACACCCGTAACCAAATCAGTCCCAGCTCTCACCTCCTGGCCTTTTTTATCCCACTGTCTTACCCACAAGGTTGGCTTTTCCCAGGCACCTTAGCTTCATGCTCTGTATGTTCAGGGGACCATCGCCTGTTACAGAGTTGTTTTCAATAATGTTTAAAATCCCAGCTTCCCCTTACCTAAACGTGAATCTAAATCTTCCCTACTTCTTTCTGTGCCTGAATAGTTAGTATCATTGCATGAATATGCTTTATAAATATGATTTGGATGTGCAGGTTCTAAAACAAAACAAGACCGGGCCATCATGTAACCATTTCGCTCTGCGAGGACCTAGTAAATTATGTAAAGCATATAGGTGGCCTTCACATGTGTTTCTGTTGAAGGCAATAGGAAAGGAGAGGGGTAAGAAGGAAGAAGAAAAGAAGGTCGTAACGGAGGAAGAAAAAGAGATCATAAAGGAGCAGAGCTACAAAGCCCTTCAGACCATTAGCTCAAAAAGCTGGCCTTGAGTTGGGTTCAAACTGGGGATGAAATTTCTTATCTTACTTAAGCTATGCTTATATTTTTCATCCTTTGACAATTTCTACAAGAGTGAGGAAGCCCTCTAATCCCAGAACGATCAATAGTACCGGAAGGCTGCTCATAGCTCAATGGTCTATTTCCATTACGCCAAAGCAGGCTTTCTGCATTCTCTTCTCAACTTACAGTGATTCTAAGCATAAAAGGGATAACTGAAAAAAAGCATATCTGCTGTGAAATCACAATAAATATCACATTATCTTTTAAATTTGGGGGGGGGGGTCTAAATTCCACCCAAAGAAAGTCAGGTAGGCAAGGCAGTCCACTGCTCCCGCATAGCATAAGGGCACTGCATTAGTGGGCTCAGCGCCTTCGTACCCACCTAAAATGGCTCTTTGGCAGAACTAGGGGCAAAGGAAATCTATTTTAAGTCTTTATATATAAGGCTCACTGTCTTGCTGAGTCCAAAACTGTCACTTAGGCTCCTAAAGTCTAACGCTGAAAGCTTACTGAGATAAATATGGACCTTCTCATTCAGGCTGTCAGGAAATGCGTGGAGCTATTTTATTTATACCCTTAAAAATGATTTCATTTTGGCTTTCCATTTTTGTAAAAGTTTCATCCTGGGCTTAATTTTGCTGACAGCATGCTGTTCCTTAACAAGAAAGAAAACTGGCTCCATATTAAAAGCCAGGTATGAATGTAGACACAAAAGATACTGTCCATGGCTTTCCAAGCCCCTGTCCCCATGTCTCCAGGGATATCTTTAATCAATTTGCATTAAAGCTACTTACCCAGTGACTACAATGATAATTTGTTTAAATCCATATTCAATTCTGATATTCGTCATTCAACGTATAGTCACTTGTTTTGATATTTTCATATTCATTGCTGCTTTGATAGTTGATTCCATTTACCTATCTTTTCTTCCAATCTCTTCTTACAATCTCACGTTTATTGTTTTTGCTAAAAGTGCTCAGAAAGAGAGGAGAGAGATTGAACCGATGAAATCAGATCAAGCCTCAACCAAAAAGCTGTCTCAATCAAAGTAAATACATAGCAACAAAAAATTCCAGCAATTCCATGGTGCTGATATAATCTGTGACAGTGATATTAATATGTTGCTTATATTTATGCTTCTCTACTGGAAGCTATCATTTGCCATACTAAGTTTTCCGCTGACAGCAGTATTTCTGTTTGTCTTACTTACTGAGATGCTGGCTACTCACCACAATTCAGGCTTATAAGCATATCAGCCATCAGCGAGCCAAGAGCAGACGACATCTGCTAAGGGCAAGGGCTTTAGAGTGCAGGCCCTGGGCATGGCTGAGCTGCTGAAACAGAAAGCAGTAATGGGGCCACCTAGGAATAGAGCCGATTTATTTTGCAAAGGAGCCCATGTGACATGCTGATTCACAAATTCACTGTGTCCACTAAACTCTGTTCTTTGGACTAGGGCTTGTTTCTGATGCAGTGACACTTCTCTTACCATACGTATCTTAGTAACCCACTGTGATGTCAATCCGCATGTCCCCAGTAAGAGTTTTGATGTTTTGGTTATTCTAAATCATGTCATGTGAAATCAGAATGGTTTGTGGTTGACCTTTTTTTATTTCCTGTTCCTTTAAATTATTTCCTTCTTTTGAGAGTTTCTTCCTATGAGGGCATGTCACCCTCGGGTAACCATTAGACTAATATGATCATCAAGATACAAAGAATCTAGCACTCTACTAGACACTGTGACACAACATAGATCCATTTTGTTGTCCAGTCATTTACAAAGTATATAATGATAAGCTCTATACTCTCTAAACAACTGAAAAACACGAGACTGAATTTGTTCAGAAGAATTCAGGAAAGCAAGAATTCTTCATATGCTCTTAGACACCAAGTACTTTCCTATAGTAGCCAACGGTGGGTATTTTCTCAGAATCAGCTTACCATTTAAACGCTGACAGAGCTGCAAACCCTGATTGCCCCAAAATATTTATTTTATTGTATTCTTTAAATCAGGTTTAGGTGCATATAACAGAAAATCCCCCAAATTATGTAACTTAAACCAGGTAGAAGCGGGTGGTCCCAGTTGCCCCATCAATTGACCCACGTACCTCTCTTTTTGTCCAATCCTCTTAAACGTGTGGTCTGCGCCCTTGAGATCAACTCATGATTTGAGATAACTCTTTTTTTGAGACAGGGTCTCTCTTTGTAGTCCAGGCTGGTTCTGAGCTCACTATGTGGCCAAGGCTAGCCTCAAACACATGGCAATCCTCGTACCTCAGCCTACCGAGTGCAGGGATTACGGGCGTGCACCACCACGTCTAGTTTATGTGGTGCTGGGGAATCCAATCCAAGGTCTTGTGCTTGCTAGGTAAATACTATAACTGCTGAGCTATGTCTCCAGACCCAGATAATTCTTGTTCTAGCTATTATATCCAAATTCCAGATTGGCATAAGAAAGAAGCTAGCCAAGACAAAGGACCACCCTTCTCTTTCATGGAGACCACAGCTTACACATCTGAAGGCTGAATGTAGTCACGTGGCCAATATAGCTTTGAAGGAGACTGTTAATAGTCTTTATTCAGGGTGCTCTATCATCCCCAAATGAAATCCAGATTGTGTTAGTGAAGAAAAAGATGAGAAGACATATCACAGGAGGTAATGTCAACAATCTTGGCAATATTTAGTAACTTCTCACAGAGTCTAGAATCCCTCTGATATAAAAGTCATCCCTTTTATATCAAGTTTCTGCTCCCAAAATTTCTGTTAAATGCAAATATATTTCTTTGTAAGTGGTAAAACATTTACAAATTAAAACCCATTCACATATGATGGCAAATCACTCTGGGACATTAACTTTTCCTCTGAAAAATGAAACCAGAAGGGAATCAAAAACAAATAAGGAAAATTAGAAATAAATAACAGATATTTTTAAGTGAAAGTGTCTAGAAAACTTTGTGACACAAATCCATTACAAGTGGAAAGGTTGAGTATAAAAAGAGACAAAAAAAAAAAAAAACAATTTGGCCAACTTCTCACTTTTGTTGCAGATTGATCTCATGTGTCTAAAAAAAGCAATGGCATGCAATTATTACTGTTACAGGTTATACTTACAAACAATATATGAAATGGCAAACAATTCCATTCACTATTATCTTTTCCAAGATTTCTGTTGGTTTTTCATTTTTACCAGCAAAGACAGGATACTAAAAGATTTAGAGTTAATGGGCAAAAGGAGAGAGAGAGACAAAACACTCTAGAATAATCATTGTTCTTGCTACTGAATCAAAAGAGAGCACCATTTTGAAGGAAGTTATGGCAACAGGTTTTTCTTTGCAAAAATCTTTGTTAGATTTTCGAGTAAGGTCTTCATGAAATGATATTACTTATTAAAAAGATTTTTGTTTTGATAGAGTTGAATTGTCTGAAAAAATTCTGTATTGCAGGGAATCACAATGTTTCCGGCAGAGCAGAGCAAATTTCATGACATCACACACAGAAGAGATGTGACAGTCAGAGGCCAGAAATAAAAACAAGTTTTACTTTACTGACCCAGGAAAATTTTCCTTTTCTTTCAAGTAGCCAATAACCCACACACACGTTTCTAAATGTTCATTATTTTTGTACCATCAGTGGATCCTATCAGTCGATCCAATGAATATGGCTTTGGCGATATAAAAGACAACAACTAATTTGTAGATCAATCCCTAGAACATAAGCCTTTGTATTCAGGGTAACGATCACCAGAGAAAAAATGAAGAAAAATGCATTAATTTTAAACTTGTTTAGTTTTCAGAGACACTACCACCAGGGATTAAAAAATAAAGAAAAATGTATTAGTTTAAAACCTGTTTAGTTTTCAGGCCAATAAATACATACTGGTTACTTATAGTACATTCATTTTGGTCACTCGACAAATATTAACCAACAATTCTCAGTGGTTTGACCCAATATTACATCTACGCATTTTCAGAATAAAGCCTGTTTCAAGTACTAAGAAATTGCTTCAGAGAATTGTGTTCAGTTCAATTTTGTCTGAAACTTGTTTTTTCCCAGTGTCTATATTTTATTAATGAACTAATCCTTATCTTTGACTTCATAAAAATTATAAAGAAAACACCAAGATCGGCTCTCAGTTGAGGGTATTACTATGGCGGATTCAGATATTTTGACTTTGTGAAGCTGAAGCTGGAGGGGAAGGAGAGTTGACCCATGTTGTGGCTTTGTAACAAAGCCCTTACGCCCCTGCGCATTAAACTCGGGGCCTTCACAGTGAGCTACATCCCTGGCCCATTTTAAAGTTTTTGATTTTGAGATAGATTCCCACTAAATTGCTAAGTTGCTGAAGTTGTACTCAAAATTGTCATCTTCCTTTCTCAACCTCCCAGAGTTCTGGGATTCTTGGTGTGTACCAGTAGGGCTGGTCCGTCCAGGCTTTCCGGGTTTTAGATGATAATTAAGTGGTCAGAGAGAACTGAGAGAAAACACTACCACCCGCAGAAACTGAAATCTCAACCGCCAGCATTGGAATATTTCCCTCTTGGTGTCTAATTACACATGCCAGTGCACATTGTTTTCAACATCTCCTGAATTTCTGACGCATTTCCCCATTTTTCACGTGCTCTTCCAAAGCATGCAATTGGAGCCCACATCTGTTTTATTTCCTGGAGTGGTATATCAAAAACATCATATTCTCCACATATGAAGGTTTAAGTAAGTTTCATCCTACGTCATCTTTGACAAATGAGCATGTAGATGATGGTCGCCTCCCTCCCCACACAGACGTGATCCTTGTTACTTACTGTCCAACTGGGAAGGTAAGGTTTCCACACTAAAAGGGAGCAAAGACCATCTCAAATTTCTTCGTCATACAGAATTTAAGATCAACAGACAGACTGTGCTCTCTACTGGTAAAATCAGGAGCTACAGCCAGCATCAAAATTTATTTAGCAAAAGCCTGACAGAACTAGGAATGAGTAAAATGATGTAAATCTTCTTTACTGCACCCAGATATAGGATATCTTGCCATTCTGGTTCAAAAATTACAATATTTTTTAATAGCTTGAGGGCAGGAACGAGTAAAGTCAGAGTGACCCACGACCAACCTGAATATAATTCATATACAAGTACCATTTAACATCTTGTCAGTGTTAGGGCTGCTTCCTGTCTTCTGGCTAAACCACATCTGAATATGCAGGGTCTGGTGGTTCTCAAGCCGTAGTCAGCCTGAGAAGCTTTTGGAGTGTCTGTTTAAAAACATACAGTCTTAGATTTTGATCAAGAATTCTGATTCTGCAGCTTTGGGATGAAGCTCTGGGTTTTGCATATTACCAATTCTACCTTCTCGTGATTATCCTGATGTAGGTAACTCAAGGACACACTCTGAAAAGAAGTAATGTATTTTATGAAATACTGTGGTAGTAGAGTTTAAACAATTACTATTATCTCAGCAATAGCATCATCAGAACGATAATCTTTTAATAGAATTGAAGAAAGCTTTTGATTTGCTTGCTGTTATAACTGGCACCTCTTTGCTTCCACTGGTCTTGAGTGACTCCTGTTTGGTTCCTGGGGAAGAGAGTGCATTTTTAGTTAACAATAACATTAATGGCTAACATTTATCAGGTGTTTACTATTATCCCAATACTAGTTCTTTTTTATTGACTAATCTAATCCTTAAGCAAACCTGTGGGTGAGGTAGGAACTATTTTTATTTCAATTTTACAAGTGAGGAAACTGAGACATAGCTCAAGGTCACACATCCTGGGTGAACCAGAATATCAGAGTAGGCAGTCTAGCTTCACTGCCCAAGTGCTTAACTATTATGCAATACTTTCTACATTTCCAAGAGAAAATAACGCTCTTCTTGGTGGTTATATGATTTTTTGTTAAACTCTTTAAAATAAAATTATGAAGAGAAGAAGAGATAGTCCTTTTTCAGTGGATTGCTTGGTCAAAGTCAGTTTCCTGAATAGTGTATGATCATGGTAAGAGTCACTACAATGTTTTTAGTGCTTTTTGTGTTTCCTGCTAATTCATTGCCCCACTTAAGAGATTCTGGAACTAAGACATTAAAACAACTCTTCTAAATCACCAAAAATTCTATGATGGCAGCATATTAGGAAGGCCACTCATCTTCCCTCCTATTTCTCCCCCAGTTCCCGAGTCCTCCCCACTTGATACTTTTAAAGGCTGGCTTGATTTGAGGAACACAATATCCATAGTTTTAGAATGGCCACCTAGGGAGGATGTAAACAAATAAGCTATATATTAAGCAAATGGCATAGATTTTGAAACCCCTGTTAAACAACCAAAAGACAATAAACATAATTGAAAATATCAGCCTAGACAAAGAGGCGCTTTCCTCACCATCACCATAATAAATGTCACACTGCACTTTACCTGGCATTTAGGTATATCATATTTTCTACTGCAGACTTTCCATATCTTTCTTGTCTTTTTAACCTCTATTTAAATACCATTTTCTTCTCTATACCTCCCTCAAAAAAATGCTTTTAAAATAACTTAGCACAACAGTTTCCCCCCACTCCGGTCCTCTGCAATTTGTGAGCTCAAAACACGCAATTCTTTGTAGCTGAAACTGTAAAGAATAAATGTTATCAGTGCTACCAAATAGATCATGAGCTGTAAGTTCTATTCAGAGTTTATTAGACCCCCAGAGCAATTTATAAGGAGGTGCATTTTAGCTACAGTTAAATAAATCATACTTTATCCCCACTACATAAGATCAGCATAACATAGTATTTAAAAATGTCTTCAAATGGAATTGTTAAAGAAGGATGGAGCAGAAGTCAAGCTGGAAAATAGATTATAAAATGAAATAATAGCTAATCAGGCAGGACTTCTGGACTGGCAGATGGAAGACATCTGTAAATACGCTCCTCCATAAAGGCAACAAAAACAGAGGTGAAATTACAAAAACCAACCTTTTTTTAGAAATCTGGAAATTAACCAA
This sequence comes from Ctenodactylus gundi, assembly GCA_004027205.1. Taxonomy (NCBI): domain Eukaryota; kingdom Metazoa; phylum Chordata; class Mammalia; order Rodentia; family Ctenodactylidae; genus Ctenodactylus; species Ctenodactylus gundi. The sequence continues at coordinate 410,920 of PVKB01000410.1, read as the reverse complement.
AGGCCTAAAGCAATCTGAAGTGTCTTTATTAAAGAATAACCACCGAAACTCCGCAGGAACACTGTATAGCATTTTACCTTAGCCTACTCCCATGCCCCTCCCTCTAGTTCCACAGTCACTGAAAACCAGCAGACTCACAATCACAGTAGCTATGAAAAACAACAACTTTACAACCACCAGAAGGTGCAGACTGGGTTTGGAAGTCCTCAAAAAGTCTCAACTCAGGTAGGTCTAACTGCACAGTCCTATAGTCTCAGCACTCTGGGAGGCTGAGGCAGGAGGATCACAAGTTCCAGCCCAGCAGGGAACTCAGCAACTTAGTGAGACATTGTCTCAAAATCAGAATAAAAATGGGCTGGAGGAATACACTGTTGCAAAGGCCCTGAGTTCCATCCCCAGCGTACCGCCACTATTTTACTTGTCTCATGCCTCCATGGGAAAACCACATTTATGGAAGGTTTTTTTATTATCACTATTTGACCTAAATCAGATATTTCTCCATGAGAAGAGTCCTATTGGAAGTGCATTTGTCAAAAACTATCAGCTTTAGTTATTTAATATGACATGAGGTGACCAAAAGCATACAAGAATGTTCATAGGGGGTTTTAAAGAACTTGGTATACTTCTAGGGATCTAGAAGGCTACATGCATGTGGGAAGCTATCCACATGCCCGGGATAAACCTGAGAAAGCTAGAGTGACAGTAAGTAGAAGAAATATAAACTGCCTGTCTATATGTTGAAGGAATGTCTCAACTGGCACAGAGCCTCCTCCCTGAAGGCAAAAGGTAGAAAATTATTTTGAGACATTTAAGGAATTCCCAACAAATCATTAGCTTCTACTCTCCTAAGCAGTTTTACATTGCCTCATACTTCATAGATAATATAAATCTTAAAGAATCATTTTTGAAAAGTCATAAAATAACATCAAAGAAGAAAAATCAAAGGGCAATAACAGCAAATCCTGTGGAGGGGGTAGATGTGATCTTGAGTTGCCAAAGTATATTATCTATAATGCCTACTTTTCAATAGAAAATCGTAAGACAAATAAGGAAACAGAAAAGTATGGCCCATACACAGGAGGAAAAAGCAGTCAATAGAAATTTCCAAAAACTCTCAGACATGGATTTACTAGACAATAATTACAAGCAGCATTTAGACTATGTTCAGAGAATTAAAGGAAACCATGCATAAAGAAGTACAGAAAAGCATAGCAATATCTCACCAAATACAGAATGTCAATAAAATATAGTTTTTAGAAACCCAAAGAAAATGTTAAAGTTAAAAAACACAATAATGAAGACTTTACCAGAAGGGTTCAAGAGCAGATTTGAGCGGATAGAAAAAAAATAAAAATAAAAAACACAGAGATAAGTGAAGTGAGATTATCCAGTTTGCAAAACAGAAAGCAATAAGAATGAAGAAAATGAACAGAATTGCAAAGGTCTTAAGGATGCTATTATGCGCATCAGCAGGAGTTCCAAATAAAAGAAGAAAGAAGAATAAAGAAGTGGAAGAACTGAAGAGATAAAGGCCAAAAAGAGCTCACAAAATTTACAAAGAACATTTTTATTGAAGTTCTTTTTATTCCATTTTTAGTATGTATATGTGATACACAGTGGTTATGTTGACTTGAGAATTTCGTGCATATATGTGTCACATCAACATTACAGTCCTTTCTCCTCCCTCTTTTTGGCCCTCCTTCACCCCTGTGACTCTCAATATCACACCCATTTGTTGCTACAAAATGCCTGCATTCTGGGTTTCTCATATTGGAGAAACTGTACAATATTTACCCTTCTGAGTGTGAGTCATGTCACTAAGCATGATGCTCTCCATTTGTGTCCATTTCCCTACAAATGTCTCAAATCTATATGTCTTTGTGGAACAGTAATGTCCCATTGTGTGCATATACCACAGTTTTTTGTATCCATTGGTCTGTTGATGGGCATTTCAGCACCTTCCACAATTTAGCTATTATTACTTGTGCTGCAAGCATGAGCATACTTGTATTTCAATTATATGTTGCTTTTGGAAAGATACTCAGAAGAGGTACCACTGGATTGAATGAATATTTATTTTCAGCCCTTTGAGGAATCTCCATACTATTTTCCATGGTGTTTGTACCAGTTTAGAGTCCCCCCAGCAATGTGAAGTGTTTCTGTTGCCCTGCAACCTCCCCAGCATCTATTACTGTTAAAGTTCTTGGTATATGCCATTCTCGCTAGGGCAAGATGATATCTCAGTGCTGATTTGATTTGCATTTCTCTAATGGCTAAGGATGCTAAACATTTTTTTTTTCATGTATTTGCTAACCATTTAAACTTCTTCATCTGAGAACTACTCATTTCAGTTGCCCATTTTTAATTAGTTCTTTGATTTTTGAGGGATCTATCCTTCTTCAGTTCCTTGTATATTCTAGTTATCAACCTCAAGTACCATTAGCTACATGATCTTTCAAAAAGAGGCCAAAACCATAGACTTAGAAAGAGGATAGCCTCTTCAATAAATGATACTGGGAGAGTTGGCTATCCACATCCACAAAAATGAATTTAGACACACACCTATCACCAGGTACCAAAATCAAATCCAAGCGGATCAAAGACCTAGACACCAAAACTGAAACACTGAACCTTCTGGAGGACAAAATAAGCAAAACCCTTGAAGATGTGGACACGGGCCAGGATTTTCTTAATAGGATACTGTATGCAGAAGAAGTAGTTCCCAGAGTCAACAAATGAAATTATATTGAATTAAAAAGTTTCTACGTGGCAAAAGAAATTAACAGAGTGAGAGAGAATCAGCAGAAAGGAAAAAAAAAATGTACTGCCTATGAAGAACTTTGATTTTTATTTCCAAGAAGTTCAAGAAAGTCTAAGTAGAATAAACCCAAGTATACCTACACCCAGGCAGATAATAGTCATACTGTCGAAAGATGACAAAAAAAAAATAAAACTCTAAAATCAGCAAGAGAGAAGCAAGTCACCACAAATAAGGAATCTTCAGAAAGAGACCGACAGTGGATTTCTCATCAGAAACTACGGAGGCCAGCATGGATTGAGAGGACATGCTCAGAGTGCTGAAAGGAAAATAATTGTCAGTCAGGAGCTCCATATTTGAAAAAGTTATCTTTCAAATCTGAAAGAGAAATCAACACTTTTCCAAACAAAAATAAGCAAAACGAAAAGTAGTTCATTCTAGCAAACCAAATGTACAAGAAATATTAAAAGAAATCCTTTAATCTGAAATGATAGGAGTAAGTAGTAACTCAAAAACACATAAAGAAGCACCCATAACTTTAACTACTTCAATAAACGTAAAAGACAGTATAAATTTATTTTTGTAACTTCTGTCTTCTTTTACCTTATTTAAAGTAAATAAATAAATAAATCTTTGCAAAATTGTGTTGATGGAGAACAATAAAGATATAATTTCTTTGAAAATACTTTCAAAAATAAATGAAGAAATAGAGGTATACTGAAGCACAGGTTAGGTGTACCACTAAAATTAAGTTATTAATTTGACCTACATTATTTCAAGATGGTAATTAGTCGCTAGTGCAAATATTAAGAAAATAACTCAAAAGACAATGATAAGACAGACAACAAACTGACTACAACAAGGTAATTACAGTAACAATGAGAAAATACCTACTTATTACAAAAGAAGGATGAGAAGCTGTAAGACATACAGCAAAAAAGTAGCAAAACATCAAACGCCAGTTATTTATCAGTAATTAAATGTAAATGGAGTAAACTTTCCAAAGATAAAGACAGAGCAGTTGAAAAACAAACACAATTTAACCATCTACTCTATATAAGACCCACAGCTCATATTCAAATATCCGGATAGATTGAAAGCAAAAGAATAGAAAAATACACAAGTAGAACATACAGAAGATATTCAGACAGTAGCTAAAAGACCAGAGTAGCTGTACTAATACTGAACAAAATGGACTCTGCAGCAGGCATGCTTTATCTGTGGCCCTGGATAGCTAATAAAGTATACACTTTTAATCTTATTATGTGATTCTGAGTAATACTTTTATGAGTCATTTGCATGCTGATCAGGCACAGATACATAGGTGACGAAGGAACGCTGTACAGGGAAGGGCGCATTGCAGTGTCAACTCTGCCTCCTATGACTACCACACAGTCAAATAGAAATCTGCATGTGTCAGAAATTACATATGGTTGTTCAACTTGGTGACTAAAATAGAGTGCTTAGTAATAATAGTATTTCAACCTATCTACACATGTTTGTGCCTGTGGAGACAGGCATGTACTACTCTTAAGCAGAGATGTAAGCTTTCTTAGTTATTAAACTTGTGCATGTAAAAGAAATAATCAGCAAGGTGAAGAGACAACCACAGAGGGGGAATAGATACTCACCATTCACACTTCAAAGGATGAATATCTAGAATATACAAGGAACTGAAAAACATGAAGCCCCCTAAAATAAATGATCCCGTCATGAAGGGGGCAGCTGACGGGAAAAGAAACTTCTCAGAAAAAGTACAAAGGGACAAAAAGCATGTGAAAAAGTGTTTTTCATCACTGGCCACTAGAGAAATGCAAATAAAAACAATGTTGAGGTTTCACCTCACTCCATTTAGAATAGCCGACATCAAGAACTGAAAAACAACAATTGTTGGAGAGGATGCAGATGAAAAAGGAACTCTACTCCACTGCTAGTGGGAACGCAATCTGGTACAAGCATTATGGAAAGCAGTCTGAAGTTTCCTTAGAAAGCGGAGAATGGAAATTCCACTTGATCCAGCTACTGCCCTACTGGCCATATCCCAAAAATAAATAAAGTCAACATACCAAAAAGACACATGCATATCCATGTTTATAGCAGCACAATACATAATAGCCAAATCCTGGAAACAACCTACCTGCCTGCCCATCAACAGAGGAATAGTTTAAAAAGGTGTGGTACCTATATGACATGGAATACTATGCAGCCAAAAACACAGATACGAAGCATTTGAACAAAAATGGGGCCACCTAGAGTCAATAATGCTCAGTGAAATGGACCAAGCACAAAAGACTAACTATAGACGGCTGTCCCTCTTATGAAATGCTCAAAAATAATAACATAAAGAGGCCCAAACATGAATGGCAGGGTAGAAAGAGAGGCAATGGTCAGATAGGAAAGGAGGGAACACCTCTTGAAAAGGGGTGGACACAAATGTTCATTAATTCCTTAGTCCCTATGTTTCTAATGTGTTAGAGAATTGGGAATTCATGTATTTACCAAAAAAGATAAATTTTATGTTATGTGAACTTTTAATACCAAAATTAAAAATTAAAAATAACTTGTGCATGTGTTTTATAACACAGTTTAATAAATTAAACTATTTTATTACATATATGTTATATATTTTATATGTGGCCCAAGATAGTTCCTCTTCTCTCACTGTGGCCCAAGAAAACCAGATGGTTGAGCACCTGTGCTTTAAGACAAAAGTTGTTATTAGTATAAATGAGTGACATTTTAAGGAGTAAACTCAATAGGAAAAGATTAATTTTAATATTTATGCACTTAACAAATAAGGATTAGATACATGAAATCAAAATTGGCATAATTGAAGGTATAAATTGATAATGTGTATGGGAAATATTACATAATCTCACTTGCTATTAAGATGAAGCAAAGTCAAAACTGGAGGCGTATGGTTCAGTGGCAGAGCTCAGCACTGAAAAAAAATAAGATTACAGCAAAACCCAATGAAAGAAGCATGGGCCAGCACTCTGGGCACTGAGGAAGGGGAATTGCAAGTTGGAGCCAGCCCAGACAATTTATCAACTTAGTGAGGCCCTGTCTCAAAATAAATAAATAAATAAATAAATAAATAAATAAATAAATAAATAAAGTAATGGTGATATAGCTCAGGCAAGAAATAAAGAAGGAAGGAAAATGTTAAGTGTTCAAGACACTCACCTTTTAGAGATGGGGGCCTACAGTAATGCAAGCAAGTTTCCATATTAACCCACAACTAAAGTGCATGACCTGAGAGCAAAGGTGAATCTTGTTCATAATCAACACGTAATTCCTCAAAGTAAGTTCAGCATAATCTAAGGGCAGGAAGCCAAATGCAAGCCTTGGGGGATTATAATAATGAAAAAAAAAAGAGGAAGAAATTCAAACAGTAAACTAGAAAGAGCACTGAAAGGAAAAGAAATAAAGATATGACAACGTCAGAAAAAAAAAGAAAAAAATTTTCAATAGCATTGAATGCAGCTGCAGGGAACAGAGAGTAACTTATGCCCTGCGTTTTTCCCAGCCTTCCAACGTGTATCCTTGAGGCCTCTCCCAGTGGCCCGGAGTCTTTCCGGAGTAAACAGCTATGCTGATGTGGCATAGCAGGGCCGCAGCCATATTAGCAAGACCCCCCGTTATGTAATCACTTGGCAAAATGCCATGTTTGTCTATATTATTATTATATAACCTCTGGGTTTATCTTTTGAGAGATGAGTTGAGGTGATTCATGGGGGTGACTTATGGGCACAACTTGAGAAGGTGACCTGTCTGCCATGTACTCTCCTATACCTAAACAAAGTGTGACTGGACTTCCCATAGCGTTTTGCTTTTCTCTTCAGGCTGTCTGGATCCCAACCTACATCCTTGAGCCCTGGGCTCCAGCCCTCGACAGCACAAAAGAATTCAAGATAGAAAAGAAGCAAAAAATGATTTGACCAAGAGGAAGTTAACAGTGTTTTCTGAGGTTACATAGCTTCTGACAGGCCAGGTGCTTTCTACTATATGAATGGTGGCTTATATATGAGATACATATATACAAGAATGAGATAATTTACGTCAGTATCTTATTTGACAGAGAACATTAAAAAGCTATTACAATTACACTCATTCATTCATTTATTCCATTAGAATTTACTGTGCTCTTTTAAATGCCCAACTCTACTAAGCTCCATGGATAGGGGTGCCTAATAGGAAAGCCATAATTACATCACAATGACTTCTCTCTCATAAGCAACCTGGGCAAATTTTAAACGAATCTCAATTGCCTGTAGTGGTTTCAATTTGTAGCCTGCTCTGATATGTTAAGCTTTTATTTTCATTTCAAGTCAGGACGGCCTAATTTGCCAACCTAGCAAAGACAACAAACTTACAAAATAAAACTTCAAAATATCATATTATACTGTGAGGAAAAGCATGAGTGGTATTTATACTCTGTAAGATTTTTTTGTACAAATACAAAAGCCAACACAAATTAGTCTAAAAGTAACCAAAGTTTGTCTAGTTTCACAAGAAAGGCTTATATTGCTTTGCATCTCATAATTCAACAGATTTGTTAGGGCAGATCACTGATGACATATCAGTTTGGATTTTGGCAAATTAAAACCAGCAAGTTTCAATAAAGGTTATATGTATAAGCTCTGAGGAAAAAAAAACAGAAATGATATTTGCACATTCTTTCTGGCATTTATTTCTACAAAAATGTAGTGCCTATACATAAACTCAACAATCCACATGGAACAAGCCATAAGAAGCTTCTAAGCTTTCCACATTTTCATAACATTCCTACAGATCTCCCCCTTTCAATGTGGCATTCAGAGCCACCCTACAGTGAGAATTCTGGAACCTAGAAATAAAGCAACCCACAGGATACATTTGGCACATTAAAGATGAAATATTTTAAAGCTAACCATGGATATATTGTGCAACGGAATGTAAAATTCACCAGATTCTTATCAAACAAACTTAAAAATTTTTGTATGAAAATCAAAGAGAAAGGAGAGTATCTAGGATAGAGAAAGGTGAGATAAATCCCAATTGAATAGCAGGAGGACATAAATGAGAAATAATACATAGAGAGTAACATAAGAACCCATAAAAAGGCTATTTTTTCGGGTACTGGGAATGGAACACAGGGCTTTGCTCTGAGATATATTCCCTAAACTTTTTTATTCTTTATTTGAGACAGGGCCTCAATATGCTGCTCAGTTGCTCAGGCTGGGCTCAAATTGGAAATTTTAATAGATTAAAAAGGCTATTTTAAAAAAGAAACTCAAAACAAAAATAATACAAAAACAAAACAAAAATAAGCACAAATTCAAAATACATACCCAAAACAGTTAAGCCAAGTCCAAACAAACTTTCTACATTATTTGGTTAAGTAATCTCTTTCCAGGGCCTGTGGTATATGTGCCCACTGTCCACCAAATACTGGAGAGGAGGGGCCGGTACCAGTTGAACTGTATCCTACTGAGGATCGCTGCATACTCCTCGCCATGTCCATTGATGAGAATTGCTTCCACTCTTCCCATGTCTGAGTTCATGTGCGGCAATGTCTCTTGCTTGAGGGGCCTCACTCCTATGCCCAAGTCCAGGCACTTATCTGGGCATGTGTTAGGGTTGGGGGGAGCCAAAGGCCCACCAGATCGTGTGCTGTGAGTAGGCAGGAATTGAGACCTAGCAAACTGAAGCCTTCCAACCAGCCACCTCCACACCTAATCCCCTGCACAAACTGTTCCCAACTGTCCTGGCTTGTGCCACCAGTGGCAAGGTGGGCTGGTGAGTACTCCACAACCTGCTTCTTCTGGGTGCTTCCCTTCTCTGCTACTGTCTCCCATGACATCTGCTTAAGCCATGAGAGACTCCAATTTCCCTGGAGTGCATCCTGTCTTTAGCTTGTTTCCTACAACAGTTCAAACTAAAGCTCTTTAATGGTTCCTCAGCATGCTGCTGCCTAGAATTGCTTCTCCAGCACTCGCCTGCCAATCTGAGTCTTTCAGGGAGAAACCCCACTCTGCACCTGCTGCTCAGCTAGCAACTGGAATAGGATTCTTCAGAGGCCATCCCTCTTGTAACTCTGAGGCTCCTGGCCTCTGGACTCATCTTGTGCCTCTGGCTGCCACATGCTCCTGGGTTGCTGAGTACCCTGAGGCGCCTCCCATCCAGTGTCCTCAATTCTGTTGTCTGTTGCCTTCAGTCTCCCTAGCCTCTCTCGGGTTTCCTTCTTTCCTGGAAGCCTGCTTTCAATTCCTGGAGGTTTGGGTTTTTTGTTGTTTTTTTACTAAGTTGTTCAGATTTTTTTTTCTGTACTTCAGTTGTTTTTTTTTTTTTTTTTTTTGAAGTGTCTGTGAGGAACTTTCAATGGGGAGCTCTTACTCAAACACCCACTACGACTCCATCTCCCTAAATAAATATTTTTAAAACAAACTAATCAACTCAAAGTGTGATGTGTGGTGGGTTTTCGTTTTCTACTTTACATATTTTGAGGGAATTTTTTTTCAAAAAACTAAAGAAGACTTTTCAAAGGCCATCCTAATGAATGTTTGAAAATTCTCTGATTCTTTAAATATTCATTTCTTTACTTCCTCTAATTTGAATAGCTGGAAATCTAATTTAGACATCATTTTTCAATTATTTTATAATTGATGTTAAACTCTATTCCTGTCAACTGTTCTAATGAAGAATATCCTTCTTATGTAGTTACTACAAGCATAAGACACGTATCCCAAATTCATTATTATTTAAATTGTAATTTCTGTCCATTTTATTTATAATGGTAATTGATCCATTTCCCCCTTACCATCAATTTAGCAATGAAACAGTTTCCACTAATACATGTATGAGACTCAAAACCAAATAATTCCTTGTCAACTCAAATTTAATTATTACTTTCCTTATTATCCTGAAGATAGAAGTTACATCCTCCTTCATATAGCTCTTTAATGCAAACTGGGAGATAAAAAAGTTTAATATTTTGAAGAATGCAAAACATATACTATTCCGTAACCTGAAATGAGATCCTATCACAGAGAATAATTTTTCAGAGTCTTCTTTTAGTGGCAGAGTAAAGGCTTTAGCATTACATTTAATATCAAAAAATCATTTTCAAGTTAAACTGTGGAACTTTGCTTTTTCAATGGAAAACAACCACCCCCATAGATTTTTAGAGGAAAACAGTGTTTATTGTGTAAAAGATTTATATTTATTAACGAAAAGCACAAACAAATACAATATTAAAGTTGACAATAATACTAGCAGTTAATTCTTCTTAAAGAAACTCTAGCTAAAGTTAATAAAGTGCCACTAAATTCCTAAGAAAAATACAGTAATTGTGACAGTATTAAAGAAACATCAGAACTTCTAAAACAACTGGGAAAGTACAAATAAGAGTACAAGTGCCTTAATTTGAAGGCAAAGGAAGGTAAATCATATGCTGAAACTTCATGTATCACAAAACATGGGTAGCGCCTTTTCGTCTCAATGCTTTGGACTCAAGGTCTATTATCACCACGTAGGAAATTCTGATAACAGGTTCCATCCAGTGACCAGGTAAAATTAAATTGTACACTGTATCTGTACACAGAACACACACTAAATTTGAAACATTTTAGCTTCCTGGTGCAAATTACACAACCAAACCAGATAATCTTGGCTAGAAAGGGGGCCACAGAGGTCAAGTTTCTATCATACCACATCAACAGCAAATTCAGCAAAGGAGTTAAGTTTCCATCAACAATACTATATCAAAATAGAAAATACACAATACTTTTCAAAAGCCCCATATTGACAAAAATAAAAGTCATGAGAAACACAGTATTACTGCATTTGCAATTTACTAGCTCTTCCAGTGTTTCAGGAGTATGCAGGATTTCAATGACTTAATATGAATGGAACAGAAGGTGGACTTAGAATGTACTGAATGAATGTCTTGATCGAATCAGTCTATTGGTGTATTTTCAGCTTATTGATAACTAACGTCAGTTTTCCATCCAGTTGGACCTGTTGAATCTTACAGTTCAAAGGGGAGAAATTTAGTGTCCTAAAAAGGAAGAATTAAAAAGTTGTTTAGTCATTACCTAAGTCTCAGTATCCGTATTCATTCTCTCTCATTTTAATCCATTCCTACCAATGAAAACCTCATGTGTTCTCAGTTAGTGACTCAATTAAAATGTGAAGCTTGACATAGGGAGTAATTTATCAACAGGTCCAACAATATTTTACCATTTCCCCCACAGGTGGTTCCTAATTAGGCCAGATGAGTTTATGACTCCTAACAAAAATTCTTTCTACAAAAAAAGCAACATTCTCAAGTACTGATTAAGACTTGGGGAAAGAACACTAGGTAAAGGACTAGGGAAAATGTCAATAGCGGTCAAGAGCAGAGTATGCTTGCCAGGGAACCTCATGAATACAGTAATTACTGGCATCTGTTTCTCTTCAGGCAAGGGGAAGATAGGTGAAAAGGGGGACCACTTACGACCTTTCAGGCTGGCATGTACATGCAAACTCAGAAGTTCTCTTCTGTTGCATATATGGAGAAAGCGTGCACAAACAAATTATGTCACTCCTTTTTGGCCATCCCTCATTCCACACAGGGACCTAACATGCCTGTGGCAAGGCTTACATCACAACAAGACTTGGGTATGCCACTGGACAAAAACTTGGCAAATGCAGTTCATGCACCACATGCACACTTGGTATAACTATCAATGTTACTAGAGCTGAAGACCAAAATGAATGTACCTTAAAGCTGAAGAGGAATAAGCCCACGTATACACTGGTTACACTATCTCATACTGGTTATTTGTTATGGCACGAGAGAGGCAATAGGCTAGAAAGATTCCAATGAGCTGGAAGAAAATATGAACATAATTAATTGCACAAAAAACAATTTGATACCCAGGATATAGATGTATTCTTCTTTCACCCGTAATCTACGAATAGTTTCCTTGTTTTTTAAGACACTTACATTTGAAATTCTGCAGCACACATTCAAAGAATGCAAATGAGGTTTTACTACTACTGAGACTCTGAACTTCACAACTAGCACTGAAGGAAAATTCAAGAGTTAAGAATTTTGGAGAAACTCTCAGTTAAAAAAATGAGGATATGATTTAGGATAAGCATCTTGTCAAGTAAAATCACCACTTCTGAGGGCAAGGATTTTCTTGGAAAGCAGTGTTGCAATGATGCAAGCATTCTAGAATATACACAACACGGCAGCCACCAGCCCCATGTGGTTGCTGAACACTGTAAGTGGGCCTAGAGCAAGTAAAGTCTTTACTTCATAATTCAAATTGTGAAAAGGAAGATAGTAACGATTGAATTAGTGTGGCTTAAACAGTCATGCATGCTATTTCATAAATAGACTACAACTAGCCTTGGCTTAGCCTTATTTCTCTAACGTTGAATACAAGAAAAAAAGACATACCTTAGAAAATCATTTGGAACCAGAATACAAACTTTTTATGCTAAAGTGAGGAGCAGAATTTGGGAACGACAATTGAACCTACAATAGCCATCTACACAAAATAACAGGCAAATATGTGGGGTTTTAAAATCTAAATTTTAATAGGTTAGAGCTTAGGTGCAACTCACCAAGCAATTGAAGACCAAAAAGAAAGAACCTAATAACATTTTAGATTCTTGAATGACTGCAGGGAAAAGCAAGGTTACCATCTATTTCACGTAGTGTTCAGTTAACCAAGAGGACACTGGGTGTTTCACAGTTAACTGCTTTCAAAAGACATGTACTGCTAAGAGACAACTCTCAGTGTTGCTTTCTGTGGTTTCGAGGAATGATTGGCTACGGTAACAGGAATATAAATTCAGACGATTCTGTAGTTGTGGAAACCAGTGTGAGAGAACCTAAGATCCAAGTTACCCTCCCTCTCTTAAAAAAACAAACCCAATCACAAACCAATATCAACAATGTTATGTACACAAAATAAGTCCAATAACTCTCCCATAAGAAAAATGAAAGTATTTCTACACCTGGAAGGTGACTGAGAGCTTTGTGAAGATGTGACTTCTCTTACATTGCCCTCACTTGGGCCAGAGCACTGGAACAAACAAAAGCATCTAAACTTAAGACTGAACATCTGCTGTCTTTCACCTACAAAAAGAATGAAATTTTTCTAAAGAAATTACATGGACTTACCTGGAAGCAAGAAACTCCAAATGAAATTCCTGCAACAACTCCCATTTCTGACTCGATAACGGTCATCACCTTTACAAAGCAACCCTAATGGGAGAAGAGGGAAACACCGAGTACAATGCAAGTAATTTGAGTTTTCCTTTACGGGAGCAAATTCTTTGATCATATTACTTGGTAGCTGTATGAAATCAAGTCCTACTTACCTTTCCTATTTCATCCTGCCCACATTACTCTATTAATGTAAGTAAAAATTAAATATTGAGTCAACTCTGTATAAAGTCTTCAAACATTATCAAGTTTTAAAAGGTTCCTTACTTCCTTGTTGACTTTATCGGCATCTCTCTGTGGAGAACAACCTCCAAGTTTACAACAACTCGTCGGAAATCCTCTTTCTGAATAATAATTAGTACCATTCCAATCTCTATAATCGGTGACACCACAACAATGCAACTGAAAAAAATCCAACAAAAGCTTTTATAATACGTATTACAACTTTGTAGTCAATTATCAATTTGACAAGGTCTTGTACTGAAATTTACACTCAAAACATCTACTATACACAATGGTGTCTCTCCTCACTTGAGTCCAACACCAACCATGATAATTTTAGATGGGCCTTACTTCCCTGCTTTAGTTGGCCCTAAAAGCATTTGCCTATGATATAAGTGAAGAAGGAAGAGAATATGGGACACGTATAAGCCTGCCCTACCCTTCTTCCTGACACAAGAGAAAATGTGTGCTTATCTAGAGAAAGCACTGCCTCTGAGCACTTACTGTGTTCTGGATCTTGTCTACTGCTTCACTTCTATAATCCCTTGTAGAGTTGTAATGCTTCAAAGCCTTCTCATAATTATTCTTAAAGCTGTTCTTAATCTATAGCAAAGAAACACAATACCAATAAATATTCTATTGGGTTTTTTTTTGTTTTGTTTTGGGATCAAATAAATTCTCACATTTGAACAATGGTTATATCCCTGATGTGTAGTAAATTCCAATCCTGTGTTCTAAGGAAGAAGTCCCCAGCCCTCGTGAATTGGTACCAGTCTGTGGGTGATCATGGCCTATTAGGGACAGAGCCACACAGAAGGTGGTGAGCGGCAGCACAGTGAAGCCTCATCTGTCCCATTACCACCTGAGTTCCCCTCCTACCAGATCAGCACAGCCCATCAGATCAGTACAAGCATCAACTCTCACAGGAGCACAAACCGTATGGTGAACTACACTCGCAAGGGTTAAATGGCTTGCTCCTGATGAGAATCTAATGCCTGATGATCGAAGGTGGAGCTGAGGCAGTACTGTTAGTACGCTCACCCCATTCTGGGAAAACTATCTTCCATAAAAGGGATCTCTAGTTTGGGACCTCTTGCTCTAAGGGATATAGTTTAGCTGAGGGGACTACTAAAGAAATCGTATCAGATGGTAACTACTACAAGTTCGAAGTGCCATGGGAGCAGACAGCTACCCAACGGGCAGCTCTGCACTGCACTTAACAACCCTTCCCACTCCAGTCTTTCCCACTTTAGAGTGAGTACAAATCTGATGCATACAGAATTAAGCTAAAAAACTGTATTAGAAGACTCCACCAACAGCTTGTAAAACACTCTTATTAGGGCTGGAGGAATAGGGCAGGGGTTAAAGCACTTGCCTAGCCAGAGCAAGGCCGTGGGTTCAATTCCCAGTCCCACATAAGCCAGGCCTTGTGGCACATGCCTATTATCCCAGCGCTCGGGAGCCTGAGGCAGGAGGATTGCTATGTGTCTGAGGCCAGCATGGACTACACAGTGAGTTCGGAACCAGCAGGACTGCACAGTGAGATTCTGTCTCAAACAAAAAACAAACAAAAAAACCTCACTCTCATTAATGAGCTGACTACTCATTGCACGATCTAATAACCCAAATCTATCTGATTTCTAATTCAATATTAAGCTTTTTGTTTGCATTAAGTATATGTAGTCTTTTTTAAATGTTTGGCTCAACTGGGCAAAATATCGATTTTTTGTTATCAATTTGGTATGAGTTGAACTATCTCCTCTTGAATACATACTTTACACAGAAATTTAACTGGAAATACATGTAACTATGGAAAACTTTATTTTTCTTTTTTTGTTGTTTTTGTTTGTTTTTCCCCCATTTTATTGATACGTATAAGCGCAAAATTTAAGGTTTACAATGGAGTTCAGCATTTTGTGCACCTACGTATCTTATCAAGGTGAGAAGGACTTTCCCACTCTCCTTTTGTCCCTTCCCCTACCCACCCCACCCTCCCTCCCCACCCTAACCCCCTTGTTCACTTTGTTTTTCTTTTTAAGTTCCATAGGTGTTGTGATCTGGGTCTCTCATATCAGAGAGACCATTCGATATTTCACCTTCTGCTTCTGACTCACTTCACTAAGCATGATGTTGGGAAACTTTATTTTTCTTCTGGTGACTGTTTACAATTTTCCAAATTCTAATGTTATTGTAAAAGTAAACTAGGTTTTTTTTTGTTTGTTTGTTTGTTTTGTACTGGGGATTGAGTCAAGGGCTTTTGTGCCCTGAGTTACATCTCCAGACAACTTAATTTTAGTTTGCTTTCGAGACAAGGTCTTGCGAAGTTGCCCAGGCTGGGCTTAAATTTGTGATCCCTACCTCTGCTCCCCAGAGTGTTGGAGTTACAGGCCTGTAGAATTTTTCTTAGAAGGTTGTTACTGCCAGTCACAGGTTGAAAAGTAATCTTTGAACACAGCTGTAGTTTTTTTAAGTTGTCTAATTCTGCCAGTTCGATTAATACATTTTTATCTGTTAATGAATAAATTTTAACATATCACGATACTCTAGTTCAGGCTTACCTCGTGTCTAAAAACAAATCCTACAATGGCAGCAACCAGCTCCACCAAAAATATGAGAGTCAGAAACATGGCGTACTATAGGATAAAAAGAAAGTGCAAGTCAGTTATGAGTAAGACACATCACAGCTGCAAAGGGAGCCAAGGGAAAACATAGCCTGCTCAATCAGCTCAACCCATTTTTACTGCAAAGCTCTGGGAAAACATCATCAAAATGTCTATTTTGAAAATGGAAACTGGCAGTTGAACTAATGTTAAGAAGTGTTCGTAAGAAGGAGGAAAAACTGTAAAGGACTGCGGTCAATTCCAAGAAACAAAGTCTGAAATACATAAATTTTTTTTGAAACCAAGAATCAATTCTAAGAAAATCAAGGACTCACCAGTTTCAGCATCCATGCAGAAGCTCGGCAGGTAGCAAAACAACCAAAGGTGCCCAGAAGAATAATGACCGTGCCAGTGCCGATGAGCACGAAAGGGACATTGGTGGCCTTCTCATTTAAAAGAGAAAAATAATTTTCCAGGCTCACCTTTCCCCAAATGCCAACAGCAAGAAGGACGACGCCAGTAATCTAGGTGAGAAGAAAGAAATAGGGATTGTATACATTAGGGTCTTCAAATCAAAAACCAGCAAGTACTTAAACCACAATGAGCGTGAGACGTAATTCCCCAGCCTGGTGGCCAGAACGGGACGGGTCCAAAGGGGATCTGCACACAAGGGGTAGGTTCTGAACAAGCCATCTTACCAAAATTCTTTAGATTCCTTTCTCTCTTGTCCTTTCTCCTCTCTTTCTGTCTCTCGCCTGTCTAGTCTGTCTGTCTGTGTGTAAACACAAGCCCTGGGCATATTTGCCCCAGGGATCGGAACTTCCTTAACCTTTTTCCTCCTGCCTTAGAAAGGAAACTTCCCTGGAGAGGGAAAGGTGCTCGAATTCCAGAAAGTCCCCTTGGCCTCCCCCCTCGCCCAGTTATGGATGAATACAGGACACAAAGGGATAGTGCACAACAGCAACCGAGGACAGGCTGGCCGCGCTGGAACCACCCCGCACTTACCTGAGACACACTCCCCTTTTATGAAGCCATGGAAAGAAAACACTATTACACAAGCGACTCCTCAGAGGGGCCAGGCAAGCCTTGCCTCTGAGGCCCAGGGGACACCTCAGCCCCATTCTCTCCACGTTCAGCACGTCTGGGTCCCAGCTCAGCCTGTTGGCTGCCCTCATTCCGTGCCACCCGCGCCGGCGACGACCCGACCGGACACCAAAGTTCCGAGCTCAGGCCCAACCACCGGTCGGCAGCGACGGGGTCCCGGCAGCAATGGCCTCCCAGACCCCACGCCACAACGACCAGAGTCCCCTTCTCTCGGGTCACACCCCCCACCTGAAGCCCGGGATCCCCGGCCGTCCCGAGCGCCTCGATCTCTCACCCAAAAGATGAAAGTGTAGATCAAGAGAACGCTCTTGAAACAAGTAATGACTGGCTTAGTCTGCAGTCTCCGAGACGGGGACGCCATAACTAGTCGGAGACCCTGCACCACCGCACCACTGCGCCAGGCGCCAGGCGATCCGGCAGAGCCAGCGAGACTGGGAGTCCCCGAGTTCCCCCGGAAACTGCCGAAAACTTACGAGCGACTACAACAGGAAAGAGCCGGAAACACAGCGCAATTTTTTTGCATTTTATGTGAACGTGTATATACGACAAATTCACTTCACGTGTTAGTTACATACAACTTTAGGATCTGTGCCCATACAAAGGACTTTCTGGCCACCTTTCCCTTTCCTTTTGCCCTTCCCCTGCCCTTCCCCCCACCTCCCACTCACTGTCTATCCCGTTTTCCAAGCCGCCCTCCCTGCTGAGAGGTCCCAGAAGCTGGCAGGGAATTGGCGACAATTCCTGAGCGCCCTCTGCTGAAAGTTACTAAACACTGTATACAAAGGCTCTAGTGTCAGACATGTCTTTAAGTCTTCTGGTGGAGCTTTCTCTCTCTCTCTCTCTCCCTCCCTCTCTCTCTGTCTCTCTCCCACCCACCCCCCAATAATCTTTCTCGCTCTCCACCCTCTCTAGTCGTTGAAATTTAATCATATTGCTTCTATCACCAGCACCACCAGCCGCACTTTAAGATTCAGTCTACTCGGCCCCAGTACCTTAGAAGGAAGGAAAGGAAGGAAAAAAGTTTACAACTAAATCCAAGAATATGTTATTAAATGGGGAAAGGATCACAAGAAACATATCTCCAAAGAGAAACAAAGTACATCGCAAAGTACTATGGGCAACTGCGTGTATGAGTGGCGAAATTGTACCAATTTTTTTCTCATTTGATTTGTGCTTTTCAGTTAGTGAATATTGTTTTATGGGATGGGGAAGGAGGGTAATGAATTGAGTGGAATAATCACTTTTTAAAAGAATTCCAAAGCTAAGTTTTAAAGATTATAATGAACTTTATAATATCCTTCAGAAATTTGCAAAACTTGACTATCCCACTCCTCCGTCATCCCTAAGTAATTGTAAAGTTCAGCCATTAACTACAATCTTTTCAGAATGGAGAGTACCACAGAGAAATCAGGCAATGGCAACCCCCTATTAAATGTTAAAACTAAAAGGAACTGCATATTCCTGCCCACTGGTAACCGGCATGGTGAAATGAAACTTTAAAAATTTGATTTTTTCTTGTTTAAAGAAAAATGCTTTCTCTATAAACCACCAGCCCCACCTGTGCTCCACCCATGTGAATGGACAATGTGCAGATGCCTTTAGGCAAGGAAGAGAGGAAGTGGGGCTTCCAAAGGAATGAAACAATAGTTGCAGTCCAATTTATTCCCTTGGACCAGGAAGGGAGATGGGCTCCAGTAAGGAATGAAACAAGCCCAGATAATCTATTATCGCACTGCATGCCCTGCTCCCACTGTTTCTTGCACACCTATATACATGGAGAGATGGTGATTTGAAGAGAGGTCTCCATCTCCTCAAAGCTGGCTTTGAATAAATCCTTTTTCCTATTTACCTTTAACACCCTAATTTTTCCCATTGAGAAACAAATGATCACTGCAAGGTTGAGATCTAAGATCACACAGCAAATAGCAAAGCCCAAACTAGAGACCCCTGTACTTTCTAAGACATCCTACCTCCTCCTGCTTCTTTCCAAAGATATTCTCCCAAAGGTTAAGATCTTCCTTGAACTTTGGCCTATATTTTGTTCCTAATGTATTAAACTGCTTAGAGGATGGAAATGAATTACAAAAAGTTTCTTTATCCCATGTATCCAGAAGCACTCCTCATCAACCTTAGCAGTAGAATAGACTTTAAAAATATTTAAAAGTCAGCCTTCTTCACATTCTCCTTAACAATGGTAAGACCAAAACGAGGCTTTTTTGGTTTTGGTTGGACTTCAAGAATGGTTAAACACAAAGCAAGTCTCTAGAGCTCTAAAAAAAAAAAAATCAGGAGAGCCTTAGAGTTTTTAAAGTTCTCTCCATCTACAACAATGGGACTGATCTCTATTTCATAAAAGATGCAGGTAGAAGTACTTAACCTGATGTACAGGACTAAGTCCATACACTTACAACGTTATAGATATGAGTTAATTCTATGCCTCTCATTAAAAAGGAAAAAGAAACGAACCTAGATATTACAGACTCCCAATGTATTTTGCTTTCTGTAACATTTTAGGCTTCAAGAGTGAACAAATGATCTGTTCCAGATTGCCCTTGATTGAAATAGTTCAGTTACCTTTAGGAAATCTGAGTTATAACCCACACCAATAGTATAGATTTGTATGTGTGTTTGTCCATGCAGTAAGATACAACATTGAAATTTTGTATAACTGGAAATCTCTAGTAATTATAGATGAGATTTGAAGTGTGAATATGAATTATATTTTTTCTCATAAATCATCTACATCTGTCTGTGTCTCAATGTTATGTACAGTTCTAGAACAAAATATGTGTTAAGGTCTGATTTATCAACCAATTTTATAAGCTCTCTGAGAGCAAATACTTAGAGTCACTTCAGTGCACGTTATCTCTAAAGGAAAGAGATTAGAAGTCAATATTCACTCTATCTGATTCATATTATCATTGACAAACTCCACATCACGAGCAACATTTACTGTCTTGCTATTGCAAAAAAGTCCTGTTTTCATGGAGGAGAGACAGATGCTCAAACTTTCCTGCTTGAAAGTTTGCTTTTAACACATACCACAGAATCATAGCTTTCCTGTGCTTTGAATATTGACCTAGGAGCCATTCCTGTAACATCCTGCCAGACATCTGAGGTCCAATGGAGCAACTATTAGAGAATAAATTGTTGTACTGCTGGGCTTGATACTAAAATTTTATCCTAAAATTAGAAAAGCCTAACAAAGAAATACATAAACAGAGTGGATAAGTTGTCTTCGTTCCTATAAACACTTTGAGACCAAGTCCTCAGAAAACACAGAAGGCATTCAACGTTTAAAAGACCGCATATACAACAGCTCAGGAGAGGAGACCAGGGAAAGGACAAACATATGCACAGCCTTCCCCAAGGCTGAACGACCTTGTCTGAGAGGTCCTTGTACTAAAAATATGTATCAAGAGAAGGCTTGCTAATTTCTTGTCGTCTCATACAGAAAGTTCCCTCTGAAGCTCAGGTTTGTACCATGTCCTGGAAGGGATTTTCATTATGAGCCCAGGAGCGAAGAAGTACTTCTATGGCTGCAGAAAAATAAAATAGCTGAAAGCAAAAGCCACCTCTCATTTCCAAGAATTTGTTGACTTTCCTTCTCTCCCTTCCTCTGCCACTCACAAAGCTGCTTTTGTTTCAACTACAGTTTGTGCCAAATTAAACCGAAGGCTGACAGGCAAATTAATATTCCTGTAGCCACAATACCTCGCACCAGTGCGTCCTACTCTCGCACCTCCCCGCCCTCACCACTGTGCCACCAAAATCAGAAATTCAGGTAGATCGAACTGTGGCTTGGGTCTGGGCCCAAACCTAAACCAAAGGGTCAAATTTATTCTTTAGTATTCATAATGACTTCAAGAGTGAACACTGCGTGCTGCCGTTGCTGTTCACTCATGCATACGTCACGAAAGCCCTATTATGGGGCTAGGCTACCCCTTCCCTCATTTTACAAATGCAGAAACAGGGCCCCGAGGCTAAGTAACTCACCGGGACCAAGCCCAGCCTATTTCTGCCACCTTCTTAAGAAACTGGACCCACTCTGTGATGAGCCATAGCGGCTGTTGTAAAGTTAGTTCTCTTGGCTTGGAATAATCCAAGCAAAGACTGCTGTTGCTCATTTAGTTAAAAACAAGGGCTCTTTAAGGGTCCTGAAGTCCAGGTAGCTTGATGGTTGCCCCAGTTCCACCTTGTTTTCCGTCATTTTTTGTAGTTGCTGAGTTTTACTTTTGCCCTCACTCCAGTAGCCCAATCACCTTGTCTCAGAGAGGCAAGGCAGAGTTTGCTAATTTTTCTGGTTCAATTTCTTAATCTCTCCCCTTTCTGAGTACAAAACACATCGGATGCCAAAAAATATGGAGAAAAAAAGAAAACACTTTTCTCAAGTATTGCTTACACTTGCTTTACATTTCCTTGGGATCATCGCCCCTTCCTTATTAGCTTCGTGTAACCTTCAAGGCGAGGTTTAAATGGCTCGCTTTGGTGGACGTCGGGCAAGACAAATGACATAAAACCTCACTTTTAAGTCAGACCTCCTCTTTGCTACCCCTATTCTGAGCCCCTGCTGGCTGCCCCCACACCATCTCCCCCTATTTCTTACTGAGGTTTCTACCCCCAAATCAAACTGATATGGTTATCCCCCAACAAGCAAAGCCTGGTTCCTACTCCTCACCTAGGTCCAACTTCGTAACTTCTTCCCCTGCTCAATGTCCAGCCTCATTCTCTCCCCCCTGCGCCCCCTTCATCCTTACACAGTTTGAATACACACTCACATTAACTCAGACCTTTGCCAATCATTGCAGTCCTGTCTTGTATTTCCACTTAATCTGTTCTACAGTCCGCTTTCAGATGCTCAGAAACCACAGAAGAGTCAGAGTGACAGGAGCCCCAGGACCCCTTTCACACTCCCCCTGCAATCCTAGGACATAGTTAAGCTTCCTGGGTGCTCAGCCAATCCCTGTTGTGCTCATTGTTCGTGAAAGCATCAAGGATTGATTATTTAAATTAAATAAAAAGCTAAACGCCTAAGCTATCCCAGAATTACCTTCCTTGTTACAACAAAAGAAAATGAAGTCAAGCTGCTAAATAGGATCTTGAGATATTCCTATTCTGTGTCTTAGGAACTAGTAAAAAAACACTAATCATTTCACTCAGAACGCATTGTATCTCTTATTCACATTATAACCTTCCCATTCTCATTTTCTAACTCCTTTCTAGTATCCCTTCAATTACTTTCGGCTAAGTGCCTATTCTGAAACATAAAAGCACCCCCTACTCATTTTCTTAAAACCTCATAATTCATATTAAAACCAAACAATATCTTATAATTTCCTCAGTTAATTAATAATTACAGTTTTAAAAATCAGTTTCCTGACTAGGAAAGTCTTTTTATTTCTTATTGTCACTGTTTGTTCCCATTATCCCTTCTCTAAAAGTTGCTTTTGTGTCTATGTTTTCATTCATGTTTTCCATCCACTCTTTTCATATCTCTCATGAACCCTTTTCAACCTTGATCTCACCTCTTCAAAACAAATCTCATATACTTCAGGTCATATAGAAATTAGGAATACTTTTTGAAATTAAAATTAAAACTCACAATTTAATTTTAGAAATAAAATTCACAATCTCATGAAATGAAAACTCACAACACTGCGTCTGTTTTCTATGACCATGCTAGTCTAGCTTCTGTGAGTTTTGCTGAGATCTCAGCTAAGTAAGTCAGTTTCCATACCTGATAGTTTTTGTGGTACTGAGAATTGAGCCCAGGGCCTTCATGCTGAGCTACATTTCCAGCCTATTTTTTTTTTTTTTTTTTTTTTTTTTTTTTTTTAGACAGTGTCTCCTTAAGTCGCTAAGTTTCCCAGGCAAGGCTTGAACTTGTGACCCTCCTACCTCCCCCTCCCATAGTGCTGGGATTACAGGCTGTACCACCAGGCCCAGGTCTAATATTTTTTAAAACAATACTTTATTGACTGCTAAGAGCCTTCATCCTAAAAGTCTTAAAGTTCAAGCTGGCATTGAACTTTAAAATTTTAATGTATTTGATATGTATTTTGTGACTTATCTTTGTCTTATTTTCCAAGCCAAATCCTATGAAGAGGTATTTTTTAACTTTATATCCCAGCAGAGTCTATAGTGATTACCACACATAGTAGGTGCTGCAAAATATATTTTTTTCCCATTTTATTAACATATATACGTGCAAAATTTAAGGTTTACAATGGAGTTGAGCATTTTGTGCACATACGCATCCTGCCAAGGACACAAGGGCTTTCCCACTCTCTTTCTGTCCCTCCCCCCACCTTCCCCTCCCTCCCTTCTCCCCCACCCTACCCCTCTATTTCACTTTGACAAATATATTTTTTTAAAGATGAGTCCCACCTGTCTGGGTGAATTTTTCATATTCCTTCTTCCAGTGTTTCACAGGAATGTTGCCCTCTCCCTTCACTTATCCCCTTTTATCTTCCTGTGATGTCCACACTCTCCCCAACTTACCTCTCCTTTGAACTCTCTCTCCCACCCTGCAGTTGTACTCCTTCCAACCATGGTGGCGGGGGGCGTGAGGTTTTATGCAGCACCCTCATCCTAGCATGTGCTAGACTCTGTGTTAAGTGCTAGGGATGAGGAGAAGGCTGAGTCAAAGTGCTTGTCTTCAAGGATCTCCCAGGCCACCACTGTGAGCCAGGGACCAAGAAGAATGGCAATAAGCGTGGTAAGTCCTATAACTGCAATGTATACAAAGCATACTGGGAGAGAAAAGGAAGCCAAGTAAGCCGCCTTTGCCTGGGATGAGCTGGGGGAAGCTTCTCAGCGGGGGAATAGGATTCAAGTAAAGGACGGAAGGGAATACAGGGAAGACTACATATGTCTGTGTAGATGCCCAAAATATCAAAGAAAGAGCAGAAGACTCAATGAATTCTCAATGAAAAGTCCTGAGATAAATGTTTAAAACTAGACTGAGCACATAGGTGGGGTTTGTATATGAGAAGTATGGTAAAACCGTGCTAAGAAGCTCAGACTATACTCTGCCAGGACTGAGCCAGGAAGGGCTTATGTTGCCTGTTCTCTGGTCTCCACCTCTCCTTCCTCCTCTTTTCTTCCCGCTTCTCTCCCCTTCCCCCTCTCTTTCCCACTCTCCTTCTCCCCCCTCCTCCTATATTGAATCTTATGCTCTCCTCCACCCCTTCCTCCCCATCTCTCTCTCCCTCCCTCCTGCCTACCTTGAATCAGATGGTCCTAGTCTGTTCAACTTTTGTTTTCCCTATCGGTCAGTATCTCTCCTTTACTTAACAATGAGATCCTGTTTCTGTCATTTCGTTTGCCTGAAGTCCACCTCTTCCCAGATAGTCCCTCCCATGGTCTCCTCCTAGAGTCCTTAGAGTCTACACTGTAGCTTTTTGGCACTTTATTATTGTGTGGAATTGCATTCTGTAATTATCTGGGCTCTCCTCTCTTTCTCTTAAATGTGAGCCTTCTGGGAGCTAAAGAGTCAGATCTATAAGGTCAAGGATCACACATTCTTTGCTCACCATTATATTTCTGATGCTTACCTTATAGTAGATACCATAAAGATTCCCTGATCGTATACAATTGAAAAGATAATTTTTTGAGACAGGCTGTCACTGTGCAGTCCTGAACTCACTATGTGGCGCAGGCTGGCCTAACACTCATAGCAGACCTCCTGCCTAAGCCTCCAAAGGGCTGGCATTACAGGCCTGCACCACCATGCCCAGCTAGGAAGTGGTGCTGGGGGATCATAGCCAGGGCCTCTCACCTCCTAGGCAGGTGCTCTAATCACTGAGCTATGCCTCCAAACTTTGAAAAAATAATTTGTTTGAAGTCTATCTCCTCCATTCCACAAGGACAGCAATTTTTGTCCCTTTTGTTCATTGATGTCTTTCAAGTACCTGTCAAGTATCCAATGTAGATGTTCATCAAATAATTTTGAATTAATTTTATAGATTAAGATGTCAGTGATTTTGTCTGTCTTTTCATCACTACGTCCTCCATGCTCACACAGTAGATGCTTGAGATTAGATCGTTGGAGGCATGAGGCAGAGATCACATCGTCTGCTTCTTTATATTGCTGCCACACTTTGGAATGCATGTAAGATAGTCAATATATATTTGTGATTGGCAGATTGGAAGTAAATCATATTCAGTCTTGCTGATGGGCATTGTATTATTGTGAGTGCACATCTTCCCTTGACAGCCAAAGCAGAGGCACCAATCTGCTCTTACACAGAGAAGGAAAGTCCTATCAGTCAATTTTTTCATTTATATACAATTATTACCGACTTCTCAAGGGATAGAAATGGCAACTCTCAGGAGAAAGCGAAAGTAGGACCTGATCTCTATTATTCAAGAATAATTTCATTACCAGATGCTGAGGTGAAGGAAAGTTGCCTAGTGAATGAAGAGAAACATTGCCCTCCCTCAGAGATTACTGGGAAACATCTTGGCATTGACTGTCCCTTTGCCATCCACACGTCACTCAGATTCGCTTAAACAGCTTCCCACAAAAGCCTCTCTGGGTATCCTTTTCCTACGTTCTTTTTTCCCCCTCTGTTCTCAGCATGGGAGATCAGCCTTGATTCTTCAGGCAAGAAGTGAATAGTAAGGTTAGGGGTGTAGCTCACTGGTAGAAAGCTTGCTTGACATGTGTGAGTCCCTGATTTTAATCCCCGATACTACACACACACACACACACACACACACACATACACACACACACACACGTGCATGGTGTGTTTTGTAAACAACATAATCTTATCAAATACCGAAGTCCAGAAAAGTTAGAACTTGAAACTATGTCTGACCTGTAGCATATAGATGACAAAGCATCTTGGAATTTGAGAGTATTAAGGAATTACAGGAGAAATCTCCAGAGAATGTCAATATTCCCCTCTCCCTGGAGTTTGTGAAATTCCTTTTTCATTCAATCCTAATGTCATGAGTCATAACAAGTAGTTTTCT
The DNA here is from genome assembly GCA_004027205.1 of Ctenodactylus gundi. NCBI lineage: Eukaryota > Metazoa > Chordata > Mammalia > Rodentia > Ctenodactylidae > Ctenodactylus > Ctenodactylus gundi. Next base: position 385,047 of record PVKB01000410.1, on the reverse strand, counting down.
TCAGCACAACATATCTCTGGAATCCCTTTAGCCAGCCTCTGTTAGTCATCACACACTCATGGGCTTGAGGCCAGCGCCATTCACACTTCCCCCTGCTCTGTAGCAGATGGGCTGTAGACCTCCAAGCCTTCTGTTTCTTCTCCCCCATCTCTCTAAAAGCCTTCTCTTAGGCAGGAACAGCTATAGCTTTGGGGATAATATAGCTTTAAGGCAATTTTTGGCAGATGCAAAAGTCCTAACATCTGGGCAGTGTTAACAGAATCCCGGAGGCCCGGACAGACCAGGAGCCACTCGTTCTAGGAATGTTAAAGTAGATGGGTTTTTTCCGACTGATGAGACAAGCAGAAAAGAAGGAGAAGGAGGAAGAGAGAGAGACAGAGAGCAGCAACAACAAAAAACCATAAAACAGGTAAGACCTGCAATTAATCCCTCACACTAGACTACCTCATTTCACAGCTTGGAGGGTAGAGAGACCCAGGACTTGGACAGCATGGCTGGAAGCGGAAGAGGAGAAAAGAAGCTCTTGCAGGAAATGGGATCATATGTGATTTTTATTTGTGCCACGACCTGGCTGCACACATGTTCCCACTCTCTCCTCAGCCACAGCAGAGGGATGGCTGACTCTGTGAGTGACCGTGTCAGTCTGAGATCAAGGAGGATGCAGGCAGGTAGGAGGTCACAGATTGAGTGCCAGGTCTGAGAAACTCCTGAGAAGAACAAAAAAAACTGGATTGAGGCTGGAAGTGGGAGAAATTCTCAGTCAGAGATTGGCTAGCTACTCATTTTTCAGAAGTTTAATCTCTTTTTTACCCTTTTATGGCCTTGTTCTACTTTAATCCATCCCTTATCTTTAGCTCTATCACGTTTCCTTTCTTTCCCGAATTTTCCCCACATCTTTCTATTTTCCTTACCTCCCTTGCTTACTCTTATTTTTCTCTATCCCACTTAATTGCTACTCTCTAGACAAAATCTCAAGCCAAGTAGTTATAAGTTGGAAAATAAATTCTTGCCTTTCTTGGACCTTGCATGTCCCTTAAAAGACTCTGGCCATCTCATATGTCCATTTCTGGGGCTGACTCCCTCCGTGAGCATGGCACTTTATTGAAAGAGTGTGAACAAATGTGTGCTGGTGTAAGATCCAGTGGCCAGTTCACGCCAATGAGCAGCAAGTTTTAATATTATCATTTAGTAAGTATTTGCCCACTGAGAACCACAAAGATTTCTCATCTCAATAAAGTGAGGACAGGATGGGAAGTGAGAAGGCAACCAAAGCTTCTCTTCATGGACCTCAATAGGTCTTCTCAATCTGTCTGCTTCTTGCTCACTCACCTGAATCAAACTTGAAGGTTACGCTGGACATTAAGGCCAAAAGCCACAGCAAACCCACTGAGACTCAAAACCCAAAGCTAAGAAAGCCTAGGTATAGTTTATTGTGTGGCAGTTGGCAGCATGCCCCAGATGTTGCCATACATATAACATTATTTAAAATATAAGATAAAAATTTGTTTGCTCAGGATTTAATTGCCATAATATTTGACATAAAATTAATGGTATGAAAAAATTATGCAAGCACTAAGTTCAATGTACAGGGTGTCCCAAGGGAAAATGAGCAAACCTTTGAGACACCCTGTAGAGCAGGGAAGAATCCAGTCCCGTCCAGGATGAAGTTGGTCATAATCATGTCAATATATATTGATTGCTTTCATATGTTCCAGGAAATAATATAGTCTATAAGGTAGATAATGTTATTATTTCCATTTTACTGATGAGGAAACAGAGGTTCAGAGAAGTTAATGAATTTTTCTAAGCCCTCATAGCTAGTAAGTGACAGAATTAGATTCACATCCAGATCTATGTTATACCAGGGTTCAAGCTCACAGACCATATTCACTAATATGTTCCCAGATTAGTGATTAGAATATGTTAGTTGAATGGACAAAACCCTTAACTGGAAGCCTTTGCTCTCTGTACTGGTTCATTACAACTGTATGTTAGCTTCTTCCTTTTCATAACTTTGAGCATGAAACATTTGCAGCTCATCTGATCAGAGGCATATTAAAATTGATTGCTTAATGTCCTCTTCCTCCTTCTGGGAAGAAAAGGAGAGTCTTGTTGTTCTATAAGGTGGAAAATCTTTATGAAAGGAGTGATACAATAGGCATTCTTTAATTCTTTCTTTTTCCTTACAGATCCCATATTTCTGCTTCCTGTCATTTTTGGAAATTCATAGATGATTAACTTTTGAAAGTCATTTTCCTTTGCCCTGGTACTTCTGGCCGCATATCCCTCCCCATCTTGCCCCTCTAATCCTCCTTCTCAAGGATGGCTGGTCAACTGACTCAAAGAGGAGCTCTTTCTCTGCTGCTCTTTCTAACTCCAGCAGTGGCACCAACATGGTATGCAGGTAAGTTCTCGAAACTATTGGCTGTTCCAGGAAGGGCAGGACCTAAAAGACTTAGAGCCAAGGAGTAGACTACAATTCTTATTTTAGAGAGATACTCATTTTGTTTGCAGAAAGCAACTAAAGGACAATAAATATGGCCAAACACTGCAACAGGCTATCCAGGAAGGCCGTTGAGGAGCCCCAACACAAGTTATTTGAAAATAGGCTGTGCTGGCACAAAAACAAAAAGGTTAAACAATGTGGCCTTTGAGACTACTATCTCATCTGCTTTGTACTTAGCTCCCTGAAAAAATCATTTTCAAACAATTCCTTTGTGAACAAATTCTTTACTAAGTCATTTTTGTGAGTCAAGGACCCTTGTGAAGACCACAGAAATAGGACTTAGATCCCATACCTCTTTTGAAAAATATGAGGGAGACAGTTAATCTACCTGAAGGAAACTAAAACTCATCAAACTTCTTCCCTCCCTTTCTCTCTTCCTTCAAGACCCTGTTTGTGAGACTTTTGTAGCCCCCTCCTATTACACATTTAATGCTAATATTGATCACATTCTCTTAATCAGGAAATTCTTAGTTTCTTGGCTTGTTCCTTACTTCAGAAGGAATGGAAATTTCTGGATTCCTGAATGTTTCACCCTTCACCTCTAGAGACAAAGGGAACCAATAAGAAGGGACTATGTGAGAAGAGGGAAAGTGGGAGGGGAGGAATGGGAGAAGGATAATGAGCTGGCACCAGAGGATTTTGATGGGGTCCAGCTGGCTTGCCAAGTGCTAAGAATATTCTGTGGCCTGCAGTGTCTGCCCTCACAGGGACTGGGGAGAGTGGGGGAATGAGGCAGGCCCAACCAGTGAGGTTAGGAAAATATCCAGAGATGAGTAAATAACAAACTTGTCCCATCTCAACCACGGTCATTTCAAGCTAAAATTTTCCACATGCCTTTAGCTCCTGATGGAGGTCTTTGGCAGTAGTGTTGTTTGTCTGGAACAGCTGCATCAAGCTCTCAAAGGAATATGCAAACTTTGCTCCCTCTTTGGTTTAAGCTGGCTTTGCAGGGGGTGAAGCACAGGACTGACTCTGAGATGAAGAAATTCAAACCAAGCCCTTGGCAGAGTACACACATTGTCTGGGGTTAAAAGAGCCCCAAGTCTCCAGTAGATAAATACGCAGCTGTCCGCCCAAAACTCCCCGAGCTACAGTTCAAGTACAGAGGACCAAAGTGCAACCAAAGACCACAGGGCTAAGAGAGTGGAGATTACAAAACCCAGCTTTCAACACCTGTATGAAGCCACATTGCTAGCAAAGGCAAAATCTTGAGCTGTTAGAATTCTGAAAACAGAGCCATTGTTCTAAAATTTAAATTCATTTGAGGTTCTCAAAATGCAGTTTAAAAAGGAGGTACTCCCCACTTCCATACAAATCACAGGAGTCAATACTTCCTATGAGGAGCCCAGGCAGGTGAAGTCCCTGACAGGCCTTCAAGCCTTCTTAGTTGAAGACATACTGAGAGACACTTGGGGTTCCAATGATACTCCCCTATATGGCCAGATCAGCTGCTGAGCTTGCCTCTAATCATTTATTCATTTATTGATTCTGCAAGTAGTAAGCACTTCCAAGCTGGTCATGAACTCGCTATGTGGCCCTGGCTGGCCTCAAATATACAGCAGTCCTCCTGGCTCAGCCTCCTGAGAGCAATGGGATTACCGGCATGCGCCACCATAGCCCCCTTATGCGGTATTGTGGAATCAAACCCAGGGCCTTACTCTTTCTAGGCAAGTACTCTAACCACTGTGCATACCCAGCCCTCCAAGAGTGTTTTGTTCTTTTCAGTAGCCTTGCGCTCAAGTGGGAATGACACAAGAAAAGCAGTCAACTGCAGATTGAGGGATAAAAGAAGAAGAGTCCAGGAATAATCTTCAAAGGTTGGGGAAGGTTAGGGATATAAATAAGGCAAAGAGCAGATTAAAAGTGCATGCTGTCATATCTGTGCAGTCCAGGAAGTCATACTGAATTTGTCATCATAAACCAAGCATTAATGTAGATCTTAAAATAGTCTTCAACTACTAATTACATTTCTAACCACGCCTTTATGAAGGGTAGTGCTTAGAGGGTCTGACTATGCTGTCGAAGTTGGAGAAATTCAGTAACAGAGCACACAGAAACCGACCACTGAAATGATGTAAAGAAACTGGAATGCTGTAGAGGCCCCATTTCTTTTTGGTCAACAAAAGGAAAAACAGATGGAATAATCTTAGGAGTGTGCCCTTCTAGTTTCATTTTTACGCTCTAGTACCCCAACATTGGTATAAAATAGTCAAAAGCAGACTTAAAGAACCACTGGGCAGATTGCACGTGGTAAGGTGTGCCAGTCCATCCCTGGCGTAAAGGAAACATGCCACTCTTCTAACTACCTTTGCACTCTGATGAAGACTGTAATTATCTGATTAAATCTTCCCTTTAGCTTTTCCACATCCTCTGCAATTCAGGAATGATGTAAAGTGCTTGGTGGCCTTCAGTTGCGCACACAGAGAGTAAAGAAAGCTAGGCTGCAAGAAATATTTTTATTCCTGCTGGCCATTGTCAAAAGCTCCCTTCTACTGCATTTTTAGTGGAGTGCCCAAATTTGGTATGTTCGAATCCAGCACGCCTGGGCTGGAAGGCCCCCTCTGACACTCACTGGCTGGGCCTGCTTCTTCAGCTGCGCCCATTAAGATGCTATGGTGACATAATGAGGTACCATATGCTTAACACAGTAGGAGCTGAGTGATGTGAGCAGTCATTGTTGCTGTTATTCTTACCAACCATGGGCCTCCACAATCCTGGTTTCTTTTCTAGTAAGGGGCTGTTTTCTCCCTGCTGAGCATTTCTCCCCAGGAGCTAGCTCTTTAACAAGAGTGGGAAGACTTGATACTTTGGGAATCACACACATCTGGCCTGCTGTTTACAGGAGCTGTAAGGCTTTGAGGTTAATGCTAAACTGAAACAGCTGGCAAGAATTCCGTACCTCACAAAGAAACTTCCATGTGGGAAAGGGAATAGTAAGGGAGATGAGGCCTAAAGAAAAATAAAGGGAAAACAGAAAAACTGAAGTTGTGAAACAGAAAAAAGGAAAAGGAAAAGAGAAAAAGGGAACTCTTTCTTTTGGAATGAGGGCAAACCAACAAGGACATGATTTCGTAAGACAAACTTTCAATTTGATTCATCCCCTTGTTCACCAAGTTGAACTGGTTTCCCAACACTCCACACCCCTTGTCTGGGCCTGTGGGGAGTAGGAAACTTAATCATCTAACCCTCTGCTCCTCCCTTCAGAGCAAAGAGCCCTGTGCCTCTTCCCAGAGAGAAGGATGCAGGGCTTGTGGTCTGAGTGTTTACACAGGCCAAAGGGCTCCAACACTGAAACCCAGCTCTGTCCTGAAAACATGCAGTCTCCTGGAAATGGAGAACTGTCTTCAGACTCCGGTATGGCTGGCTGCCCTATTCCGTGCTTGCATTAGAGCTCAGGGAGCCTGGAAGAAGCCCTTCCGGTAACTTTGCTCTGGAAAGAATCAAGTTGTTTTCTACTTAGTTTGTATTCATGACTGATTTCCTGCCGTCTGGTGGAACACACTGTTTAGTCTCCCAGACAGCCACAGACTTGCCTACAACAGGGACTGGGCTGCTTAACTGGATAGAGGTAGTTAAGGAATATTTTTCTAGCTCAGCAGCTCAGGGCTAAAGCTCTGATTAGATGAACAGGAAATGTATTCAAAGGACTCTGCCTCCGGCTGGGCTAAGGATGTAGCTCAATGGTAAAGTGCTTGTCAAGCAAGCATCAGATCCTATGCCCAACCCCAGCACAGCCAGAATTAAGGGGAAAAAAACTGCCTTTTCATTTTCTTCAAACCAGAAGAATGCTCATGAGACGGTTTCCTTTCTTCTTGCCTTTTGCGACATTAGTCTCTGCTTTGGCATGCGACCCCAGCGACAGCAATCAGGTGACAAATGCTCATGCCATGGAGGCTAAAGGCAGCTTGAGCTAGTGTTTCCCTCTAAGACTTTGAATAGGCCTGCTAGTAGAGGAAGACACGTAGGCTCTATCTTTTTCCTTCTACTTGGACCATCAATCTCATAAGACTTGAGTGTTCCACCAAGGAAATGGGTCCTTTAGACCCCAACTTGACAGCCTTGATGTATGGTCAAGAAGTTCAATTATTTTTCTTTCCAAAGAAGTTTTCTAGAACCGCCAGTGACCATCAAGTCCTCTATGCACATGAACACTAGCGCTTGAGCTTTACACGTCACCTGGATACCCACCCATGCAGCGCCATGTTCTCAGGGAAAACACAAAGATGGGGTAGAGGAGGGAGGGCTTGAATGAGAACCCCAAGCATCATCTTGATGTTGTCTTCTTCATTCTAGGTTCAGGCTATTATCCAGATGAAAGCTACAATGAAGTATATGCAGAAGTACCACGAGCCCCTCCCCTAGACTACCGAGGTAATCCTCACTATTTCTTGGGAAGAATCTGTGGCCTAAGACCTAGGCCCTTCCCTGAAGCAGTTCATCCAAGCACAGTTTATATGTGTTAACTACAGCACAGAGAATCACCAGGGGTTGTAATTTCTAATCATGAACCAGATTACTGACTAGCTGTGTGACTTTACTTCTCTAGCCTAAAGGTTGCCCATCTATTATTAATCTTTAAGTATTGACTGAATACCTGAATTCTATGCCTAATTCTATGCAGATTAAGGTTGTGGGTGATACAAAGTCTAAGGTTTTTGTTCCTCTAAATGAACTTGTATTCTGTTGGGAGTGAGGAGAGGATAAAATTAGCATACATAGGGCAAGTGAATGTAAACCACTGTAGTAGCAGTAAATGCAATAAGAGTTCACACATAATCAGGAAAAGGTCAAGAAAGATGACATTTAGGCTAGCTCTTGAATGACTGAGAAATCAAAAGTTGGAAAGGGGAGGAGAGGGCATTTGGCCAAAGATGTGGAGGTAACAATGAAGTCATTATAGCAGGGAGCTAAGAAGGAACCAGAATGGTTGGAGGAGATGAAATGTGAAGTAAATTGTAAAGAGTAAAGTTAAAAGTGAAGAGTGATATCAAATTAGAAAGGCTCTATGACCTAGAGACCTAAGGAAAGACAGGAGGGCTATACACGAAGAATGCTAAGTACTGATTCCCATACTAGAAAGAAAGTTATGCCAGGTGCTATCTAATATCCTTTCCATCTCTGACTCTGTTTCCATGCTGTGCAAGTCATACGGAAAAATTTAGTTGTTGTTGTACTAGAAGCTATAATGTTTTTGCACAAAGGAGTGACAGCATAAATCAGGAGCAGGGAACCTTTTATTCTGCAAGGGGCCATTTGAATATTTAAATACCATTCTCAAGCCATACAAAATTAATAACTTAAAAATTCACCTGATATATTTGGTAAAACATTTAACTAACTGACCCCTAATATAATAACTGAAACTGTTTCTCTTTAATCATTGGAGACAGGTCATAAACATTATGAGAAATTATCTCTTGACTTTTTGTGGGCCATACATTGTCTGAGTCACTTTCTCATTGTTTGACCTAAGACCTGACACACACAACTTAAGGGAGGAAAAGTTCATTGTCTGAGTTACTTTTTCATCACTATGACGGAAATACACAACATCCGCAACTTAGGAAGGAAAGATTTATTTTAGCTCTCAATTTCAGAAGGTCACAGTCCATTCACAGGTGGGCAGCTGGGAAATGGGAGAATCACATGGCACAGCTGAGGCTCAAGCTGGAAACAGAGCTCCTCACACCATGACCGAAAGGAAACAAGTCCAGGAAGATGGATGGAACCAGTACGCACCCCTCCAGGTCAAGCCCCAACCATCCGCTTCTTCCAGCCAGGCCCTACCTCCCAACAACAAACACACAATATCCCTAAGAACATGTGGCCTTTGGGGTGCACTCCAGATCCAAACCACAGTATGTTTTCATGTTATAATTATCTGATATCTTTTCATATTTTTGAACTCTTTAGTGAATTTTTTTTTTTATTTCTTGAATTAACTTCCATCTTTTAGCTAACCTCCAGTTTGATTCCTCATTTTCTGACAGGGTGCTTTATTTTTTCTTTGAATTCTTTAGTTACATCCTTTTTGAAATGCACTAAACATTGTGAGATTGCTGTTTATTCTCTCTTATTGTCCTCCAATAATTTAAAGAGGTTATTGTTTGATTTTGTCCTTTGCTCCTCCAATAGTTTGAATCTGTGTTATGTTCCTCCATTATTGTTTGAATCTGTCTTGTGATCCTCCCGTAGCTTGATTGTTCTGATTTCAAAGTTTTAGAAGTTTGACTCCTCTTCTATTCCCACCGAGACCTCCTTTGGTAAACTACAGGTTTTGTGGGGCATCTCATTGGCTTGCTTACTCATTTCACTGGTGCTTTTGTAGCAAGATCTAAAGGTTAGCCAAGGTGGAGCTTTCTGGTGAGCAGTAGGGCTCTCTTCATTTGATGTGTGTCTTCCTTAGTTGGGGGCTGATGCCAGCTTGTACTATGGTGCTATGCTGGTATGGAGCCTGATCTTCAGTTGGCATCAAGAAGGAGCTGGCCTCTTCCCTTTTCAACTGCGTCTCTGAGCCCCAAGTGGTTATGCTTACACTCATCTCTGTTTTGCCTCACGCTAGAAGCAATATTTGGGCCAGCTAGTTCTGAGCATTGGCCTTTCAGCTATGCAGAGGAATTGGGCTGACTGGGTGCCAAGCCCTTGTGTTCAGCAACTCTGGACTCTCACTGAGCCTGGCCCATTTATCGCAGCTTCTGTGCCCCCTTTGTAACCCACAGAATCTCAAACAACACAGTTCCCCACTAATTTCCTTTCAGTAGAAAGAGTCTAGCTGGATGGCGCTGTGGAGCTGAGATCTTTCCAAACAGTATTGCCTCACTCCCCAGTTTGCTCCCTGAGGGAAGGAGCCATAGAAAGGCAGGTGCAGGCTGAGCAAATTCCTCTTGGGGGAAGGAGCTGGGTTTGGGCTGCCTGCACCAGGCACATTAATTCCACATATTTAAGGTTTATTATTGTCCATGTGTGCTTGCGACCTTATGCCGGACCCCACCTCTCACGGATCCAACTGCAACCACCCATGGATTTCCAACCTTCGCAGTTCCTTCGACCCCTCCTGGCACCCTACCATCCCCTGGCTTGTTCACTGTGGGGTGTTCTGATTGGTGCACCTTTGATGTCTTGTCCTCTGTCGTGCATGTTGGGTGTCCTGGACTGGGGCTGGAGAGGCCTTGATGACCAAGAGTGGATGGAACCTCTAGCACCTATACTGCCTCTTTTGCTACATCAGGATCTCATTTGCATATATCTGCTACTCGCTGATGCTTGCAGTTATTATGTAGTACATACTCCACTCCTTCCAAGGCCTCACCTCCCAACACTACACAATATATTTAGGTACATGAGACTTTGGGGGGACACTCCAGATCCAAACAACAACATTAATTTTAGCTCACATTTCAGAAATCTCAGCCGATTATTGGTTGCGTGGCTATAGCAGCATGGTGAAAGGATCTGGTGGAGACCAGCTGCTCACAGCATCACAGAGGAAGGACAATGGGTCAGGGAGAAGCCAGGGCAAGAATACATCCATTCAGACCACAGCCTCAGTGATCCTCCACCCCCAATAACATAACACTCCCTGCCAAGTTTCATCTCTTAGTAACACGTGAAATCCATAGATAATTCACAATATCTAGATATATGAGGCTTTTGGGGGGGGGGGCGCCATTTCAGATCCAAGCCATGAACATTCTGCTCCTGGCCCCAAAAGGCTCATGTCCACCTTGTTATGCAAAACACATTTAGTCTATCTCTAAGAGTTACCAAAGTCTTAACAGGTCCAGCACTAGTAAAAAGTTCAAGTCCAAAGTCTCCTCTGAGACTCAAGAAGAACTATTAGGTGTAAGCTCTCGTGAAAATCAAAGAGAAGTTAAATACTTCCAACATATAATGGCACAGAGTAAAAATTCCCATTCCAAACAGGAGGAATAAGAGGACAGAAGCAATTAGTCTAACGCAACAGTGCAACTCAGCTGGCAAACATTAGATCCTGTAGTTCCGTTAAATTTTGTAGCTCTGTGTCCAGCACCCAGCACAAGCTATGGTGAGATGCAATCTTCAAAGGCTTTGGATGGCTCTGCCCTCATAGCATTGCTTCAGGCTGCAAACTCTGTGGCTTCTCCTTCGGGCTGGCTCCACTCTTAACCTGTAGCCTTCCTCTGCAGATGATCCACAATCCTGGTATATCCGAATTTTTTGGATCTCAACTGCATCTTCAGCTCCACTTTCACCACTTAATGCACTTCCCTCCCCAGGCACATAGCGTGGACTCCAAGGCCTTCTTCTGAAATCTGGGTGGAAGCTTCCATAACCCCACACTCAATATTTTGCATGTCTATAACACCAGCACCACATGGATGATTTCAAGGTATGCCGGAGACCTTGCTGGCTGGAGTAGTGGCCAGGCCTCTTTGGACCATGGCTACTGTGGCTTCTGAATTCTTAGATGACTGAACCCTTTGGGAATTCACCTTCCTAGATTTCCTTGACGGATTCCCTGGGGTACTCTTTTCAAAGTAGTCTTTTGCCTTTGCCTCCTTCAGTGGATGGAAGGTGAAGTGTTGCTGATTCCTGAGATGTTCTCGTGACATCTTTGTTATAGTCCTGATGCAAGGTACTTGGCTTCTCTTTAATGTGAATCTCCTCAATAACCATGTGCTCTTTTAACACACGTTTGTCGTCTCTTTTATTCTGGCAAAACTCCAATTTTTTTTCATCTTATTCCTCTGCCATTTTTTGATATTTGGTATATATCTTGCCAAAATCCACAAGCAGTACCCAAGTGACAGCCTGAATATTGGAGTGTCTTAAAATTTCCTCTGTCAGGTTCATTAGTCCACCACCCTTGATCTCAGTTATAGGCAAAGTCTAGGGACAAAATGATTACATGCTTTTTTGCCAGAGCACAACATGCATGGTTTCTATACCAATGGTCAAATGAGAAACATCTTGAGTCTAGCCTTTCTAATACTTTGTGTACTTCCATCAGAATTATGGTCTTCTGAGCTCTGACCAGAATCTCTAATCAAGCTTAATTTAAAACATTCTAAGGGTTCTCTAGTCAGCATCTCCAAAACTTTCCAAGCACTTCCAACAAACCAGTTCCAAAGGCTGCCAAACAACCTGTTCAGGTAAAGTCACAGCAATGACTCCACTTCTGATACCGGTTTCTATCTGAGTTATGTTCTTGTTGCTTGGACTCAATACCCAACACACAACTTAAGGGAGAAAAAGTTCATTTTAGCTCACATTTCAAAGGTCTCAGTCTATTTATGGTCAGCCAACAATGGTGGCATGGTAGAAAGGTCTGGCAGAGAACAGCTGCTCACAGCATTGCAAGAAGAAGGAGCAGATTTGGTGAGAAGCCAGGGCAAGCGGATACCTTTCCAGGCCACACCCTCACTAGCCCACCCCTCTCAAACCAGCCCCACCTCCTAACAGCACATGAAGGAGATGATCCACAACATCCAAACACATGAAGCTTTTGGGGATGTTCCAGATCCAAACCACAGCATGGCTCATGGTCCAGACATTCTGCACCCTGCTATAAATGGCAATATTAAAATATTAACCTGATTTTTCTCCTCAAGAATAGTGGTTGAAATGTGGTTCTTGCTCTCGCTCTCTCTCTCTCTCTCTCTCTCTCTCTCTCTCTCTCTCTCTTTCTCTCTCTCTTTCTCTCCATATATTGAATGAATACTATTCACTCATAAAGAAGGATGAAAATGTTACTTGCAGGAAAATGGAATTTGAGACCATAATGTTAACTGAAATAAATCAGACAGAAAAATTCACATATTACATAGTTACTCATATATGAGAAACATAAAACATAAATAATAAAAGAGCTAAAGCAGAAATGGTAGGAAACAAAAAAGCAGGCTAGTTGGATATGGGGAAGAGAATTAAGAGGGAGAAGAAGGAGAAAGAACAGGGAGAGAAATTAGAGGAATTGAAAATGATCAAGATATGCTATATGCATATATCAATCCCCCAAATGAATGTAATTATAATGTGTTTCAAACATACACTAATAAAAAAAAAAAGCAGAAAGTAGGAGTTGGGAAGAGTAGATTCTGAGTTGACTCCCCAGTGTCGTGAATCTCAAATGGCCAGCAATAGAAGGAATTCTCAGAGCCCACCTTTAGATCTGTGAGAGGCCAAAGGAACAGACATTGCAACTTACTCCCTAAAGAAAGGAGCAGCCAAGATGTTGCACTGACCAGAACAGACTTTTTATATTTATTGGGGAAAAGAAGGAGATACAGCACAGGAAAAACCCTTGGGGCAATAAATCATTACACAGAACATCTAAAAGCAGACCCAAAACTAGACAATGGCTACCTGAAGTTACAGAGTATATAGAAAATGAAGACAAAATTACAAGGCAGGGTTTATTCTTATTGATTATCTCAATTATGGCTCTGGGGAGATTGTAGGAGCATACAGCATGAGATTAGCAGACACATGGTTCACGTTCTATAGTAGTTAAGGTGCCAAAGTCAAGATAGAGTCCTGGTCAACTTAGGAAAAGAATTGACTCCTGTGGTCCCACATTGCAAAACTCAGTTACATTAGTGTTAACTAGATACAATTGCAAGCAGAGACAAAGGAATGAAGTGAGGATATACTCAAGAGAGGCTGGGGATGTAGGGAGAGAGTGCTTGTCTAGTATGCTCAAGGTCTTGAGTTTCAACCCCAGCACTGAAAAAATAAAAGAGGATCAAGTTCAAAGATATTTCAAAGATGGAGATGACAAGACTTGGTACAGATTTGATGTACCAAAAGGTTGTGAAAGAAACTGATGTCTGAACCAGGTACAGTAGTGCATGCTTGTAATCCCAGTATTCTGGGAGGTGGAGGGAAGAGGGTTGCAAGTTCAAGCCCAGCCTGTGTAACTTGGAAATTTAGCAAGACACTAGAATACTTGAGAGATCCCTCTTGGAAAGAGAAGGTTTAAAAAAACTGGTTTGTTAAAGATAGCTTATAGGCAATTGGAAGTGGAGAAATAAAGCTTTGTGAGTCTCTACCTTGGATGGATGAGGAAGCAGAGGGTCCAGGTCCAATCCTGAGATGACACACTTAGATATAAGTAGGAGAAGTGGGGCGAGCAGGAGAAGAGTTATTAGCCATGTAGAAAGAGACAAAGGTCGTTTCTATCATATTACAGAATTCATCAAAAAGAGTTTTAGGAAAAAAGGAAAGAGTAAGAGAACAACTGGGTCAAGTAGTGCAAAAAGATCAAATTGAAGGGACAGCAAACATTTTAGTTGGCAAGACGGAGACAAATTGTGACCTTTGAGAAGAGTTTTGACAGAGAAGTGATCAGAGCTTTGGGTTCTTCTATATTCCTTTCTACACCTACCTTTTCTCACTACCAGTTGTCCACACCCATTCTCTCAGTCTAGTGCCCACTAAATGCTAAACTCCCTTCAGTCTGTTTCCTACCCACTCACCAGTCTCCAAGCTGAATCATCTCAAGACCACAGTTCCCTCCCAATGACCAAATCATATGTCCTTTAGCTCGAGGTTCAGTCTTTCCAGCAAAATAAGCATGCCCTTTTGCTCTTAATTTATCTTTTCCTGGCTTCATAACAGTTCACTATTCTGGCCATAACTGAAGTCAAAGAAAGGATGTGGACTCTCTGCTGGGGAGAGAATGGGAATGGTATGTGAACTTCAGGCTAGCCTGACCTGTCTCTTGAGATTCTAGACTGTAATCTCTTGCTGATGCTAGACCAAAATTTGAAAATGGCTGAAATAAATATTTTTATCTTGCCTGAAAAAAATCTCTACAAGTTTACCTTTCTACTTTGATGGTGGTGTCGTCATTCTATTAGGTACTTGGACTTCGGGGTACCTTAAAGTCACTTCTAATAATCCCCATCACATTTAGCAATCTCCTTTTCTTTATCATCTTATCAGTCATTCACCAAGACCTATAATTTCTTTCTTAATCCAGGGAATTAAGGCTTTCATTACCTCCCAGGTAGACAGTAACAGTAGCCTCCCAACTCTGATTCATGTTGCAACATCCTCCAAACCTAGAGGTCCATTATGATCATTTTTATTCAGAAAATAGGCCTCAATCTAGCTTCTCAACCTGAAAACTTCTCAACCCTTTTCTCCGTGTGAAATCTGGGGCCTAACCAGGGTGCCCTATCTTGTTCTCAAACTGTTACACAAAGCTTCTCCTCACCCATTCATTCTTTCATTGAGTATTTATTGAATATCTTCTTTGTACTTTTGAAATTGATGATCACTGCCTCTAGATTACTCATCTGGCCTTCATTATATACTGTCTCTTTTTTCTACTTTTATTACTCTTGACATATAGTTACCTATGTAACAGAAGGAGCCATGTGTGTCATTCCCACAGAATGTTGTAAAAAGTAGGGGCTGACTGCTGGCATCCTGGGAAGAGAAGTCAGATTGTAGAAGACTGCAGATGAGAGAAGGGGATGACACAAAGCAGCACATGAGCTGGGTGTAGAGGCACGCACCTGGAATCCCAGCCCTCTGGGAGCCTGGGACAAGAGGATCACAAGTTTGAGCCCTGCCTGGGCAACTTTGCTGCTTAATAAAAATCCCTGTCTCAGAGAGAGGAGGGGGGGGGGGAGGAAGAAGAAAGAAAGAAAGAAAGAAAGAAAGAAAGAAAGAAAGAAAGAAAGGAAGGAAGGAAGGAAGGAAAAGCAAAGCAAAGCAAAGCTGGGGATTGGGGATGTAGCTCAGTATGAAAGCCCTAGATCCAATCCCCGGGACAGAGGGAGGGGTTCAATAAATGCAGAAGGTACTTTCAAAAGTTCTGCCAGCTCTGTGATTAATATTAATCTGCTTCATTGATTATTTTAACATTCACATTAAATCCTTTTAAAAATACAACTCACATACTAGCCTTTGTACTGGGCCTAATATCCCTCCCTTTGGGACTTAGCCCCGGGGCCTAAACTAAATGAAGCTATTAATGCTAAGTGTGAAGGAGTGACCAGACCTTAATTATAAGGCCTTTGTAAACTCATAATCAATGTCTCTGCAATTGTGGAGTTTGAAGTTTTACTGTAACTGGGGTTACAGTCTTCCGATGGTAGTTGTGTGTCACAGCCACATACTGAAAACCCAGGCTGGGAGGAAGCATGTGCGTTGAAGTCAGATGAGACAGGGCGTAAACACAGACTCTAGGTAAACAAATATCATTTGGAGGCTAGATATTTTACAAATACAACTTTATTTGATTCTCCCTACAGCCCTAGGGAATTACTTTATTGTTTCCTGTTCACAGATCAGGATAACAAGACCAGAGAAGTTACATTTAGAGTCACCGAGCTTAGAGGTGACACTGGAGGAATTTATACCCAGGTATAACTGATGCCAAAGCCCTGCCCTTCCCATCTCTTTCATTAAAAAAAGTTTAATCTTTTTAAAAATTATTTTTAAAGACAAAAAGAAGAGAAGAGCTAATCAGTAAAAAGATTACTGTGGTTTTAGAGTAAACTGTCTATGTACTTTGGTAACATTTTCACTAATTTTTCACTTTCTGTCATTCCTTTGTCATGAAACCGAGCTGGGCTACAGAACCCCTCTCTGAAGTGCGCCCTCGGCCTGCTGGGCTGCCAGCTTGCCTTGGCTTTGGAGCAAACTGTCACTTGTCCTTGGTTACTGGAAGACTGGAAGATGATCACAGGGAAAGACTTTTCAACCCTGTTTATAGCACTTTCTTTTCTTTATATGCCCTAAAAAGAAGCCTTTCCAGCTCTTTGCCCCTGGACAGACACCAGTTACTGAACTAATTATCTTATAAATATGATTTCACTAAATAAGTCACATGCTTGTTACGTAGCATATAAAAAAAATCTCTTAAAATTCATTATTCAGTTTACTTTAAAAATGGTGAGAGCGGGGGCTACAGCTTATTAGCCTAGCATGCCCAAGCTCGTGAGTTCCATCCCCAACACCCCCTTCAACAGCAAAGGAGGGAACAGTGAGCATAATATGCTACTGGATGTGTTTAAAAGGAGGAAAAAATAAGAAATGCTACCAACATTTACATTATATGCATAAGGACTATTAATAATGACTATTTGGGGGTTGTGAAGGAGGCACGAGAATAGAATTGGGAGACTCACAATTTGCTGTGTAACTTTTTCTACTTTTGAAAGCTTGAATCATATAGACATATTACCTTACCAAAAATGAGGCTAATATATGTAGCTGCAGTGGCAAATTTTGTGCTTACAAATGTGGCCTTTTGAGTGCACAGATTGGGGTTCAAATCCCATCCCTCCCCTTTACTAGCGGAGGCCTCCTAAGCAACTTACACCCTTATCTACAAAACAGGAATAAACATCTAACTCGAAAGGCTGATGGGAGGACTATCTGAGATGATAGATCTGTACAAAAAGCATGTAGCGTGGTGCCTGCATGTAGTAGGTGCTCAGTACAAGCTAACACACTTCCCAGCACACATTTTCACATGTATTTAGGCACATTTTTAGTTTCACTTTCCATCTGGTTTCTTTGAATACGGTTGTTCAGTTAGTTATGACTTTCTTGAACTGTATTTTCGTCTTTCCTGTATTCCTTCAACTCAACATCACTGGCATGAAACTCATACATATCCCTGCCATTCCTCTTGTTCTGCCAGTCTAGTGGCCCTACCCTAAAAGGAAATGAGGTCAGTCTGGTATTGTTCTTGAGGGCTCCTAGGGATCACCACTTGTCTAACTGCTCATACCTTGTACCTTTAAATATTCTAGAACAGTAAGCTCTTGCTGACAGTAGCACAACCTATAGTTCCCACAGAATACTTTATTTTCTATTTGAAAATTAAGACTGTCTTTTTTGTCCTTCTCCAAGCTTTTAGAGTTTTGGCTTTATGCCAGGATTCCTCTGAGCCAGCAAATTTATTTATTCTTTTCTGTGCTTTCTTTCTTTCTTTTGATAATAAACTGGACTCAGGGCTTTCATACTGAGCTACATCACCAGCCCTTTTTAATTAATTTTTTTACTTACTTATTTATTTTTTTATGTTGAAACAGGGTCTTACTAAGTTGCCCAGGGCGGGCTTGAACTTGTGATGCTCCTGCCTTAGCCTCCCAGAGTACTGGGATTACAGGCATGTATGCACCACCATGCCCAGTTTGAGGCGACAAATTTGAACTTCTTTACATTAGCTGGCCTCTCTTACTGTCTCAGCATTTGCCCTGAGCCTTATATTTCTTTTACCATTCTTGCTTTTCTACCAGTTTCAATCTGATGTGTATTTTTTTCTTGACAATACAGGAGAGATATAGAACAGAAGTGATTGGTGAGGTCCCAGTTTCCTATGTAAAATCTTTGTGGTATGTGATTTGGCCTTACAATCAACAGCTCTGCAACTGAAGTGCTTAGGGGACTTTGTACTTAGGAGGTGGTATCTCCAGATAGCAGTCCTATCACAGCCACAGGCTCAAAGCTATGCCCACAATCCCCAAGTGCAGTGGTGATTAGGAATAATTTTCTGTCTATAGCCTGCCTTTATTTGCCAGCTGCACTCAAGCAGAGGTTCTAGCCTTAGTGGTTCCTTTAGCTCCTGATGTGCTTGACTGTAAAGGCCCCTTTTCATGCCTAGGATTTTGGAATCAAAGCAGGTCACATGGAACTTTAGCCTTCTCAACCCTAAGCAAACAGACTTGTGCCATGTGTATAAGCATCCTTAGGCAGGTGGCTCTCTGTTTATATACTTTTCCTCTTAAAATGAGGATGGGAAATCTTTTTGCTTCCAAGAGTCATTTGGGTGTTCATGACAGCATTTGTGGGCCATACAAATGAGTCTACTATATTTGGTAAAATATTTAATTATTATAGAATTTAACCCAGCTCTAATGTAACAGTTTCCTTTACCAGGCCAGATCAAAGGATTTAGACCTATGGGCTAGATGGTCCCTATCCCTGCTTTAAAATTTGAATCCACTGAAGAATCATGTATTTTGTATAGCCAATGAAGCATCTTTATGGTGCCTTTATGATGTGACAGCCCTGGACATTCATTCCTAAGCAGCCTGCTTTTGTGTCACATTCCTTTTCCCTCCCAAATTTACATTTTGTGTCATTTTAAACATTTTTGTTTTAAAGTTACACACAGCAAATTCGCTTTACTAGATGTACAGTTCATGAGTTTTGACAAATGCATAAAGTGAGATAGCAGCCACCAACAGTCTTATCAACTCAAAAACTTGCCTAGTGCTGCCCTTTACGATTATGCGCTGCCTCTATCTGAGATCTCTGCCAACCATTGCTCTGCACCCTGGCCCTATATTTTTGTGTATATATGTCTCTGTGTGTTTGCCTTATAAATAGAATCCTACAGCATATAGCCCTGTGAATTGGATTTTCTTCTCTTTCCAAAATGCACTTGAGGTTCCTCTGTGTTGTTGCATGCTTCAAGCTTTTCATCCATTTATATAGATAGACCTCAGTTAGGTTAACACTATAGAATGATATTCGAGTGGTTTCCAGATTTTGGCAGAGCTATTTAACATTTGTGGACTCAAGTTTTTTTTTTTTTTTTCATTTTCATTTGGACAAATACCTAGGTGGAATAACAGTCATATGGCAAATATACCTTTCTATTTGTTAGTTTGTGGGTGTACGTGTGTGTGTGTGTGCATGTGTGGTACCAGGAATTGATCTCAGTACCACACTCCCAGCCTAGTTTTTACTTTTATGTTGACATACAGTCTTGCTAAATCACTAAGTTGTCCAGGATAGACTCAAACTTGCGATCCTCCTGCCTCAGCCTTCCAGAGTGCTGGGATTACAGGCTTGTGCACCAGATCCAACTGAGTGTAACTTTCTTTACAAGAAGGTTTGTTATTACCTTTATAAGAAACCACCGAACTATTTTACAAAGTGACTGTGTTTGCATTTCTACTAGTAATGTACGAGAGTTCCAATTTCTGTCCATCTACCCAGCACTTGTTATTGCTGTTACATTTTAAAATTTGGACATTCTACTGGTTATAGTAATGGTACTTAATTGTGGTTTTATTGTGCATCTCTCTCTCTCTCTCTCTCTCTCTCTCTCTCTCTCTCTCTCTCTCTCTCAGCAGGGTCTTTCTCTGTAGCCCAGGCTGGCCAGTCCTGGGATTACAGGCAAGCACCACCATGCCCAGCTTTATGGGGTGCTGGGGAACTGAACTCAGGGCCTTGCATTGCAAGGCAAGCGCTTTAACTGCTGTGTCATTCCTCCAGTCCTATTTTGCATTTCTTTAATGACTAATTAAATGAACATTTGTTCATTTGATTATTGGCCATCAGTGTATCCTCCTTGGTAACATAACTATTTGTATCTTTTGTTCACATTCTAATTTTTAACACTTCTATTCCTGAGTTTTGATAGTTCTTTCTATATTCTAGATACTAAGTACTTTATTTTAAAAAAGTTGTCTGCAAATATTTTCCTTCAATTTGCACATTGTCTTCAATCTATTAAAGGTGTCTTTCATAAAGCAAAAGTTTTTAAATTTGACAAGGCCCAATTTATTGATTTTTATTTTATAAGTTGTGCTTTTGGCATAATGTCTAAAACCTCTTTGTCTACCCCTAGATCCCTGAGATTTTCTCTTTTTTCTAAAAAATTTATATTCTTCCTTTTTCATACCTAAGCTCATTACCCATTTGAGTTATTTTTTGTATCAAGTATGAGACTTAGATTATTCCTTTTCTTTGCTCTAGTACCATATGTTCGAAGGTCTGTCTTAATTATCATTTTTGAAACTTTTTCAGAAATCATTTTGTCATAGTTGCCACAGTCTATGTCTGAGATCTCTATTCTATCTCACTGATTTATGTGTCTGCCTTTTTACCCATGCCACACTGTCTTGATTACTATACTTCTAGCCTACTTTTATTTTTCTATGGCTACAGTTCCTCGATGGTGTTATACATTAAACATCCAGGATGGAGAAGCGACATGCTACTCACCACGAGGAGGAAACTATCACAGCAGCCTAGGCACACGTTGTGAGCTCTCCTGTGACCGGGGCTTTCGACTGATTGGACAGAAGTCAGTGCAGTGCCTGCCAAGTCGTCGTTGGTCTGGAACGGCCTACTGCAGACGTAAGTTGTATGTGTGCATATGCTCTTGTGTGTCAATGAGAAGCTCACTGGCCAGCCAATGAGAGTGTGTACCTGCAGGTATTATTATGTTCTTCTTGCAAGTGCAAACTGGAAATGTTCGATAGGCCCTCAACAGGGCCTTCCTTTGCCCTACATCCTAGTCCATTTTCTCTCCCTGTGGTTACTAGCCAAGCAATATGGGCATTTAAATAGCAACTAGCCTTTCTGACTTAGGAAACCCAGCAGTTCACGTAGGACGCTAAGACTTGATGCTAAGGCCTGATGTGGTCCGGGCTACTTTCCCTTCTGGAGCTCCCAGGAACATGTAGTTCTAGACTCTCCAAGTGCTATACTTTCTGGCTTCCAACCTTAGAAAGCCCTGCCGTGAAGCTATGAAATAACTGCTATTCTTCATTTTCTTCTGAAAGAAAATAAAGTATTCCTAAGGCTAGAATATGGGGATTTTAATATACACACATCCCAAATCCCTACTTATTAAAGCTCTACAGCATACCCACTCTTAGCAGCTGAGTTTGTCTGTCTCCATGTTCATCACTGAATACCACTAGTGGGCCATCCATGTTGCAGAGCACTGTATTGGTCACTTCAGGAGCTTACTTAATTGTTCACCTACCCTCAAGCTGCTGATAGGCTAAGGGGGTAGAAATTCAAGTGCGTGCACATGAGTGCTGTGGGCTTGGACACAGATGTGCTAAGTATCCAAAGGCAGATGAGTTTGGTCAGAGAATATATGCTGTCCAAGAGAGGAGTAGCCTGATAGATGGGAAGGAGGAAGTCACCACAACCTTCCAGATGATCGCAATGGAATTGTTTTAGGAATTAAGCCCTATCATTTCCAAAATGAATTTGAATTTGTATGACAATATTGAAATATAGAAGGCTATGAATTACAAATGAACATGAAACCAGTTATAAAATGGAGACTGTCTATAATTAATTGATTCTTCTATTTGAATGGTGAACCTAGATTTGACCTTCTTCATAAGAGACAAAAAAGCAAACACTTTGGGTCTATAATTTTCAACCTTATAATAGTAAGCAAACAAAGTCTCTAACGAGACAAGACTTTTCTTGGCTCAGACTTCCAGGAGGTCATTTTTGCACAGGTCTTTATATAACAGGTGGCAGGAAACGGGAAAGACAGGGAGTCTACAAGTTTGTCCAAGAAGCAAAATGAACGTTGCTTTTATAGAACCTTTATTCAAAGGTCTAACAATCAACTTATGCAGGATCACACCTTGGACTTTACGAGGCTAAATGGCCTACTTCTTTCAAGTCTCTTGAACAAGAATCTGAAAAGCTCAGGCTCACAATTAATTCATGATGGCAGTCTCTGGCACATGTGACATCTAAAGCACATTAGTCCTCCTTTATCAAATACCATCATGCCTGGATCCCAAGGCATTGGCCCAACTCGTACTGTCATCCAGACAGAAAGCCAGGGAGTCTGGTGTGCCAATGAGCTTCTGCTAGAAAATGTCTATGCAAACACCAAAGTGATACTCAAAAGGAATATTGAACATGCTCAAGGGCATATGGCATTTAAGGAACAAGAGATAAACACTAACAATTGTCGAGGATCTAAATTGTGGGTCCAACATATGGAGCTCACCAAACAGTTGAGGAAAGTGTGGCAACCGAGTCATTGAGATGACCTCTGGGGACTTGTTTCAGAGAATGCAGTCCCCTTTATTAGGGGAGAGCAAAAACATACATCGAGTAGAGTAAGGGGAGAGTCCATGTAACATTTTATCCATCCAATCACCTCAGAGATACAGAATTATACCCTTATGGGAAGTCCTGGGTGCTCCATGTGCTAAGTAAGCTCAGGTGTTCCAGATGTGAGGCAAATATGCTTGTATCTATCTCAACTTCTCCACACTAAATGAGCCCAGATGTTTGTTTGTGTTGTCTCCTTTTGCCTGCACAACAATCCTGTAAAATATGCACATATTACTGATAAAAACACTGACTTAGATGAGGCAACTTCTTCAAGTCACAGATCAAGTAGTAGGTGAGGCTGGCATTGCATACTGAAGGCTGATTCCAAAGTTCACATGCTTGAACAAGCAATTTACTTCTTTGAAACACTGTCCCCCACCAAGAGTACTTCTGTACTTTGTAATATTAAAATAAAAGGACAACTGGAGGAAAATGGTAGTTAGGCACAATAATATAAGGGTAGTTGAGTTTCCATATCTTTTGTTGTCTCTTATATGGTTCTTCCTGTACTAGATACCCAGGCATCACATCCAGATAGTCCCACAGACCATTGATATTGCCACTTGGTTCTCTCTTAGAGATAAGATGCCGTGTGCTACCATTTATCACTAGCGGCACCTATACCTGCACAAATGGGGTGCTGCTTGACTCCCGCTGTGACTACAGTTGTTCCAGTGGCTACCACCTGGAAGGTGACCGCAGTCGGATCTGCATGGAAGATGGGCAGTGGAGTGGAGGCGAGCCTATATGTGTAGGTAAATGCTGGTTGCTCCAAGTTGTCCTGCTGCAAAGAACCATCCTAGAATTCTGTCCACAAAAGTTATGGAATTCTAACCACAGGAGGCATTCCTGTTCACTGTGAGCATGTTAACATGGGCATATGCTTAACAAAATGACTATTTCCCCTGGAGATGGGATTCCTTCCCCCATTTTCTTGAAAATCTTGAACTTGTTACCTTGCTGTTTATGTGTGGTGTTGATTCAATGGGTTCCCTCCAGCGAGGGCGGTAGGCCATAAATCAGCACTTGTTTTCTGACCCTGGCAGACATAGATCCCCCCAAGATCCGTTGTCCCCATTCACGTGAGAAGATGGCAGAGCCAGAGAAACTGACAGCTCGAGTATACTGGGACCCACCCCTGGTGAAAGATTCTGCCGATGGTACCATCACCAGGTGAGCTTGTGTAACACATGTCATTCATGCTTCCTGCAGCTGAGGCTACCTTGATGATGTGCCTCGGATCTCTATTCTAAGAATCTTTTCCCTCAGCAGCTCTTTCACCCTGCCTTATACAGGGTGATACTTCGGGGCCTTGAGCCTGGTTCTCAATTTCCTGAAGGAGAACATGTGATTCGATACACTGCCTATGACCGAGCCTACAACCGGGCCAGCTGCAAATTCATTGTGAAAGTACAAGGCAAGAAAGAATTCTTCAGTTTTCTATATTATTCATTATTCCTGTTCTACCCTGTCTTTCTAGAATCCACCCTCAAACCTCTCAACTGTCTGCGTGAAACAGACACACTTCATTTACCTTAACAGAGGGGAAAATTTTTCATCAAACAGGCTCATTCAGAAAGCCAACATTACACATGCATACATGCAACAGAAATCTTGAATGTCCAACAAGGCTTTCTCATTTCCCTAAATTTGGATGAAATTCACAAGAATACTTTGTATTCATGTATCTTGGCCTTCAAAATTACTGAATCCAACTAGTCTTTATTTTGAGTCGTTCACCTCTGCCGAACCTGGTAGCGTTGGCTGCCTGATTCTTCCTCTGTGCTTTGTGTCACATTGTTGTGCTTTGCTTTTCTTAGTGTAAAAATGACTCAGGCTCATTGTTGAATATTTTTTAAAAAGAATTTTTATATAAAAGAGGAAAATCTACTACCCCATCTTTCAGGGGCAAATTCTGTTAGCTTTTCAGTATTTTCCTTCTAGTTTTTCCCTCATGAAATCTTTAAAAAAATCATTAAGATTACACTGTACATCAAATCATGAATCAATGTTTTCTTTTCATTTTTCATTATAACACAAGCAATTTTCCTATGCTCTTTAAAAACTATGCACAAATATTTTCAACAATAGCACAACATTTGACTTTAAGAGTATACCATGATTTACTTAATTCTTTTCACAATTGTGAACACTTAAGACTCCTCTGACATTTATATGTTACTGAAATTAATTCGTTAAGGTCAGCTTTCCATAAAGTGCCTGTAAAGACTACATACATATATGACAATATTTTCTTTTACAGATTGATAATCTTTTGGTGATAATATGTATGTTCACCTGTGTTTCCAGACAGACTTTATGAACCTCTGTCAGCATTTCACATTTAATTCCTTAAGAAAGAAAATTCCTGGGTCTATCCCCAGCAACTGGAAACACGGAAAAGCCATGCATTCTGATCATTCCATCTCCTTCTCTAGAAAGTTAGTGTGGACACTTTCTTTGTCTTTTCTACCCATAAAGAAAAACTATAGCTCCTAACTTGAATTTCTCTTTGACAGTGAGACGTTGCCCAAGTCTGAAACCACCACAGCATGGCTACCTCACCTGCACCTCAGTGGGCAACAATTATGGTGCCACCTGTGAATACCATTGTGATGGTGGTTATGAACGTCAGGGTACTCCCTCCCGGGTCTGCCAATCCACTCGCCAGTGGTCAGGATCACCACCTATCTGTACTCGTAAGTAAAACAAGGGAATGGGTACAGTAGAGTAGATATATTGATCAAAGGTACTTAGGACAATACCCCCATGGTAAAGGAGTCCAATAGCAGCAATGTGTAAGGCATGAGAATGGGAGATTCTGCGATGTGTGCTTTTAAGGGCCAACATTCCCTCATAGAATATAGAATACTCTTATCTCAAGAAGAAGGGTTTGAAACTTCAGGGTTTTTTTTTTTTTTTTCGGTATTTCTTTCCAGGGAAGGGAGAAACAACCAGAAGGGCTAACCCAAAACACCAGAACTCCTCAAGATATTAGGTTATGGGCTGACATCCAGGACGGGTTAGTGCTGACATGCTGGGGAGGGGAGGCTGATGCTGACACCCAAGGTGAGTTGGTGCTGACACCCAGGGCAGGTTATTTTTCCTCAGGGTGCTGGCCTATATGTCAGTCATCTGCAGGCACACCCAGAAGTTAGCTTCACTGGTCTGCTAGGCATTTATTAATTCCCAGTTACCCATACATGGTAAAGGAAGGGAATTTGCTGAGTGACTATCTGCCTTTGCCCTAGCTATGAAGATTAATGTCAATGTCAACTCAGCGGCTGCCCTGCTAGATCAGTTCTATGAGAAACAGCGGCTCCTCATCATCTCAGCCCCTGATGCCTCCAACCGATATTATAAAATGCAGATCTCTATGCTACAGGTAAGACCACGCCCTGCACCAGAGCTTAGCTCCTTTTCATCAACCCTTTTCCTTTCCAAGTCAAATTGCTCTCTGTGGCACAAATCCCACTTTTTAAAGCATTTTTGTGGGCGACATTTGACCAACTTTACCATAGACACATTTAGCACATTGTTAATAATCTTTTAATTTTTTACTGAAAAGGGAGTAAGGCTTTTCAGGGGTGAGGCCAAGAGCATGGCCAAGCGCTCTGCAGGGGTCTGTAAGACAGCCATAATCGACGGTAAATGCCAGCAATTAACTCCATCTGTGTTTTCAAGGAATAATCCTAGCACATACAGTAATCACTGGGTAAGTACCAGGTGCTGATCTACATGCTTAACACATGCGCACCTAATTCTCACAGCAACCTTAGGAGGCAGATATTATTATAATTCCCATTGAATAGATGAGAAAACTGAGGCATCGACAGATTAACTGATTTTTCTTGAGGTCACTAGCACATAACTGGTAAAGGTAGGACTGAAAGGCAGCTGGGCTCGAGGATCTGTGGTCTCAACCACTACCAGCAGGAAAACTACTATGATCTCTTTAAATGAAATATTGAAGTCGCATGAGTCTTAACATACTGTCTTATTAGTTACTTTTTCATTCTTGGGACTCAATACTAATACCCACAAATTAAGGGAGGAGTGGTTTCTTCTAACTCACAGTTTCAAGAGATCTCGGCCCATTCATGGTTGGCTAGCAATGGTGGAAAAGTCTGGTAGAGGGCCTACCTGGAAAAAAGCTGTTCATCCCATGGCAGACAGAAAGCAGAGAGAGGACAAGAGGTACTAGCTAGCGTATACCTTTCCAGGACATGCCCCAGTGATCTGCCCCTGCCAGGTCAAGCCCCAGCAATTCCCCACTTCTGACCCAGCCCCACCTCTTAACAGCACAGGAAGTCAAAGGACTAACTCTCCTGATTGAATCACCTTCCAAACATGAGGCTTTTGGGGGACATTCCAGACCCAAATGATAACACATACCTAACAAGAGCCACAGGTAGAGGAAAGAGAGGCAGGTAGGATACGACAGATATGACCATGGGGACCTACAAAAAGAACAGACCAGGTTTCTGAAGAGAATTCAGGACTAAAGAACCAGCTCTAGGGATGACCAGGTAAAGAAAAACATTACTCAAAGGCTTTCTAAAAGCTGACTCGTAGAAGTTGCTAAGTCGGTGTTCAGAGGCTCACGATGGTAGTGGTTTTACCACAAGGATGAACCTGCGGAGTCCAGTCCTTTTTGCAAATATATTGGACCAAAGCCACAGTGCAGTTTAATGAGTAACAAGGAAAAGAGCAAGACTCTACCAGCAAAGACAGCAACTTCGAGGCTATAGGAGAAGACCACAGATGAAACAGGGGTGGGGACCATGGAAAGTTCACACTTTTTCCTGGGTACTGGCTACTAGGAGACCCTGCAGGACCAGGCAGGACAAAGAGCCAGGGAGGGCAGAGGTATAGGGTGTGCCTCCCAATGCAAGGATGGCAATTAGGGGTAATGAAAAAGAACTGGGCACTGGTTTGAAGAAATCCTGGAACTGAGAGAAGGCCCTGGGGATGTAGCCTAATGTAAAGAGCTCACACTCAGCATCGGGCCTCAGTTGAAATCTTGACTCAACATGTTTATACTATGCAAATTTTGGCAAGTTACTTTTTCCCCTACACAATAAGAATTTCACCGTCTACCTACCTTATTAGCAGTGTTACAATGATTAAGTTAGATTATTTCTATGAAGCATTAGGCATGCATAAATAAAGAAGAAATGGAAACCATTATTATCATCTCGCAATAGCCATCTGTTAAGAACCTATGTGTTTTAAAAATTACACAAAGCTAAGCAATGATTATGTGCTTACAGATTAGGGGTTATGATTCGCTTTTCTTTCACATTGTGAAATCTGTTTCATACCCTTCAGGAGAATGAAGGAAATAGCATTTTTGGGAACAAGTACTTCAGGGATGACTGTGGGAAAAGGTTTTGTAGACCTCATGTTTGGCTCATTGTGACCCTATGATTGTGTGATCACTACAGGAAAAGTCCTTCCTCTCTCACACTACCTTGTGTGCATACAGGAGGAATCCACCAAGCAGCCTTAGGTCTAAGTGCAAAGACAAGCTCCATTCAGTGTTCTGCTCCCTCCTCCCCACAGCAATCCACCTGTGGACTGGACCTGCGGCACGTCACCATCATTGAGCTGGTGGGGCAGTCACCTCAGGAGGTGGGGCGCATCCGGGAGCAACAGCTGTCAGCCAGCATCATCGAGGAGCTCAGGTCCAGGCTGGGAGGCTACAGGGCAGGGGTGGTCAGAAACCCCAGGCAAGACATTAGCAATGGGGTTTTTGGTAGAACCGGCAGACACTACTACTCTCTTGGGGAACTTCTGGTGTTTCGATTCTTATGGAAACATTAAGCAAGATGAGAGAGTGATTCTTAAGTCTTTTAGGACATGAGAATCAAATGGGGACTTAAAATATAGATTGCCAGACCAACCCTAAATGTACTCTCATAAAAGCACTTCAGGTGACTGAAGCCCAAGCCATGGCTAAGATGGACCCAAACTTGGCTCAGATTAGCCTCAGATCCTGTTGATTCATGGCCTTCTCTTTTTACTTTCAGTCTTCAAAGGAGCACAAGGCATCTTTAGGAACTGAAATCTAAATCATATTTAACAATCCCTGGAGGAAGAGAAGGCTATAGGTGATGTGACCCAGGAGTGGCTCTGTAGTTATCTGGCCATTGTCAGCCTTCCAGTGCTGCCACATACAAGCAGAGCCAACAGATCCATTAGTACCCCGTGTTCTAGAAACTGTTCCTGCCTTTAGGGCTAAGTCTCACTAAGGACAGGAAAATTCAGTCCCAGTTAGAGAGATTTGAAGATACTCAGAGGAAGGAGATCCAAGGCTTGCAGCTATGGATGGAAAAGTTAACCAGATGGTATTTATAAGTCTCAGGGCTGCCATGAATGATGTGCATGTAGGTCATGTTGTCTATGATGGGTATGCCCTGGAGTTATTCCATCAAACCTACATAGTGTTATGTAGAGGTCTTGCTTAAAGGTGCCTATAACAGCAGCAGAACCTGTTTATCACAAAGCTGATCCAGCTGGGGTGAAAAAGGGACAATTTAACAGAGAGACACAAAAGGTCAGGAGACTAGAGTCTGAGCAGAAAAAAAAAGCAAAGAGACTTGAGATAGACAGTGGATGGAGTAGAACACTACATGGGATGGGGGAAGGAATTAGTCTATCAGTGGAACTGTGAAAGGTCAGAGGGTAGTATTCTGTGGGACAGATGCCTAGATAAAGTCTCATACTGCCCCGGGCTGCTCTCTCTAGGCAATTTCAGCGCCTCACTCGCTCTTACTTCAACA
Organism: Ctenodactylus gundi; assembly: GCA_004027205.1. Classification (NCBI taxonomy): domain Eukaryota; kingdom Metazoa; phylum Chordata; class Mammalia; order Rodentia; family Ctenodactylidae; genus Ctenodactylus; species Ctenodactylus gundi. Next base: position 355,917 of record PVKB01000410.1, on the reverse strand, counting down.
TGGTGTTGATTGACAAGCAGGGCATTGACCGGGAACGCTACATGGAACCTGTCACCCCTGAAGAAATCTTCACATTTATTGATGACTATCTGCTGAGTAACCAGGAGTTGACCCAGCGTGTGGAGCAAAGGGATGTGTGCGAATGAACTTGGGCCAGGGCATGGTTAAGGTCAAGGAAAATCTCCCCAAAGTAGCGGAAACTGAGGCCTAATAATAAAAAGAGGAAATGGTTTCTTTCCATACTAGAAAGAGAACTCTGGGGCTGGGGGGGTGGGGGTGGGGGTGGGGGGGTGAGAGTAGCCGTCTTGAGACATTTCCAGGCACCATTTTAGGGGTTAAGAGTTTCTCTCTCTGCTTCAGGTAGCACTGGAGGAGTAGAAGGTAGGCAGGAACTATGGACAGACTCTAGGCAGTGGGTTGGGGGCAAAAAGCTTTCATTTCTTAACCTGGGCCTCTGCCCAGCTCTCCAAATTCATTCAGATAAGTAAATTTTCAGTTCACTCACATACTGGCTATGTTTTAAATGGTTCCTCTACTCCCAGGTAACACCGAGAGCAGCACCATCTAACCGCCAACCAGGACAACTTAAGCAAGTATAGCTGGATGTTCCTTACAAGTTAACTGTGTCAGGGGTGGAGATCTATACAACATTCTTGAACCTGCTTGTCATTTCCCCTTCTAGAAAATAAGGCTAAAAATGCTGCCTGAACAAGCCAGACAGAAGCACGAAGCTGTAATCACAGCACTGTGGGAGTTTGGGGAAGGAAGATCGCAAGTTTGAGCCCAGCCCAGGCAACTTGGTGACTGAGCAAAAACTTGAAATAAAGATTAAAAATGGGAATGGGCTGGGGATTTAGCTAATCTCTAATAGCAAAAAATAAAGGAAAGCATTGTAGTGGGAGAGAAGAGAGAGATTGGGAAGAATCTGATCAGAGAGTATAACACTCTCTTTTGGCCCCTCCAGCTGGCTCATGAGCAAGATCTTCTGCCTACTGAAGTCTCTAGTCCCCATAGCAAAGGGTAGACAAAGCTGTCTCTTCCTTAGAGTAGTCCCCTAGCCCATGGGATAGGACACCTCAACAGTAACACTGAAGGCAGTGGGGAAAGAAGACAGATTCAGGCTCATGTAATAATTTCCTCTGATAATCACTTTTAAGAGATGAGCACTGAGTAGGTGGGAGCTACACCAGCAAGAACCAGGCCTGAAAGTAAATTTGGGGTCAAGCTATTAGGAAGTGGAGCCACACAGAGATTTTGGATCTTTCTCCTTCCTTCTTTCTTCCTTTCTTACTTCTTTGGTGCTAGGCATTGGACCCGGGACCTCACACATGCTAAGCACATGCTCTACCACTAAGCGACATCTCCAGCCCCAGATCCCTGCTTTGACTTCAGTCCCACTCAATATGTGTCAGTGTTAGAAAGTGTTCTCCTCCTTGCTCCTGAGAACCTATAACATTGATGGAACTCAGTCATAGTTAAAACTCAGCATTTTTTTTCTTTCATCTTTGCTAGTGCAAGGGATCATCAGCAGAAAACTAAGGGAAAAGAGGAAGCAGGCTAGGTTGGCAGGCACAGCTGATAATGTTTGAGCACTCACTATGTGCCAGATACTGTTATTAGCTCCCTTTACAGATGATGGAATTAAAGCTCAGCAAGGAAAGGCAAGCTATCTAATGTCAAGCGGCTAGCCAGTGGCAGTCGTAATTTAAACAGCAGATGGCTGACATGTGAGTCACTGTTGTGAGGTATTATGCCACTCAGCCTCTACTTTTTTTTCCAGCTTCCTATATTGAGACAGCTAAACACTCTAAGCAAGGAGAAAGGTTCTGTGTCCAGTAATTTTGCTGAAATACAAGACTCAGAGTGGTCCCGAAACAAAGAAAATGAAAGGCTATCGACCCAAGAGAATTCACTCTTTAAAGTGGAACGATGGGACATAAATCATGAGCCTAGAACAAAGTAGGTAGCAGTGAGTCAAAGAGAAGCTATTTCCACTGGGATTTTAGCGCAAATTTCATTTTCTAATGTAAAATGAAGACATAGGCAGTTGCTGGGTGGAAAGAAACACAGAAGAAATGATTAAATCTGAAAGAAAAAGGTCCCTTCCCTAACTTCCCTCCAGGGAAATACAAGAGTTTGGAAAACCCAAAGGCAAGTTCATGGGCAGAAGGCAAAATACAATGAGGTCATGTGGGAAACTTCTGGTCAGACAAGGTCTGACCAGACAGAGATTGCATATTGGAAAGATAAATGGCCTTCCTTCTCTTTATCAATAACATTTCACATGGCAAGACACGACATGCTAGCAGGCATGTGATAACAGAAGGGCCAGCTGCCTTCTAGACAAAGTTCGCACTGAAGCCTGACTCTTGCATGTAAATACTCCTCAAACTTAAGACAACTAAGGAGCTCTTGTTTGAGTAGTCAAGGCAAGCCACTCATGAGTTTTTAAAGTTTTACCGTAACCTATTTTTATGTCTCAAAAAATCCAAACTCTTAAAGCAGGGGAAAGAGATAGAATTAGGTCAATAGCCAGAGCTTATGTATCTCTATTTCTCTCTCTCTGCCTCCCTTTCTATCTGAACCAATCTGGCCTGTGTCTCTTTCTCTCCTCTCCCTTCCTTCCTCGGTTTTGTTCCTTTTCTTCCTTTCCCTTCACCCACTACCACCCCCCCCCCAAGTCACTAACTGGGTTAAGTATCCAAAGCACTTGATTGTCCTACTGTGTAAATTAAACCCATTTCTCTAAGAGAGTTTAGAAGTGATGAGTCACCAGTTTCTGTGGGGGTTTTTGCCCATAAACACAGGAGGCAGCACAATTCAGTAGAAGCAAATCTTGATTCAAATCTCAACTACATTGTATAAGAGTGGCCTTGAGTGTCCTCATCTGTAATAAGGGAAAATTTCCTGCTTATAAGGTAGTTGGAGAGATAAGTAATTAAAATAGAAAGCCTTGTACACAAAGGGCCTTTGACATATATCAATGTTTGTTTTATCTGGTTTTTGTGTGTCTGTGTGTGTGTGTGTGTGTGTGTATGGTACTGTGTATCAAGCTCAGGGACTTCACATTGAGCTACTTCCCCAGCCCATTTTAATTTTTAATTAGAGCTAGGGTCTCAATAAGTGTCCCAGGTTTGGCTCAAATTTGCAATCCTCCTGACTTAGCCTCCCAGAATGTTGAGATTACAGGCCTGAGCCCCTGGGCTTGACTAATGCTTATTTTTTAATATGAGATAAAGAATCCCTTGGTCTTTGTCTAGAAACCTAGAGCCTTTTTTCATAGATGAATTATGAATAGTACGTGTGCTATTTCCCCTCAAAACTAAAGGATGGTGGTAGAAGAAAGTTTTACCTTCTCAGAGAAATTGAAGAATCCAGAAAGAAGTGTTTACAGCAAACAACACCTTCCCTGAACTTCTGCGTGAACATCACTTTCTTCCCTGCAGCAAGGAAGGGTCTGCAAAGCTAAAGACTTCTCTTGTACTTGAAAGGGAAAAGTGATGCCATGCTTAAGATGGATTCTCAGTGTCTTCTTAGATACCAAAGTACAGGACCTAAAAATGTTCAACAAAATTTCAGGTAACAATGTGGGAAATGGGACATTTTCTTCAAATCAGCACAGGACAGGTAAGGAAAGGCATTTATCTCTTTGGTTCTTACCCTTACAGCCATGTGTAAAAGGAGTAAGAGTAAGTCAGGACATGGACACTGGAGACAAAGGCATCTATGGAACTAATACATGCAAACATCTGACAAGTGAGAAAGCTTTATTGAATCACACATTCATGTCAGGGTGAAAAACAAAAGAGCAATTTCAGGATCCCAAGTCATGCTTTCCATTCCAGTGTCAATCCACATGAAATAAATATTTTGAAAGCATTCCTCCATTCATTTCACACACAGTAGAAACCTCCAGTAGCTGCCCTCAGTTCAGCAGCTTTACAGGAAAGTCAACTAGCAGTTGGCTCTACCGAAAAGGATTTCTTCTCTGGTATGGATTCCATCCACACATTCTTTGTACAGATACTCTGGTAAGAATGAAAAGTCAGTTTGAAAGAGTGAGTAGCAGGAAATGAAAGCTCACTGGAACCCTATTTGAAAAGCTACAACACTCGACATCCATGTTTCATGTAGGTCAAACTTAGGAAACTAATAAAAATGGAAATGACACCACATCAGGTAGGAAGTCAGAATAACCAAGAGATTCCCTGCCCATGTGCTGTTGGAGCACAAACAGTCCCGGCGTAGGGAAACACTACTAATGTAGACAATCCTTTCTTCTTTCGACACACAGATATGCAGGTCATATCCTGTATGACAACACACGCCAGACACACACACTGAGAAAGATGTGGTACATGGGAGTGAAGATGTCTCCTCTTTCTCTAGAGAAATGGGGAGATCTCTCTCCCTCCAACAATTCCCGCAACAGTTTAAAATGCAGAGTGTTCAATATGGCTGTAAAACACACGGCCCTCAGTCACTCAGATCCTCTGAGATCAGACAGGTCTCTCTAGACATGTTCATGACTCAACTGAAAATTAAAGTGCTCTTGTAAGGGTTAAAACGTCTCGTAAAGCTGAAATAGGAAGAAGCTGAGGAACTTTCTTAGCATTTCAAAGAAAAGCATAACACCCAAGCAAGTTGGAAACTACTTAGGAAAAGCTAAAAGCCACGGTCCAGAAATTTACCAAGGTAGAAAATGAGTGAAAAATAGAGATTGGAGAGAAAGGAGAGGATTTATTTACCTCTATCCCAAAATCTCATCATAAGTAATCCAACCCTGCCTCCCAGAGCTTTGGCTCCAGAGAAGATATATCTTGAACCACAGACTGAAACTAATGCCAAGTAGTCAGAGCTTCTTGGGGAAGTAGGAATAAGGATAGTAAGGTAGAAAATATTTTAAAAGATTTTAAAAGTTAATTAAACTTCATAAAGCTACAAGAAAGAATGAACTTAGAAAACAGATTATACACAAAAATATTTTGAAAAGACCTTTATTCTTGAGCCTGTCCTATTAAGGAGACCATATCTGCACCTCTCTAGTTAGGATGAGGCTTAGAGAAATACTTGTTCACACACATACAACACACACACAGATTAAGTTAGAAATATTTGCTCTTGGTTTCTTTGCTTCCTGTGCTTGTCCTGGCCAGAGCTGGAGCTGCAGAGGACCACAGGGACTCATGAACCCAGCTTTTGCTTGGCCATTGAGGAGCGGAGTTGCAGTGTGCCTTCTGCCCAAGACCCTGGGTACTGTCGCATTTTCTGCCATAGGCTCACTTCTTCCCCAGCCGAGTCCATCCAGTCCACCACTGTCCCATTGCTGATCCCTGAGGAGAAACACCAGAAGGAGCTGAAAAAGGGCCCAATTTCTCTGCCCAGCAGGGGAGGTGGGCCACCAAGCAAGGGTAGCTGCCCCATCACAGACGGCAGGCTACAAAGATGAGCTGATGAGGGCAAAAATCTGGACAGTGCTCCTTGTTGATCCTATACCCAAATATTTGATCCTGTACAAATATTTCTGTGGTTCTGAGGCCACCAGAGGCCTTGGGTTTAATGAAAACAGACTCCAAATGGCACATAGTCACTAGCGACTTTTTATACAGGGGCTATTACAGAGCTCAGATGTCACATACTTCATGTCAGAGCTACTGTAATTATGCTGTTGCCAACTTGAATTAAAACTTTAAAAACAATGAATACCTTTGTCTCTAGCTATGGACAGTAGGCTCAAGTTGGATAATGTAAGTTCATTTTTTCAATAAAATATTACTGTATGTCTATTATGGCCTAGGGACTCACTCTTCTGGACTCTTGAGAAACATGAACAACAAAGTAGAAAAAGTTCCTGCTCTTGGGCAGCTTATATTTGACTAGAAATGAAAGAAAATATAACAAGGAAACTAAAAAGAGTATTTCAGATGTATGTGGTATGAAATAAACAGAGTGATTGGAAGAAACTTGAGACCATCGTGCTTAGTGAAGTAAGTCAGAAGCAGAAGGTGAAAAATCGAATGGTCTCTCTGATATGAGAATCCCGGATCACAACTCCTATGGAACTTAAGGCGGAAAAACAAAGTGAAACGGGGGTCAGGTAGGGGAGGAAGGAGGGAGGGGAGGGGAGGGGGCGGGACAAAAGGAGAGTGGGAAAGCCCTTGTCACCTTCACAAGATACCTATGTGCATAAAAGGCTCAACTCCATTGTAAACCTTAAATTTTGCACATATACATATCAATAAAATGGGGGAAAATACATTTACTATATCAACAGTTGAAAAAAAAGGAATGCTGAAACAGGACTTACTGTAGATATAAGCTCTGAAGGACCGTTTGAGAAGAAACATTTGAATCAAGACCTAAAACATGGGAAGCAGCCAGCCTTTCTAGACACAGAGAACAATAATTGCAAAGGTCCTGAAGTGGCAATGAGGTGGACATATTTGGAGAACAGAGCTAAGGTCACTATGATTAGAGCCTAGTGACGAAGTTAGGAAAGTGACACAGGAAGGAGGGAACAGATGATCTACATTAGGGGAACTTGTAGACTTAGTGAGAATTTCAGATTGCTTTCTGCCTGTGTTAGAGAGCCATTAAAGGATTTTAAGAAAGAGACTGATATTAACTAACTCACATGTGTAAATAAATCACTCTAGATGTGTTGTGTTATTAATATGCAAGTAGCTTTTAGGACCACGTGAATGCCGCCTATAGAGGGAGAAAAAGAGGACCTCAGACTAGGGCCAGAGAAGTACCAAGAAGAAGAAGTTTGGGTATAGAATGGAGAATCTACCAAGAAAACTGAGAAACAATAAGCAGTAGGCTTAGGAGTAGGAATGAAAGACTATAAAATATCAACAGAAGTACCTCAAGAAGAAGGAAGCAATCTGTTACGTTCAACAGAGCTGAAACTTCTAGTGAAAGAATACAACACTCTGACATGAGTAAAACATTCAGCAGATTGGTACAACAGAAGCCAGAGCACAGTGGGTTGAGAACTAAAAGAGAGGTAAGGAAGTGGAGAGGGCACTTCTCAAGAGATTAGACAGAGGTGTATGGCCAAGGAAAGTTTATTTTTGTTTAATAAGACTGGAAATACCACAGTACATAAAGACTGACCCCCAGCAGGTAGGAAAGTGAAAGTAATCACACAGAAGACAGAGAGTGAGGTCACTGAGAAGGGGTGGGGGTGGTCCAGAACACTTGGGCAGAGGTCGGCTTTTGCTAGCAAGAACCTTTCATTACAACAGGAAAGAAGATGGAAATCATAGGTACACATATATAGATAGGTGCTGGTGGTGGTGGTGGGTTTTTGTTTTATTTTGTTTTGTCTTGCTTTTGATAGGAGGATGATGGAATTTCTTACTATCAGGATCACATTTATCTATACATATAACAGCACATGACTTAAGCCTTCCTCTCAGCATGGCACATAGTAGATACTCAATAAATATTTTTTGAATGTTACCTGAAATCAAAGAAAGCAAATGCTGTCATAGAGGAATTTTGCATGTCAGAGTAGGAGGAATAAGGAGTGAAATATACAAGAGAACTTTAAGATAAGTGAGGGGACAGGAGAGCTCTCACCAGTGCCAACACCCAGCCTGACTCCTCCCAGGAAGTCATTGCTGGCCAGGGGCTCACGGTCCCAGACAGTCAGTTCCAGGCACACATGTTGTAGATCTTCCAGTCTCACACCACTGTAGACAAATGTGTGATTGTAGTGGGGATTCAGGGTTGTCTTCACCACAGGAGTTTTACGCTTGCTGGCTTTGTTCCTCATGGGAAGGAGATATCTGATGGAGGATTGGGGGTAGTCAATACCTATTCAAAGCTGGCAATACACACCAAGATTCCCCTTCCCCATACCACAGGCCTAGCACAGAAAGCGAGTCAACACCCAAATTTAAGTACACACACCCTTCCTTTAAATCTTTTGAGGCACTCCATTGTGTATATACACATTTTTTGTGTCCATTGGTCTGTTGATGGATATTTTGGCATCATCTACATTTTAGCTATTGTGAGTTGTGCAGCTATAAACACAGGTATACATGCATCTCTGTTATGCATGCCATAAAGACAGATTAGATTTAAAGCTTTTGTAGGTAAATGGTCACAACTTGAGACTACCATGCTTAGTGAAGTGAGTCAAATGTAGAAAGTTAAATATTGTATGACCTCTCTAATATGAGAAACCCAGAATATAGGTATCTTATAGAATGAAGTGGGTATGACAGTGGGAGTTAGGGTAGATGGGGAAGGTGTGGGAGGGACATAAAAGGGGAGGGAAAGGGATTGTAATGTTGATGTGATACATACATATACAAAATACCCAAGCTTATTGTAATAATTATCTATCACACATATATTAATAAAAAGGTGGAAAATCTATTGAAGCAAACTTCCAACCTCCCCCACTAGAAAATTCACCTGATTCAATTTGGAGATTAAAATGAATATATTATTAGGCTACTGTCTACACTCCCCAAAAATACATTTTAAATACTTGCTTCCAAATACTATAATTAGGCATGACTCCAAAATTAGAAATGAGCAAAGTGCCTGGATACAACAGCTGATACCCATTGATTCAAATAGAATCAATCTCAGAATTAGGGGTGTGAGAAAAAGAGCAGAATATAACACTGATGGTATAAAAATGTATTCAGTAAAATCATTAAAGAAAATTTCTCAAATCTAGGAAAAGAAATTAATTTGTGGGTATAAGAAGCTTATAGAACACCAAATAACCTCAACCAGGAACGAGACTGGCCACAACACATTATAATAACCTTAGAAATACAACATAAAGAGAGACTATTGAAAGCAGCAAGAGAAAAATAGACATTATTCTACCAAGGCAAACCCAATAAAAATTACTACAAGTTTCTCAATGAAAACTTTAAAGGCCAGGAGAGCCAGGAGCAAAATCTTTCAAGCCTTAAAAGACAGCAAGTGTCAACCCAAGTTGTTGTATCCAGCAAAATTATCCCTGAAAATTAAAGAAGTAAAGCTTTTTGATGATCAAGAAGCCCTAAAGAAATTTGTGACCAGTAGCCCAGCATTGTAGTAAATACTTGAAGGAACCTTTGAAAGACACAGAGAGACAAGCAGCACCAATGAACATAGAGGAAAGTAAACATCTAAACAGAAAGTGTAACAAAAAACTAAACATCAATCATTTGATTAGTATCCCACTCAAACAGTATCAATTTTCTCAAAAAAAAATCTGTGAAGCTTCCCCCCATAATTATTATTTTTATTAGCACACTAGTTTGCAAAACATAATTATATTCAATGTGGGGAATTGGTATAAAATCTTAACCTGTGAAACTTTTTGATGTGTATGATGTGTACAGATATTTATATGAGGGTAGAGTGGCAGAAGGCAGTGGTTTTAATTTGGGATATTATTAGTTTTAAAAACAGTACTATTTTGTGAATAAATGGTTCTTGGGGTCATTCCCTGGAGCTCTCATTGAATAGTAAAGACAAAAGATCACATAGCCTTAGTCCACTGGCTAAGAACTCAGTCTGCTATTAGGTCAACCCATGACTCTTGAATTTTACGTTTCACTTCCATGCTCAGTAACTAAATTTGTAATAATGATCTTACTCATTTTCTCCTGCTCCTCTTTGGGAAAAAACATTTAACAATTCTGAAGTAACTATGTATGCTGTTGTATCTATGGCTTTATGTGAAATATTCTTTTGTGATATAGGCAAGTTCATTTAATGTAGGGATTCATTTATTTGGTCTCTGATATAAATTTGGCCTAAGAAATCTGGTTGATGTAATAATAACCTGAATGTCTTTTGTATAGCAGCACAATTGATAATCACCAAATCTTGGAAGGAGCCAATATGCCCAAGTACAGATGACCAGACAAAGAAGATGTAGAGTGTGTGTGTGTGTGTGTGTGTGTGTGTATGCAATGGAGTATCACTCTGCCATTAAGAATGACACATTTGAGTCATGTTCAGGAAAATGGATGCACCTTGACACCATTATACTCAGTGAAATGAATCAGACTCAGAAAGTTAAATATTATATGGTTCCTCTAATATGAGAAAAAAACCATAAAAATGTAAGAGACATGGAATAAAGTAAGAAGATGGGCTTTGTGAAGAGGGAAAAGGAGGGAAGGAGGAGCGAAAGGGTGGGAAGTAGGAAGGGAGATGATATTTTTAAAAAAGAACAAAATAAAGGAGATAGTGGGAGTTAAGGGGGGAGGAGGAAATTGTGGGAGAGTCAAAAAGGAGGTGGGAAAGGATTGTAATTTTGATGCAATATATATGTACACAAAATACTCAAGTTCAATGTAAACATTATGTACTGCATACACATATATATATATTAATAAAATGGAGAAAAAATAAATGCTTGTTTTCATTTTATTTCAAGGTAAAAACAACCTACAGTATCATTTGCAGTGTCACCAACAGTGTTGACACCAGGGACTGGTTTAGTTGAAGATCATTTCCAAAGGGCAAGGTGAGGGTGTGTTCTTGTTAGGCAGTAGGTTGTTAGAAGACAGCTTCGAAACAGAGAGCATCAGCAGGAGGGGAGCTGGGAGCAAAGCTCCTTCTCCTACCAGATCAGCAGCGGGATAAAGAGCTGATAGGAGTATGGCTCATCTGCCTCAGAAGCCAGGTCCTTCCAAGGTCAATAACAGGTATGTGTCTTTTTCCTGGGGCTTGGGGACTCCTGATCTATAGGCTCAGCTGAATATGATTTGTCACAGAGCTTAAGTCATGCTGGGAAAATGGATGCATCATAAATGGATGCATCTCCCTTCAGCTACAATTTGGGGAAAACTAGCATTACTTAAAAATTATGGGGTACAAAACCAAATCCCCAAATCTAGACAGGCAGGAAACACTGATTTTTCCCTAGAATTAATTAAGAGCATGAGAGAGAAAAAAAACTCCATCTATCTGTATACCGTCATCCTCTTTGGATGTTAATAGTACAGTTTGGTACAAACTGAGCTTAGAAAAACATAAAAGTGGTAGTGAAAGTTTTACCATTACCTAATTTCAGAAAAAAAAATTGGTCGCTAAAGTGGTAAGACACGCAAGAATATTATCTACAGGAAATAGTTAAATTGAGTTCTGTTAACTCTCTTGTCCTGAAACTGGTTAGTCTGTTTCTGATCCAAGGACTCACCCCTTGACAAAGCTGTCTGAAGTCCCTCCTGATTTGGCAGCCATGAGGTTCTTGGCTTCTTTGATCCACACCTGGAGCTCTCCCCCTTCCCCACTTTTACCTGTAAGGAATGTCAGCCATAGCAAGTGAACCCCTACATCTCCAGGTTGAGCCTGAACTATACCTACACAGTGCTTCCTTTTTAGTTTGTTCCTTAATGCAGAAAACTCCACAAAGAAAAGAAAACACGTCTGTACTCTCAATACCTAGCACAGTGCCCAGCTGTAAACAGGAGGTGTTCAATTAATAATAGCAATACATGTTTATTGAAAATTGGTGTGCACTAAAAAAAAATCCTTTAAGAATTTACTTTTCAAAATAATCCAAAACAATAATATACTATTATCTTCATTTTATAGACAAGAAAATTAAAGCCTAGAAGAATAAAGTTACTTGACCTTTTTCATCTTTTTTTAGTACTGGGGATTGAACCCAGAGCTACATTCCCAGGCCCTCTCGCCCCCTTTTAAAGTTCTTACTTTGAGATAGGGTCTCAGGAAGTCACTGAAGTGCTCAGGCTGGGCTTGAACTTGAGATCATTCTGCCTCAGCCTCTCAAAGTGCTGGGATTACAGGTATGGGCCATCATTCCTGGCTAGAGTTGCCTGTGATTTACTGAAAGATTTTTTTTTTAAGAGGGACTACCTCTGCTCGAGTTTGTGAACCCATTCTTACTTCACAGGACAAATTAAGCAACGTCAGTTTCAACCTCCAACTCCCACTGTTAATATTTCTTTTTCCACTGACTCCTTGGCCTCAGTCTAAAAAAACCTAATCTCACCTCTTCTCTTTTCAAATTCTTTTAAAGGAAACCTCCCTTCAACCTTATCTCTTCCTCAAGCTGTTATACATGTCTCTCCTTTATCGCATCATTTTCCCTAAAGGGGAAAAAGCCATACTTACCACCTCTAGTTCCTTGCCTCATTCACTCATCCTAATTTCTAGTGAAACTTGGTTTTTGCTTCCACTAATCCACTAAAATTGAATGCAAATAAACCGTGTGTTCTCAGCCCTCATCTGGCCCAGCTTCTAGGCAATATTTCAACAGTGTCAACAACCCCTCTCCCCTTGTTCCTGAGGCTCTCTCCTGATATTACTCTCTCCTGACCACCTCTACCTCTTTGGTATTTCTTCCTTTCTGCATCCTTTAAAATGTTACTGCTCCCTATGGTTCTATTCTCCCCATCCCACCCCCCCTTTCTTTAGTCATTCTGCATACTGGCCTTGAAGGACTCATGAGTCTCCAAATTCTCTACATTAGAACTTGCTGAGGAATATGCTTAAGGAACTTCATTGGTTCCCCACTGTCAATGGATCAAATTCAGCTCCTCACATTCAAGGTACTCTGTACTTATGATCCAGCCTCCTCTCCAATTCTAGCCTCAGTCTCTCACATCCAAGCGTTTACCATTGACTTCGGCCAACTGAAGGGGATTTAATTCTGCACTATTATGAACAACCCCTAGTTACTAGGTTTTCTTCAAACCTGTGCTCATGCCATCCCCTCTTTTGGGAAGGTTCCCTTCTCTTTATCTTTTCTCCTTTTCTGCCTATAAAATCTGAAGGTCTAGTTTCTATGTTACTTCCTTTATAAAGCTCTCCCAAATGTAACCAGACTGAATTCATCACTTGTGTATCTAAGCTCCTTCAAATCCCGATTGCCTTTCCTGCTAAACTCACCCCTCAAAGGAGAGCCAATGTTTTACTCAGCCACACACACACTCAATCCCACACTGCATGATACCTTGCCTTCAACCCCTCCCCCTATTTTGCCAATCTTTCCAAAAAGCATTCTCAGCCCCAAAGTCTCTGTCTGCTTTTTCCCTCCAATAGCTGGCCATAACTGGTCCAAGAAAACTGCAGTTTAGGAGCCTAAGACATAATTTTTAAAAAGGAATGCCAACCCTGAAATAGTCCCTTCCAGTTGAAAAAAGTGCACAAAGGGTGGCTTAATGAAGAAATCTTTCCTTGAGGATCCAGGGAGTCTGGTCTCTCCAACAATGCTAGTGCCAGCCTCACACAGATCCTACATCCAACCCCCACAAATTGCCCCCCTGCCCCCAAAAAAGAACTCACTCTTTTTCTGGTCACCTCCAGCAGGAAGTTTGGAGGCTGGGATGTATTTCAGTGAGACCACCAACTCGCCTTTGTGTGACAAGCCAGTCTGGGACTCAGCACTGATCTGAAACACATGGAAACCCAACAAGTCAAGCCAGCCTTACCAAGGAGTATTGAGACCTCTTCTTCCTGAGAGGATCCTGAAATTCCCCTTAAGAACAGTTCCATGGCATATGAGGGTCCTTTATGGTTACAATACAGAGTCCCTAGGACACGACAGTTACAAGCTTCTAAGGTAGTTTCTTGAGGAGAAACTACAGAAGAATCTTCAAGAAAGCTTCTGCAATATCCACCAGTGTGCCACCTTGGGGATACAATTAACAAGATTTCAAATAGTCTCCAGGTTGCCAAGCAAACCCACAAAGAACTACACGGTAGAGACTCTTGCTGCCAGCATTGTTAGTAATAGCAAAAAGTAGAAACAAGCAAAATATCAATCAAAATTGGAAGGGTTTAGCAAGTGTTTTTTTAAATAATTTCATTTGGAATATGACATGAATGCAAACTTTGAAAGTGGCAATATCTGATGGCCCAAACGTAAGTAAAGAAAGGTGGTGTGCCACAGCAGAAAAGAAAATATTCGGTTTTTCTTGGCTAAAACCTCAAAAATGGCCTGTTTGTGTGAATACATATACATGTATAAACAATGATTATTATGATTATTGCTTACATTATACTTACTATGTGCCAGGCACTATTATAAATACTTTAAAATTTTGTTTGATCCTCAAGTTGGTCAATATGAAATAGGTATTACTATCCCCATTTTATCGGGTAGAGAGCAAAGCAACAGAGAAGTAACTTGCTCTAAGTCACAGAGCTAGTAATTGGCAGAGCCAGGAATTAAATTCAGAAAGAATGGATCTAGAGTCAATGATTTAACCATTCACCACACTACATAGAAAAACCCAGAAACCTACAGAAAAGCAAGCTTTGTTTCCTCTAAGAGGGGAGCACCATGGGGAAAGGAAAGGGGAGTTTCCAGTTTTAATCTTTATTAACATCTACAGTGCCTCCTAAAATAAATAAGGCACATATCACCCACACGATTTTTAAATACAAAAATGACTTATGAAAAGATGGCTTGTAAATATTTAAAGGCTAGGTGTAAACTCTATTACCCAGTTTTGAATATGCCACAAATTTTAATTTTATATTTATTCATATTATTTTGATTAATGTCTATTTCCACTATTAGAATCTAAGTGGCAGGGGGACAGGAGTCTAGCCTCTTTTTGTTCATCCTAGCATACCCAACATTAGCTAAACACCTGTCACTTTATAGATACCACACAGATATTTACTGAATGGATCAAAGAGTGAACTAATGAGTGTCTGGGACAAGGGAGCATACTGCAAGTGGCCTGTCATCTTGGCTTTGAGCGGCAGAACCACTTCGCTCTTGTGGTTGCCTCTGTGTGGCTTTCTGCTTTGTTCTTTGGCACAAGTGGGTGCAGACTGAAGGCACCCTTTCATCTGCCTGTGTTCACTGGGGCGCCTCCGATCTGGTTCTTCCTGTTGATCACCCTAAGGCTAGACAGGCATAACCTCCATAGTTAGATCTACGTATCACATATCCAGAATATACAGTATTTAACACATGGGAGAGTTATAAAAGAGTTGGGAAGGGGACACTAGCAAGGGAAAATAAAATGAGAGCAAATAAGTTACTAGGGGAGGGGGAATGAAACAACAAGCAAAAGATACCTTAAGAGATATGTAATGTACAAAGAGTCTTTTTGTTGTTTATAAAATAACTATATATTTTGTTAACTCATTGGTTGTAAATTTCAGTGCCCTCTTTAACATCGAAGTTTAGCATTGGCTAGAAACTGGCTGTATCTGTCAGCTTGCCCATTGCTGGACATGGTATCTGATATCCACAACCCAACGGAGAAAAGGTTTCACTGGCTCACGTTTTTAGTCTCTGAGCCAGTGGCTCCAATTAGTCACATACTGGTGGAAGGACGTGGAAAGGCAAAGCTGCTCAGCTCACGGTGGCAGGGAAGCAGGGCAAAGGAAGGGTGCCAGAGAGGGACGGGTGAGCAGCTGCACGCAGCAACCAGGGCCAGTCGCTAGGACCATTCGGGCATCCCCTACTCTGCAGCATCTCCAATCCAATGAAGCTGACACATCAGGATTCACAGGCACACCGGCATACTTGTTTTAGCAGCACATTTTCATTGTAGTTCTAAATATTTGCAATAAGCAAATAGCTCTACTTAATTTTCTTCTATGTCAGACATTTTTATTGGTGGTAGTTCATGATGATTTACAGTGACATGTCCATTATAATTATTAATATATAAAGTATAGGCCACTGAGACAAAAGCACTGATGAATGCTTAAGAAATTCTAAATTTTTAATACCATATAATAATGTAATAATTCTTTCTCTGTTCTTGTCAATATTTAAAGGAATAAACTTAATGTCAGTTTTATGGAGGGTAACAGCTGTATCCACTTATTGCATATACACTTCCCTTAAATCATCCTTTTCACCATCAGGAATTTCCCTGACAATTATGTTCATAAAAGAAGGCATAGATATATCACAATTTTAAGAGCAAAAAAAAAAATAGTAAACAATTTCAATGCCTGTTATGTGAGGAGTTGAAAATAAATTATAATATAGGAAAATGATAGAATATTATGGAACAATTAAAGTGAGACAGATATGTAAGTGGTGGTATACAAGGATATCCATGATAAGTTGCTGAATAAAAAAATCAAACTATATAAAATCAAAATATATATAAAAATGAGGTTCATGTGAGTCTACTTGTGTAAAAAAAGAAAAACAAGTCCATTGATCTCTATCTGCACTACTTAATACAAAATTTCTAGAAAGATACCTAAGTAGTTAACTATACTTTTTCTATATACTTTAGCATTATTATTTAACTTATGTAAAATAATCTTTATGAAAGTACAGATTTTCTTTTAAAAGTTTAAATTATACCCACTGAAATAATCAGGTTGGTAATAATTATTAGTACTAAAAAGGATTTACGAATCTTAATTGTTGCTTGGTCCTAGGTAGCCATTATAAACCAGTAACAAGTACAATCTAAGTCCTTTACCTTAAGGAAATGTGTCATGTGACATTAATTGCTTTACTTCCCACTTTTCCAGCAAGTTTAGTTTAGAAAAGGGGTGAAGGTGGAACACACTCAGAAAGTTAGCTTGGAGAAGTACAAGTTAGAACATTAGGATATACTTAGACTCTAGAAGAGTCGGAGGCAAAGCTTAGCATACATGTGAAAGACTTTCCATGTAAAACCATGGCTTCTTACTTTGGATTACACAGAAGTGACCACTCACATGTAAGAGTCTCTGAAATTGCTGTCAAACCCAGAAACGCCAGCAGGGTGCACTAGAACGCTACAGAGGACTTCAGGGAATGCCACTACCAATACGGATCAGCAAAGATGGCTGCAGACAGTGTGATCCAAGCCGTAGAAAGAGCTGTTAAGGCAGGCTACCTTTCCATGTAAAGGAAGACAATGATCCAATTTCTGATCAAGCTTCCAGGTATTCATGTGGACCTCTGCTTCTCCAAGGAAAGTGTTTCTGCCAAAACGACCATGATGCCAAACTGAAAACTGCAAGGTCCTCTGGGCCAGGAGAGATTCTGAGATCTGATACTGTAAGGTAAAATAGAAACCCAAGATGATAAGTTAGAAGTAATTCCCCCAAAAGGGTTCTTGTAAACCTTAAGCAACACATACCCGAAGTCTATAGTCCTGAATATTAAATTACTATAGTCCTTATATACCTCACTTAAAGCCTCAACTGAGTTCATTTCACAAACACCTACCACAGTTCATAACACCTACCACATTTCATAGAAAGACCTAGAAGATTAATTAGTTTTTTCTTGAATGGGTGACAGGATACTGTAATATCTACAAATAATTGCCAAAGAGACTATCCCAAATGATTTTTAAAATGAGATTTATGGCTAGGTGAACCTCTAACCTCACAATAATTCAAAAACAAAAAAGCCAGATTACTTTCATTTTCTTCTCCAGGAGGTCAGAATGTGAAAAGATGCCCAAAGTGAACCCAGGCATGGTGCCCTGAAATCCGTGTTAACCAGCCATGTGGCAGAGGCATAGCTACAACTCATGGCACAAGACTGAACAAGTTCTTCTGTTCTGTATCAAGACACTTACCCTAAGGATCTCATCATATAGTGGATTGATGGTGTCCCGTTTGATGCTAGTTTTCCTTTTCCCTTGGCGGGACTTGTCGGGAAGAAGGTACGTCTTTACATACCTGGAAATCAAAAAGTACTGAGTAACTTGCTGTCCATTCTTAAGGCTCTTCTTCACTTCCCTGCTTTCGATACAAATGCACTGTGATGAAACGTACTGTCAATAATTTGACATCAAGCTCTGTTAGATATGCCATTCTCATTTTTCCCAGTCCTGGGACTTTTCTTACCTCCCACCTCCCAGTCCCTTCCAGGAAGTAATGAGCCAGGTGCAAGATCACCCAGACAGATGACAGAGTCTGGTCTCTCATGTCAGAGCACCTATCAAATTCCAGAAGTACTCACGGGTTCGAGCGCTTCTTGGCTTCATCGGCATAGGCCAGCTCATGACACTCCTTCACATGGATGATCAGAGTCTGTGTGTGCTGCTCAAACTTCAGAGAAAAGGCAATCTTTCCAGTGACAAAGATGTTCCCAAAATCACCAGCTTCACTGTAGATGCTCATCACACTGCCAATGGTACTCTAAAGAAAGACAAAGCATCTAACAAATGTGGGGAAGGCATACTCCCCCACCCTCAGTCCTTACATCTTCCTTCAGGGTAAAGCCACAGTCACTGCTTAAAAAAAAATATTTCAGAAGTCCCTAAAGAAGCCAGTACTGTCAACAGTCCTCTACCTAGAGTGTAAGTCAGGGACAGCACCACGCTTACAACTGCTCAGGTTAGCAAAACAGCTCATGAGGTAACTACGCTCTCAGCGTCTCTCTCCGCTCCCCTCCTTTCACAAATTTTGTGGTATATTTTCACTTGTCCCAGAGGTAGGCAAGAAGCAGGGGTAAAGTACACATAAATTTAGTTATGATGAGTGTCATATACATGAAAAAACACTAGAAGTGGTTAATTCAAACAAGGAACATGAGTTATCTACATTATGTCTATGAATATTACAAAAAAAGAGTGGGCCAGAACTGGGGGCAAAGTGAGAAGACACACCACTGGAAGGGAAATGTTGTAACACCTTCAGGTAGTGCATGAGCGTGAAATTCTAATCTCCCTTATTCCTGACTTTGTTTCCCCTGAATATCAATCTTTGTAGCTACAATAGAACTAGCCTCAAACCTCAGATGTCACTTTAATTTCATAATCCTCACTGGACCCTTAACCATGCTCAATGCTAACTAACCCTGCCAGATTCCTTCTCAGAACACCCACTTCCCTTTCATGTGGGAATCTGGAGTGGGCTGTGATGAAAAAAAAACTCTGACCTTGCTCACTTTGTGGACCTCTTAAGCAAAGAAGTTGTGGCTTACTATACTATGGTAAAGAACAACCCCAGGCCTAATTACATATTGTAAGAATATTCCAGGCAGAGGCTCAGAAACTCAGACATACACTAAGCATCTCTGTCTAAATGAAGGATAAGTACAAGTAAACGCTCTTCCTTACCTGCTTTCCAGAGGTCCCGAGTCTGCGCTACGGAGGCCTTCCTTTGCTTCCTGGCACCCCAGTGTGTGTATAAGTACAGGACTAACAGCTTACCATGGAGGAGCCACTTTGCATGCTGCTTCTAGCCAGTTTCTGACGATGCAACCTCACCAAGTGGTCAATGTCTTCTTCTTCTTCTTCTTCTTCCTGAAACAATAACCAAAGATTCATAATTAAGAAAAATAAGAAAAGCTTCAGACTACTATCTTTCCTCTCATGGGAATCCTAATTATGTAGAGGTTCCATGTGAACAATACACATATATCCTTATGATATACATGTGAACATACATGTGAACCTCCTTTCTGAAGTTTCATATGAACACATACATATATATCCTTATTTTTCCATATCTCCTCCTTTCTAGATTCCAAGCTCTATTTCAACCATGTTTTTCATATCTCAAAAGAATAAGTTTTTAACATTTTTCATAGATGTTATCTATAATTCTTTTCCATTAGGCTACCTCAACCCAGCCATCCCTTTACAGTTTAATTAAAATAAGTATTTATGTGAGCCTCCAACCATATATCTAACAATGTATTAGAGGTTAAGGGATGGCAAAAATAGTCTTTCTAAGAAAATCAGGAATTGAATTTACTTAAGAAATTTGGAAGAATCTAGATGAATCTTGCTTTTCCTGAAGAATTAAACAGTTGATTAAAATTATCAGGCCAAATGAAACACAGAGCACTTACCATCTCCACATTGAGGCCTGGAACAGACTTGCTTCTGTCTCCCAATGAGCCACTTTCATGCCCCTCATCTTCCAGGTGAAGATCTATCACAGATTTAGTGTATTCTGTGTGAAAGACCAAAATGCCAAGTCAAGAGAGACTGATTCCACTCCCTACCAAGAGTCCAGTGTGAATACTCAGAATGTTAGTCCCAAATGGCTACAAAGGGAATCTGGCTACCTGAAGGTCTGAGGATTTTCCTGGTGTTCTTCTTGAATATCGTTTCACCCTCATCTACAGATACCACATTTTGAGCTCCTGGCTGGATTTCCTAGAAATAAGGGTGAGGACATAGAAACGGGCAGTTAGGAAGGCAGAAGGAATAAAAGCAAGGACGTTTGGAGGAAAGAAGGAATGAGTAAGAAGGATGGTCTTATGCAGAATAAGTCTCAGATTTTTACTGAACTATGACAAAACTGTTTTAAAAAAAGACTGAATGACTAAAAGTAATAGAAAAACTACTTTTTCATACATTTAAATCAAAACCAGAGAAAGATCTCCCAAGGGAATCTAAAGTGGAATTTGTTCAGTTGGATTCTCATTTAAATTCTGCCTAGGAAAGGCAGGAAGGTAGAGAGTAAGGTAGGGAAGGAGGGCGGGATGGCTGGAAGGGAGAGGAGAGTCAAGGGAAGGGGAGGAGAGAGGAGTGAAGGGGAAAAGGTAAAAGAAGGAAAAGAGAAGGGGAAATGAAAGAAAAGAAAGAAAGAAAAGAGGTGGAGGAATAAAAGAGAAAAAAAGACAAATGACTTAAAATTTACCTTCTCTACTTGAGATTTGGGAGCAGTCATCTTCTTCCATTCTGGAAAGAGGCCAGATTTATCCAGAGAATCTCTCCTGGTGGTGGATTCAGGCATTATAACAAGTTACCTCCTCCCAGCGTATCTTCTCTACCCAGCACCCTAAGCTCTAGCCAGGAAGGAGTCACTGGCTTGCGGTCATCACAGTAATCAACTCCAGAAGGTACATTTCATATTTTGTATAACTTGAAGGCATGTAGAAGATCAGACAAGCAACTCTGAGCAACCACAAACACTCCCCAACCCCACTCCTAAGGGACAGAAGTTGCTGCTGGGCCATGAAGTTCCTACAAAGTGCAGCAAACTGGGGAATTAATATTATTCTCGGGAAAGCTATGCTCAGAGCCAACTCAGTGTAAGTGCTTAGAAAGGCTTGCAGGGAGGAAATCCGATGAGAAATCAGGACCAGTCAGGCATAGACTGGCATTGAGATTTGGGAATGGAAACGGGAACTGAGGCTGAGCAGAGGAGAGGGCAGTGCCACCTTGAGACGCTCTCTGAGCCAGCCACGAGGCTATGCAGACTCTCGCTCTCTTCCTCTAGCACACTCTTTCCACCTTTCGGCTTCAGCACTTCAAATGGCACACTAGAACAAAACCCAAGAGCAAATATTTAAAGGAAGTTAGCTCCTTGCTTCCATTCGGGCCTCCTTCTAACCCATTCATAATTGTAACTTGAATATTTTCTAAAATAAACAGAAGTAGACTTTTAAAACTCTTTAGAGGCCCTCCCTCGCTGTTGGGATTGAGTTGAAACTCTAGCATGGCAAGAAACTCTATGATTTGAACCCTGCTGATCTCTAGCCTCATCTCTTACCCTCTGTTCCTCTTTACACTTTACACTCCAGAAAGATGACATTCTTTTGGTCCCCGAACACTTCCAAGCTCTCCTTACTCCTTCTGTTCTCTACCTGGGACGTTCTCTTCATGATGGCTGCTTTTCTTCACCTGGCTACATCTACTCCTTCTTCAGATCTCTCCTCCATGTCAGTACCTCCAGTTCTTCCTGATCACAACCCAAGTTTGGATTAGTAACTTTGCTCCTGAAGTACCCCAATGTCTTGACCGCATTCATCCCATATTTAATTTTTGTTTATGTGCTTTAAGCAAATAATTTACTTTATTCAATAATTTAAGAGTGATCTGATGTCTTTCTGCTCCATTAAGCCAAGTTCCATAAGATTAGTGACTACATATCTTGTTTAATGCTGTGTTCCCATTGCCTAGAAGATAGACAATTGTAGAATAGGTACTCAAACATTTGTTAATGATTTTGTTAAATAAATGCTTTCAGTGAGGCTGAGGTATATCCAGAAATAATCAGTATGTCTTCAAGGCATTATTCAGAAGACCAGAGTTCTTTTGTAGCTTAATTATCCTAACAAAGAATGAATCTAGACATTCAAAACAGCAGTACTTACCTCTAAAGGTCAGAAAAATGTACATGAACGCCTTACATCAAGTAAGTAATGAGAACTGGAAAGGGGAAAAAACCTTTCATCTTCAAGTATCTCAAGTACCTTCCCTTGGCTTCCAGGATTTCCCAAGCTCCTGGTTTCCTCTAACCTAGTGGGATGTCCCTTTTCCATCAACTCTGCTGGTTCTTCCTTCTTCCTAGAACTCTAATATTTGTTTTTGTTGTTGTTGTTTTTGTTTTATCCATTTTACTGATATATATATATGCAATACATGTTTACACTGATCTAGAATATTTTGTGCATATACATATCATGACAAAATTTCAAATCCTTCCCCCTCTCCCTTTTGGACCTTCCCACCCTCCCTGAACCCTAATATTTGGACTGGATGCACACATCTTCTCCAAGGAGCTTCTCTTCTCAATCTAGAATATCCCTAAATGAGCTCATCTAGGCTTATGGCTTTAAATTTCATTTATAAACTAGTAAGAAAAATTTATTTCTTAAACTTCAGACTTACTTTCTCAATGGTCTATTTAATATCTCCAATTTAAATGTCTCAAACACAACAACTCTAAAACCAAATCTATGCCCCTCCCCAAAATCTGCTTTTGCTGCAATCTCATGAAATGGCAACTCCTTTCATATCCAGAAATGTTCATAATAGCCAAAAGGTAGAAACAACCCAAACATCCCTCTATGGATGTCACTTGTTATCTATGGATGACTAAACAAAATGTTGTGTGTCCGGATAATGGAATCCTCACTCATTCACAAGAGAATGAAATTCTGACACCACAACAAGAATAAATCTTGAAAACATCCTGCTAACTAAAAGAAACCAAACAGAAATGGCCACATTTTGCATGATTTCACTCGTAAAGCAGATATGCAGCAGGCAAGTTCATAGAGACAGAAAGCAGATTAAAGGTGGGAGAAGGGGGAATGGTTGCTTCATAAGCATAAATTTCTTAGAGTAATAAAGTTCTGCAAGTAGACAGTAATGACTGTTGCATAAAATTCTGAAAGCACTAACAGCCACAGAATTTAACACTAAAATTGTTTAAATGACCAGGCATGGTGGTACATGCCTACAATCCCAGTTACCTGGGAGAGTGAAGCAGGAAGATCATTCAAACACAGGGTCAAGGGAACAAACTGAGTAACACCGTGATCCCTCGTCTCAAAAAGCAAAAGCAAACATGCTGTTGAGGTGATGGTATATGTTATGCACATTTTACTTCAATTGAAAATAAGAAGAAAAAAAAGATCTCGTCACTTGCGCAGATCCACCCTTTCCACTCAGAGTAAAAGACCGTCTGTACAGGGATCACCAAAATCTCATATGGTCGATGAGTCTGCCCTCACCTCATTCCATGTCTCCCACCTGCTCACTCGGTGCCAGATTACTCAAAAGTGACAAACACCGCAGGGTCTTTAGAGCTACTGATTTCTTTGCCTATAAAGCTTTTCCCCCTCAGAGTTTGCTTCATTATTTGGTGTTTCCTTTGCCAAATGTCACATTATTAAAGACTTCCCTAGCTGTCCTAAAGAAAACAGTGTATGTACACACGTGTTCCTGGAATTCTCTGTCCCTTCTAGCTACTTAATCTCCTCCGTTGTACTTGTCAACATCCAATATAGTATATATTTCCTTGATTATTTATTTTCTGAGTTCTCTACCCCCAAATCTGAGCTCTATATGTAAAAAAACTTTTGTATCCAACAGTGTATCCCAGCATCTAAAACAGTATCTGGAAAACACAGGCAATCATAACCACCTAATAAATGAACAAAGAATTGTAACCAACTCTATGAAGTCCCAGCCAACAATGAAGAAACTTTCCATGTTGTCACATAATGTCTGTTAAGTTCTGTGAAAACAGACAGCAGGGGGTAGAAACCTGGGTCCCACAAAAGGTGAAATGAGGGTCACTCCTTGAGAAATTTATTAGCTTTATAAGACACAGCAGGGGCATCATTTCATTATTTTTACTTTAAAATCATTATTATCCCTCTTTAAAGAAAAAAGTAAGATAATTCCTCTAGAGAAGTCATTTAACTCTGGCCTAGGGAGCATGATTTTTGCTTGTGTTTTTTCCTAAAAATTAATACATCCTGAACCAGAGCTGATATAAACAACCCTAGGGCAAAAAAAGCAATTATTTGACATCTGTGCAATAAAAAATAAACTAAGAGATGGAAGATCTGGGCTCTGACTATCTGTATGATCTCAGCTAAATCATTTAGCCTGCTTTCTTTTCTGTAAAACTAAGCAGAGTGAATTAAATTATCTCAGAGGCTCCATAATTTTATGGAAAAAAAATCATTTATGGTCACTTAATCTGTTTCCATGTTTAGGATAAATAAGTGTGTCTTCAATCCAATGAGACAAGTGGTCATGGACAGCTAGAAGCAGTAGGTTGCAGAAATTACATTCTGACTAATGATGTCAGATGTGTTAATCAGGTTCAGCAAAGAAAAGCCATTCTTATCTTCAACCACAAAGGGAAAGGGGACCCCATTACCTGGAACAGATGAGTCACCCACCCAAGCCTGTATGGGTAAAAATCACAGTATACATGCAATAAAACGCCACACAGATATCAAAAACAAAATACAGATTCCTGGTCCTGGCATGGAAAGATGTCCATGTTATACTTTTCTGTATTTTTTCTTTTGCTCCTTGAGTTATAACTGAAATAAATGAGCTGCACATGCTTAGCTGTGCAACTTAATGAGTTCTGACATATATATACGCCCAAAAACATTACCATAATTAAGGAATATATCTTTCACTCCTAAAAGTTGTCTCATACCTCTTTGCAACTCTTCCCTCTTCCTTGCCCCACCCCAAGGTAAGTGCTGACTTGATTTTTGTCACTAAAATTTATTTTTCAGTTTCTAGAATTTTCTATAAACAAAATCAAAAGTAGTTACTCTTTTATGCTGGATATCTTTCATTCAGCATTATTTTGAAATTCATCCATGCTTCTGCCTACACCAATCAATAGTTTATTCCTTTCCATAGCTGAGTACTATTCCATGGTATAAACATGTCATAATTTATCCATATGCCTGTTGATGGATACTTGGTTTTTCTTCAGGATCTAACTACTAAAAATAAAGTTGCTATAAAAATTTGTGTACATATCCTGGAATAGGCATATGTGTTCAATTCTCTTGAGTAAGTATCTAGAAACAACGTGGCTGAATCACAAAATCGGTAATCACTAAATTTTTTTTTTAACACACAGCTATTTTTGTTGTTCAAAATGGTTGCACCACAGTGCACTCCTAGCAGCACTGTCTAAGAATTCCAATTGTTTAGCATCCTCACCTACAAGTGCTATAATTATTCTTTTTTATTTTCATCACTCTGTGATACAGAGCAATATCTAATAAGGAATTTCATTTGTCTTTTAATAGCCAATGAAACTGAACATGTTTTTATATGTGCATTTGATGTGTATATTTATATGGAATTGTCTTTGGGAAATGTGTGTTCAAATATTTCATATTGTGTTTTTCTTTCTGTCTGTTGTTTTTGTGGTTCAAGGGATCAAACTTGAAGCTCTAGGCATGTGCTCTATCACTAAGTTATATCCTCAGCCTCTATAAGTTGTCAATGTTCTTTTTCTTTCATTTTTAAAAATTAACATTTTTAAATAAAATTTTATGAATTCAACCTATACTATACATTTACACAGTTCTATAGTTCACAAGTGGGAGCTATTAGTATCAATAAGCATATAAAATGTGATTAAGATTATTTCTCTTTGGTTGAGGGAAAAGTTATAGAAAATCTCACACATGCACAAAAAAAGCCTAAAATGCAATAGCAGCAACCATGTGAACAGAGTACAAAGCCTCAGTCATAATATTCGAAAGGTCATGGCTAAGAAAACAAAAGACTTAGCTCATCAAAGCTCTTTAACTAATACCTTTCAATATTGTGAGGTGCAGACTGAGTGAGTAGGCAGGCCGTCCTTGGTAAAGAAAAAAGAGCCCTCGAGGTTTGTAGCCCCAGGTATCACTGTGAGATATCAGCACAGGCAGATAAGATTGCTGGGGTATGTCATCAATGGCACTGACATGATCTTGACAATTTACCCAGAGCTCATACAAGTAGGTTAGAGACAAGGAAATTTAAAAGAATTTCAGAGCCAGGGCTGATGGCACAGGCCTGTAATCCCAGTACTTCAAGAATCTGAGGCAAAAGGATCTCAACTTTGAGCCCAACCCAGGCAACTTAGCAACTTACTAAGACCCTGTTTCAAAATCAAACCCCCAAAATGGGTTGGGGATATAGCCCAGAATGAAGACTCCATGTTCCACCTCAAGTACTACAAAAATAAAAATATTTTTTAAAAAAAAGTTTCAGGAGGTCAAACCCTGAGATGACAGTCAGGCTTCTGTCCTGACTTCCAGCTACAAGAAAAGAAATTCAACAGTTTCTTCAGTAAATGATGCTAGGAAATTAGATATCCATAAGTAACAGAATGAAGCTAGACCCATATTTGTCACTATTTACAAAACTCAACTCAAAATGGATTAAAGACCTAAATTTGAGATACAAAATTAGTATAAGAAAATAGAGAAGAGGCTCCAGGATATTGCAGTCAGCGAGGATATTTTTGGTTTTGATTTTTGAGAGGAAAAGAAAACAAAAGAGAAAAGTAGACAAATAGGATTACATCAAACTAAAAAGCTTCTGCACCTCAGAGAAGCAATCAAAAGAACAGAGAGACAACCTGTAGAACAAGAGAAAATACTTTCAAATTATACCCCTAAAAAGGGACTAATAATTCAGAATCCAAGGCCAGCCTAGACTCCATAGTGAGTTCAGAACTAGCCTAGGCTACAGAAAAAGACCCTGTCTCAAAATAATAGTGATAATGATGATGATGATCATGATGGTGATAGTTCAAAATCTATAAGTAACTCAACTTCATTGCAAAAGCATAAATAATCTGATTAGCAAGACCTAAATAAACATCTTTAAAAACAGGACAGGCAAATAACCAACAGGTATGTAAAAAAAAAAACAGTGAATATCACTAATCATCAGGGAAATGCAAATCAAAACCACAATGAGATATCACATCCCTCCAGTTTGAATGACAACTAGAAAGACAAAAATGCTGACAAGGATGTAGAGAAAAGGGAACTCCTGCAAGATGTCTATGGGAATGTCAATTGGTATTGCTATTTAGGAAAACAGTCTAACTGTATAAATGGGCATCAAAAACTAAAAACTGAATTACCATATGGCTCAGCAAGCCCATTCCTGTGTATACAACCAAAGGGACTGAAATCAACGTTGAAAAGATCTGCTCTCCTATGTTTACTGTGGCACTATTCATAATACACGAGATTTTGAATCAACCTAAATGTTTATCAGCAGTTGAATGGATAAAGAAAATGTGCTACCTATGCACGGCGACATACTATATTGATAGGGCCATAAAAAAAATGAAACCCTGACATTTGCAAAAACACAAGTTGAACTGGAGATTATTAACTCAAGTGAAATAAGCCAGGCTCAAAAAGACAAGTACTGCATGGTCTCAGTCATATATGGAATTTGAAAAATTTGATCTCCTAAAGTTCAAAATAGCATGGTGATTACCAGAAGCTGGGAGTGTGCAGGGGGAAGTGTCCCAATTAGATGCGACCAAGAAGATCTGACACAATATTGCACAGTACAGAGACTATGGATAACAATAATGGACTGTACATTTCTCAAGAGGAAAATTTGGGACATTGGAAACTTTCACCAAAAAGAGATAATAATTAAAGATAGCAAAATGAAGTAGTCATGCTTTGCATAACAATATCTCAGCCAATAACAGACCACATATATGACTATGGTCCCACAAAATTACATTATCTAGTGCTGTCATCACCATCTTAGGCCTTGCAAGTGTCCTTTATGATAATTTCATAACCACAAAAAACACCAAATGACTTAATTCTTAGACTATATCCCTATCTGAAGTAATGCATGACTGTACACAGAAAACAATATTTGATACTTAAAAGTATAGCAGAGTGTGAGGAAGATATAAACTATTTCAAATTGAGATAGCGGGGGCTGGAGGAATGGCTCAGTAGTTAAAGCGCTTGTCTAGCCAGCAGTAAGTCAAGCGCTAAGAGCCCAAGTTTGATTCCCCAGCAACACATAAGCCAGGTGTGGTGATGCATGCCTGTATCCCAGCACTCAGAAGGCTGAAGCAGGAGGATTACCGTGAGTCCAAGGCCAGCCTGGGCTCCATATGAGTTCAAGACCAGGCTGGGCTACAGAGCAAGACCTTGTCTCAAACAACAACAACAACAAGAAATTGAGATAGAAGCCTGTCTAGAAGAATTCATATGAACTATATCACAGCAAGCAAAAAGGTAGACAAAACTTCCCCTACTAAACATGAGTAGAATGAAATTAAATGGCCTTGGGGCTGGAGGAATGGTTCAGTGGTTAAAGCACTAGAGCAAGTGCTAAGCCAAGCGCTAAGTACCCGAGTTCGATTCCCCAGCACCACATAAGCTGGGCGTGGTGGCGCATGCCTGTAATCCCAGCACTCGGGAGGCTGAGACAGGAGGATGGCCATGAGTCCAAGGCCACCCTGGGCTCTGAACTGAATTCAGGACCAGCCTGGACCACAGAGCGAGACCCTGTCTCAAAAAAAAAAAAAAAAAAAAAAAAAAAAAAAAAAAAAAACCAAAAAAAAAAAAAAAAAAAAAAAAAAAAAAAAAAAAAAAAAAAAAAAAAAAAAAAAAAAAAAAAAAAACAGAAATTAAATGGCCTTCACATCCAATGTCTACCAAAGAGAAATAAAAAGATAAACACATAAAATTTATAACAATTTTTCAAAGCAGCATCACTCTTAGTGGCAAAATGTAGAAACAATTCAAGCAAATATAAACAGATGTGGCATACACATAGAACAAGACTTTTAACAATAAAAAGGAATGAAGTACTGATATATGAGACAATATGGACGGACTTCGAAAACATTCAATTAAAGGAAAGAAGCCACTCACAGAGGACAACATATTCAAATGATTACTTTAGGTGAAATATCTAAGATAAAGCTGGGCCTAGTGGTACAGGCCTGTAATCCCAGCACTATGGGAGGCTGAGGCAGGAGAATACCAGCCTGGGCAATTTAGCAATTTAGAGAGAACTTGTCTCAAATGACAAAATAAAATGGGAGGGGGGGGGGTGCAGGTCAGTGTGAAGGTCCTGGCTTTCATCTTTAGTGCCAGAAAAAGAAAAAGAAACACGCAGGATACGTAAATATAGTGATAGTAAACCCGCAATTCCTTAGAGATAGGGAAGAATAGGAAAGATGGGGAGGGACAGCTAAAGAGTACAGAGCTTAAAAACCCCTACTCAGCTTTTCTAAGCTGAGAAGATATTAATAACTGCTATATTTTGCATTAAATAAATTCTTGAAGACTAAAACACTTGCATATTTTCAGTGTCATATTGTGTTGATTTCATGTAAAAGTAAGCAGAAAGATTTTATATATTGTCATTCAGTATTATTATAAAGTTTTTTCAGTCTACCCATCCAGTCACCCCTCTCTATATTGTAGTAATCTGAAATAATATTTATATCATGTGAAAACTGGGGAGCAGGAACTTGGATGATTCATTGCTTTCTTCTTTCCTAAATTATTTACGTTTGTAATAATCATATGTTATTTAGTATTCAAATTCTTCTTATGAAGTAAATGTGTCCAAATGTTAATGTTTGTTTAAATGTGAATAATAGCATTAACATTCCTTTTTCTCCTTTATTCTTGTGTATTCTTTCCAAAATTTCCTATAATAACTATTTATTATTTCAAAAATAGAAGAAAGTAAAAAGAATAATAAAAGTATCAGAGATGTCATAACTTTTCTTCAAACAACTACTTGATTCTTACCTAGGCTCTTTCTGTTGCTCCTGAATGATCTTTCTTCCGGGCCACATATCCCCCATCTCTGTCGGATAAAGGAGAGACTGTCCTATGGTCTCTCTTCTATTCACTTTGAAACAAACAAAAGCGTCTTAGGGTGAGGTGATAATGACAGGAAGGGCAACAACCTCACAGCCTATTTCCCAAAGAATCATGCTTGCAGAAGGAATGGTAACACAATCTTTCATATTCCTACAAACCAGCTGAGCCCGGGGAGCTAGGACTACCAGCCAGAACACACTAGAATTCCACATCGTCTGACCGCTCACTGAGATCAAGTGCTGCAGGAAACCATCTCTAGACAGGCCCAGTACCTGCAGGTTTGTGGCGCAGGGACATCCTGATTATCTCACTGCCTGAGCGATAAGCAAAGTGGTTCATTTTCTGGTCATAAAACCAGTCTCCAGTCGCTTTCTTCAGCTCTCTGGAGAGGAATGAAAGAAAACAACCACATAGAATGGCTGCTACTCCAGGAGCAAAGGCTGAGGGGAGTGATCTGCCCCCTCAGTCAAGCCTCATCTCCCCTCCCTACACCACAGGCGACACTCACATTTCCTTGGCGCACACCTTGCACCTCCAGGTGCCATTGCTCTCCTGGATGCGGCAGTCCCGACACACCAGGTGATGACAACCCCGACAGGTACTGGTCTTGGGAGTTAAACGGCTTAGTCTCTCTTGACACCGTGCGCAAGTCCGATCGCTATAGTGCTGGCTGCCCCTCTTGGCCCCTTTTCTTTTGATCTCCAGTAGCTCATTCTTCAGTCGCCTGCCAAAAGAGGAGCAAAAGCAGGTTCAGGATTGTCACTGGTTAGGTGAGGAAGAGTTGAAGAGCAGGGACAGTGTCACTATCTGCTTTTGTGAAAACAACAAACACAGAGCTAACTTGAGCCACAAGGAGTTGTAAACATTATGCACACCAGTTCCTGTGAAACCAAATGTGAGGCATAAGAGAATACCACGGGTCACAGGCCTGGGCACCCAAGCTCCTTGTGAGACTCTTACCTAATTCTTTTCTCATCTGCTTTCCGGAGCTCCTCATCTCGCTGTAGGACACTGAGGATCAAATCCCTTTCCAAATCAGACAGGAAAGAAAGGTCTAGTATCTCTGACATCATGTATTCTACTTTTTCTTCCACTCTTCTGTATTCAAAAGTACCAAATAAGGAGAGCTATGAAAAATGTCTGAAATGAAAGAAAAACTGGGTTCACACTGATGATTTATGCCAGAGCAAGCCCACCACCCTAGAGCCTTTCTGTAGGCTACTTCCCCACCAAACTAAGCTACACAGATAAAGAAGGTGTATTTGACCCATTTACCATTCCACTCCCACTTAGTCAATCATGCCCTGAAAATGAAAAAGCCTTGATTTTCAAAAAGAAATTATTCATGGCTCTAGAATAAAAAAATGAGTCCTCCAACACACGCATGTTATCCTAGAAAGGGCACAGAACAGACGAGTCAGATTCTTTCTCCAGCAAGTGGAGCCTCAATCATCCAATTTTTATTGCTTTTTAATTTTTTTTAAGACAGAGTCTCACAATGTGGTGCAGGCTGGTCCTGAACTCATCTATATACGAGCCCAGGGTGGCCAGGAGCCCCATGCCTTCAGCCTTCTCTGTGCTGGGATTAGAAGCATGCATCCCTCTAACCAGTTTATGTGGTGCTGGGGAATCGAACTCAGAGGCTTGCACTTCCCAGACAAACTTGCTAAGCTAGACCTCAGGAGGAGAGGATATACTATTCCTCCAGCCCCCAACTTTTATTACTTTAAATGTCCTTGAGTCCAAATTCTATTGGCCCAAAATACTAGGCACTGGATTTTTATAGTGGAGGGAGGAAAAAAAACCATGAGGAATCCTGACAGTTTAGGTCCATTTTTTCATTCCTGACCAGCTTCTATGCTCCTGAGATTCAGTCAGCTTTCTGCTACATTTCAAAAACTTCTACTACCTATATTATGTGCCAAGTTCTTGTTGCATAAGCACTCTGCCTCAAGAATATCTTTCCCTGCTTCATAAGCACTTACTGAGCACCACTCTATCTAGCACTGTGACAATCGCTAGGGATACACAGATGAGCAAAACTGCAGGGTACCAGGGAAGATGGATACATATGAGTGCATGAGCATACTACAATGTACCAAGTGAGAGGGCTTGCAAATTAAGTACTACAGGAATCAGAAAAGAAAGACATTTTATCTCATATAAAATGGGTGGAGAGAGAGAGAGAGAGAGAGAGAGAGAGAGAGAGAGAGAGAGCTATGTGTGAGAGGCTGAGTTTTTACAGAAGAGACAGACTTTGCCTTACTGAACAGAATACATATTCATTGGTCAGGGTAAAAGGTAGAAAAAACAGGATGGGATGTATTCAAGAAAAACTTTTGAATTTACTATACAGACAAAAGAAATCCATCAGACATCATTAGAGTTCCTTTATAATGTTGGAAATTCATACAATTAAACTCACTTCTATAGTATAGAATTTTAATTCAAAGGGCAAACAGACAACTTGATAGTACACATTCTAAAAACAGGTATATTACAGCACTTCTAACAATCTACCTAATAGAAACATTCACACAAACATACTTGCAAGGATGTATAAAAGTGTTACTGTGACATTACTTGTAAGGATTAAAAAACATGTTCTTTAACAGAGGAATACTTAAACAAAATAATATTTTTATGTAATGGAATACTGTCCAGCCATTTAAAATGTGATAGATTTGCATTTGTTGATGTAAGAAAATGCCTACAAGTGACAAAATAGCTAAATATACCGAAGAATCTTTTTCTTAAAGTATTTTTTCAACATTCATATATGCAAAGAGAAAGATCTAGAACAGAAAACATGATCATTGGTTTCTCATACAGAGACAATTTTCACCCTTTACTTTGTAAAGGTCTGATTCGTCTTGCCTTTGTATTTTAAAACAGAAAACAATTCAAAGCAAGCAAGGAGATTATTGCCATGGTCCAGGCAAAAGCCACCCTAGGATTACTAATTGTGTCTCCAATAAATCAGACAAGTCATTTTATTTCTGTTACCCTCTGACTTCTCATCTACAAAATGACCTATCTCACAACGTTGTCAAGAAACTTAAGGAATGTGTTTTAAAGACGATTCACGTTTGGAATATATGTTTAGAGTACAAATGTTCGATGAATCTTCTAATATGATAAAGGCCAGAGCCATGCAACAAGAAGGATGAACCAAGAATAGGCTTCAGGAGAACTGACAGAAGTGACGACAGACTGGATGTAATGGATGAAGACAGTAAGGCCAAAGACACCTAACTCGTGTCTTCTTCAACAACTGACTGGCTAGTGATAGCTCCTGCAGAAACAGGAGACATAAAACAAGACACAGGTTTGGGTGGCAAGAAGTATTGTTTTAACATATTGATTTTGTCCTGTGACTCAGGATATCCAGATACTTAGACCCAATAAGTAATTGGAGAGAACACGCTAGACCTCAGGAGGAGAGGCTGTTCAGAAAACACTGGCAAAGAACCAATGAGAGAGGAGATAAAGACTCACTTTCTTCTCTGGGATACAAAATAAGTCCCCTTTACCATACTATTATTATAACTGTTGATGTTGTTATTGTTGTTGCTGTTGTTGTCTACAAGATAATATAGAGCATAAACAATCCACAAAGCTATATAGATTTTTGAAACTTCAATACTTTCTTGACTTGGCCAGTTCCTGCTCTTTTTCAAGAAACTAAGCCTCTTTCACAGCGCCTTTCTTAGCCATAAGGAAGTTTTCTTAGTTTCAAAATTCTCCTACCAACCTGTCACATCACCAAACATAATATCTATCTATTACATATGATGATTATATCATTATCATCATCAGCCCAACAGTTACAGTTACTGAGAATTTACCATACAAATACTTCGTATGAATGAATTATGAATTAACTAACTTAACTCTTACAAAAAACATCAAGGGTAGGTGGTTGTTATCACCATTGGAAAGACAAAAATTTGGGAGATATTCAGTTACCTTGCCTTAGAACAAAGAGCAAGTGAGTGGAATGATGGGATGGGGGATCTGATTCTAGGATTCACACTCCACCAGCTGTCCATACAGGGTCATAGCAAAGCAATTATAAAATTTTAAGCACAGCACATAAAGAATTCTTGGATAAAAGAGTTAATGCTAATCATCTCACTACTAAAGCCCAAGGATATTACAGCATACCAGAAATAAGAACAGGACCAGATTTATCAAAGAAACAGGACTTGTGGAAAGGCATCAGAGTTCTATGATGTAAAATACATACTAGGTAATAATAAGACCATGTAATGTCAAAGGCCAGGGAAATAGGAACATTCTTGAAGAAATAAAGATACTACCATAAGAAACTGGAACTGCTAACTGCTAATATTATAGATTTTCCCTTAGTTATTCATTCATGGACCTATCCAATCAGCACTGCCACACTCTAAAATTTTAAGATTCACGTTCCAATCACAGCTCATTTCAGTATATCTGTTTTTCCACATCATCAAGACCACAACTTCCCAAATCCTCTATTTTCTTTTCGTTTACTTGCCTTCTGCTAATGTCTTCCTTACCTATCCATTCTAGCATCCGTCTGGCTCAATATTTGAAACACACTCACTAGTACCTTCCATATCCATACACCTCACTTTGGCTAAATCTTAAATGTCCTTAATGCTAACTGGGGACATTTGTTAGCAGCCTGATCTCTGGCTATGGTTTAGATCTATAATGTCCCCATGTGTTAAGTGAGGCATGCATTAACTATTTGGCCCCTGACACATAATGCCATTGACAGTTGGTGGAAACTTTTAAGAAGTAAAGTCTAGTAGGAGGCTTTGAGTCATTGAGGCATTCCCTCAAAAGGGGTTGTGAGACCCTGGTCTGTTTCTCGCTCTTTTGTATAGCCAACCATAAGGTGAGTAGGCTTTCGCTGCCATGTTTTTCCATCATGAGGTACTCATTATACTGACACAGGTCCAAATCAATTGGTCATGGACTGACACCTCCAAAACTACCAGCCAAAGCAAATCTTTCCTCATTATTAAGTTATTCCAGGTACATTGTCATAGTAATGGAAAGCTACTAAAATCTTAATTCCCCTATCACATCTCTCCATGAAAATGCCAATCCTGTACTGATGTTAGAGCCTGACTTGTCTGTTTCTATACCCAGGCACTACACACTTCTTGGTCTAAAACCTCACACAGGTCCTGGTGGTCATCAGCAAACCCTGTTACTTACATTTGTCCAAATCCCTTACCTACTCCCTTTGGATTCATTTCAAGCTTTCATTCACCTTATATTCCCACTTTCCTTCCCTCTATTGCTACGAGACATCCTTTCTTCATACTTGTAAAACAAATTTAAGTCTATGAGCCCTGAGCTCTACTAGCTAGCTGCCCTCTCTTCCTCCATCACTCACCAATCTGACTCCCTTCAGAAAAGCCATAGCCCATGCTGAACACTGCCTTTGACCATGGTCACTGTTGTCTGCGGCAATAACTCTCAATTGATACAGCTTCAGTGAAGTAGAATCCTGCCAAATCAGCAGTAATGGGAAGAAAGCAGAATAAGAGCTAAAAGGCAAGGAGAAAAAGCATAGAAAAGAACAAGACAAACAGAAAACAAAAGATGGTTTTCAAAGTTCAAATGTATCAATGAATACATAATACACATATAAGCACAATTTACCCTTTAAAATGCATAGATTAACAGATTGGGTAAAGAAAAAAGTCCAGCCATGTGTCATTGATAAGAGACTCATCTAAAACATAAATCCAAGGCCAGACTGAAGGGAAAAAACAACTAAAAAAAGTTATACCAGATGTTATGGTTTGGATCTGGCTGTCTCCCAAAGCCTCATGTATTTGGATGTTATGGAATATCTATGGGAGAATGTGCTCTTAAGAGGTGGGGCCTGGTCAGCAGGTGTTGATGACTGTGTCTTAACCCAGAAGGGGCAGATCATTGGAACATGACCCAGAAGGATGTATGCTAGCTCTACCCTTCTTTGCTCAGTTGGCATGCTGTGAATTGTTATTCCTCCTGCTGGGTGCCTGCTGTGTGGGCTTCTACCATTGCTGGCCATGCATGAATAAACTGAGACCTTCTGAAACTTTTAAGAAAACACCCTCTGAAACTTCTATAATGATTTTAGTAAGAGCTAAAATAAATCTTTCCTCTCTTAAGTTATGAATGTTGGGCACTGTCCGAGCAATAAAAAATAACTAAGACATCAGATAAATGCTAATTAAAAGAAAGTTAATATAGATACATTCATATCTAAATGTAAGACCTTAACATAATCAAAGTATTATAAAAGAGAAAAACCACATGTAGGTAATAAATCCGTATGTGCCAACAAAATATCTTAGAATATAAAGAGTAAATATAATGCAAGAGAGAAACTGAAAAATTGATTATCACAGTGATAGGTTAACAAAATTTTAAAAATTATTATACCAATTATTAATAGCATAGAAGATAAATTTTAGTAAGTATATAAACAAGTTTAATAACAAAATCTACATAATTTA
Source organism: Ctenodactylus gundi (assembly GCA_004027205.1). Lineage (NCBI taxonomy): Eukaryota > Metazoa > Chordata > Mammalia > Rodentia > Ctenodactylidae > Ctenodactylus > Ctenodactylus gundi. The sequence continues at coordinate 319,413 of PVKB01000410.1, read as the reverse complement.
ATAAACATGAAAAATTCTATAACCAATTGGAAAATCACATTCATTTCAAGCACATATGTAACTTTTTAAATCATTCTGAATCAAACCATGATCTTTGACTTCAAGGAAATTAAATAAGATGTCAATAGAAAAGATAAATTTGAATCTTATACTTTTTTGAAAGTTTAAAAGGATACATCTAAGTAATCTGTAGATCAAAAACTAAATCATAATGGAACTAAATTCATCCTTAATTTTAGAAAAGAAACCTGCCTTTTGTCTCACCACCCCCAACTCCCACCCACTATACTATGGAATAGAATAGTCTAGAAATTCAATAAGTATGTAATAATAATAACGCTTTCATATATAATGAATTGGTATCATTCTATGATAAATGACAAATCACATTTTGAAAACTAGAGCTCAGAAAAATAATAGACGCACAAATACAGTTAAAATAAGAAAACCAGACATGTTAATTTAGAAAAGATGGATCATTCTGATTACTTCAAATTTATAAACTAGGGTTTAACAGAGAAAATGAAACTCAAAAAAATTTTTAAGTCCTTTTACTTACATTCAGTCACAGGATGCATAGTCAAAAGAACAAGGATTAACGACTGAGAAGATTAGAGCTCAGGTAACATGAGCACCAGAATCTGAGTTCAAATGGACAATTTGTTCCACGTAAGCCCTGGAGTGTTAAGACTCAGGTGAAATATCTTAATTTAGCACATTTATAGTACTTATGTGAAAAAAGATATTCTTAAAAATGTATTTTTAATTTAGCAATTGTATATTTACTGCTAAAAATCAGGATGTTTTAATACAAATACAAAAGAAAGGGGGAAAGTGAAAAATCTATAATCAAACTGAAGGTGAATCTGTGTCTTTCAGTTATTAATAGTGCAAGCAAATAAAAAAGCTAGTAAATAAAGACAGACAAATGGAACAACATAGTAAATTTGACTTAATGGACATAAGTAGAATTCTATATATCCAATATATACCCTAAGTAAACATAAATGCTAATACAAACACAGCTAGTTTTCAAAAAGTGGAGAGAAAGCTGTCTCCAATTATCTTGAATTCTTAAGACCAATTTTAAAAATGAAAAAAAAGAATCATGAAATAATGAAAATACAGTTTAAGATAGACTTGGGTTCAAATCCCTGCTCTGCTATTTATTATCCATATAACTTTGAGTACCATTCTGCCATAAAGATAAATTTGGGACATTTATAGAAGTATGGATGCACCTTGAGACCATTATGCTTAGCAAAATAAATCAGACACAGAAGATTAAACACTGCATGGTTTCTCTAACATGAGAAACTCACAGTATAAATAAGAGCAAATTAAAAGAATGATGGTGGGAAATGGAGATAGATTTGGTAGAAAGAGAAAATGAATGAGGGGAGAGAATGATGAGCACAGTAGCATTCCCTTCTGTCCAATACAGCAGGCCATGCAGAAATGTCAAGATAGTACTATCTGCACTCAAACTAATAGGTCCTAGCAAATATGATTCCCTTGAAGGCAAGCCCTATATCTGGACCTCTTTCGCCCAGAAGCTTGGCAAAGTGCTGGACATGCAGTGCAAGTTCAGTAAATGTCAGAGAATGTCTTCACTTAGAAATCCATTTGTGTTTGTATGTTTAAACTTAAACCCACAGAAACTGAAGAGAGGTACTAAAGCTAATAAAGTTTTGTTTAATTAGCTAATACAATATGTATATTGTGGTTAAAAGCTTGGGCTATGGATCTAATATGTCTGAATTTGAGTCTTGGTTTCGCCATTTACTAGCTGTGTGAACTTGGGCAAGTTACTAAACTTTCCAGTGCCTCACTTTCCTCATTTGTGAAGTGAGATTGCTGTAACTACTCTTTTGGGCTTGTTTTTATAAGGATTAAATGAGTTTTAGAACTATGTGAAATGTTTTTAAAGTAGTATGAACACAAATAATTATCTCTGTTTTTTTTTTTTTTTTCTTTTTTGAGGTGCTAGAATCAAACCCAGGGCAAGTGCTCGATCACTAAGCTACATCCTCAGCCAGTTTGCGCTTGCACACTCATGCTTCTAGACTGTACTGGGGCTTGAAAAATACAGTCACTTTCTTTTAAATAATACAGATGAAGTGTGAGTCCAACTGAATCTAGCCATTATTTAAAATTTCAGTCTTTTTTTTTTTTAAGTTAGCAGCTATGTTAGCAACCTGTCTTACTATTTTGCTACTGGGACAGAATACCCAACAGAACACCCAACACCCACAAATTAAGGGGTGGGGGAAGTTTATTGCAGCTCAAAGTTTCAGAAAGTCTCAGTCTAGCTAGCAATGGCAGGCAGTTTCTGGCCAACAGCTGCTCACAGCATTTCCAGAGGAAGGACCAGGGGTGAAGAAAAGTCAGGGCAAGAATATATCTTTCCAGGCCATATGCCCAGTAATTTTCCACACACCCAGGACTTTGCCACATGCCCAGTAATTCCCCACATGCCCAGCAGTCTGCCCTACCCTTCCGGGCCCCAAACTGCACGTGAAATCCATAGATAATCTACAACATCCAAATACATGAGGATTTCAAGGGAACATTGCATATCCAAACCATCATCCAACCTTATAGGTGACAAAATGATTTTTGAGAAATTGACCCATGTTCAAATTCTAAAAGCTTCAGTTGGCATTAAATTATTCCTCTAAACTTGTAAGTAGTAATCAGATGATGGTTTTACATATAAAGTTTAATGAATTATTAGACATGTTCTACAAATTGATATGATAAAAGTGTTCTGATGTTTGGACAAAGGATAATAGGCAACTTTGGCAAATTTACACCTCATTGAGCATGAAAAAGTAAAACAAAGTCATTTGAAGAATAACCAAGAATCACAAATTAATCTGCCTGTATTAAACAAATGACAGTATGTTTTACACACAAAACTGACCAGTGATGTGAGATTTACACTGCTGCATGCCAGATTCTATGTACTTTTGAACACAGGTACTCAGAATGGTTCTAACTATGTTAAATAAGGAATGTGGTGATGCCTATAGTTCTGAAAGATGAGAACTGAAATTGGGATATTAGTTATAAATGATTCTAACAACTAGGGAATTATAAAATGTCAATGAACTTCTTCTAATTAAGATGTGGTAACAAAAAGTGACTTTCCTACCGTGCCTGCAAAAAACAAATAGAAAAATATATGAAACATTTTTCTGAACATTAAACATCAGGAAATTACAGGATGGTGATCTGTGATATAGGTGAAACAAATGAAGTGAGCCTTTTGATTCTCCCAGATACTATTCTGAAAGAGCTTCCAAGCTATAGTTTATAAAGGAAGAACCCACACACAATCTGTTAAGTCCCTGAGTTGAGGAGACAGAACAAAGAGTCTGAGTAAACCCAGGTGACCAGAGTTTATAAGATAGAGTACCTAACTGAACCATATAGAGAGAAATCTTTGGAGGCTTACACAAGATCTCTTGATGTATTCAACAGAGGGCTGACCAGCACATGGTACATTGGTGAGTAAACTATGCCAGGAAGAACCACCTGAAAGGATTCAAAAGCATACTACTTGTCACTCACATGGAGCCTTCAATAGTGCCTTTCCTCACCAGCCAACCTGGAAAAACGTATGATTCACAGAGCATTGGCTAGAGTACTAAGGGTCTTACCTCAGAGGTGGGAAACAATTATCTTTAGACGGTACAGTGCTTTGGTTCAGATTACCAAATGTAAAGAAAAATAGGAAAAGATGAATCTGTTTCCAAATAACTTAAGTTTATCCCAGAACAGAACTGAAGAACATTTACAGTAATACAAAAATACACGGTACCACACAAGAAATCACACTATCTGGTACTTATTAAAAGTTATCAGGTACACAAAAAGCAGGTAAATATATCTTTTAAAAAGGAGACAAATCAATTAAGATGCCCAACTGGCACAAATGTTAGAATTAACAAAGTTATTAAAGCAAATATTAAAGCTAATTTCTAAAAGTAAAGTAGATACATTGAAAATATAATCAAATATTTAAATCAGACCTATAGACTAAAAACTGCAACGTCTGAGATGAAAAATAAACTGGATGGGACTGAAGACATTACAGTTGAAAAGATAAATGAACTTCAAGACAGTAATGGAAGTTATTCAAAGCTAAACACAGGAAGAAAACATTTTAAATAAAAGAACACGGAACAAATGAAGCATGGGAAAACTTCAAGCTGCCTAATATATATGTAATTAGAGTCATTTATGGAAAGTAGAAACACTAGAAAAAATATTTAGAGAAATAACCATGATTTGATGAACACTGAAACTAGATCCAAGAAACTTCGATCACAATCAACATAAAAGAAAACTATATCCATATCATACCCTATATTCAAATTACTTAAAATCAGAAATAATGAGAAAACTCTTAAAGTCTTAAAGCAGCCAGAGTAGAAGGTAGGGACATGTTACATACAGATGAACAAAGATAATAATAAAAGCAAACTTATCATAGGAAATGATTTAAGTGTGAAAAAGGTAGCATAACATCTTTATGATATTGAAAGAAAGAAAAAAACTCATCAATCTAAAATTCTACACCCAGTGAAATATCATTCAAAATCAGAGATGAGTCCAGGCTCAGTGTTGCAGGCTCACAATCCCAGCAGTCTGGGAGGTAAAAGCAGAAGGATTGCAAGTTCCAACCCAGCCTTGGCAACTCAGTGACTTAGTGAGACTCTTGTCTCAAAATCAAACCAAATTATGGGCTGTGGACATAGCATAGCCTTGGCTTTCATCCCCAGTACCACAAAATAACAGGAAGAACACATGGAATGATAATTATGTGAGTAAAAATTATTTTCTTATTACTTGAATCTCTTTTAAAATACATAATTGACTGCTTAAAGCCTTAAAGGAAAACTAATAACAGTATACTGCAAGATTCAAAACATACAGAACAAAGTAGAATCTTACGTGACCTGATTTCAATACTTCCTATAAACCCAAAGTAATCAAGCAAGTATGATACTGGCATGAAGATAAACAAACAGATCACTGGGATAGAGAGTACAAAAATAATCCTCATGTTTAGAGTCACTTGAGATTTTTGTGAAGGTAAAAGGGAGTTCCAAGGACAAGCAAAAGTCCTTCCAACAAGTTGTACTGAAAAAACTGGAGAGATGGATGCAAAAATAAAAGATTTCTGATATCAAACCTAAAACATAATCCAGATCTGGATAAATTAGAATTTCATCAAATATAAAATTTTTAATATTTTAAAGTTAATTATAAGACATATATTAGGAGAAACTATTAGCAAGTAGTATACATGATAGTGACTTATATCCAGAACATCTAAAGAACCTCAAAATTCTGTAATTTTTTTTAAACTCCAAATTTTAAAAATGGACAAAAGATATAAACAAACACTTTACAAAATAAGTAAGATATGTTAATAGAAGATGAGCACATGGAAAGATGTTCAATAGCATTAACCATTAGTTAAATGCAAAATAAACCACAATGAGATACGACTAATGCTTTAATTACTTTTTGGATGCTGGGACAGAATACTAGACATCCACAACTTAAGGATTTTTTTTATTTTAGTCTTCAGTTTCAGAATGTCTCACAGAGTCCATTCATGGGTAGCCAGCAACAGTGGAAGCACACCACAGAGGCTGGATAGCTGCTCAGGCACTGCAGGCAGAAGCTGAGTAAGTGAGGAGAGAGTTGATCTCTGGAGACTAAGACAAGGCTAGAGTTTGTAACAATGTTTCTTTTTCCTTCTTTCACTTAGTGTAACTGCTAGTTGGGCCCCCCCACATCTAAGGTGGGTGCCTCTCCCTCACTTCCTGGCTGACAAGTCAATAACACACACCTGAAAGCTCTGCCCTGGGTGTCCCCAATCTCCACAAATTGACAAAAATTCCTCTAGGTCAAGTCCCAAGCATCTTCCCCTTCCAGCCAGGCCTCACCTCCCAACCGCATATGGTTCTACAGGTATACCACTGCATCCAAATACATGAACCTTTGGGGAAATACTCCAGATTGAAACCACAGCAACTATGTACTAGTTATCAGAATGGCTAAAATTAAAAATACACTAAATGTTGGCCTAGAATTTGAAGCAACTGAAACTTTCATATGCTACAGTGACATGGCAGAAACACTGAAATAAAATGGTACAATTACATTAGGAAATAGCTAAGTAATTTCTTAAAAAGTGAAGTCTACATCTCCATATGACTCAGACAAAACAAAAGCATATGGCCACATAAAGATTTACATGTAAATGTAAACAACAGAATTGTTCATAATAGTTAAAACCTAGACAATTGCACCACCTAAAGCCAAATGATATAAAGTACCACTGCAACTAACATCTATTATGTGCATGAGTTTCCAAAATACGGGTGAGGTATCGTTCTGTGGGCTAGCAAAAGTCAGCACCCATGTGGGGATTAGTTACTTGATATTCTAAAGGTAAAAAAAAGTGGACCTTAGAGCATGAAAATATGAGACCAGATTCAGGGTATGTGTGAGTCTACAGGATTTAAAGAAAAAAAAAAAAATAAAGAACTAGCTACTTGACATAAAGTCACTAGTCGGCTACATGTTATTGGTAATATATAAGCAAGCATGCCACATTACTGACAGTCAATACAATACTTACACTGAGATACTGTGTTGGCTATTGCACAACTGCTCCTTTTAATTTTATGATTATATCTCTCAGAATATTATAAATATGCTTATGAAAATGTATGTCATAGATATCAAGTCTAGGTGCTCAGATAAATTCAAAAAAAAATTCAAATTGCACAGCTGGTATGTCTGATTTCTCAGAAGTTTAAAGTTCTTTATGGATAAAGAACCTCCCCAATTCCCATCATCCCAGGCCTCTCCCAACTCCTGAAGTAAATAACATGAATTTACCAAGTTCCAAGATCCTTTGGTGAGAGCTCCCTCTGCTATGCTGGTGGTTACCTCTGGGTGTTTGCATTGTTTCTACTTCTGTCCCTGGATAGGAGCTCTGTATTCTGCAGTGTTTACACAATGCTCACTAGTTAGAAGAATGAATTATGTGCTAACCATTATACTATTTAGCTAATAATAAAAGAATAAATCATAGTTCGTGCTTGCAAAGAGCTCATAGTCTAGTGAAAAAGTTATTAAAGACAAATAATCATTTTTAAAACATGTTAAGCAAAAAATATGCATAAAAAAGCAGGAGAGTCTCAAAACGGGGCACATAATACAGCTTGGGGCAATGCAACTAGAAAGAGGGTACTCCCAGGAACAAACTAATTAGAAATCAATGCGTAACTGTTGATGAACCAGGAAAAAGAGGACTTGCCAGAGAGTGCACAGCATTTACAAAAGCATGGGAGCACACAGCAACTTGGAATGAGTGAGCAGTGCTGTGAGCCTGGGTGGTAAACTGAAATGACTGCACAGGGAAGAGGCAGGTAGAGATTACTTCACATGGGGGAGGAGCAGCTCAGTATGTATGCTCAGAAACATGACCAATTCGCTTCTGGCAACAGGAGCCACTGAAGAGTTTTAGGTAAGATAAGGACTCCCGTTAATACAGCATATCGCTTTGAGCAGATATGATATAAATCCAGGCAGAACATGACAAGAGCCAATAGTAAAAGGCACAAGAGACTAGACGAAAAGGGCCATGTTGCGAACAACACTGAGGAAAAAATCTACAAGACCTGTGAACATGCTATAACACAGGAATAACATCTTTTACTACAATTTGGAGTTCTGATGTACTGGTAAGGACAGTACAATACAAAATAGTGCTTAAAAGCACTGGATATGGGACCAGGGTACCTCGGTTCAAATCACAGCACCATTAATTTTAACTATTTGAACTTTGGACAAATTATGTCTCCTCTTTGGATCTCAGTTCTCATATTTATAAAAATGGCAATAATAAGAACTACCTGAGGTTATGAGACTTCAAATCTGTACTCTATCATTGCAGCACTCCAAGAGGCTGAGACAGGAGGGCCACAAGTTCAAACCTAGCTTGGGTAACTTAGCAACTATGAGACCCTGTCTTAAAATAAAAATAAAAAAGGGATGGGGATATAGCTCTGTGTGAAGGCTCTACAGTCAAACCCCTGCACCAGAAAAAAGAAAATATGCATCGTAAGTTAAAAGCACAGCACAGTGCTGGCCTAAAGTAAGCACCCAATAGTCACAGTTGTTTAGCTTTCATTCTAATCATATGCTCTGGAAAATATATGAGCACATGAATGTTTTGTCATCTTTTTCTGAAGTTCAACAAATCCTATCAGTACTCTTGCCCAGACGGGAAGTCACCACACCTCTATGCACTGAGGCAGGCTGAGAAGCATAAATATTAAACAAAGGCCAGCCTGGGCTTTTTGAAGATAAATTCTCACTACATAGTCCAGGCTGGCCTCAAATTCACATCTATCCTTCTGCCTCAGCCTCCACAGTGCTGGGATTACAGGCATGCGCCACCATGGTCACCTATGATATATGCTAGGGAATGAAATTCTGGGCCATGTGCTTTTGAGGCAAGTGGTCTAATAACTGAGCTACACTCTCAGCCCAAATAAATGACTTTTAGATTGATCATATCTAACTGCCAACCTTTGTTTAATATTTACCCATTTTAGAATTTATACTGTTTTGTTATATTTTGTGAAAGATACACAAAATATAACAAAACAGTATAATTTTAAAAACAGGATCAAAAAGTAGAAAAACAGGAATAGAGACAATGTAAAGGAGTCAGAATCAAGCAAAAAAAAAAAAAAAAAAAAAAAGGGACTTCTCAGTGATCATCTGGGGCCTGTAGCCCTACTGGCCCATCCATGGAGCACATCCATACCTCATATCCCAGCGGTTGCCCTCAGTAAGGCTATCCAAAGAGTTTTAAGGTAGCAAAGTTATGTTTTACTTTCCAATAACAAAGAGATATTTATAGCTAGTTCTCAATTTTGTAAGGTCTGATTTATAGTTTGCACTAACATTTTGGTCACTAACAGTGCTTCTCAACACAGGTTCTATAAAAGTGGGATTTCCATTCAGGTGGAGTAACATGCAATTTTAATTGCAGCACTTTAGAAAGCTAAGCCAGAAGGACTAAAAATTCAAGCCCTGCCTGGGCAACTTAGCAAGACCTTGTCTCAAATTTAAAAATTAAAAAATAAAATAAAATAAATAGCTAAGGATATAGCCCAGTGTGAAGGTCCTGGGATAAATCCCCAGTACCCTAAAAGTGAGATTCACGTATGATGATGCATTTTGCAGTTTTTACTCTTTAAAAAATGCACCAACTGATGAAAACGATGAGGACATTGGCAATGATGATGACGATGGTAGCGAATACTTTTATAACGCTTTCTATGTGCCATGCATTTTTCTAAGCACTGTATTATCATATTCATTTTGTCTTTAAAAAAAAAAAGGAAAGTGAGGCGCAGATTGAGCAAATAACTTTCCCCAGGTTATATACCCTATAAGGGACAATTCTCTTTTGGAACTCAGGCAGTGGTGCTCCAAAGTCCAAGCTCTTACTCATCACATTATATTATCTCTTCATATTCAGGCACCATTGTTCTTGGTGATAGTATTTGAAAAGGAGGACATTTAGCCTTGAGAATTTGAGGTGGGCTTTCATTAACGTCCTCTGCTACTATCAGATCAGTGTTTAAGAAGGCCTCAGTATTGCTTACCTTTTCAGTTTGGTCACCTCTCCTCTACACACTGGAAAGGATCCATTCTCCATATACAGGACATCCTTTTAAAGGATGCAGGAACATAGTGGTGGGAAAGATCAAAAGTAACTAAAATAGAATCTTTGCTTAGCATTTAGAATCACAGGTGGAAAAAATTTCCTCCACATAGAATCCAAGTAGTTACTTTTCAATATCATTGGATTCTGCTCATAAGTGATTTGGAAGACAGGACCAATTCAAAGAACATATACTTTTCTAATGTAAGTCCTAGAGGAAAGTTACATATTTTCTTCTATACATGTATCCTGCTGAGTAGTTGTTTGGAGTATGTGGAAAAATAGTCTTATTTTCATGATTTTGCAGTTTATTTTTCTATTCTTCAGCAATTCCAAATATCTTAAACCTACCATATATCCTAGAAGATAAATCTTCATAAATGCAATCATGGAAGTATAAAACACCATAAAAATATCTGCATTCAAGTGTACCATCTGGCAACAGGATTAGCTTTTCCCTTTCAAAACCTGCACAGGAAGCGTCCTCTCACGAGAGCCAGGCAGGTTTTGTAACAGCCTCTTTTGGTTGATGAGTGAAGAATGCCGTATCCACCCTCCTCTTTGCCAAAGTTCCTTTCCTTAAGAGGCCAAGAGTCTTAAAAGATCAAAATCCACAACTAAAAGAATAAGGGTAATAAATGTATGTGTTCATGTGGAATACTTACCTATCATCTATCATGTGTAAGGCCCTGGGTTCAATCCCTAGCTCTGAAAAAAAAGAGAATATTATAAAATCCATTTATATGCAGAAAACATTTTTAACTTTGGGAAGAGCTAACACATTGCCATTTTTCAACAAACCTCATCATCACAAAGAGCACCATTATCTTTCTTTAGTGAACAAGATTTAATAAGGCAGCATCCCCTCAGGGAAGACCCTCTTCTCCTACTGGGGTCATAGAGGATAGGGATTTCTAAATTGAACTCTAGCTGACATCTAATTGTTCCTTGTAGGCCATGCCAACTAAAAATCACCCACACAGTCCCCTTAAATGAGAAATCATGATAGCTCTTGACTATTCCAGCTTATGTTCACACATAACTGTGATTTCATGCATTTGGTTTCTTTTTAATTTTAGAGATACTGTGATCTAGCTACAGCCCCAGAAACCTTAAACTCAACCAAATAATGTGTAGTTGAAGTTGAATTGAGCTACACGCATGGCAGATGATTTTAAAATATTAAGGCTTATAAGACATTGAATAATTTTCATAAGTAAAATATCATTATATAAATGAACATATGTACACAAAGGAAAGAATAAAGAAATAAATGTAAAATATTCACTTACTACAAGCTCTCTTTCCCTCTTAAATTTTAGCTCAAGTATAATTACATATTGCATCAAATCCCTACAACAAGGTAAGTACATGTATTATCAACATCTGGTCTATAGCTAGACTCAAGGTTGTAATATTTTTGAAAATGTAGTATAAAAAATTAAAAATGTTACATGTTTAAATTTGTAACTGTTTATCTTCAATACTGACATCGTAATTAGAGGTAACTTAAATACCTCTATGAGGGAAGAGACTGAACCCAGTGAGTAGAACTGAAGACAAAATGAGGTACTCGAAATATCTAGATATTTTTTTCTTAGGCCCATACGTAAGTATTTGACCTTGCTATTATTATTAATTCTACACAGACTATACCTACAGGAATTGGCACATAAGTGAGGATGCCTTTTTACTTTATTAAAAAGGAATCAATGTGTCAATTAAAATTATTTAAATGAATAATCACACTTACTACATTGTAACCTGTATGAGAGACAGAAACTTGGGGGCTTTAGAGGCTTGGCTCTGTTCTTCTCCATTCCTTCAGGGCCTACATTGCTGCCTGGCCAACAAATATTTGTTGAATGGATGAGCTGGCATTAAGAATACTGTGAATCATTCAGCCACACCCAACATCTTATCATCCATGACTTCTCCACCTTTGATACCGATTCAATATTCTTCTCTGACTATTATCCCCTATACTTCTAGCCCATTCACTTAATGAGTTCTCTTAGGCCTATGCCACTACTCTGAGACTTCATGGGGGCCATTCTTCCACCATTTTTTTACCCAGCCTTATTAGGTCCTTCCCCTCTTCACTTACTTTTCTTCTTCTCTTCACTTTCTTTCCTAGACAATTTGGGTTCTTTTGTTTCAATCATACTTGTCTTAGTTACTTATTCATTGCTGGGACAGAATACTTGACATTCACAATTCAAGGGAGGAAACACTTATTTTAGCTCACAGATTCAGAAGGTCTCAGTCCATTCACGGGCAGCCAGAAATGGTGGAAGCACATGGGAGGCCTAGCTGGAGAAAAGCTATTCACCCCACGACAGTTAGGAAGCAGGGTGAGCGAGGAAGACTGGGCTAGAATATACCCTTCCAGATCAAACACCAAGTATCCACCCCTTCTAGCCAGGCCCCACTTCTAAACAGCACACATAATCCATAAGTATTCCACAACATTCAAATACAGGAGGTTTCTGGGGACATTCCAGATTCAAACCATAATAATACAGTTATCAATATTCCTTATAGCTCATAATTTTGTCACAAATATATGCCAAAATGGTAGCCCTTTTGAAACCAACTGTGGCACTTTATGCCTATATGGGAAGTTCTGCAATCTACTGAAGAACGAAATCAGTCTGGTAGATTATTGTCCATACAAATTCTCGGTCACCATGCCTACCTCAATATTGCCTGGTGCTACATCTATGCTGCACTGGTCAAAGCTTACTCTCTTGTTCTCTAAGATAACTATTTCAAACCTTTTTTCCCATTTTATTGATATGTGTAAATGCAAAATTTAAAGTTTACATTGATCTTGAGCATTTTGTGCACATACATATCAAACCTTTATTAAGCACCTTAAATAGGCAACCCAAACCGTGTCCCTTCCCAACCTCTACTCTAAGAGGCTGGTTTTACATCATAGAAAAATATAAATATTCAAGTTTCTACTGTCAAATTTATAAGCCTATTTTCACCTATATTCATTCAGGAAAATCTTCCACTTCATTCTAGAACCTCTCCCAACTGGTATAAAGATTTTTGGTCTGTCAATTGCCCCTTCTTTCTCATCATGATTTAAAGACACTAAAGTTCCTCCTAAATTAAGAAGAAATTCCCTAGATTTCCTGCTACTAATTTTTCTCTGTTCTTCAGAGCCAAATTCCTTTAAAGGATTATGATACTGACTGTGCCCACTTTCCCATCTCCCCAACTAGTTCTCAACCCACAACAGTCTAGTGTTCCATCTCACAATTCCTTGGGAATGCTCTCCCTGAGACCACCTTGAGATTCATAAATCCAATGGAGAATTCTTGGTGTTTACCTTCCTAGACCTTTCTGAATCTTTGGCACCAATGACCACTTTTTGATGGAGCCATTCCATTTTGAAAAATATTCTACTGGTATTCAAGATGCACAATGCCTACATGAAAATGATCAGATGATCAATATTTGAAACATCAAATAAAAAAACTAAAGAATACAAATATCACCAGCAAAGAACTGATTAGGTATGGTATATACATTAAACTGAATACCGTGTAGGTGTTAAAAATAAGGCAGTTCTATAATACTGACAATGAACACTTGTTATGGAATATTAAAGTAAAAATACATTGTAAAATATATATAGTGTCACTGATACTTTTAACTTGTAAGTATGGATAGACTGGATAGATGGAAATATATTATATAGACATAGAATAGGTCTGGAAATAGATTAACATAATGTAACATTATTGTCTCTGGAAAATCAGATATGTAGAGGAGAAGAGCAGACTGTGTGTTAGTTTTTATCCACATCAAGTAACAAAGATACACTCAGATCCCTGAACAACCTAAACTAATTGAGAAAGAAAATCAAAGAGGAATGGTCACAGAGACTGGAGGGAAATATTTCAAGCTTCCCAAAGCTAAAAAAGGAGAAAACGAAAGGTTGTTAATGATTTTAAACAAAAAAGATACCTACTACAAATAAGTAGATACCTAATAAACAGAGATCATGAAAAGGTAAAATGTTTTATGGTACCTTCAAACTGAGCTACATCCCCAGCCCATTTTTGTTCTGACTGTGAGATAGGGTCTTGCTAAGTTGCTAAACTACCCAGGTTGGGCTTGAATTTGCTATCCTCCTGCCTCAGCTTCTCAGAGTGCTTGGACTGCCACCTGGCTATGAAGAGACAATTCTTAAAAGTGAAAAATCAAATGACCAGTAGATGTCAAAAAGAAAAAGGTCTATCTTACTAGCAATAAAGATTTTTTATGTTTGCTTATCAACTAGAAATTTTTAGAAAGATAATATTCAGTTTGGAAAAGGGAAGATGTAAGGAATACTCTCACACCTTGTTGGCAAATGTACACTGGTAAAACATTTTAGAAAGCAATGTGACAGTTTTCTTATAAGCTGAATTTTAAAGAATTTACTACAATTACATATAAAACTTTATGTAATACATTGCTTGATACATGCCTTCTCTGCTTAAATAAGCTCCTGAACAAAAGTCCATTGTCTTTTTTTTTTCTATTTCTCATGTAGATGGTAGACGGGTAGGTGGACAGACAGACTGATGGATGGACAGATGGATCGATGGGTGGGTAGATGAACAGACGGCTCTGCTGCACGAGCATGGCAAACTATAGGGCCTCAGTAAATCAGTTCAAGTTCTCTGATAAGGCGCTAGTGATGATTTAAAGACACTAATACTAAAGCTAATTCTGATATGTGGATTGCTAGAGCTACAAACAAGAAGCAGCAGCATGCCAAGGAAACTTCCCATATCTTAAAAATTACTCAATGGTTTCTCTAATACAACAAACCCAGAATACATATAAGCTATTTATAGAATCAAATGAGTGAGATATTGGGGTGGGGGGCAGTGAGGAAGGGGTGGGAGGACCAAAAAGGAAGAGGGGAAATTTGATGCAGTCTGTATATGCACAAAATTCTCAAGCCCAAAGTAAGTTTAGATAGGTTTGGATAAAAAAAAGTCATAGTGAGCCATAGTTTCAATTGTTCTTTTACTATCACCACCTGATCACCTGCCTTCTCATATTAGTCACAGCCACCCGGGCAAATTCCTTGAGCTAAATTGTCTACACTCTGTTTTTAAACCTGGGCTAACGAGTGCTCCTGAAGAGAATGGGTACTAGCTTCTGTGACCTGAGGCAGAGAAGAATTCAAGTTTTCCAAGCCTCATTGTAGTTTTTTTAGCTCATGATTGTATAGTTGACAAAATCATACATATTTTTGTGCACAACACAATGCTTTGATACCCACAGTATCCACGATGTGCCCACCGCGCTTCCTCTTCTACTCCCCTGAAATGCCCTTCCAGCCCTTCACCACTCCTGTCAGAGGGATGACCCTGCAAATACTGCCTCTCTCCAGTTCTTTCTTTCTATGCAGCCTCACCAGTCCTACATTCCTTTCCTCCTGTCTCAATGGAAGAGCTATTTCCCTTTTTGTAGAGCTGATCTCTTTTGGTCTTTTCACCTTTAGTTTCCATCTGTCCCCCAATCATCCAGTTTTCAAAACATGTTTGAACATGATTCAAAAAGATGATCATTGTAACCTTGTAGTGCTATGGCCTAGGTTAGAAGAGGTGGAGCATTTATCAGAATACAAGATACAGTTTGAAGATCAAGTTAGCAGGACTTTCTCCTGAAATAAATAGAGTGGGATAAGAAAAGGAGGTAAAGAGGGTGACCCTAAGCTCTTGGTTTAAGCAACTAAAAGGGTAATGATACCATTTTGCTAAGACAGGAAAGGCTGGAGGAAGGGGTCAAGGATGCGAGGGCAATCAGGAGTCCTGTTCTGTCCATGTCACATTTAATGTATCTATTTGATAGACAAATAGAGAAGCCAAATAGGTCACTGAATAAATGAAGCTGCAGCTCAGAACAAAGACCTAGGTCAGAAACATAATTTAGGACTCATGAATCTCTACATATGTGTTACTTAAAGGAGAAAAGTCAATAGACTGACCTCGGGTCACTCTCATGCTCAAAGTTCAGAAAGGTAAGTTTAGAAGAAGCTGAGCAAGATTTTTTTTGATACAGACTTAAGTTTCAAGGAAGTCAACATAGCATAAGAATTACGAATATACCACCTTTTCCAGGCTTAATTCCTTCCAAATCTGTCTTTTAAAGGATTCTGGTCCTTTTCGCTTTCTGGATGTTTTAAAACACATTTAAACAAAAGAACATTTTTTGTTTTATGTTACATCATGATTTCCTTGTGCTGCATATTCTTCCTAGTATAAAACCAGTCAAGTACTACACAAGTAGCAATCAGCTACAGATTCCCCATAAAATTCATAATTCAATAACTAACTCACATCTAACATGCTAAAGGTGACTTAAGATCAGGAGTCTAATTGTAGCATCTTTTAATTCTTTCGAGTTGCTCACTTCTCTGTTGCACCACAACTTTCTCCAGCTTCTAACTGACCTTACAGGTGACTGAAAGGCTTCAGAACATTTGACAATCCATACACCTCTTCCCAGTGCAGCAGACCCCTTTCCTATCACCAAGAAGCACAGTATCTTCACATTTCTATATTTACACTTTAGAAATGTCCAACCAGTGACCTGTATGTTAGAGAAAGAGAGAGGGCTTAACTAGGTCAAAGCTCTCATTAGAAATGCAACCTTAAACCAAAATTCAGCATAAAAAAGCTGTGCAAGGGCTAGAGGAATAGCTCCTCAGTTAAAGCATTTGCCTGGCAAGCTCAAGGCCCTGAGTTCAATTCCCCAGCACCACATAAAGCTGGGCATGGTGGCACACGCCTGTAATCTCAGCACT
Source organism: Ctenodactylus gundi (assembly GCA_004027205.1). Classification (NCBI taxonomy): domain Eukaryota; kingdom Metazoa; phylum Chordata; class Mammalia; order Rodentia; family Ctenodactylidae; genus Ctenodactylus; species Ctenodactylus gundi. The sequence continues at coordinate 302,818 of PVKB01000410.1, read as the reverse complement.
CAAGAAGCTGAGCCAGGAGGATTGCCGTGAGTCCAAGGATAGCCTAGGCTCCAAAGTGAGTTCAGGACCAGCCTGGAATGCAGAGTGAGACTCTGTCTCAAAAAAAAAAAAAAAAGCAAAAAGGAAAAAAGGAAAAAAAAAAGAAAAGCTGTGTAAAAACTGGGCCTTGGGCAATCTTGCACCTGTAGGGTACACTTAGTTTGATGCCCAGGAGAGTACAAAACAGTGCCAATTCCTAGAATGATCATAGTCATTCATTAATTCATTTAGCAAATAGCAGCATGCACCTATGATGTGCCAGGCACTGTTCTAGGTCCTGGGCCCACTAGCAAACACAACAGACAGCATTCCATATTCACATGGACTTTATGTTACTGGGGGAAGAGGGAAGGCAAGCAAACAATAATCAACAAAAATGAAATGAGGTAGGGAAGGGACAGGAAGAATGTTCAGAGAAGGGGCTGCAAATTTAAGCAGGGTAAACAGGGAATGCCTCACTATAAAAGTAACATTTAAGTACAAACTTCTAACTGTGAGATTTCAAGTGCCTCAGGATGATGTCTTCTGTACTTCAATCCCACCATCACCATACTTCAATTTCTTGAAGGCACGGTCCCTAGTGCAAATATTTGTTAGTCCCTTGCATTTAAGACAAAGAGAACTCCAAGACCCACACCTTGCCCTTAGAAAGGTTACAAACTTCTAAGTAGAAAAGCAACTAAAAGTTTTGTTAAGGGTTTCACTACAGTGTTAAAAAAAAAAGTGCTTTAAGACAGGATAACTCACAGCTCTGTTTCGGAAAGGAACTGTACGCTTAGTAAGGTTCTTTTTTTTTTTTTTCCTAAAGGAAGTGAATTAAATTCCAAGGGATGAATAGGAATTAATGGTTTGTGAAGAAAGAAAAGAGTTTGAGAAAAATCCCAGAGCTGGGACTAGGGAGGACATTTTCTCCCAGACAATCCTGGCCTAAAGTACTCCATACTTTCCAGGACGAAACAAACACACCATCACCCTCAGGCTCTCTGGCCTGAGGACTGGGAAATCCTTATCATGTGCCACACCCTCAGTTCTCCCTACGCTTTAGAAATTGATTCTGATGCACATCCAGGCAGACATCCCGGGAAGCCAAGGTTACATTTTACTAACTGCAGGAAAATAACCACTGAGTTGAGAGCACAGGTGATTTACCTAGGTACCCCCACTTTCAGTGGTAATTTGTAGCTAACGGCCCTATGTTGCAAACAAAATAGGTAAGTTATCAGTGAGGTGAGTGGTCCAAAGCCTGTGCAGTGCACCAAAGATGGATCAATGAACACAACTTGTACTTCAGCTTAGAAGGGAAGTTTTCAATCAGTCCCTCCCATTAGCTATTAGTGTTCCTAAGATACAAGACACTCCAGGTGTTGAGACAGGATAGGAGCACAATTGTGGCCCCCATCTGAGTGTGATTTGGAGAAGTGCACTTAACCTCTCAGAGTCACCCTACTACGATTATAAACATAGCATCTACCACACAGAGCTCTCTTGAGGACTGCATGAGACAGCTGTGGAAAGGAAGACTTATCACCATGCCTGGCTGAATGGATTCAGGCAACCAGTATTTGCAGCAGCTTTTAAGAGGAAATGCTCCAGGAATATCAAACAAAATTCTACATACACTCACAGATCGACTGCCATAGAATGCCCCCAAGCTCCATTTCCCTGTCTGATTTACAGTGAAGCATCTGAAAAGTTGTGTTAACCAAAAATGTTTATCCTCTTTCAAAGGAGAGCCTCACAAACCAAGTTTCTGTACTTTTTCTACTAGGACATCCAGCAAGTGTTTAAACATACACACACACACACACACACACACACACACACACACACACACAGACAGTAGGGGCAAGGGAACAAACTTCATCAGGACCACAAGTCTGCATTAGTAGTTTTCCCTAGAGCGCCCTAGAGACTTTAGGCCATTAACCCTGTAATGGTTGGATTTATGAGGAGCGGTGGTGAATAGCTCAAAAATTAGAAGACATTTAAAAATAGGACGTCCAAGATGTACTTCCTGAAGACTAATTTCCGACAAAAATATATAGGCTCTAGGGTCAAACTTGCCAAAAGCAGTATTGGGAACGCTAGGCCCACCGGTGTGAAGAGGTAGGGTCACGGGGGGGGGGGGGGGGGGGGGGGGGGGGGGGGGGGGGGGGGGGGGGGGGGGGGGGGGGGGGGGGGGGCGACATGGTTGCCTGATGGAGAACAGACCCCTCTTTCAAGCCACTAGAACTCTAAGCAAATGACTCAAGCGCCAGAAACCCCATGTTATCCCACGTTACAGGCTGGAGGTTGGCCCTTTCTACCCCTTTACAAAGTACCCCAGGATCCTCCTTCAGGAGCAAACCTCCACATGCCGCCCAAGAGCCTGGAGCACCCAGGCTGGCAGGTCCTCTGCCCTAGGCGCAAAGGGGTCCCTCTGAGACAAAGCTAGGCCAACCGGCCCCAATGTCTGCGGCTGGCTGACCAAGACCAGGGAAGTGAGAAGACAGGTTTGAAGACGCTGAGGGCAATGACCCGGCGACAACCCAGCGCTTTAAGGGCAACTCAGGGACCGGAGAAGGGACATGTCCGAGCGCTCGGATCCACGGGAGCCTCAGCCCCCACTCAGGGTCAGCTCTCCAGGGAAGCGGAGCCCTTCGCGCCAGCACAGGGAGGACGCGGTCCGCCACCGCGGTGGGTAATGAAGGATCCGGCCAGGAGACGCCCGAGAGAGACATGGCAGAGGGACAGTCCCAAGCAGGCTGGAGTCGGGGCGGGGAACAGGTGGTCAGCCGCAGGGAAGGAAAGAGGCGAAAGCGGAAGGCTTGGCAGGGAAGGATGCCGTCCTGCGGTGGGGGCGGGGGCGCCTCGGTCGCGAAAAGGGGCTGGGGTCCCAGAAAGTTCGGCACCCAGAGCCAGGGGCCAGCCAGTGGCTGTAGACCTACCTGTCACCAGCAACAGGTGCCCCGGGAGAACTAGACGTCCCGGCCGGCTTCCAGGGAACGTCTCTGGCGCTGGGACGGTGGCACCAGGGCTCTGGAGGCTGTCCCTCCTCACCCCCTGGGGAGGCGGAAAAAGCTGCAACTTTCCCTGGAGCTGGGAGGAGCTGGGCTCTTAAAGGGGCCGCTCAGCGGTCTGGACTCCTAAGCCGAGTGTCGCGCAACGGGAACAACAGTTCCGGGAGCTGAAGTCTTCAGGCACTGAAGGAATGTCCTCCAGGCATTGGAAGAGAAGTTTCAGAAACCCAAAATATAAATAACTAAAAGAGCAAACTAAAAGAGAGAGGGTAGGAAGCGAGGAGATACACTGTAGAAAAGGGAAGGGAGACTGGAGAAGTAGAGACAGGGGCGAGCAGGGAAGGAAAAACAACTGGGATGCGCTATGCACATGATCCATTTCCCAAGCTGATTGCAATTACTATGAATTGCAACCATATACGAATAAAATTATTATTATGTGAAAAAAGAAGTTTGGGAACCGGAGATAGGGGTGCAAAACTTGATCGCCTCTCTGTCCCTTCAGTTCCATCTGTGTTCCATATGTGGTAAAATGACCTAGCTCTTCTGTTCAATGAACCAAAGTTGTCAACAAGAAAACAAGAGTGTGAACTATATAATTTGTGAAAATAAAATATGAACAACTTTGACTCTGACTTTTGGCTTTTAAAACGAACATTTGAGCAAAGGACATAGACTAAATTCATCCATTCACACTTCAGGACACAACTGGTTAAAATAATCAACTCATTTAGCACATTAAAACAATAACGAGATTCTTTGGCAAACAGTTCTGTGGGTTTCTTTCTAAAGGCAAAGTGACCATCACACAAGATCTCTCCTAATTACTGATAGGTGTGTATGTCCCTTTCAAAAAATATGTCAGCAATCTCTATGAACAGACTTTAAAAAGGGCGCACCTTCCCCGTGATTATGTATCTCCTTGCCACTGTCCTGTCTTTGCATCATGCTCAAATCTTCCTCATCTCTCATCAGAAACTGAGCACGCTCGAATCTTTACCATCTTAAGAAATATATCCTGCAAATACATGAGATCCGTCCACAGCACCCCATTATGGCAAAAATTCGCTGGAAAATGTACTTTGCAGGTGTGTCTACAATTTTCATTCTCTTAGGTCTCACGCATTTCTCAGCCCTCAGCAATCTGGCTCCTTTGCCCTCTGAAATTGTTTAACAAGATATTCAACCAACGAACTCTGAGTCAGTAAATCTCTCCATAAACAAACAAATAAATAAACATTATCTCAGTATTTTTCAACTCTCTTATATAAGCATGTATGGATTTAATAATACAAAAATGTTTTTCAAAGATCTTTAAAGGGGAAATATCATTTCAACTCTAGCAGACAAAGGAATGAAAATGCAGCTTCCAGGTTCTGAAACCTGGAGAACCGTTTTCTTCCTTTGCATCCTTTCAATACCCTGCCCCCACTCTGAAGCACAAAGAAGCCACATCAAAAAGGAAACCCTTTTCTTCTGTACAGCTTTGCCATCTCAGCAATTAAGATGGGAGATTCTGCTCAGCTCTGGACCTTTAATATATTCACCCACAAAACCTGGCCTGTGGGGTCCCCTTCTTTGCAGCTAGTGCTTTGTATATGCAGGAAACATTTTCAGCCAGAAGTAATATCACAAAACTTTTGGTCCAAATTCCTCATTCTTCAGCAAAAGTTTAACTTCTTAGATCTTTCTACCTGTGCAGTTTCTCACTCTGTAAGCCTCACCTCACTGAAGATAATGGGAAGATGTGATCCCTCTACAATCTCACTGACACAACTGCAAATACAAAGATAGAGTCAAAGGTCAAAAATAAAGGCAGTCAATGGCCTATCTACACACATTCTGTCTTTGGCAAACTGCTGTCCGCTTCTATTTGATCCTATGCATCTGCCACAAGAATTCTTATGAATTCAAATTGTTGTATCAAATATTGTGAGGGGTCCAGTGAAAGCAAAGAGATGCACGGTCCTGTGCAAAAAATGTAAATAAAAATTTATATACTAGCATCCTACATACACCATGTAGCCTTCTGTCACAAAGCAAATGATTGTATTCAATGGATTGTTCAATTTTATTATGTTGGGGGAGTTCTGGCTACTGTAAACATAAAAATATGGAGATCTTGCACAGCACCAGGTGGCAGGGTACCTCAATATTCACCATCTCTCTTCTCTAAAACTTTTAAATGATTGGAAAATACATAAACATGTAAGGGGGTGTATAGCAGTGAGGATATGCCCACTGCTAAACTTAATAAGGCATTTGTAAAACTATGAATGCCTCCTATGCTTTCCTTCCTGAACTATATGTAATACTTTACATAAATAATATAATTTGGTGCTTACCTTCTGCAATTTGCTTTCCACATTAACATTATGTTTATGTGATTTATTCCAGTTGATATACACAGCTCTAATTCCTTCAGTTTCACTACTACAGATCTTCCAGGGCATAAAGATACTGTGATTTATATACATCTATTCTCCTATGGATCTGGATATCTTTTTAATTGACAAAGTTTTTATTCTGATATCCAGAACACTCTTCATCTCATGTTGGGTAATCTAGTAGCTAATTACAGCCACTCACAGAATGCTAGAATTTCTTATTTTGCCACTTTTGTTGAGATTACTCACAGGTTTTTATTGCTGAATTATATTGCCCTATAGATATACCACAATTTGTTGATATATTCAGAAGTTAATAGACATTTGAGTTGACTCCACATTTTGGCTATTATGAATAATGCTCCTATAAGCATTCATGCAGGAAATTTTTATGAATACTTGCTTTTAAAAAACAGGGAATTCATGTGAATAGAAAGTCCTATGGTTCCCCTGCTCAAGCCAAGAAGAAAGATCCCAATTAAATCTTTTAGGGGGTAGGGTTGTGAAACTCCAGTTTACTACCGAATTGGAAGCTTGCTGCACACAAAATTTGTAAGTCTGCCCATTTCACCATATAAGCACAAGAACCTCACATATGTTTTCAGGTGTTCAAAATAGATTGGCTTTTACCTTTAGAATTCTGAAGGCAAAGCCCAGTTGAAGATGCTCATGATGACAGGGCAAAGCAAGATATCTAGACCTTCAAGAAAGCATGTTTTCCATGGGCCTGCCCGTGTCTTCTGAGTGTAGCTGGAAGCTCTAGCAGAAGGTGAGGATCCCTTGAAAAGAAAGTTGTATGGGCAAGAGCCAAGAGAGAAGACAGAACATACACTGCTCCTGTCTTAGTTACTTTTTCGTTGCGGTGACTCAATACCCGACAACCACAAACTTAGGAAAGGAAAGGTTTATTTTAGCTCACAATCTCGAAGGTCACAGTCCATTCAGGGGTGGCCAGCAACAATCGAAGTACATGGCAGAGAGAGGTGGAGGCAGCTTTCCCAGACAAACAGGAAGGCAAGCTGAGACCAGGTGAAACTAGTCCCAGTCCTCCAGGAAGGCAGGTGCAGCTTATGTATCCTTTCAGGTCTTCCCCCAGTCATTAGTCCCTCCTGCATCCAGGTGTGGCCACTACACACCGTTAATCCTAACTCACATGCCTTTAGTCTTAACTGTAATCTACCCCTCCAGACTAGACCCCAATCCACCAACATCATATGGTTCCATAGACAATTCATAACATTAAGATACATGAGATTTCTGCGGGACACTCCAGATCCTAATCACAACAGCTCCTGTCAGAAAACTGTGCAGAGGATACATAAATTGTGGTGTATGTACACAATGAAATACTACTTGTCTATAAAGACAGATAGTTTTGAGGCTTTTGTAGGTAAATGGAGGCAACTGGAGACCATCATGCTCAGTGGAGTCAGAAGCAAAAGGTTCAATATCAAATGGCTTCTCTAATATGAGAAACCCAGATTAGAGTTATTTCATAGAACTAAATGGGGGGGGGGGGAGTGAGAACTAGTAGGGATGGGAAGGGTGTGGGTGGGTCAAAAAGGGAAAGGGGAAGAATTTCTAATTTTGACACTACATATATGTGCACTGAATATCCAAGTTCAATGTAAACATTCTGTGTTGCATATAGGGATATCAATAAAATGAGGGCGGGGGGGGGGGGCAATGGTGCAGAGAAGATACCCAAGCCAGGGAGGGTGAGAAATGAGGATGGTTCCTCAACAACCTCAGAAATACATCTGAAGAAAAGGCAGTACTTGAGCATCTACCTTACAAAAGGTATTGACAGCCAGATTACACCAACACTAATCAATAAATCATCTTCCCATCCCTTTTAGACCCCCTGGTCCTACTCAGGAGCAGTGCAGCAAGTAGGGTAGCTTGAAATAAGAAAACCAAAAGAACAGATCAAGTAACCTTTCTTCTCCAGAGATCTGCAAGTTCTCCAGGTAAACTGAGGTTGGAGGCTAGAAGAAAAATTATGCAATAGATATGAGATGTTTTTATTTTAATGACTGAACATTTTAATGTCTGCAAATTAACCTACTGTAAATATCTCATAGTAACCAAAAGTTATTCTGTTACCTATATAAAATGAATAGTGCTGTTTTACCAAAAGAAAAATCAGAGTAAAGGAATAGAGATTAATGTGCTCATTATCTTATACATGGTAGTATACTGGTTTTTCCATTGCTAGACTGACATATCTGACTAGGTTCTGTATAAGGACAAGACATTTATTTAGCTCACAGTTCTGGAGGGTCAAGGACATGCTGACAGCCTCTGCTCAGCTCTGATGAAGGACTCAAGGCATCACAATGGCAGAAGTATGTTCAAGAGGGAGAGATCATATATAAAGACAAAGTGAGGGAAAAACCAAGCTTATTCTTTTTATAAACAATCTCATAAGAACTAAGTCAAATTCAAGAACTTTCTTAATCCTTTCCAAGGGTGGTACCTCCCATGACCTGGTGACCTCCCACCAGACTCCATCTCTTACAGCAATGTCCTCACTCTTTTTGATACCAGGGACAAGTTTAGTTGAAAACTATTCTCCCAAGACAGGGGGGAGTGTGAGGGTGGGGGAAGGAGCGACTTGTTATGCATTAGATCATTGGAGAATAGCTATGAAATGGCCATCAGTAGGTGGAGGGGAGCTGAGAGCAAATTTCCACCCTGTCAGATCAGCAGTGGCATTAGAACCTTATAGGAGCATGCTGACAGGAGGCAGACCCCTTATTCACCACCCATCTGTCTATCCAACCTTGTCCTTCCAAGGCCACAGACCATTACTGGTCTGTAGTCCAGGTAAAGCTTCTCAGAGGAGATGATATGAACAAAATAGAAAAAGCAGGGCATGGGAATACCCTAGGCTATCAGTGCTTTTCGTTATACACAACTCCTGGGACATCATCCATTCTTATGGTTTCAATTTCCCCCTGATTACTCTCCGTTTGCATATTCTAAATGCTTCCCTGATCTCCAGATTTACATATTTAACACCCACTTTTCACCTCAATGTTCACAACCACCTCAAATTCATTGTTTAGACTTAAATATCATCTTCCTTCCAAGTCTCTTCTGTCTTCAATGTTTCCCATCCCAGTGAATAGCACTATAATTTACCCACCAGCATTAAGTCAGAAACCATAGTATTCTTGTTATTTTTTTCAAACAGTTGCCTCTACCACAGAAGTGTGAGCTGCTGGAGAGCAGGACCTATATCTCACCAAGCTCTATATTCCTAAGTCCTGGCTAATGAAATAGATCTTCCTCCAAAATCCAAACTGCTTCTAGGCTTGAACCATTTTTTTTCCCTTACCACCCAACCTATCGTTCGAATTTCCAATCACTGCAACAAAGATTCTTTTTAGTCTGCCCCTAAAAGATAATGTCACAGAATGAGCTGCTTTGCTTCTCTGAGGCTTGGATCTCAATCAGACAGAACAGGCAATGTGCGGAGTTATTTTGGTTATCATTCTCAAGGGAAAGCTGTTACTATCATCTAGTGGAAAGAGGCCACGGGTGCTGTTATAGCGCACAGGATATACCACCACCACCACCACCACAACAACAACAACAAAAAAAATCCAGCACCTCCCCGCCACCCCAAGTCAATAGTACTGACATTCAGAAACTCTGCCCCAGGAAAAGCAAAGCCATGTAACTCCTATGTACTGCTAGCCTTTTCTTTTTAATGCCAAATTACAGAGCTGCCTGTGTAATTCAGTCGTGTCTTCTGGAGCCTGAGATAATAAAGAGAAGGAAAAAAGGAGTCTTAAAGATAAAGTTCTTGCGGTCTAACATTTGCTTAGTCTTCCTGGTTGAGCAAAACCTATTTGAATACATGCTAAAACCCTTATTTGGGAAAATGCTCACAAAAAGGGGGCCAGTATGGCACAAAGGACCAACTAAATTCAAAGAACCCTATGCAGCCATTAGTTTTGACTCAACCTAAGCACACTCAACAAATCCCTACACAAATGGAAAAGGAAAGAGAAATGATTTTCGGGGGGGGGGGGGGTTGTTTCTATGTGCCAAACTGTATAAAGTGTTTTATTGTTTAATTCCCATAACAGCACTATAAACTAGATAGTGTTACTATCTCCATTTTACAAATGAGAAAACTGTGCCTCAAAGAGGTTAGAAACACAGCGAAAAGTGAAAACATAAAGGCTTAAATTAAATGTCTGTTACACCATGCTAGGATGATTCAGTGTTCTAGGTATATTAAAGTCAAGCTCTCAAAGCAGAAGACACTTTGTCATACTTTCAACATTTTATTTGTTTCTGTCAACTTAAAAAAAAGTTGGGCCTGGTGGTGTAGTTCAGCAGGACATCATCTATTTAACATGTATGGGCCCCTGAATTGAATCTCCAGCACTGTGGGGGAGAGAGAGAGAAAGAGAGACAGAGAGACAGAGACAGACAGACAGACAGCCAGTTGGCATCCACTCTAAATCTCTAACTCCAGCTAACCTTTTGTTTGATTCTTTGCACTTAAATAGGACTCATTTCCTTTGATGTATTTCCATTTGAGAACACTCTAGTCCAGTAAGATCATGCCTGGCCTGGAAATCAAAGATATGATCTCATTCAACTAATCATGTGTACTTACAAACTGACTACGGCAATTAGATCATTATTCCTTGGTCTCTCATCTACAGACGATGATGTTTGATTATGATAATTATAGGCCCTGAAATATGTGACATATCCTACTTATAAGCCTTTCTAATATGCAACTTTAGAGTCCCTTTTTAGGCCAAGAGTTTCACTGTACTCCTAGCTGAAAGGTCTCTAAAACCCAGGTCTTTCTGTTCTTCCGAAAGTGTTTCAACTTTCCCTATCTCCTAGGATGGAGTGGTAGAGTAGGACATTCTGTGAAGTGACATAGTCTCAACTTCCCTTACAGGCAGCAACTTATTGAACCAGGATCAGAGGAAAATATTGCCAGTGCTACTTTTCTGTTATCAACAACAGTATCAAAAAATGTTATAGCACTGTGTGTAATGATTCATAAGAGTGCTGGTCATTATAATAGTGTGCATTTTTCATGCCTCAGCTGATCAACAGCTGCCCCAATGGAATATACTTTGTGTTGATGCTGTGGCACATGATCTGGCCACTTCACACCACAACATGCATTACTAGTCTTTTCATCACTCAGCTTATATCTACTTTAATATCACAACAGTCATCTTCAAGGATCTTGAGATCACACTCTCCACCTACCTTGCAGTTGCCATTTAGTTTTTGATAATGCAGCTCAAAATTCCTCTCTTTGTACTTATGCAGAGGAGCTATCTATAAATCTCTTCATCTGGATTTTATCCAACTTCCTCTTCTAAAATTCTTTTTACAGTTCTTATCCTCTTGACAATCTTAAGGCTTTTCTTGTTGTGCACCCAAAAGTGAGTGGAGCTTGGCAAAAATAAATTGCAATTAGACATGCAGATAGCTACTAGGAAGCATCAGCATGTTTGTTGGGTCCTGGCACTCACTGTGACCAAACAAACAAGGTTATTAAGAGTCCACTCTGCTCAGATCCTTTCTATTTGAAGTGCAGTAAACTTACAACTAACTCATCTCAGCATAAACTGAAAAGGAGAAGCAAGATTTCCAATAGAAAGATATTTTAGTAGCAGAGTTAAAGTGAAAAATTAGTCTCTAAAAGAGAGGGAGAGAGAGATTGGGTTCATCTATGCTCCAGGTCCTATGAGTGGCCTGTGATAAATTTGTAACATTGTCATCTCTTTCATTAGGTCTTCAAAGAAGCAGACTTAGAAACAAGATCTTTTAGAGTGAAATTGAAGCCTTGAAAAATGCTAGGAGAATGAAAAGAAAAACGTGAAGGATAGTATTCAAATTCCATCCTTCTGTTCCTACCGCTGACGTCTAGAACAGAAAACTGGTTGAAAATTTGATGCTTCAGTTGCTCTGAAGTAGTGAAGCAAACAACCATATGGATCCTTCCCCATTATATGCTTGGGAAGTCTTCCCTGCTGTGCCCTTGGGGAAAAGCCTGCCACTGGCACCAATCAGCTAGCCCAGACTATCCTCCACTCTGTACATAGGCTCCCTCTTTTGGGGTGTCTATTCCACCAGCCAAATTTATAAATTTGATGACAAAAGGGTTGATTATTTGGGGTCAGCATAACATTGAACTGGAAAAAAGAAAATACAGGGAACAAGATATTCTACACATACAGGATGGTGCCATTTCTTTTGAGAAAACACAGGAATCAAATGGTAGAGCTTTGTTTTGCTCTTCAGAGTCTCAGAGAAAACAAAACAACCTTAACATACACCAAATAAACTCCAGTTCCAAAGATTGAAGTCATTACCTACAACAAGATTAGATTCTTCCCAGTGGGAACACATTCATGTCCACTGCAGTAGGTTTGTGATTAACCGTCTCAGGGCTGCTGTGAAAATAATTTGCTCCTAACTTCTCTCTCAGGGCTGCCTTAGACTCTAGGGGCTTCTGTGTACCCTGAAGAAGCTTTGTGCAAGGCAGCCAGCTGTGCGACTGTGGTTTATTTACCCATGTTCTGGTATAGTGTGAGAACTGAAGAAAGCAACCCCTCCCAGAGAGCACACAGCCCAGCCCAGTGCCACAAGGATCTGTGGGTGCGGTTACCCAGTGCATCAGTCATGACAGTCTAGATAGGGGCTAACTACAAAACCACTCCAGGTCTGTATCCACCTCTGCTGTGTGTGTTTTTTTTTCTCTCTCCCTCTTTCTTTTTTCAATTGCTCCTGTGGCATCTTCACTAACACAGATAGGGGCAGTTATGGAGATTCCCAAAGCCCAAGAATTCAAGGTGGCAATGCCTCTGAAGTTGGAGGTTTTTACGGAATCATACAATTTAGACATTGGAGTTAAAAATGTTCATTCAAAATGTTAATGGTGGTCAATTTTGTTGTGGAGTGGGATTGCTGAAGATTTTTGTTTGATCCTCTGGTCTCCCAAATTTTAAAAAACATATAAAATTCCTGGATGAGTCATTTTTATTTCCTGAATGCTATAACTCCAGGTACTACAGAACAACCCAGAAATAATACAGAAAAACACCCAAGTGAGAAGATTTCTACTTTTAGAATTATTGTTCTTTTGATATCATGAAGACACAGCAAAGGATAGAAATATGAACAGACTTTAGACAGAATCTCACAGGAAAACAATTCACTCCAGATGGGTCTGATGATTCAAAGTTTGGGAAGACTATTTGCAGGGAGTGGTCACAGTTACAGAAAGAAACAAGGAATAGTGAAGTTTGAGAGGGAAACTGTTACCACTAATGAGTCTAAAAGGTAAAGGGAAGAAATAGAGTTGCCAGAGCCCAGTGAGTACCAGAACTGTGAAAGAAGAGTTGACCAGAGGTATTTTCCTTGTGTAGGAATGTAGCTACTGCCAGGAGTGCAGTACCACAACAGGGTGAGAGTTAGAAAGAAATAACCCAACCAGTTTCTTCTCCCACCGTCTGATTTCTTACCAAAACCAACAACAAGCCAACCAGCAAAGGAACGAAAAATATGCAGCCCATACGGGTGAGCCTCCTAGAACTTACAGTAGAAAATGATTGGGAACAGGAGATAAAGAATATTGAGCACAATTTTTCCTTTTTATTTACAAAAATTATTGAAATGTGATTTATGTAAAACTATATACTTAATGTATACAACTTAATGATTTTGGAGATAAGTATACACCCATGAAACGATCACCAGAATCGATGGCATAAACACATGCAGGGGTTTCTGAAAAGCAGAGTACGTGAAGCTCCTGGGTGGTGCGGTGCCCAGAGAGGGTATGGAAGCTTGGTTTCCTTTTCTTCATACCTGGCTATTCATCTGTAATTTTAGTAATATGCTTTAAACTAAACTGTAAAAGCTTAAGTGTTTGAGTTCTGTGAGCCATTCTAGCAAATTAATCAAACCTAAGGAAGGAGATGTTGAAAGTTTGCCTTTTTATTTTGCAGTACTACAGATCAAACCCAAGACGCTGAGTGCTAATATCTTCCAGGTTTCTCATGTGTTCCAAGGGGCAGTATTTCCTTCTTTTTAAAGGTTGAGTGAAGACATTTAGTCTCCTCCCATGCCTTCAGTATCCTGAATAATGCTGCAATAAATGAGAATGCAAGAGCTGGGCTTGATGGCACATGCCTGTAATTCCAGCACTTAAGAGGCTGAAGCAGGAGGATAGCCCTCAGTTTAAGGCTAACCTAGGTTAAATAGTGAGTTCAGGACCAACTTGGACTATAGGGCAAGACTGTCTCAAAAAAGTGAAAAATAAACATAACAAGCACAAAATATGAAATGGTATATATTTCTTTCAGATCGCTACTTTTCAGTTCCCAGAAGTTGGGTTGTTAAAATGTCTCATAGTTCTGTTTTTAAATATTACAAGAACTTCCACGTTGTCCCCCACAGTGCCTACACCAGCTTACACTCCAGCCAACAGTGCACAAAGCCCCATTTTCTCCATAATCTCACCAACACTTGTTACATTTTGTGGTTGTTTTATAATATCCATCTTAATAGGTGGATGGTGAAAATGCACTGCATTGTGATAATGATTTGTATTTTCCTGATGATTAGTTTTTTGGCACTTTTTCATATAATGGTTGGTCATGTGTATGCTTGGCCTGGAAAAATGTCTACTCGGTTCCTTTGCCCGTGTATTAATCAAGCTGGGGTTTTTTGCTATTGAGTTATAGGATACTCTTACATATTTTAGATATTAACCTTTATCAGATGTATGGTTTGCAATTATTTTCTACCATTCTTTTCATTTCAATTATTTCCTCTGCTGTGCAGTAGGTTTTCCATTGGATATAGTCTTTCTTGTCTACTTTGGTTTTTTATCTGTGTTTGGGGATCATATCCAAGAAGTCATGGCCCAGATCAATTTTATGGAGATTTCTCCTGTGTTTCTGTTTTCTTTCAAGATTTTTATACTTTCACATCTTATATTTAAGCTTTTAATCTATTTTCAGTTGATTTTTATATGTATTTTTCCATTGTGTTAATATGTATATATGTGATACATAATGTTTACATTGAACTTGACTATTTTGTGCATATATATATATATATATATATATATATATAAAGTCAGCACTACAAACCCTTCCATGCTTCCTTTTTTGACCCTTCCATGTCCTCTCCCACTCCCCAACTCTCACTAACCCACTCATTTACTTCTATGAATTGACTGTTTTCTAGGTTTCCCATAGTAGAGAAACCATTTGATATTTAACCTTGCAAGCCTGATTCACTTCACTGAGCATCAATTTACCTGAAAAAGCCTCAAATTATCTGTCTTTACAGATGAATAGTACTCCATTGTATACACATACCACAGTTTGTGTATCCATTGGTCTGTTGATGGGTATTTTGGTGTCTTCTACTTTTTAGCTATTGTTAGTTGTGCTGCTATGAACATGGGTATACATGTACCTCTTTTATACAATGTTTTTAACTCTTTTGGAAACATTCACAGAAGAGGTATCCTTGGATCAAAAGGGGTGTTTTTTTCAGGCTTCTAAGGAATTTTCATACTGCCCTCCATAGTGGTTGCAACCAATTTACACTCCCACCTGTAGTATTAGAGTGTTCCTTTTTCCCCACAGCCTTGCCAGCACTGATTACTGTTTGAGTTCTTGATACATGCCATTCTCTATGGGGTTACCTGCTATCTTAGTGATGTTTTGATTTGCATTTCTCTAATGGTTAAAGATGTTGAACATCTTTTCATGAATTCACTGGCCATTTGAACTTCATTTGAGAATTGTCTATTCCTTTCCGTTGCCCACTTTTTACTTGGGTCTTTGAATTTGAGAGGTCTATTTTTCTTCAGTTCTTTGTATGTTCTAGTTATTAGCCTCCGATCTGACGTATAGGTGGTGGAGATTATTTCCCCTTCTGTTGCTTTTCTTTTCACTCTCTTGATAATTTCCTTTGCTGTGCAGAAACTTTTTAATTTCATATAATCCCGTTTATTGATTCTGTGAGCTATTTCTTTTGCATTAGGTGTCTTATTAAGACAGTCCTTGCCTGCACCTAGATCTTTTAGATTTCTCCCTAATTTTCCTTCCCAAAGGTTCAGTGTTTCAGTTTTGATATCTAGGTCTTTGATCCACTTTGATCTGATTTCATTTAAAAGACTGGTCTATAATTTTCTTTCTTGGTTAAGTTTTTATCTGGTTTTGAAAGCAGGGTGATGCTTGCCTCCAAAAATCAGTCTGGCAATATTCTTTCTCTTTCAACTTCACGGAATAGTTTGAGAAGAATTATAGTTAGCTTTTTCCTGAAATACTGAAAAACTTCTGTGAACCCATCTGGTCCTAGACTTTTCATTGTAGGTAGAGATGTTATTACTGCCTCAATTTCTCTGAGTGTTATGGGTCCATTCAAGGTTTTTATGTCTTCTTGGTTCAGTTTTGGTATTTTGTATGTGCTTAAAAAGTCATCTATTTATTCTAAGTTCCCCAATTAGTTGTGGTGTAGTGTGTGAAATATTTCCTTATAATACTTTGAATTTCCATGGTGCCCATTGTAATTTCACCCTTTTCATTTCTAAGTGTATTGATATGTGTCTTTCCTTCCTACTTTTGGTTAGCTTAGCCAGAGGTTTATCAATCTTGCTCATTCTTTCAAAGAACCATCTCTTTAATTCATTGATTTTTTATGGTTTTTTGTTTCAATTTCTTTGATTTCTGCTCTAATCTTTATCATTTCTTTTCTTCTATTATGTCTGAAGCCACATTCACATCTGTTCCAAGTCACAAATGAAGTTAGATTTAACACAGTATCAATTAGGAACAAAGTGTTACTCAAGAGAAAGACCAAATAAGGCCTAAGACTTCACCAGTCCATTTTTTGTTTTTGCATTTTTTCTTTTGTTTTGTAGTACTGGAAATTGAATCCAGGACCTTTCCATTAAGTCACATCTCCAGCCCATTATTTAAATTTTTATTTTGACACAAAGTCTCACTAAACTATTAAATTGCTCAGGATTGGCTCAAACTTGTGATCCTCCTGCCCTCAGCCTCCCAAGTAGTTGGGATTACACATATGCACCACCATGCTCTGCACCAATCTGTACTGATAGGATCAGAGGAAGCATGTATAGAAGTGAGTTCTAAGGATATTTGTCAATGAAAAGAGATAAAAGACTTGATGGGCAAATTCACTGACACATGTATAATTATCCAGAATTAAAAATTAAAGTTCAAGAGCAAGGGTATGTTATAACAACCTGTTTAATTAGCTAATCAAAACCTATACTCAGTGATGGCCTACAGTTATTAAAGTTAAAATTTATAAACATATGTAGTCTGAAGGTTCAGGAAAATAAATATAATATAATGGATATAAATGTACAAACTGCTACATTACCTGCTAACCATACCTCTTGGGGAAAACAACATGGGGCATCCAGAAAAGCACTAAAATAAAAAGATTACCAGTACCCTTCTACTTACCTCTCATTTGTGAGAAATTTACTCTGAAAGCCATTAGAGACAGAGAAAAGGAAGCATCTAAGAGGAAGGGTGACAGAGTGTAGGTGGAGTCACAAAGACATGGCGTAGGGTTATAAAGTTAAACTGGGGTATGGAAGTATCTATGCAGGTATAGGGGGCAGCACACAGGAGACAGCCTGGCATGGACACAAAAATGCAAATGGAAAGGAGGGAGTTTATGTATGGAGGTGTCCTGTCATTGGCACTGGTATCCAATGGGATAGAAGTGTCCATAAAGGACGACAATTCATAATTACGAGACACAATCAAAGGAGGAGGACATGCCCAAAGAGAAGCAGCCTCGGTGTGGTCTGTCAGCAGCCAAGAAAGATGCAGAGAGCATCCATGCAGAAGGGTGGACTGACGTCATGCTGCAGGGCCAAAGACAGGTTGGAAAGGTGTATCTGAGGGTGGTAGATGTAGTAGAGATGATGCAGATAAATCACATATGAGGTGTATAAAATTATTAATAATAACTGAAGTCAAATTTCTTACTATTAGAGAAGAGATTTACCAATATAAATAAAGAGAAAAATAAAATGAACCTTGTGATATTAGGCTGGAACTGTATGTATCAAAAAGAACTTGTTATTTTTAGTATAAAAATAAACAGATATAAATGTGTGCATGTTTATAGATATATATTTAAATAGATAAACATCTTGCTTTCCAAATATACTCTACCGGAAGTAACTAGCGATCCTTGAAAAAATGGCTGGGCTTGAATGTAAGACTGTCCTAGATCAGCCTCTCCCAGCTAACTGTGATTACAGGCCTGCACCACTGGGCCCGGCATCCTAGAATGTCTTTTTAGTGACAGAAAACAAGAAAGTATTCAAATATGGTAGAAGTATGTCACAAGGACAAACTAGCTTGAAGGGGATCTCACTATCACAAATCAGTGACATATTAAAGATAGTAACTATTATTGAATAAAACAGGAAAACATAAGTCCACAGTTATAACAAATACATACATTTAAATTTTGATAAGAAAAGGGTTATGTATATAGTTCCTAAATATCTCCATATAAAATATTATAAATTACTAGAAATTGAAAGTTTAACTTTTCAATGGAAAAGGCTGGCAGGCACATGGTGGTCAGGAAGTTGGAAGGGGATGACAGATGTAGAGTAGGGGAAAGCAAGGACAAACTAAATTCTAGAAGCCGAAACTGACAGTCCCTATTACCTCTGCCTTGCAGAGGGAGAATAGTCCCCAAACCCGAGCGAGGGTAGTGGGCTGCTATTTAGCAGGCAGGCAAGCTACCGCCAGGTGCAGAGGCGATGAGCCAGACTGTAGAATACTAGGTCATCCACCACATCAGCTTCCCGGTGCTTGCTGAGAGTTTCAAATATGCACATGATGGGAACTGAGTAAACATAACATTCCAAGGGCTCTTCTTGTCTTTGACCTTGATTTTTTTTTTTTTTTTTTTTTTTTTGCTGTTCTAATTAGAGGTATATGTAAACAATAGGTTAGTGAGAGGGGCTAGAGCTAAGGGTTCAGTAGTACCACAGCTCCTAAGCCCTCTACCACTTAAGACTCATTTACTCACCAAGCCAGACTTGTCAGAGTTCTTTTTCTTTTTGAGACCGGGTCTTGCTCTATAGTCCAGGCTGGTCCTGAACTCCCTATGTAGCCCAGGCTGTCCTCGAGCTCACAGCAACCCTCCTGAGGACTGGGATTAAAGGCTTGTCAGATATTCTTTGGACTGTCCTGTCAGTGCCCTCTCAGTGCAGAGGAAGATGTTTCTTTTACCATCTTTTCAGGAAACTAAACAGAAAACTTTAATGGTATGGATATTCTGCAGGCCCTTGGTCCTTCACCGTAGAGCTAAACACATACCTGGAGGGGATCAAGTAAGATGGCAGCTGAATAAAATCCTCCAGTGATCTCTCCCCACATACACACCAAGTTGAACAACTACTCACCCAGCAAACTATCAGCAGAAGAGCTAAAGAAATCAGGAAGAGATAGAATCTCAAGCTTTTCATACAAGATGAAAAGATGCACTGAAAACGGGAAGAAATAAACAGTTACCCATACCAACCCTCCCTCAACTCCAAGCAGCCCAGCACAGAGAGCCACTTTTTTCTTGAGAGAGCAAAGACAATTAAGTCCAGATCTTTAATCTAAAACCCAGTGCCAGCCCACCCTGGTGAAACTCAGAGCTGGACAAAGCCTCATAACAGCTACCACTACACTACAGACTGAGGAGCTATAACTACATTAAGCCAGGCTAGAAAGACCTCCCTTCCTTCAACCTCAGGCAGCACAGGGCACAGCAGTACCACATCTGCTGGAACACAGAGCTTTCAATCTAGCACAGAGCTTTATGTCAGAGCCCAGTGCCAGGCCCACCAACAGAAACTGAAGTGCTGGAACATAGGCCGGTGCTCACAGAGCCTTATAGTTTAGACTGTGTCCAAAATCAAGTGGAAACTTGTACACACAAGATAAACCTGGGTTTCAGCCACATCAGTTCTAGCCTGGGACTGGGCCTGGGTACACCTACCCTGCTCCAGAAACTATGCAGGTGTAACCCAACTCCCTACCAGCCACGGTGCTGGGCTCTAACACCTCAACTTTAGGCAGTACACCTATCACGAGTCCAGTCCTCACAGATGAGGCTATAAAACTGCCTGGCCACCATACAGAAACCTGCAACCCAGTAGTAAAGACTCATACTTTAATCTCCATCACCACTGGCTGTGGCATAAGCTTCAGTGTATCTCTCAGATGGTACGATCTTTCCAGGAAACTTACAGAAAACTTTAATAATATGGATATTCTGCAGGCATTGGAACTAAACACATACTTGGAGAGGATGGAGCAAGACTGTGATACTCAGGCACACTTCAGCTGAGCATCAACCTAGGTGGCCAAGGGTTTGCCTTCATCAACACTACCCAACCTCGGGTAGCCTGGTGTGGTAAGAGACCCTACTAGCTATGATTAGGACAAAATATCTAAGACTTTGCCTGATGCCTGGTGCTAGGCTGGTAAAGCCTAACAGTGGGCAGATACTAATGATTCCAATCCCTTGTCTGTCCATGTATAGAGCCTCCAGAACAGCTCTAGTGCCAAGGAAAGACATGTGGTCATAGTCTATTAGACTTCTATTCCAGCCAGCACTACCTGTGTCTGATTGCAGCAGTTTGAGGCCATGAGTCCACCTCAGCTTATAGCAGTGTGAGCCCTGGTCCTAGTTGTCATGGTCTGGCCGCTACGGGCTATGGGCCAACGGTGTGACACAGCTTGATGGTTGTGGTGATCACAGGTGTGACATGGGAGACTGCGGTTGATCCATCTGCAGTGACTCTCATCAGAGCCAGACAGAATCCCACAGTGTCTGACCACAGGCCAGTAACTTACACAAGGCATTTAGGCCTACCATAGCCCCCAGAGCAAGGCTTGTGGGGACAGACTACTCTTTCCAAGTACTATCTTCTTCCTTTCTAAACAATACACTAACAGAGTAGGTGCGACAAATGTGGGCTTTGAACGCTCTAGTACTGAAATAGTCATGTCACACCAACAGTAGATTCCTATGAAATCTCGACCTGAGCACCATCTGATGCTCAAAGAGTAAAGTAACTACAGGCGCAAAGAAATATAAGCAGCCTGCTTAGAATATCTGGGAAGACAGATATAAACACAGCCAGATTAGGAAGACTGGAAAAATGCTTGCTCCTTCAACACCCAGATGACATCCCATGCCACCATGCATAAAGAACTTTCAAGAAATAAGACCTCACCTAGTAGTCAAAATAAGATGCCAGAAACTGATTAGGTAATAACTGGAAAGGGGGAACTCTCAGTTAATTTAAAACAAACATTTTAAGAAAATTTCAAATAAAGAAATGTTTTCATACTCTAACAGAGAAACTTAACAATAGTAAAAGTAATAACCCCACAAATTCTTGAGCTGAAAAATACACTTAACCAAGTTAAAAACATGATAGAAGGCATCAATACTGAGATAGGTCACAGCAGAAAGTTTTAGTGAGCCCAAAGAAAGACTATTTCATAATGCATCATTGGAGGAGAAAAAAGAACGAAAAGAAATAAGCAAAGCCCTATGGAAACTTCATGGGAATATTAAAAGAGAAAATATTGTTATTGGGCAAAGGTCATCAGTCAAATTTAACTCAACCAAGTCTATCCCAAGACATGTTATAATCAGTCTCTCATAGGTGAAAGATGAATATTCTCAACCTAGCAAACACTAACAATACTAGCAAATCCATACCTGGACATAAGAAATACTAACAATTCTGGCAAACAAATAAACACCTCTCCAATTCACTTGACAACAAACTTCTTGGCAGAAAATGTACAAGCAAGGAGAGAGTGGCATGACATTTTTCACAGAAAAGAGACAACTGACAACCAAGAGTAGTAGCTAGTAAAGCTACCCTTCAGAAATGGAAAAGTAAAGACTTCCTGGAACAAAAGCTGAAAGAAAATATCCCCACCAAATCTGTTCTACAAAAAACACTAAAGAAAGTTTTTCAAATGCAAAGTATGTTAATGAGTAAGGAAAAATAGAAAGATATAAAACTTACTGGTACAAATAACTTTACAAACAAACTGAGAATGACCGAGTATTGCAAGCATTATGCACAAACTTAATATCATCAGTGTGAATATTAAAAATTAAAAATTAAAAATACTACATGAATATTTTCAGTGACAGTTAATACAAGAAGATGGAAAATGAGATATGAAAAATTCAAAATGTGAGACGAAATGGAACCCAACTGGAGACTTTTCTTATGAATTTTTTCCTTTGCTTTTGTTCATTTCAAAATAGCTTGTTATAGTCGAAAGACGTTTTCTGCCAGCCTAATATTAATCACAAAGAAAACTATGTAATAGAGCAAGACTGAGGTCCTATCTTAAAAAGAAAATCTACAGTGGACAAAAAAATAGCAAAGAATCAAAACATAACACTGAAGTAATTCACTTAACCACCAAGGAGGACTACAAAAGTGAAAGAAGGAAACTACAGCAAATGGGAAAATCACACTGTTATCTTAATTGATGCAAAAAGCGCATTTAAAAAAAATTTACCAACCATTCAATAAAAAAAAAAAAAAACTGAACGAAGTAGCCATACAAGGAATACATCTCAACCTAATAAGGTCACTTATAATAAGACAACTGGGGAAATTTGAAAGATGTCTTTCTATGATCTGGAACAAGACAAGGATACCCACTTTATTTAACATAGCACGAAAAGTCTTAGAGCAGTCAGGCAAAAGGAAGAAATGGTGCTCTCTTCAGCAGCACATATACTAAAACTGGAATGATATAGAGAAGATTAGCATGGCGCCTGCACAAGGATGACATGCAAATTCATGAAGCGTTCCGTATTTTTATGGAATACTATGCATCTATAAAGTCCAATAGCATGGGCGCTTTTACAGGCAAATGGAGGAAACTTGAGAACATCATGCTTAGTGAAGTGAGTCAGAAGCAGAAAGTGAAACATCGTACGGTCTCTCTGATATGAGAAACCCAGATCACAACTATCTCATGGAACTTAAAACACAATGTGAAACAGGGGGGTAGGTCGGGGAGGGAGGGGTGGGTAGGCGGAGGGACAAAAGGAGAGTGGGAAAGTCCTTGTCACCTTGACAAGATACATAGGTGCACAAAATGCTAAACTTCATTGTAAACCTTAAATTTTGCACTTATACATATCAATAAAATGGGGGAAAAAAGAGGAAGAAACTAAGTCCATCCAAAATAGAAAAGAAGTCAAATTGTCAATTGTTTGCAGATGATAGGATCTTACATATAGAAAAATCCACCAAAAACTCTATTAGAACTAATGAATGAATTATACATGGTTACAAGACACAAAATCAACATACAAAATCAGCAGCATTGCTATATGCCAATAACAAATTATTAGAAATAGAAATCAAGAAATAAATGCCACGAAAAATAGCTTAAAATTTTCAAATACTTAAGAAAAATGTAACTAAAAAGTGAAAGATCTCTACAATAAAACATACAATATTGATGAAAGCAATTGAAGAGAGCAGAAAAAGTGGAAAGGCACTGGGGATGTAGCTCATTTGATAGAGCAATTACACAGCATTTGCAAGGCCATGAATTTGATCTCTCGCATTGCAAATAAAAGAAACTGAAAATACATCATATGTCCATAAAGTGAAAGAATCAGTATTGTTCATACTATACAACACAATTTATAAATTCAATGCAATCTTTATCAAAATATCAATGACTTTCTGCAAGGAACTAGAAAAAATTGACACTACTGTCTACATGGAACCACAAAAATTAGTCAAAATCATCTTGAATAAAAACAACAAAGCAGAAGTCATTATATTCTTTAATTTCACAGCACACTACAAAGGTATATTAATCAAAAGAGCACAGCACTGGCTTAAAAAACATCAACAGACCAAGAAAATTAAAGCCAGAAGTAAACCTATGTATTTTTTCATCATACTTGTCAATTATTATTTAGTGTTTATTTAGCTCTACTTTGACCATAATTTTCAGTTTTCCTCTGGATGTCCACATGCAGGAGAATGAAATTAGACACATATCTATCATCATACACTAAAATCAATTGAAAATGGATCAAAGAACTGGTCATGAAAACAGAAACACTGAACTTAATGGAGGACAAAAACAGGTAAACCCTAGAAGATGTAGAGACAGAAAAGGATGTTCTGAACAGATTATCAGATAATCAGCAAAATCAACAAATGGAACTACATTAAACTGAAAAGCTTTTGCACAGCAAAAAGAACAATCAAGAAAGTGAAGAGATAACCCACAGAGTGGAAAAAGATACTGACCAGTAATACGTCAGACAAAGGAATAAGATCTAGAATATACAAAGCACTCAAAAGCTTAAAACCCACTAAAATAAATGACCCCATCAAGAAGTGGGCAGCTAAAATGAAAAGAAGCTTCTCAGAAGAAGTACAAATGGCCAACAAGCACATGGAAAAGTGTTCTTCATCACTGGCCACCAGAGAAATGCAGATAAAAACAATGTTGAGGTTTCACCTCACCCCAGTGAGTATGAGCTACATCAAGAACTCAAAAAACAATTGTTGGCAAGAGTGCAGAAAAAAAGGAACCTACTCCACTGCTGGTGGGAATGCAATTTGGTACAACCATTATGGAAAGCCATATGGAGATTCCTTAGAAAACTGAGAATAAGAATTCTATTTGATCCAGCTACTGCTCTACTGGTCATGTTCCCAAAAGAAAGAAAGTCAACATACCAAAAAGACACATGCACATCCATGTTTATAGCAGAACAATTCATAATAGCCAAATCCTGGAAAAAACCTACCTGCCCATCAACAGAGGAATGTTTTTTCCCCATTTTATTGATATGTATAAGTGCAAAATTTAAGATTTACATTAAAGTTGAGTATTCTGTGCACATACATACCTTGTCAAGGTGACAAGGCCTTCCCCACTCTCCTTTCAACCTTCTCCCTACCCACCCACCACCCCTCCCAATCCCACCATGCTAATTCCCTCTATTTTTCACTTTAAGTTCCATGAGATAGTTGTGATCTGGGTTTCTCATATCAGAGAGACCATTCGATGTTTCACCTTCTGCTTCTGGCTCACTTCACCAAGCATGATGTTCTCAAGTTTCCTCCATTTGCCTACAAAAGCCTCCACGCTGTTGGACTGCATAGTATTCCATTGCATATAAATACCACAATTTGTGTATCCATTGGTCCAACAGAGGAATGGTTAAAGAAGATGGGGTACATATACACAACGGAATACTATGCAGCCATAAATAAAGACAGATATGAAGCATTTACGTGAAAATGGGGCCACCTTGAGTCAATATGCTCAGCGAAATGCACCAACTACAAAATATGGACTATAGACGGGTGTCCCTTTTATGAAATCTGCAAAAATAAAAAATGGCATAAGAAGGCCCCAACATGAATGACAGAGTAGAAACAGGTGCAACAGTCAGCTAGGAAAGGGATAAACCAGAGGGCTTTCAAATGAGTTTTTCATATCCTGAATTTTAGCTAGATTTCTTTACAAAATTTCCACTTCTCTATTAAAATGTTCATTCATATGTTGCATTTCCTTATTTACTTCAGCCAACTTTTTATTTGTGGCTTCTATATGCTCAGTAAGCTTTGTCTCCATTAGGACCACTATTTGTTTAATAAGTTTCTCTTTAAGCCCACTGATCAATGCTTGCATTTCTTTGAGAATATGTCATTTGAACTGGTTGTTTAACTCATTTATTTGCTCTTTGACTTCCTTCCCTGATTTCCACTATTTCAGGGCCCATGACATTAGTTTCTGGGGGTTCAAGCATGTCTGTGGGTGTCCTGTTGCCTTGTCTTCTTCCCATATTTCTGTTGTTGAGGGACTTCACTTGAAAGGTCTAGCTGAGAGGTTTCTCTGAATAAGAATGAGGGTGGGTGGGGGAGCCTAAATTCTTCCAAGATCTATACTGGGAGTAGGCAGCAAGGGAGGACCTAACAGCCTGATGTCCTCTGAGGTGTCTTGTTCACCCCTATCCCCCTCAGCAAAGCTCTCCCACCTTTCCTGGTTTCCCTCCCCCAAAGACAAGGCTCTCCACCATCTGAAGTGCTCCCACTACACCCAGTCATTCAGGAGGTCTGTGGCCTTTCTCTCCTATCTGCAACTGTCTTTTGTGCCAGTTTTTTCCTAGGCACTGTTTAACAGTGACCCCAAAATTCTGATGCACACTCTTCTGATCTTTCTTTAATCAGTTCAGTCTCTAGCTCTTTTGAAAAAATGGCTCCTGCTTACATCATTGCCTGATATGGCTGCCGAGTGCTGCTCAACTAGGCTCCAGAAGGCCTTTACTAGGGGAAGCTCACAGTACGTTTGTAGTATGCACTACCCACAGACTTGTTTTTGGAGGCTGGGGCTACTAGCTGCTGTTAATTCCCACTTCACCTAGATCCATGCTTACCTCGGTCTGAGGCTCTGGTCTCATTTTCCTCTATATGTGGATGCCAGTAGCTCAGGGATGCACCAGCAAAGAGACTTGCCATGACGTATCATAATCAAACCTCAGAAATACAACATAAAAAGAAATTACTAAAATCAGAAAGAGAAAAACAGGCATTATTCTACCCAGACAAACCCATAAGAATTGCCACAAGTTTCTCAATGCAAACTTTAAAGGCCAGGAGAGCCTGGAGCAAAATATTTTAAGCTTTAAAAGATAGCAAGTGTCAATCCAGGTTTTTGCATCCACCAAAATTATCCCTGAAATCTGAAGCAGTATAAATTTTTCCTGACCAAGAATCCCTAAAGAAATTTGCAACCACTAGCCCAGCATTGCAGAAAATACTTGAAGGAATCTTTGTGAGAGGCAGAGAGACAAGCAGCACCTAGAAACATGGAGGAAAAGGAAACATCTAAAGAGAAAGTGTAACAAAAACAAGACTGATATTTGAATTGTTTGATTAGTATACTTCTAAAATAATACCAGCTGTTTATAAAATCAGTAAAATTTCCAAACATAATTATTATTTGTAATAGTATATTATTTTTCAAGACATAATTATATTCAACATGGGGAATTACTATAAAATTTTTAAAATCTGCATCCATGAATTTATGGATGGATAGATAAAATGAAAGACCAAATCTGGCAAAATGTAATTAATTAGTGAAATGTGAGTAAATAATTTATGTAAGTTTAAGAATTCTGAAATAAATAAGTATGCCATTACATGTGTCACTTTAAGTGTAATATACTTATGTAATATAGATTTATTTTCATTTAATGTAGCAATTTGATATAGACTTAAGTTCATTTATTATAGCAGTTCACTTATTCGGTGTTTGACTTAAGTTTATCCTAAGAAAATTGACTGATGTAATGATAACCTGAACATCTTTTGAATGTATAAACATTTACATTTCAGTACTCAGCTAAGGCATTTGAAATTTAACTTCTTTCTTTCTCATATCTTCTAGCCTCATGAATTACATTCTTATTTTTCTTTTCTCATGTGGACTGGTGGGTAAGGCCATATTAAAGAATCTCAATGAAGATATAGTAAGATATAGGAAAAAAAGGACTTTTGGCAAATATCCCAATAAAGGGCTCTTCTGGACTCAGAGAAGAAACATCAAGATTTGGCCACTGCAACCCATTCTGGGGGTGGGAAGCTGAGCTAAAGAGTGGTGATTTGAGCGGGGAAGTGAGTCCGATGCAGAAGATTAAATATGTTAAATATTGCATAGTTTCTCTGATTTGAGAAACCCAGCATACAGGCATTCTACAGAACCAAATGGGTATGACAGTGGGAGCTAGGGGTGAGGGGGGATGGTGTGGGAGGGCCAAAAATGGGAAGGTACTGTAAAGTTGATGTGTTATAGATGTGCACAAAATACTCAATTTCATTGTAAACATTATGTATCACATATATATTAATAAAAATGGTGGGAGAAAATAAGAAACCTAGGGACTTTAGATGACAATAGTATTTTCTTGAATAAGCCTTGCTATAAGACTGAGAACACATCTTGTAAACATTTCCCAAGATTCACAATTTATAGTAGAAACAGACATACTTATCTCTTATCCAAAGTCCCAAATTAATTCTCAGACTCATGGAGTTACAAGTGCAAGCCCTGAAACTGTCCCCATCCCTCGAATGATATTTAGCCAAAAGCAGTATCATGTCCCTGAGAGAACTGCCAAAAACAATGTTTTATTGAAAGTTGACAGATGATATGAAGGCAATTTCTGCCTAATCCCTATTTTACTCAGCTACCTGGCCACAACAAGTCAGTTGGTTTATGGAAAATTAGGGTGAATTATCACAAACTTGATGAAAGTACTGAACTGCTAAGTACATTCTGTTCTACTTTAATCAATGAGCAAGAATCAAAGTCAATTTACAAGGTATAACAGTGTGCCTTTATTTCTCTAGGGCTATACCAATTCTTCTGTTAAAAGTCAGAGTCCAGATGGTATCTGGCTGTTTTTGATATCCCAATGAATATTACATTAATATTTTGTTAAGTGAACTCTGTGAATAGGAAATAGCAAGCATCCTAAAGAAAGCAAGGCATATTTGTACAAAGTTCAGGAGTTTGCCATATTAGTAAAGTCTTTTAGGATCCAGTGATATGGGTATATTTGGATATTTCTTATAAAAGGTAAAATAATTCTCTGTACTCTAGTGTGAACCATGAAGAGATACTAATAACTGGTGAGACTCTTCAGATGTCTAAGGTGATATTTACCACATTTCATTATGCTCTATATCTGTCAGCTTGCCATCACTATAATAAAATGTCTAAAATGAAGACCTAGAAAATAAAGTGACTAAGCTGCAACATACAGGCCATGAAGAATACAAAGTAAAGAAAGAAAGCGAATCATTACAACGACTAATAAGATGATTCAAGGAGAAATAACCTCAGAATTATGGGAATTGAGGAAAAGACTGAGGACAAAACAAAAGGCTTAAAGGACATGTTTAATGAAATAATGGAAGAAAATTTCCCAAATCTAAGAAAAGAAATGAACATGGAACTTTTGCAGGCATATAGAGCACCAAACAGCTTTGATGAGAAGAGATCCTCATCACGACACATCATAATTAAAATTCTATAAACCCAACACAAAGAGAAAATACTAAAAGCAGTAAGAGAAAAACAGAAGGTGACCTACAAAGATAAGCCCATCGGGATAACGGCAGATTTTTCCATCCAAACTATAAAAACAAGATCGTGGAGCAATGTCATCCAAGCACTAAAAGAACATAAATGCCAACCAAGACTGCTATATCCAGAAAAATTATCTTTTAATTTAAAGGGAGAACTTAAAACTTTCCATGACAGAGACAGCTTAAAGGAATTTGCAGCCACTGAGCCAGTATTGCAGAGAATACTTAAAGGAAATTTGGACAGTGAAAGGGAGACCAGCGATATCAATGACCCCAGAGAAAAAGTGACAACAGCTAGAGGAGAAGGAGCTGAGAAAAAAGTAGGTTAGTAATCAGTGAAATATGAATAAATAAGATACGAAAGTTAGGAAATTCTGAAATAACTAGATTTGCCTTCATGTCTGTCACTTTAAGTATATTTATGTGGTATAGATTTAAGTTCATTTAATGTAGCAATGTGATATAGTTTTAACTTTGTTTTGTTGTAGCAATTCACTTATTAGGTCACTAATGAAAGTTTATCCTAAGGAAACTGATTGATGTAAAGATAACCTTGTCAATGTACAAATACGCACCTTCCAGTATTCAGCTAAGGCAACTGAATTTTATTTATTTATTATTTTTTCTTCTTTCCCAAATTAATTATCCTTTTGAACTACATGCTTATAATTATTTTCTAGTGTGAACTGGTGGTTAAGGCCAGGTTTAACAATAACAACAAAGATGTAGGAAAATATGGAAAAAAGAACTTTTGGTGAATATCCCAATGAAGGGACTGGTTGGATTCGGAGAGGAGATATCATGATTTGACTACTGCAAACCCATTAGAGGAATCGGAAGCTGGGGTAGAGTGGTGACTTGAGTGAAATGACTTAGGCGCAGAAGATTAATATGTTAAACACCGTATGGTTTCTCGGACTTGGAAAACCCAAAACACAGACATTCTTTGGAACCATATGAAGTGACAGCTGGAGCCGGGGGAAGGGACAAGGAGGGGGTGGGAGGGTAGAAGATGGGAAGGGATTGTGAAGTCGATGTGATACATAGATGTACGAAACACCACCCAAATTCATTGTAAACACTATGTATTACATTTGTATATTAATAAAAATAGTGGGGGAAAATGTCTAAAATGATCAACTTACAAAGAGAAAATATTTTGACTTACAGTTTCATAGATTCAATTGGCTCTACTGTTTTGGGCTTGTGGCAAGGCAGCACATCTTGGCAGGAATATGCAGCAGAACAAAGCCACTTACATCATACCCAGAAAAATAAGGTTCCACTTTCGAGGAAAGCCAATAGCAAAAATAATAACTTTGTAACAGGTCTTAGTTGTCTTACTTGCAGTGGAGACTAATAGGCCACTTGGGTCTTATGATTCAAAAGGCTTGATTCTAGCCAAAATATCACGTTAAGCATAGAAACATTAAAAAAACTCCCAGCAAGCTGCAACAGAAAATCAGTCTGTTATGAGTAAATTCATGTTTTTCCCTGTAGACATCTATTCTCCACTTAAAAAATGGCTTCTGGTTTACTACTCTCTTCTGATAGAGACTGAACACTTGATTATGGGACACAAAGTAGCAAATCTGTCTCCATGAATTGAATGCTACATGATCTACCAATCCATAAAATTGGTCATACAAAGCAGAATTTTATTAAAGATGAACATGGAAGAATACTTAGCGAAAATAATTTTAAACTATTTAAAGTCCCTGGAGATTGTCCTAAGGGCAAACAAGAAATGAAGAAACATTTCATCAAGAATATCTATTAAAATTCTGTAAGAATAAAGCCTGGTGGCACAGGTTTATAATCCCAAGACTCTGGGAGGCTCAGGCAGGAAGACTGCAAGTTTGAGCCCAGCCTGGAAACTTAGTAATTTAGTGAGGCCTTGTCTCAACACAAAAAAATTAAAAATGTGCTGGAGATGTAGCTCAAAAATGTCAGTAAGAATGGCAAGAAAACATGGCACTTCAGCCAAGACTCATTTTCTTTCTCCCAATCCACAAGATAACTTTAATGGAAGCTCCATTTCGGAAGGAAGTGACCAAGAAGGTCTCTAAGCTTCAAATAAAGGATCACCACTTCTCATTGGAAAATGAAGGTCACAAGCATTTCTCATTCTATGTCAAGAAACTAAGTTCCAGGTGAATATCATTAAGGGCTTCGTGTTTCCTTCTTTTCACCCAATTCCAACACAAAGGGTAGGGATACTACACCAAGTGGTACAGGCCAAAAATACTGGGCTGACAACTGCACTTGTCCCAGCTCACTATAAGACTGAATGACCCATATCAGAAGAGGCAAGCTGAGAACACCAGAGACTACTCACTTTACATACCCAGAAACTAGAGAATGGCTCATAGATCTTTACCAAAAAGCAGAGAATGGCTCAGAGATCTTTATGGGAAGTACAGATGCACCTTAAAAGAACTGAGAGTTCCAAAGCTCTCCCCATAGGGACTGAAGTTGTTTGAAGCATTATGCAGGGAAATTCAAGTGTAAGGACACTCTTAGAATCAATAGATTTATTTATTTATTTTATTCATTTTTATTTATTTATTTATTTATTTATTTATTGAGATAGTGTCTTACTCTGTATGTAGGCTGATCCTGAATTAACAATGTAGTGTAGGCTGGCCTTAAATTCATGGTAATACCCCTGCCTCAGCTTCCTGGAATTACAGGTGTTCACCACCATACTCAGCTTATGTGGTGCTAAGGATTGAACCCAGGGTCTCAAGCACTTTAACCACTGAGCTACGCCCATATCCCCTGGGTATTTTAGTTGTTCTCTGGTGACACCTTGAGAGCAACAAGCCAACCTATAGGCCAGAGATAACCAAGGAAATATAAGGTTAAGATGAGACCCTCCAAGGAACAGAACAAATCCCAAACACACACACACACACACACACACACAAAAACTATCTGTGCAAGAGGCTCAAAATTATTTGGAATATTTGTGAAGCTATTTAAACCTTAGGGCACTTTCTGAAACAACAGAGCAATTAGAGGAACCTAACATTGACTGTGATGCCAACAGAATTAGACAGCTCAATGTACCTGACATGAATAGTTATTCGAATGCAACTCTGTTGAGGGCTGGAGGAACAGGTCAGTTTTAAAGTACCTGCTTAGCAAGCTCAAGACCCTGGGTTTGATTCCCCAGGACCACATAAAACGAGGTATGGTGGCACATGCCTATAATTCCAGCACTTGGGAAGCTGAGGCAGAAGGATTGCCATGAGTTCAAGGTCAGCCTGGGCTCCACAGTGAGTTCAGGACCAGCCTCAAATACAGAGTGAGACTCTGTCTCAAAAAAAAAAAAAAAAAATCAGACAACTCTGTTGAAACTACTATTATTCCAGACAGACAGCAAACACTATCAAGGCCATACTTTCTAAGTAGCAACATCAAAGGCTTCACATTCGATGGAAAACATTTTACCTAAGTAGTGTAGACAAGCTACTAAACAAACAACAAACAAGTGATACAGTGCCCAAGTCGGGTGGTCTATATCACCCTCACTGGTCCCCAGGTCCCAGATTCTTTCATAGTTGAGAACAAAGTGGAAGGAATCCCATAAAAAGCAAAACAAAAGCAAATTTTATTAAGGCACAGAGCAAACAAGCCTTTGGGCAGCTGAAAGGGTCTCCAAATTGAAAAAAAATATATTGGTTTCTTCAGGGTTTGCATTTTATTGAGTAGTGATCTGTACGTTGCCCTTCCCTTCCCCATTTGCTACTTTTCTTAACATTTGTGAATTCAGCCAATTATGAGTTATGCACGTGAATCAGAAGAATTCTGACTCTTCTGTCCAGGCATCCCTTAATTGTATGATCTGGCCACGGGAAGGGCTTAATCCTGCCCTCAGACTTCTCGTATCTTGACTTGCTGACCCTTTCTCCTTCACTACCTTAGTCAGCATATATATGTTCCTGTGTAACTCCTACATTTCCCCTTTCCAAGAAGATCATTTCTTTGCTTTGGGATGCTGAATACTCTGGCTGCTTTGTGCTGACAAGGTAGGCATTGAGGGATGTTAGGAATGATCCTCTCCTGAAGGAAGGTCCAGTGGGCTTTGATAGAAGGACATACTTACGTGAGGTTCTATTTAAAATACCATCTGCATCTTGATAGTTTTTATTCAATTGGAAATAAAATGAGGCAGACAAATTACAAGACAAGGTCCAGGCAACAAAGCCAATATAAGCATAGCTAAGGGTCTAGTCAGGGGGAGTAACTAGAACACCCAAGTGCAAATTCTCAATCAAGAACTCCATGACTCAGTTTTTATTGAATTTCACAAACCATATCAGCATTTTAGCTGTGTCTGTCATCATTTTAGACTAATTAATGAAGAAGCATCACTCTATCCAGGAAAGGGCATAAGCTTCCCTTTTTGCGGTTAGGAGGTCCAGTTTTGCAATGCTACTGCTGTCAAAGAGTTGATTTGATCTTGACTGTGCCTGGAGATACTTACTGCAGGCTGTTCACTAAGTCTCTGGATAGCGTTTGATAACAGGAAAAGGAAGTCTCCCTACTCAGGTACCTACGTCAGTGGTGATTTGTAAACCCATCCAGAGTAGGATGCGGGTAATAGTTGGTTTGTCTGTATTAAGGCCAGAGTTCTCTGGAATAGTTACCATTAGGTACTTATGTGTAAGAACTATTCCTTACAACCTCTCGGCTCTTTTTGGTAAGGCTGACACATATGACTCTATTTTGGTTTTGACGACTCTCAGTACCCCTCTTGTCCTGAAGAGAATTTTTCCCTGAAGACACTGTAGGTCAGCCAGTGTTTTACTGTATTTCATTGCCAAAATGGCATACCAGTTGTTGGTCTCTCACATTGGAAGGGAAGTGATTCAGAGAGAGTGTTTTAGCCTCTGTGGACACATTGGAGCTACAACAAGGTTTCAGAAAAGTGGCTCTTTGGCTCATTCTACTGAAATCCATCAAATAAATTTGATTCTCAGAACTGCAGATGCCCTGGTTAGAATTTCAATGTGTTTAGTAATTAACAATATCATTACAAACAATTTGGGTGAGGTGTGCCAGTATGATACAATACAGAGCGGGGAAAGTAGCAAGGCCTGCCATGTGGACTTAAGCTTTGAAGACTACCAGTCTGTGAAGAACGTGGGCTGCCCACGAGCGTATCTGGCACATGTCCCCTACACTCAGATCTAACACACTAGATCACATTTCCCGTTTGAGGCATACCTCACAGAACTATGTCCTGTGATGCTGACCAATTCACCATGGCCTCATAGCACTTCCTCCTTGTTCTCCTTTCTCCTCTCCTTATTTGGTAAAGGCTTGGTCTAAATCTCTCTGATTGGGTATTCCATACCCTTCCACATTTGTGATTGTATTTAAGTCCAATCACTTTCTGATTAAAGTAGGCTGTGTTCTCCAAAACAGGTCTCCAGAGTGTGCTTCTCCATCATTCAACCCTCCTCAGCTGTTCAGTGGTCTCAGAAGCCTAAGACCACAGTTGGCACCTGAACAAGGGCTTGAGGCAATCAAAGTAAGTGTGGGTTTGAACCCCCTGGAAAAATGGGGGATTCACAGTCCTCTTCTAAGGAATCCCAGTTAACATCAACTTCTTAGCTCTCTTTTTTTAAATTCTTCCCCCCCCCATTTTATTGATATGTATAAGCACAAAATTTAAGTTTTACAATGAAGTTGAGGAAACGTGGAAATAAATTTCCTTCAAAAAGTCTTGACATACCAGAAGACATACTACAAATCCTGAAAATGCTGAATCTAACCATGAAAATGGCAAAAATGATGGTAACTTCTGGGCCCAGAAATACATCGAATTAAAGCAGGAATTAAAACAGGAATTAATGCAGGAAATAAAAGTCATAGAGCAATAGCTACAACAAGACCTAGCTAAGCTAAAAGAAAGCTCTGAGAAGCAAGTAGAGGAGATCTTAGCTCTCTTTTAGAAACTCAGGGTTTAACAATCCACAAGTTGGAGGCTCAAAGGTTTTGGGAAGCAGTGCTGGAAACTAACCCTGGGTAAAAGCCATAGACGTTTTTGATCCCACTATCTGGCACAAATTCATGACAAGCGCATGCCAAGCAGAAATTTCCCAAGGAATATGTATCCTGCTTTCTTTTTTCCCTATTGGCAATGCTATCCAACAATCTTTAGGACACCCAGGCTCAGACCCATGCCTGGTCATGGCAGCAGAAAAATTGGCTCTATCTGACTCTGAGTTGATCACCACTGCCACCCCATCTAAAACTGAAACAAAGAACTGTGTGCTCCCAGAGGCGCAACATAAAGAGGAAACAAATAATATTCGATTACTACCACTTACAGAGGAAAAGGGGGTAAATAAGCTCTATCCCCCTATCTCAGAGGCAACTGACCCATCTCCACCTTGGTCCAAAGACAGTAATGATGCCACCTCCAATGAAGCTAATCCTTTGATGGCACTATGTCACCATTGGGATAAAATATGGAACTTCCAGACTTGCACTGGGGCTCTCTAGAGCCTCAGGCATTCCTGGTAAACTTAAATCCCACCACCCAACGCCCCTCACATTGGTACACCCATGATCTTAATACGTTAAAGTGAGGAGTTCACAAAGGCAGTTCAGGAAGATGGCCCTTGTGGTCCTTTTTCTGAACAATTGTTACAGAGTTCCTTAGTCTAGACCTTAATTTCCCTCAAGATAGGAAAGGCCTGTGCCATGCCGCACCCGCTCCAAACATTTACCTGAAGTGGAAGGCATTCTATTATGATGAATGTGAACATCAGGCATAAAGAAACCACGAGAAAATCTGCTCATGGTAGAATGCTTACAAGGGAAGGGTCTATATGCTTCTCCAGCAAATCAAGCTTCGGACCCCCCACCCTACTTTGATCAGGTCCGCCTATGTGCTTTATGCTCATGGAGGAAACTGCCACCTGATGGGGGAACCCAGAGTCTGCAGAGTTTAAGACAAAAGGCCTCTGACACAATTTATCTATCGAATGACTATGGCAGTTGATAACAAAGTCACTCATGCTGGTGTAAAGGAAGTTTTAATTCAGGAATTAGTCTGGGAAGGTTTGACAAAGGAACACTGCAGCGCCATTGAGCCTATAAAAATGGCTCATTAGATGATTGGATAATGGCGGCACAAGACCTAGGAATTCAAACAAGGCTTCCCTAATGGCGTCTGCCCTTGAAGCTGTATCACAGCCCAAGGTCTCTAACGTCCCCTGCTGGGAATGTGGGAATACTGGTCACTTCCATAGATTGTCCAACACAAAAACCTAGTCCAGGTTCCAGTATTAAACCAAATAAAAAAATGCCTACCCTCTATCTACCCCATAATATACATAATATCCCAAAAGCAACTTTAGTCTTCAAAGATGTCAGTTCCATTGGTACTACAGCTACTATAATCATTGCCCCAAATTCTCCAAAACACATGTATACATTAAAGCTTCAACCGGCATCCCCTCAGTAGCCTGAATTATCTGCCATATACAAGACTCTTGAAATGTGTGGAGAGCCAACCGATCTATTTACTGATAGCCAATATTGTGCAAAACTAATTCCCCTTTTGCCTTTCACACACTGTGATTTTTCCATACGGTGTCCCCTCAGCACCCTTAGGCCTAGCACTCAAACGTCACTGGAGAGCCGTAAGGCTTCATTATTTCTCCAACATATCCAAGCTCATTCTGACCTGCCCAGCCTTCTATCAGCCCTAAACGACCAGGTTGACCTCCTTAAACGACCAACAGTATTCTGTTAGTGAACAAGCTAAACAATTATACCTTAGATGCCATCACTCTGCTAAGAGCCTCCATTTACTTTTTTCCGGAACTTGCCATTGAGATCCGCAAATTATTTGGGATTGTCAGAAGTGTGCCCTATTCCTCCCCTTGGGCCCACTTCAGCCTACGGGCATTAATCCTCTAGGACTAAAATCTGACACTTTACGGCAAATGAACATCACCCGTTACCCACCTTTTGGGTGTCTAAAGTACATTCATGTGGCCAATGATACCTACCCAGGTTTCACCACAGCCACCCCAGCATCAGGGAAAGCTACTAAACATGTTGCATCTCACCTGCTGCACTGTTTTGCTATCATAGGCATTCCTTATTCTATAAAAACAGACAATGGGCCTGCCTATGCTAGCAAATCATTCCAAAATTTCTGTACATCTTGGAATATTAAACATGTAACAGGCATCCCATATAACTACCAGGCTCAAGGCACTGTTGAACAATTTCAACAAAGAACTTAAGGCCTTATTAATAAAACAAAAGGGAGAATTCTTCTTGCCCCATGATGCTATTCACAAAGTTCTTTTCACTTTAAATTTTTAACTTTTCCAAAAAAATAGTTCAGAAATACCTGCTCATAAACACTGGGCTCTTCTGACTGGGCTGTTACACTTACCTCCAGTGTCCTGGAAAGACGTCCTAGACAATGAGTGGAAGGCCTTTGGGACTTTATTAACATCCGGGAGAGGCTTTGCTTGTGTTTTCCCACAGGAAAAGCCACAGCCAATCTGGGTCCCAGCCAGACACTTCTGACCATGGATCTTATGACCTCCCCCCAAAAAAGCTAAGGAAATAACTGACCCTGGAGGGTCATTAGATGACATCAACTCATCCCAGGCAGAGGAGAGGTTTATTGAAACACAAACAACATAAGGTCACCTGAAGAGACCACAGGACCTCACCAACCAGGTCCTGAGACTGGGCCAATTATGGTTGTACTTCTCTGTGCAGCACTTACCACCAATAGCCAAGCTGCTCAGGTACACTGGAGCCTAACCTTTAGGCTGCCTATGCTGGTTGGTGCAAATTGGGGTGGCCCTCTGTCCCGTTGGTTTGGTAATGATTCTCCACTTGCTCCAAATGTTGCAAATACCAAAAGCAGTTCTGCCCTTTTAAACCTTTCCGCATCTCTGCCCCATAACCCTGTCTGTTTTCAGGTGTTGGAAGGAAATGACCCCTTTAATACTCATTTAAACTACATCTTTTTCAGAAAAGACCTCTTATGGTTATTATGTGTCAGTGACTTTGATGGACGTGGTCTCCCTGAGCAATTCAAACTATTCTAGGATAACCCCACCACCAACCCTTCTTTCCCCATGTACCTTTGTTGTTGTTTTTTTTCCCCCTGAAAAGTTCCCCGCCAGGAACTATTCCAAGGCTAAGTTGTACAAATTTTATTATGACTCCTAATAACACTTGCCTATATGGGAGAGCATGTCTACTGCCGCCTTACTATATTCTACAAACATCTAACACCCCAAACATCAGTAATAATGTCCTAGATTGTGCCACCCTCCACTGTACCCTCATGAATTATGTCTACCTCTTCCCAAAGGATATATATTTTCAGGATGCCTCCAACTCTTTAGGTACCAGCAAATCTGATGACTCCATGAAAGAGTCCCCTAGACGGGGACATTCTAAAATTTCAAAATGAGCTAGTCAAGCTGTTGATGTCACTATTGCTGGACAAACAGCTGCTACACTCAACAATCTCTCTGCAGCCACTTTGTCAGATAACTTACAAAACAAACCCTCTGTGTCCTTCAACAATTGGACATTCTCTTTCAAATGTAACATGTTCTCTGTGATCTCCATTTTTCTCATATTTGTGCATCCCAGTTTCCTGTTTTACGTGGGTTATCAATAGGTCTAGGGTTTCAATTGCTGCTTCCACTAAATCATTGGAAATCATCGATTTTAGGATGGTTTTCCCCATATAACCTCATTACCTATTGGGGGCACTTGCATAATCTGTATATTTACAACTTTCCTAATATGTGTATGTGTGTCTGAAGCTAAATCAGTAATGTCAACAGTTTCTTTTCATAAGAAAGGAGGGGGAACTTAGGGCAATGCTGACTGGTCACAGCATATCTGCCACATGTCTGGGATACTAAGATCTAGCACACTAGATCACATTTCCCATTTGAGGTGCGGACATATGTCCTGTGATGCTGACCACTCTGCCTTGGCCTCATAGCACTTCCTGCTTGTTCTCCTTTCTACTCTTTATTTGGCAAAAGCTTGGTCTAAATCTCTCTGATTGGGTATTCCATACCCTTCCACATTTGTGATTGTATTTACGTCCAATCACTTCCTGATTAAAGTAGACTGCATTCTCCAAAACGGGTCTCCAGAGTGTGCTTCTCTGTCGTTCAACCCTCCTCAGCTGTTCAGTGGTCTCAGAACCCTGAGACCATACCAGTCAAGGAAGAAAACAACACCCTTTATTTTACAACCTATACAAACATTTTTACAACATATTCAGGCAGTCTACTTGTCCTTATCTCTTTATGTCAGGAAAAAACTCTAGTTATATAACTTCCTTTCTTATTTGAAATATACTTTTTATTTATCCTTCTTTTTACAGCCAACACAGGTATTAAATTATATTACTCACCTAAGATTAACAATCCACAGCAGTTACATCTTCAGAATTTTGTGTCTCTAACAAAACTGTAAGCCTCTTAATAAAGTGTACAAGAATTTATGTCTATTTTTCCAAAAAGCATAGTTGTCTGTCTTGGCTTTTATTAGTCAAACAAAATAACAATTTCACTAGTATGGCATATTAAAGCAATCTTCACTGACTGTCCTATATCAAGGCATATTTAAGAATGAGACATGCTACACAGAAAGCCACAGTGATTTTTATAAGAGAGAATCTCAAAACAGATCTTGGAGAAAATATGCATTTTCTTGTTAGATCTTTTACAATAAAAAGTGAAATTATTTTATCAAAAATAAAATTACTCTATTAACGTAAGCTTTTCCCTAAGTGTTAAAGAGATTGTTTAAGTATTTAAACAAACTTTAGCTCTCTTAAAGCTTATGTAATCAAAACCCTGACTGCAGAGGGCAGAGCAGCTAACCTAACTGCTAACCTAACTACATATACCGTTTTAGCATCACACCTTTGTACCTGGTTAGCTTAGGCTTAAGTTTGGAATTTAGCCTCCGTTGTTACTGTGTGGCCAGATATTCCAGGGCTACAGTGGTCTTAAACTAATCTTTTAAATCATGTTTACAAACTTTTTTTAAATCTAAGGGTTTGGGGTCCCCAGGAAACCCCAAAAGAAGCACCTATTGTGGAAGAAAACCAAACAAAATATTGGCAGCTGGTTTTTCATTCTTTGAGACAGGATCTCATTAGGTACTCCAAGGCTGGTCTTTCATTCGCTATGCCTTCCAGGTTGGCATGGCAATACTCCTGCATCAGCCTCCCAAGTGCTGGGATTACAGGCATGTGCAGTTTACTACACCCAGTTTATGTGGTCCTGGGGAATTGAGCTGGGGCCTTGCACTTGCTAGGCAAGTGCTTTAATGGCTGAGCTATGCCCCCAGTCTCACGGACTGCTTTTTTATTCATGGGGAGAAGGGGGAGCTTAATTTGGTCTGGGCTGGGACTCAACTGTAGCCAACATCTAGGGTATACATTACAATCCTTGAGCCATGCAGGATGTTCCAAAGACAACGAAAAGTCTTATGTATGAAATCTGGCTCACTTCCCTTCCTTTTCATAGAACAAATCTAGCTTTAGGTTTGTTTTAAAATTAGGAGATCATCCATCTAGCCTTTTTTTTTTAAATCTCCTAACAGGCAGCATATAGTGAGTCAGGAGGCATTTTAAAGGTTTATGTGAAGAACTTCAAACTCAGTGCCTCCTATCTAAAAGAAGAGAGAAGAAAACTTGAAACAACATCACTCAGGCTTTCCTGGGTGTGTTGATCCTGCCTTAGGGTGCAGCCCCACCTTCTGGCTTCCAGCACTCCATTGTGGGCCTACAGTCTGGTCCATCTGCTTGGGAATTTCCCACACATACCATATACAGGTTGGGGAGTCTCAGACCCGAACAGTCTTTATCCTTCCCCAGGAATACCAGAGGTTTTAAGGTTCCCTGTCACATCCTGTCTCTGTTTTTCTGACTCAAATTAGGAATCCCTGGTCCAGGTCCACAGTTTAACTTTAGTGCATGCCAAGCAAAATCCAGCCCCCAGGCTCCTTGCAAGCACAGATGACTCTCAGCTCCCAGCACTCCTAACCCACCCTTTGTTCGCCACAGGCTAATTTGGCCTGGCAGATTCCCACTTGATGCCTGAGAGTTAGATGTATTTGAATCAGAGCAAACAACAGCCAAATAAAGAAGGGTATCAGGTATCACCTTAAATCTCAGAAATGAGGAAAAGGTAATCCTTAAGGCCTCTCTTATAGCATAGGACTAGGACAAAGGTCCCACCAAGATTAAGCCTCTCCAGGAAAAGGCAGATCCCTGTCCCTCTACCAGTTCCCATGATGGGTTTGCAGGGTTGCCAGGGTGAGTCCCTTTATATGTTGCCAGTCCATTCTGCAGGCATTAAGAAGCTAAATAAAAGATCATCTTTATCACAACCTCTTAAACACAAATCTTTGAGAAAGCACAAATGTTGTAATTAGACCTTGGGGCCCTTTTATTCCCAAAGGATCTTGAAGTAGGATTGCCAATGGGAACAAGAATAAAGTCTGCGCCCACTCTCACCACTCATGCTGGGTTCTTACAACATCTGCTGACATAGGTATGTCAGTTTAAATCCAAAATAAGTAACCAAATTTCACTAACCCATACGTGAAACGGATCATTCCGATATTACCAGCACCTATCTAACCTACCACCCTTTTCTTGAGGGATGGGGCAATCTTGGGAAGTCAGCCATGCTAGTCATGGCCAGGGCTTTCTCCAGACAGTGAGAAGATAAGAAGCAATTATAAATCTACTCTCTGTTTAGACCTGTTGGTGTATTCTTCTGAGTTTGGAGTCTTCTTTTATATCTTAGATGAGCCCCCAAGTTGGGCGGTCTAGGTCACTCTCACCAGTCCCCAGCTCCCACATTCTTGGCCAATTGAGAACAAAATGGACAGAACTCAATGAAAAGCAAAGCAAAAGTAAAGCGTTTTAAGGCAGAAAAGCAAAGTAAATAAATAAATAAATAAAGCTCTCAGGTAGGTGAGAGGGGCTGCAGATAGGGAAAAAAATACACTATTTCAGGAGGCTTCTTTGTATTGCCCTCTCCTTACCTTGTTAATATTTTTTAATCTTTGTGAATTCAACTTTCTGTTTTTCAGTCATACGAGTGGACTAGAAGATTTCTGGCTCTTCTGTGCAGGCGTGCCTTTATTGTGTGGTTCAGCTATGGCTTGACCTGACGTCCTCCTTCTATCTGCCTCATTGACTGTTTCTCCTTCCCTATCTTAGCCTGCCTGGACATTTTCTTGTCTAGTTTCTACAAAAGCAAAAAATAGTATACAGACTTACTAAAATATGTTTTCTCACATACCCAGTTTTCAGTAAAAAATTCTAAGACATAGACAATAACAAAGAAAAAAAGGATGACAAATATAGTGGATGGGGAGAAGGAAAGATTGTCAAATATGTGACAAATTCATCGTGTGGCTTCAAAGTTAACATTGTAAGTATGCTTAAAGAATAAAAGGGAATTGTGCTCTAAAAAGGTAAAGAAGGTATAGTGACAATATGGCATCAAATAAAGAACAATAGTAGAGTGATAGAAATTATTTTAAAAGAACCAAATAAAAATTCTAGAGGTAAAAACACAATAACCAAAATAAAAATTCACTAGAAGGTCTCAACAGTATGTTTAAGCTGCCAGAAGAATCAGAAAACTTGAAAGTAGTTAATCTCAGTTTCTGAGTGAACTCTATGAGATTCT
The DNA here is from genome assembly GCA_004027205.1 of Ctenodactylus gundi. Classification (NCBI taxonomy): domain Eukaryota; kingdom Metazoa; phylum Chordata; class Mammalia; order Rodentia; family Ctenodactylidae; genus Ctenodactylus; species Ctenodactylus gundi. The sequence continues at coordinate 260,394 of PVKB01000410.1, read as the reverse complement.
CCTCCATTCAAAGTGCTCCAGGGGCTGGAGGAATGGCTCAGCGGTTAAAGTGCTTTCCTGGCAAGCTCTAAGTCAAGTGCTAAGTATTTGAATTAGATTCCCCAGGACCATATAAGCCAGGTGTGGTGGTGCATGCCTGCAATCCCAGCACTCAGGAGGCTGAGGCAGGAGGATTGCCAGGAGTCCACGGCCAGGTTGGGCTCCATAGCTCAGGACCAGCCTGGGCTACAGAGCGAGACTTTGTCTCAAAAAAAAATGGTGAATTCCAAGTAACACCAGTGAGCTCGAAATAGAATAAACTTTAAAAAATTCACACCCATGCATATGATAGTAAAAGTACTGAAAGTGAAAGGCAGAAAGAGAATCTTTTACAGAAAAATCAATTAGTCACCTGTATTGGAACTCCAACGAGATTAAGTTTGACTCCTCATGTAGAACAATGATGGCCAAAACAGTGAGAGATGACAGATTCAAAGTGGTGATGAAAAAAATATGTCAACCAAGAATCATGTATCTTAACATGTTAATAAGTATCTTCTAAATGAAGGCAAAATATTATTTCAAAATAAAAAATTACTGGTTATAGACATACCTTATAAGAAATATTAAATGAATATGTTAGGGTGAAAGCCAATAACTCTGGGTAATAATTTGAAACCAATAAAAAATTACTGATAAAGATAATTATACAATATAAAAACAGCATAATAATAATTTCTTCTGCTTTATTTATTTAAAAGAAAATTGTATAAATCAATTTGTATATAAATGCAGCATTTACCTAAAATATACAGTAATGTAATATATACTATAATAATGGCATTACACAACATGAGTTGGGTGGCAGAAAAGCTACTTAAAGAAACTACATGATAATTTAAATCCATGAGAACAAGTGAAGATAACCAAAAATAGTAAAGAAAATGTCACAAATTCTATAAATATATAATTTGTCCTTTCTTAACACCTTTAATAAACATAAAATATGTAAATTAATAACTATATTTTTGGTCTTATAACATTTATAAGTGTAATATTATAACAAGAATAGCATAAAAAGGAGAAAAAGGAATGGAACAATGTAGAAATAGTGCTTCCATATCTCACTTGAAGTCAATCAGTGTGTGAAATAGATTCTGATATATTAAGATGTATATGATAAGTTGTACAGCAACCATTAAGAAAATCTATTAAATAACAGTAAAAAATTATTAAAGGAATTAAAATGTTTTATATTAGATATATGCACATACCATAAAATAAAGCAGTAGCAGAGTAAGAGAAAACACTCAAAACTTGGAGAACACAAAATTTCAAAAGGCAGATTTAATACCTCATAATAATAAACATGAATAGAATAAGCAATCTAATCAAAAGGTAGAGATTGTTAAAATGGATAAAATAAGTTCACCTACATGCAGCTCATAGCACAAACATTTTAAAGATATAAACATTCTAAAAGGAAAAAAAAAACAGAAAAAGATAATACCATCAAACAGCAGCCACGGAAAACTGAAGCAATGATACTGTCAGAAAAAATAGACTAAAGTGAAAAAGTCCCTCTAAGGAAAAAAGGATTATTTGATAATAAGAAAAAATTGATCTACCAAGAAAAACCAGTAATTGAAACATAATGGACTGAAGAGGTCCAAATTAAGTGAGGTTAAAAACAGATATGAAGAAATAAAGTCAATAATAAAATTAAGGACTTTGATATCCAACAAAAATAAGAGATATAAGGAAATGATAAGGAAAATAAGCAAAAAACAAACTGCCTGATATTACACAATTTATAATGGTTTGACATTACAAAATCTCAATGTCAAAAATGGATAGAACAACTGGACAGATGACCATGAATAAAAGAAAAAAACTGAACACCATAAACCAAATAAATCTAACAAATATCTGTGTAACACTCCTTCCAACAACAACAGAATACATATTTTTCTCAAATGGACATGTAATAATTTCTAGGATAGACTATATCTCAGGCCACAAAACCTCAATAGACTTAAAAGGATTGAAATCACAAAAAGAATGTTCTTCCATAAAAATAAAGGAAAATAAAGGCTGGAGAAATAGAAAAGTGGTTCAAGTGTTTGCCTAGCAAGCTCAAAGCCCTGATTTACATTTCCCAGCACCACATAAACTGGGTGTGGAGCTCCACGCCTGTAATACCAGCACTCCTAAGGCTGATGCAAGAGGATTGCTGTGAGTTTGAGGCCAACCTGAGCTCCAAAGTGAGTTCAAGACCAATCTGGACTGCAGAATGAGACCCTGTCTCAAAAAGGAGTGAAATAGTAAGTCAATAAAAGACAAATAAGAAAAAATCTCAAATATGTGAAAATTAGACAACTTTTAAACAATGAATAAAAAAGAAATAATAAAATAGAAAATAAGAATAAAGAAATGAAGGCAAATTATGCCAAAGCTTATTGGATACTGCTAATGTACTACACAGAAATCAAACAACAGTGTAAATGTCTACACTAAAGGAGAAGATATTAAATAACTATGTGTAGTAAGAGAGTGGAAAAAGAAAAAAATGAAATCTAAAAAAATAAAGATTAGAATGAAAAGAAATAGAGAACAGAAAAGCAATAAAGAAAATCAATGAAATAAAATAGTTCTTTGGAAAGATCAATAAAATTGGTATGCATTTAACCAGAGTTATCAATGCAAAAAGATGCTCAGATTACTAAAATCAGGAACTATAAATAGTAAATCACTGCTGTCTTACATAAATAAAAAGAATTATAAAAAAATGATGATGCCAGGTGTGATGGAGCATACCTGTAATTCCAGCACTTGGAAGGCTGAGGCAGCAGAATTGTCATTAGTTTGAGGTCAGTCTTGACTCCACAGTGAGTTCAGGACCGGCCTGGACTACAGCGTGAGACCCTGTTTCAGAAAGGAAAGAAGGAATGAAGGAAGAAAGGAAGGAAGGAAGGAAAGAAGGAAGGGAGGGAGGAAGGGAGGTTAGAGAAAGAGAGAGAGAGAAAGAAAGAAAGAAGATGATGGAATAAATGTTAGGAAAGGGGAAGAAAAATCCAACATCTTTGCCTTGAACAATGTGCCACTGTTACCGTTAGGTGGTGCTCACAGCAACTCAGTATTGTTCTGATCACAAAGGCAAACAAAGAAATCACACACACGTACACAAACACGCATACAATCTACAGACCATATACCTAGTGAACACGATAAACTCAACAAAGTACTAGAAACCTTGAGAGGCAGCTAGGTACACACAAGTGGGTAGGCTGAAGAGCACAGAAATGGTCACAAAGGCAAGAAACAATGAATCTTTCCCCTCTCACTGGGCCAGCAAGCATTCCCTACCTTCTATGCCTTATAGGGAACCGGTAAGGCTTCCAGAATCCACATAGCTGTAAGCTAATACTCAATCAGTCAGCTTTTTACCCGATGGAATAATTTGAAAGTTCCTACTTGAGGTACGCTGTGCAGTATGACCTTGTCCCTTCAGGTTATCTGCTTATTAATATCTCATACATATGGACTGTATCTCATGCATCCAATTTAAACTCAAGGAGCATGGGAACACACAAGGATAAACAGTCACTCTAACCAGGTTGTAGAGTAAAATCACCATGAAGTCGCTAGATGCAAAGCCTCATCAGCAACCCATGTCAGGACCCTTTTAGTTAGAAGCGTATATTCTGTTCTTTCAAATAAACCACCCATTTTGCAACTTGCCTCATCATCCATGATTACATTTGTCAACATCATGAGTCATCAACTCACTGTAGGGTAACAATCTAAATCCAGCTAGATAGGAAAAAGACTATACACCATGGCCAAGTAATGCAAGATTAACTTAACAGAAATTTAACCTGGTTGACTTTTATTGGACTTTTTGAATTCAGATTTGGGGGGTTTCTAGCTATTAGTTCCTCAAATAGCTTTTCTGCTCCTTCTTTGTCTCTTCACTTAATAATGTCAATGTCACCCCAATCACTTAGATTCTGCTCTTTTTAAAATTTATTTTTCTTTTTGCTTCCCTGCCTGGTCAAGACTGTCACTGCATCCCCGTATTGAGTTTTTCCATTCAGTTATTGTATTCTTCATTCCAGAATTCTGTTTGGGTCTTCTTCATAGTTTCTATCTCCATTACTATTCTCATTTTCTTATGCATCATTTCTCCAATTATGTTTCTTCTAGTTTTCTTTTAACTCATACTGATCATCCTTATGACAGTCATTTTAAATTGTCTTGTAATTCATATCTTTTTCTTGAGAATCAATTTGCAGATATTTAATTTGTTTCATAAGTCATATTTCCCTGTTTCATTTGATGCCTTGTTATCTTTTGCTGAGATTTCAGCACCCAAAAATCAATCACATCTCCAAATCTTTGGAACTAGGTTCACGCAAGGAAGATTTTCTTCAGTCTGCCAAACTAGAGGTTCTGGAGACTTCTCAAGAAATTTCTAAGGATCCATCATACCTGGTTTTTCATGTGATCACCTAATAAATTTGCTGTTTTCCACTCACATCGTCCCCTAGCGTCCACTTTCAGTACTGCAGCCTTTTTCATGGTCTAGTAGGCTGTAGTGCTGCAGCTTCACCTAGTGCTTATGTGTGGTATTGCATATCCCGGTGAAAATAATCTTTGTGGGGTTTTATTTTTCCTTCATTATTAACATGACAAATGTCTATTTCTTGTTCCCACAAAGTTCATTCAGACCTGGGGACTCTGGAACCGCTGCTCTTTGGGCAATGGTTCAGTACTGTTTTTAGCAGCACCCACCTAAGCACCTCCATTTTTGTCAGCACTTAGTTGTAGGGAAGACAAAAACTAGTTCCACAGGTAGCATCCCTGAAAGTCAGAATGTTGCATGCATGCGCCCTTCTTTCCCCATGGAGAACTTGAAAGTTTCTCCCAGTTGTACCTTCTGTTTTAAATGGGATTCTGGTAAGTGAGTCTCACAAATTTTCCTACCAGGCTTCAATATTACCTGCTTCCTGTTAGTCTGGGTTATAGGGACCTGTTAACTGATTCCTGGATTTCTTATAAGACAATTGTATTACTGAGTTTTTTCCTGGGGCACTTAAAGTCTGGGGCTTCTTACTCTGCCATTTTGCTGATGCCACTAGTATGACTCTTTCTCTTTTTTAACAGCTTTACTGAAATATAATTTGAATATCATTCAATTCATCCTTTCAAACGTACAATTCAAGGGTTTTTAATATAACCACAAGTATATGTAACCACCACCAGACACTATTAGAACATTTTCTTTTCATGAAAAAAAGCCCTGAACTATTTAGACAGTGTTCCTTTTTCACCCATCTACCCAACTAATCTCTAAATAACCACTAATTTACCTTTTGTTTCTATAGATTGCTCGATTCAAAACATTTCATAAGAATGAAATTATATAAAATATTGTCTTTTTTACTGGATTCTTTCACTTAACCTGTGTTTTCAAGGTTCATTTATGCTAACATATCAGTTCTTCATTATTTTTAATGAACAAATAGCATTGTATTTGTATGGCTATATTACATATGTATAAAGAAAAATCTACAAATATCTCTTGAGAAATTAAATGCAGTAATATTCAAATAATATCAAATTGAACCCACTACTGTATGAAAGAATTATATACTAAGATTGATATCTTAGAAGTATGTAGAATTGATTTAATACTTGAAAAGTAGTCAATGTAATCTATTATATTAGCAGGTTAAAGAAATGGTATCAGACTTCCAGTCAAGATGGCAGCCAAGTAACAGCACTCCACAATACCTTCTCATGGACCCACTTAAAAAGTTGAGAATATAGTCAAAAACCATCTGTTCAATGCAATTACGACAAGGAGGGGCACCTCAACAGTTGAAAGGAGGCCACAGGAAGAGCTTGAAAACACACTGGAAGTAGAGGTAAACAGCATCCTAGGAAGCAGACACGGGCCAACTGTGAATGGCTGCAAGCCACTGGCATGCGCAGATAGAAGAAAGCCCACCTGGAACCTCTGACCAAGATAAGTGTAGAATTGAGAGTAGATGGTAGCCTCAGCCTGTGAGTACTGCATACTACAAACAAAATGAGAGCTCCTCCTAAAAAAGGCCTCCATGAACCTAGATCAGAAGCTGTTCTCATCAGCCATAACAGTCAATGACATAAGCAGGAGCCAATTTAAAAAAAGAGACCCAGAGATTGAACTGATTAGAGTGAAAAATTTAAAAAAAAAAGCTTAAAAGAGCATAACAGAGCTTTTGGGGTCACTCTTAAACAGGGCCTAGGAAGAAACTGGCACAAGAAACAGGTGCAGAGAGGACAGTAAAGGTTGATGACCTCCTGAATGGCTCAAGTGTAGTGGGAACACCTCCAAGGGTGGAGAGCCCCACCTCAGGAGACAGAAGGCAGGACAGGTAGGAGAGCTTTCCTGGCGGGGAGGGAGGCTGGGAGTGAACAAGACACCTCAGAGGCCATCAGACTGTTAGGTTCTCCCTCACTGCCTACACTTAGCACAGAACTCAGAGGAATTTCAGCTCTGCACCTCCCCCAACACACCCTCATAGCTGTCCATAAAAACCTTTCAGCTAGGCCTTTAATGTGAAGTCTCTCAACAACAGAAACATGGAAAGAAGACAAGGCAACAGGACACTCACAGAAATACCTGACACCCCATAAATTAATATTATGGGCCCTGAAATAGTGAAATTCATAGGGAAGGAATCAAGAATCAAACAAATAAGTTGAACAACCAGCTCAAACAAGATATTCTCAAAGAAATGCAATCAGTGATCAGCAAGCTGAAAGAGGAACTTAATAAACAAATGCAGGTCACATGGATACAAAGCTTACTGAGCATATAGAATCCACAAAGAAAAACTTGGGTGAAGTCAATAAGGAAATGAGAGATATGAAGGAACATTTTGATAGAGAAGTGGAAATTTTGAAAAGAAATCTAGCACAAGTTCAGGATATGAAAAATACATTTGAAAGCAGGGGAAGTCAACTCAAACATTGTGAGGACAGAATTTCAGACCTTGAAGACAAGGCTGAGGAAACAAATGCTGTAATTAGCCATGATTCCAAAATTAGAAATGAGCAAAGTAGCTGGATATAACAGCTAGCTGATGATTCAAAGAGAACCAACTCCAAAATTATGGGTAGAGGGGGCTGGAGAAATGGCTCAGCAGTTAATGCGCTTGCTTAGCAAGTGCTTAGGTAAGCACTAAATACTTGAGTTCGATTCCCCAGCAACACATAAGACAAGTACAGTGGTGCATGCACTTGTGAGGCTGAGACAGGAGAATTGCTGTTGAGTCCAAGGCCAGCCTGGGCTCCAGAGTGAGTTCAGGACCAGCCTGAGCTATAAAGCGAGACCCTGTCTCAAAAAAAAAAAAAATCATGGGTTTAGGACAAAGAGCAGAAGACAGCACCAAAGGTATAAAGAATTTATTCACTGACATCATACAAGAAAATTTCTTAAATCTAGGAAAAGAAATTTTCAGGTACAAGAAGCTTATAGAACACCAAATAACCTCAACCAGCAACAAAACTTGCCACAACACATCATAATCCAAACCTCAGAAATAAAACATAAAAAAAAAGAATATTAAAAGCAACAAGAGAAAAACAGACATTCTACCAAGGCAAACCCATTCAAATTACTGCAGATTTCTTAGTGCAAACTTTAAAGGCCAGGAGGGCCTGAAGCAAGATCTTTCGAGCCTTAAAAGACAGCAAGTGTCAAGCTAGGTTGTTATATCCAGCAAAATTATTCCTGAAAATTGAAGAAGTAAAGTTTTCATGACCAAGATTCCCTAAAGAAATCTGCAACCACTAGCCCGGCACCGCAGGAAATACTTGAAAAAATCTTTGAGAGAGACTGGGAGACAAGCAGCAGCAAAGAACATGGAATAAAAGAAACATCTAAAGAGAAAGTGTAACAAAAAAATAGATTTGATATTTAAATCACTTGACTAGTATCCTACTAAAAAAGCACCAGCTTTCTAATAAAATTTGTGACTTCCTCCCATAATTATTATTTTTATTAGTAATATTAGTTTGCAAATCATAATCATTATGTTCAACATGGGAAACTGGTATAAAATCTTTTAAAATATGTATGCATGAATCTTTGGATGGATAGGTAGATAAAATAATAAACCAAATCTGGCAAACTTTTAGTAATAACTGAAATGTGAGTAAAAAATTCATGAAAGTTAAAAAAATTCTGAAATAACTAAGTATGCCATTATATCTATTGATTTAAGTGTAATGTACTTATGTGATATAGATTTAAGTTCATTTCATGTAGCAACTCAATATAGACTTAAGTTCATTTCACATAGCGATTCACTTATTCAGTCTCTGATGTAAATTTATCCTAAGAAAACTGATTGATGCATGATAACCTGAATGTCTTTTGAATGTACAAACAAGGTACTCAGCTAAGGAATTTAAAATTTAACTTCTCTCTCTTTTTCTCTCTCACATTTTCCAGCCTTATGGATTTAACTGTTATCGTTCATTTCTTATGTGGACTGGTGGGTGAGGCCAGGTTAAAGAATGTCAACAAAGACATAGTAACATACAGAAAAAAAGAACTTTCAGTAGATTGTCCCAATAAAGGGCTCTGCTGGACACAGAGAAGAGGCATCAAGACATGGCCACTGCAGCCCATTCTAGGGGTGGGAAACTGAGCTAAAGAGTCATGAGTTGAGTTGTGAAGTGACACAGTAATTAATTATGTTAGATATTGCATGATTTCTCTGATTTGAGAAATCCAGAATACAGGTATTCTGTCAAAACAAATGGGTGTGACAGTGGAGTTACAGGGGAATAGGGAAGATGTGGGAGGGCCAAAAATGGGGAGGGGAAGGGATTGTTATATTCATGTGATATATATGTGTACCAAATACCCAAGTTCATTGTAAACATTATGTATTGCATATAATAATATAAATGGTGGGAAAAATAAGGTAAAGCAATTCCATTTACTGTAGAATTGAAAAAAATAACATTCTCAGAAATAATCTTATCCAAGAAAGTGAAAGACTTGTATACTGAAAAAATTTCAAAGGTGTTTTTGCAGAAATAGAAAATTCTATCCTTAAATTCACATTTGCAAATAAATATAACAACTTAAAAACAATTAAATATAACAACTGTATTTAGCAGGTGTGGTAGACATTACCTGTAATCCCAGCAATCTGGCAGTCTGCAGCAGGAAAGTTACAAGTTCAAGCCCAGCCTGGACAAGTTAGCAAGACCCTGTCTCAAAATAAATTTTTAAAAATATTTTTATTAATGTTAAGAGATAGGAAACATAAAAAGATAAAAAAGGACGTCAGAAAATCAATATGTGGACAGAAATCAATGCAAACATAGTTTTTATTGATATTCTCTCTCTCTCTGTCTCCCTCTCCTTCCCTTTCTTTCTCCCTGCTTCTTTTGTGGTACTGGGGATTGTGTCCAGGTCTTTGCACTGAGCTGTAACTCTAGTCCCTTCATTTATTTATTTATTTTTTGAGACAAAGTCTCACTAAGTCACTAAACTTCCCAGGCTGGACTGGAACATGTGATCCTTTTGCCTCAGCCTTGCAGAATGCTGAGATTACAGGTGGGCCACTATTCCTTTTGTTTTATATTCTTTTTTTAATCTTGCTGATCATGTTAAGTTCCTGTCATTTAAAAATAGCCTGGTACAATCAAAATATGTTTTCTGAGCTGAGTATGGTAATACACACTTGTAATCCCAACATGAGAGGCTGAGGCATGAGGAGCCTGAGTCTGAGGTTAGCCTAAACATAGTTAGTTCTAGGCCAGCCTGAGGTATAACAAGTCTGTCTGTCTGCCTGTGTATGTCTCTGTGTGTGTATGTCTCCCTCTCCCTCCTCTTCCTCTCCCTCTCCCTCTCTCAGATATTTTTGTAAACCTAATAATAACCAGAAGCAAAAATCCAAAAACAACAAGCAAGGGATCAAAACATACTAGAAGAGTAACTACTAGAAGAGTATTTAATGACAAGGATAGACTGTAACCACGGAAGAAATAAAGCTACTACAATAAAACTAGAAACCAAGTTATAAAATGGCCATAGTAACACCTTACCTACTCATGAGTACCTTGAATGTAAAAAGGTTAAGGTTCACAATTATAAGACAAAGAATAAGACAATGGGTTAAAGAAAACTGTGTACTGCTTAAAAGAAATTCTCTTCACCTGTAAGGACATACATAGACTGAAAATGAAGGGATGGAATAAGATACTTTATGCAAGGTATTTTTTTTTTTGAGACAGTCTCACTCTCTCAAGTCCAGGCTAGTCCTGAGCTCATTAAGCAGCTGAAGCCGGCCTGGAATATATGGCACTCCTCCTGCCTCAGCTTCCCAAGTGCCAGAATTGCCCTGTGCCCCACCACACCCAGTTTACGTGGTCCTGGGGCATCGAACAAGGCCTTGCGTTTGCTAGGCAAGCGCTCTAACCGCTGAGCTGAGCCCCTAGCATTAAGATACTTTATGTAAATGAAATCCAAAAGAAAACAGACACAGTCATTCCTACAACATATAAAACATACTTTTAATCAAAAACATTAAAAATATACGAAATCACTACATAATAATAAAAGGGTCAATTTAATAGGAAGATATAATAATTCTAAATATATATGTACCCAATAGTAGAGCACCAATATATAAATAGACTTAAAGGGAGAGATAGACTCCAGTGCAATAATAATATGAGGATAATAACACCCCATGATTCAGACAGAAAATCAACAAACAAGCAGCAGAATTAATTGCAGCACAGGGCCGGGGATATAGTTCACTGGTAGATCACTTGTATGGCATACACAAGGCCATGTGTTTGATTCTCGGCATAACAAAAAAATAACTAAATTGCAGCCCAGGTCCTGTATCTAAGAAATATCTGCCAAAAAATTCCATCTAGCAGCTGCAGAATACATAGACTTCTCAGCAGCACATGGTACAACTAGGATGGATCACATAACAGGCCACGAAACAAGTCTTATTAAATTTTTAAAAATCAAAATCCTATATAGTATGTTTTTCAAATACAAAGTAATAAAACGAGAAGTCAATAACAAGAAAAATCAAACTATAAAAAGATACAGATAAACAACTTATTTTTGAACAACTAAAGGATCAAGAAAGAAATCAAGAGGAAATTTAAAATTTTCCTGAGACAAAAAAACCCCACAATATCCCAAAATGTAAAACACCCACTAAATGCAAAAAAACCACTAAGACAGAAGTTTATAACAATCAATGCCTATCTCAAAAAAGAAGAAATACCTCAAATAGTCAACATACCGGCTACATCTCAAGAATCTAGAAAAACAACAACCAAACCCAAAATTAGCAAAATATAATACCAGAGTAGAAAGAAAGGAAACATACAAAAGATCAACAACACAAAGACCTATTTTAAAAAATAAAATTGACAAACTCTAGCTAGAATAAAAAAGGAGATTCAAGTAAATAGAAAAGGGAGGTATCTGATACCACAAGAATACAAAAGATGATTAAAGATTATTATGAAGAACTGTAAAGCAACGGATTTGATAACCTAGAACAAATGACCAAGCCTGGATATGGAACACTCTATCAAAATGGAATCATAAAGAAATAGCAAATCTTAACAGAAAAATAACAAGAGAATGAATCAATACAAAACTTCTCCCATAAAAGAATCAGACAGCTTCACTGTCGAATTCTACCAAACATTTAAATGAGAAACAACATAAATTCTTCAGGAATTATCCAAAAAATTAAAAGGGAGAGAATTTTTCAAACTCATTCTATTAGGCCTTCACTGCTCAGAAACCCAAAGCAGAGAAGGACTCAACAAAAATTAAAGATATAGGCTGATACCCTCAGTAAACAGAGTTGCAAAAAATCCTCAACAAAACACTAGCAAACCAAATCCAGCCGCATGTTTAAAATATAATACGTCATGAGCATTCTAGGGCATCAAGGATTGCTCAGCATACACAAATCAGAAACTGTGATACAACAAATCAACAAAATAAAGGACAAAAAACCGTATCGTCTTCTCAAGAGATGCAGAAAGAGTGTTTGATAAAATTCATTATCACTTCATGATAAAAAATTCTGAACATTACTCAACACAATAAAGCCCATATATAATAAATCAATAGTTTGGATCATATTGAATGGGAAAAACACTAAGTTTTCTAAGAACTGTAAACTTGCCCATTTTCACCACTCTTAATCAATAAAGTACTAGAAGACCTCGCATAATCAGGAAAGAGAAATAAAAGGCATCCTAACTGAAAAAGAGAATGTCAAACTGTTTGCAGATTATATGACCTTACATTTAGAAAACCCTGAAGACTCTAACAAAACTTATGAGAACTAACAAATTTAGCAAAGTGCAAGATACAAAATGAACACAAAAAAATCATCAGTGTTGGTATAGGTCATTAGCAAATGATTTTCAATATAAATTTTTTAAAATCCTATTTATGATAGCTACAATTAAAAGAAATTTAACCAAAAAAGTGAAAGTTTTTTTGCAACAAAAATTATAAAATTTTGATGAAATTAAAGAGGATACCAAAAAATGGAAAGATACTCTGTGTTCTTAAACTGCAAGAACCAGTATTGTTAAAATGTCTATATTGTTAAAAGCAACCTACGGATTCAAAGCAATCCCTATCAAAACACTAATGTCATACATCACACAACTAGGAAAAAAATTTTAAATCTGTATAAAACCACAAAAAAAACCCCACAATGCTAAAGCAATTTTGAGCAAAAAAGATCAAAGCAGAAGATGCTAAAGTGATTTCAAACTATACTACAAAGCTCTAGTAATCAAAACAGTATGATGCTGATATTTGAACACAGTACACACATTTAGTCCTTGTTACTAGGGAAGCTGGGGCTACTTTGAGCAACATGGTAAGGTAGAAAGAAGAAAGGAAGGAAGGAAGGAAGGAAGGAAGGAAGGAAGGAAGGAAGGAAGGAGCACACACACATATATATACACCCTCAATGGAACAGAAGAGAAGGCCTAAAAACAAATCTATGCATAACTGGTCTATGTTAACTGGTCTTTGACAAAGATACTTAAAAGACAGACTCATTAAAGAAAGGGCAGTCTTTTCAATAAAGTAGAAATAGCAGTTAACTGCTATTTAAACAGTCTCTGGCACCAGAGCAACCTGAGTTCAAATCATGCCTTAGCTGCTCATTGTGGGATCCAAAGTAAGATACTTAAACTTCTTTAAAAATGTTTGTCAATAAAATAGGAGCAGTAGGCAGGTTTCTGCCATTTGTCAGATAACACCTGACACTTGTAACTTAATGGAGAGGTTTATTTGCGCTCACAGTTTCAGTCCATGGTCAGACAGCTCCAAGGCAGAAATGGGAAGGCAAAGGAACGTTGTTCTCTGCATGGTGACCTAGAGAAATGAGAAACCACAGACAAGAATGTACCCTTCCAAATCACACTCCTAAGGATCCATCCCTCCAACCAGGCCTCACCTAACAGCACATGAAATCATGAATGGATAAACAGCACTCTCTTGATCTTATCTAATCATACAAAACACTGAAGACTTTTGGGAAACATTCTAGTTGTAAACCATAACAGCAGAAGTTTAAGATGGCTTCCAAGGCTTTCTGATCCTCTTCACATTATGCATTTGTCTGCATAATTCTCAGGACCACACAAGATCATAATGGATTTTACCCTCATAATCTGATTATGTCATACAACACAATTAACCTTGATATATGGATATTACTTGAATGGGCCTAGCCTAAACACAGAGCCCTTTTAAAGCAGAGGGCTGAGAGTAGAACTTCGTGCACAAAGCCCTGGGTTTGATTCTCCCCTCCCAAAAAATAAATAAAAATTTAAAAGAAAGTTTAGTACTCCCCAGCTGGTCACAGAGAAGTTAGAGATTCAGAGTGTAAGCATTCACTGTGCTACTGCTGGCTCTGAGATGTAGGAACCCACATTCGAGTATGAGAGAAGTCTATAGGAGATAAAAGCAACAGATAACCAGAAAATAGCCAAGAAGAAAGAATTCCAATCCTACAACTACAAAGAACTGAATTTCGTCAGCAACAATCACAAGCTTAGAAGCTGATTCTTCCTCCAGAGATCTATGAGTCTAACACTCCCATCTCAGCCCTGCGAGATCGTATGCAGAGCCCAGGCAAGTCTGTGTGAAATTCTGAACTTCGGAACTGTGAACTAATAAAAGTGATTTCATAAGCTACTAAGTATATGGAAATACGTAACACAGTCATAGAAAAATAAAACAAAGAGGACAGTGCAAGTACTCAATAAAGGTTAGTTTTTATGGGGCTCAGCTGCACAGTTGGAAATTTCTTAAGTCTGTCCTCCTAAATGTTGCCATTAAGCTACTCAGTAACTAGGATGCTAACAAAATTGCTAACTGTGGGAGGCCAAGTCATTGAAACTTACTTGGAGCAGGCTTGCAGATGAGTGCAAGCCTGGCGAGGCAAGAGTTACACTGTTAACAAACAATTACTTTTGTTCCGGAACACCACAAACAGAAGTCTTGCCTGGGCAAGGAACTTCCTCCCCGCCCTCGTACACGAAGCCTTTTGTGCCAGCCACAAGGTCCCTTCATGCGTAAACAATCTAGGAGAGCTGAAGCAGTGCACGTAGGCGGTTTCCTTGTCTGATGTTTTATGATCTTTTTCCAATGACTTGCATTATAAAAATCCCTGCTGGAAAAAATAAACTTTATCAAACTCAGGTTTGTCCAAACACAAATTATGAGTTGTGTATTGAATCCAGTTCTTCTCTGTACCTCCTCCTGTCCTGACACCCTTCCTTTTATGGTTGCTGGTGGAGCGTACTTGACTATAAGAAATCACCAGGACCACTTGTTAAAAATAATGACTCTCAAGCTCCTTGCCTGGATTCCCATTCCATATATAGCTGGAGTTGAACTCCAGAATCTGTACTCTTACTACCTTAGATGAGTATTTTATGTAAACTTGGAAGACATTAGGTTAGAAATACAGTGAATCATACACACATTCAGCAAAAGTTGACCAACCCGAGACAGAAATTCAGCCCCCAAACTTTGAGACTGTGTCTTTCACAATTTTGGGCTATCCTATTTAACAAGATGTGCTTTAGGTCACACAGCAACATGAATGGAACTCCATGCTCACAGAAGTAGGACTATTCATTCAAAACCTTCTCTTACCCAGCATTAATCCTTGAATGACATACTCCATGGTGTAAAGTAGCACTTAATTTTTCTAAATATTTAACATATTTCAAGCAAGGACCTATGCACACTCTAATACATGTGAAATTAATTTCAAAATCTGTGCCTCAAACGTTGTGCCTGGAGTACTGTCTCCGACTTCCTTTCTGAAACATCAATTTTATCAAATACAGCGGCGCTCTTAACTCCTTTTCCTCTCCTAACCTTGTTCTTCTCAGATACCCTATTCTGAATTTCCTACAACCTGGACGGGATCCGTCTTTACCGGAACTGGCAACTAGTCCTGTAGACCATATACCCAGGAGCGCGGGCACCGGAGTATGGTAAGAACCAAAGATGTTTTTCTTCTCGGTTTCCACATCCTGCTCACTAAAGTAGTCTGTCGCACCGCTCGACCTAAGCACCTAGAGACCATCGGCTACAACAGACGTTTGTTCGCTCTCCATTCTCTAGACACGGACTGCCGCTTCTTCTCATATTCTCTTGGCTAGTGGGATTCTATCCGCTTATCATCCTTACATCTACAACGTTAGCAAAGTAAGACGCACGCTGCTGGGGCGGGCCCAAGCACGCCCTACCCTTAACAGGGCAGCACAAAGGCAAAAGTGCTAAGGCTGCCAGCAAATGACGCGTATTCCGCAACCCTTATTGCCGCCGAGTACTCCTTTCCTCAGCCTAAAAGGAAAATGAAACAAGGAACTTCCTCTGAATCACGCGCGGGAGTTAATTCCTATGCCGCAGTTACGCCGGAAAAACGCTGGTCTCCTTCCCGTCCAAACCGCGCGCCTGCGAATGACGGAAGGACGCCGGGGGCGCGGCCCTGCGTCCGTCCCTTTCCGGCGACCCGCTCACGGCGCCGTTCGGAGGCGTGGTTGGCTCTGGGGTCGCGCGCAGTACGGAAGTGTGCTCTGGCGCACCGGAAGCTGCAGGAAGAGAGCGATGGCGGGGTTGGCTGTGCGAGATCCTGCGGTGGATCGGTCTCTCCGTTCTGTTTTCGGTGAGAGGTATTTGGTGGAACCAAGCAGCAGGGAGGGACAGAGGCAAAGGAGCTGCAAGGAGCATCCCCTCCCCGTGCTACCCCGCTCTGCGATCGCCACGAAAGCCGGTGAAGGGTCGAGTTTGCAGCTCTCCCTGCCTGGCTTATGGGGCGGCCAGCCTAGTTGATGCGTGTGCGGAGAGGCGCTTTCCTTCCTCGGAGATCTCGGAGGTTTTTCGCAGTATCTTTGAGGCAGTTACACTAGCGTTCATCTTCTGTGCATTACCCTCTTTACGATCTTAAGGTATTTTTTAGAAGAACGGATACGGATGCATGGCAACAAGACTCGTTTAGAACTACTTCTTAATCCCGCCCCAGAATACTGATTATATGCTAAAATTGCATAGATTCTCGTGTCCAGTTACTGCCTTTTTTTTTTTTTTAAGGACTTACATGTTTTGCTCCTACCCCTAGTATTTGGGTTTATCCGTGACGGTAGCAGTCTCCTGGCGTTTTAAGGTGGATTGCAAGCACATGAATGAATGAAAGAGTAAAACCAGGTTAAATAGATTTTTAAAGAGGATGGAGATTACGCTGAGTAATCTTTCTGGCTGGAATACATTGTTTTAAATATATATGTGTAGGGACTGGAGGAAAGGCACACAGTTAAAGCGCTTGCCTTGCAAGCACAGGATCCGGCGATCGGTTCCCCAGCACAACATAAACCTGGCATGATGGCGCATGCCTCTAATCCCAGCACTCGGGAAGCTGAGGCAGCAGGAGTCCAAGGCTAAACTTGGCTACGTGGTGAGTTCAGGAACAGCCTGAGCCACAGAGCGATACTTTGTTTCAAAAAAAAAAAAAAGTGCTTAGACCATCTTTTAAAAGGGATTAACAAAAACAGTTTCACAACGTCCATAGTTTTCTTCCATAACTGTGTTGAAACATAACATAAAGACCTCTTTTTAATAATTTTATTGTAAAAAATTCACATGACATACAATTTAACAATTTCTTTTTGTAAATACATGAATTACAAATTCTTTAATACATTAGAACCATTGGGTTTGGGGAATTAGTAAGCGTCTATGTCCACCCCTTTTTTAGAGGTTCACCCCTTTCCTACATAAGGACCTCATTTTAACATTTTTATTAATCACTGATAAGACTTCCAGACCTTCCTGCAAATACCAAATCTTAAGTATTTTAATCAAAGTGAAAGAAAGTCCAACACATATCAGATCTATCAGAACTGCTTGGGACTACCTATACATTTTGTATTTAGTCTGAGTTACTTGTTTTTCTTTTTAAGAGGTCTGAGTGAATATAATCAAAGTTCTGCTTTGGAGAATAGTATTTTGAGCCACTTGTTACATATTCACATACAAGTAAATACTGTTATTTTTTCACTGAAGATATGTTGTAAACTCGGAATTTTAATATTATCTATTCCTTAGTGGGTAACATTCCTTATGAAGCTACTGAAGAGCAGTTGAAGGACATCTTTTCTGAGGTTGGACCTGTTGTTAGTTTCAGGTGAGATCCTCTACTTTTCAGTAGATTCTTAACAATCATGAAAAATTCGGCCTGCAGTGATAATTGCATGGATTGTATTTCTGTTAACAGCTTTATTGAGATATAATTCACATACCATGCAAATATACATCCATCCCTTCTTAAGACACTGTTTTCATTAAAAATAACAGTTCAAGCTACAGTTATTTATCTTGCTGTGGACCAGATTAGAGCATGGCAGTGTTAGCAGGAACCTCTAATGTGTACAGCATTTGTGCTTGATACTTGCTTTTGCTCTCTAGATTGGTATATGATAGGGAGACAGGAAAACCAAAGGGTTATGGCTTTTGTGAATACCAAGACCAAGAAACAGCACTCAGTGCCATGCGGAACCTGAATGGGCGTGAATTCAGTGGGAGAGCACTTCGTGTGGACAATGCTGCGAGTGAAAAGAACAAAGAAGAGCTGAAGAGTGAGTATGAACCCAAGTTATGTATGTTATGAATTAGTACAAATGTAACAATGAAATTTTTCCTTTTATAATATGTATTTTAGAATATACCACTTGACCAGCCTGAGGTGCCTGAGTTAGGCAAGTATATATGTTTGAGAAACAAGGTCATGTTGACTTTAGAAATCTTTCTGTTGCTAAGGAATTGATTTTCACTTAAAGATGGTTCAGGAGCCTGGAGGAAAAGCACAATGGTAGGCCCTGAGTTTGATTCCCCAGCACCACATAAACTGGGTGTGGTGGCATACACCTGTAATCCCAGCACTGGAGAGGCTGAGGCAGAAGGATTGCCCTGAGTCCAAGGCCAGCCTGGCCTACAGAGCAAGACCCTGTCTCAAAAAAAAAAAAAAAATTAAGAAAGAAAAGATGAATTCAGGCCCACCAAGTCATAACATTATAAGTACTATATCAGTCATTTCTGTGACCATGTTGCCAGGTCTGTAACTGTTGAAAGTACTAAGACGTGTGTGTGTGTATGTTTATGAGGCAGTAGATGCATAAATTCTTCCTTAAAGTTAAAAGCTTTGTCTATTTAAGCCTTTTTCTTCCAAAATGACATGTCAAAAAAAGTCAGTAAGCCTGGTCCCCTTACTTAACATTGTCTATGTTAGCCATATTCCCACTTTTTCACAGAAACAAGAGATTTCTGAATAACTTATTTCTGAGCTTTGAATAATTAAAATTCTTAATTGGTGCTTAAAGCAGCTCTGGAAAATAGATACTTGAAATGATTTTGCTTTTCTTTCCACATCCCTAACTTCCTTACACTTTCTTCCTGAGCAGGCCTTGGCACTGGTGCCCCTGTCATTGAGTCACCTTATGGAGAGACCATCAGTCCTGAGGATGCCCCCGAGTCCATTAGTAAAGCAGTTGCCAGCCTTCCACCAGAGCAGATGTTTGAACTGATGAAACAAATGAAGGTGGGAGGAGCCGTTATCAATAAAGCAATTCACATCATATTTTTCAAGAAGTTAATTGATGAGTTGATGGAAATAGTTTCTTGAACACAAAGGAAGTAGTATCCATACATGTTACTTCTTGCACCTTTGTATTCTAGTGTGTTTTATTTTTGAGCACGAACGAGCTTGCCTAAACAATCCAGCTGAGGTTTTTGTGGCCCTCATAGGTATCAGGTGTAGATACATGGCTTTTTTACCTAAATTATTGTAATATATTATCTTAAGTTCTTCTTCCTTCTCTTGCCTCCCATAACAGATATTTTGTGAACTATGTGAAAACCAACAATGACTTAAAGAGCCCTTTGAATGTAACATTTCTTAGACAGAAATGGCTCTGAATCTCTGTAAGTAAGTATTGAACCTGACGATGAATCTACTTATCTTTTCAGCTCTGTGTCCAGAATAGTCCTCAGGAAGCACGGAACATGTTGCTTCAGAACCCACAGCTGGCTTATGCCTTGCTGCAGGCACAGGTAGTGATGAGAATTGTGGATCCAGAGATTGCCCTGGTGAGTGCTTCTGGTTCTTTATGGAAATGATAGGATAAATCATGAATGGGCTAGAAACTACCTGATTGTCTTGCTGAACAGATGGCTCATAGATTTTCTCATTTCATTTTTTAGAAAATTCTGCATCGCCAGACAAATATCCCAACACTGATTTCAGGCAACCCTCAGCAAGTCCATGGTGCTGGGCCTGGCCCAGGATCCAGTATGTCAATGAACCAGCAGAATCCTCAGGGTCCTCACGCCCAGTCTATGGTAGGGATGTATCCTTTAACATTTCCTTTATCTGTCTTAGAATGTCATTTTCTTTTTAGGAGACTGTATTGAAAGAAAAATGTTAAGATAATTTTTATTTTTACGCACAAAGCAATTTCTAGATTGTAGAGTACATGGCATCTGAGTTCCATGTTTGTAAAATAAAAAGCTACTTCCTGTACACCCTGTTTCTTATAAGCTAACTTTTCATTGATGTGCATGCCTGGCACTTCATTATTTCATATGCATTATGTTATTTAGTTCTCATAAAAGTTGTGTGAGGTCAGCACTCTTAGCGTCTTTGTTCCCACCTCTTCAAGCATGACACAAAAACGTAAAGCTGTAAAAAAAAAAAAATGATGCATTTAAAAACTGAAAATCTCCATAGAGAAAGGAAAGTGATAAAATAAGAAACATTATTTGCAAATGACAAGAAAGGAAAAATTATTTGCCACAAATATAATAAACAAAATATAAATTACTTAATATTTAGTTACGCTTAAAAATGTTTGTTACCACATTATACTAGCAAAAATTGGAAACACTAAGTTTGCAGCAGTGAAAGCATGAAGAAAATGTATATTTGAGTACTTTGCAACAGTCTAATAATGTATATATATCAATGTGAATGAGTTAAAAACACAGTTCCGTGTAATAAGATGAACTCAGGTATATGATATCAATAGGACTAACTCAAAAGTATAACATCTGCAGACATGAACCTAAATGATGTGAATTCCTCACCAAAATGTGTGATATATTTGCCTGCATAAATTTTAAAAATGTTGAATGAATTGTATAAACAATATGTTTAGTATGTAATGATATAAAATTTTTAAACTTCTGTAAAAATTCATAGTGGATGTGTAAGGAAGAGGATATATAGGATGTGGTAGAAAAGGGTAATTTTGTTTGCATATATAACTTTATAACTTGTTTATTAAGTTGAATGATTATATTTTCTATATGATTTCTATATCTGTAATATTTCAAAATCAAGAAGAGCCTATAAGTTAGTAAGAAAATTAACAGTAGAAAACTTGACAGTGGACAATAACAGTTCACAGAAAAGAAAATAAAATATAAAGTCAATATGTGAAAAAACTCAGAATAAGACAAATGTAAACATAAACTGCAATAAGCTATCCATTTTTCACCTATCAGATTGTTAGAGATAAACGTGGATGGATCCTACCAAAGTGCATGGTAAGGATTGGCAAAGATTTTCTGTAAATAGCAGATAGTAAATATTTTTGGCTTTGCAGGTCACAGTATCTCTGTCCCAGATACTCACTGTAATAATGTAAAATCGACCGTAGACAATATGTAAATAAGTGTATGTAGTTATGTTTTAATAAAACTTTATTTGTAAAACCAGGCAGTGGGCCAGATGTGGCCAGTCTTTGCTCTAAATATTTTTTCAGAAATAGAAAGGAGGTGAACTAAGACCCAGAGAGATTAATTGGTCCAAAACTAAAGTTGTAAGTAGCAAATCTGGGCTATGAATCTTTTTTGGGGTGGGGGTGGGGGTGGTGATTGAACACAAGACCTTTGTACTAAGCTATATCTTAAGCCTTTTTTTTTTTTTTTTTTTTTTTTTTTTTTTTTTTTTTTTTTTTTTTGGAGACAGGGTCTCACTGCTTCCCAGGCAGGGCTTGAGCTAGTGATTCTTCTGCCTCAGCTTCCCAGAGTGCTGGTATCATGAACCTGGTCCTATTTGACCTTATAGCACTATTTCCCTATATAGTTTCCTCCTGGCTTTAGACTTTTACTTGTATTTTGATATTATTGTGTGTTGGAGGAGGTAGGGTAGGGATTTAGCTTTTATACTTTCTTCATTCATCTCTTTCTATTCCAAAGAAATGCTTAGTTCTCTTGGGGAGTATATAGATGACAAGATAACATTCCTTTTCTCTTTAGAAAATTGGTGTAACATTAAAAGGAAATTGACATATCCAAGGACAAGAGTGAGGAAAGCTTGATTCACTGAAAATTTTTCATTATAAAAATGTAGGGGCTAAACAATAGCACAGTGGTTAGAGTTTTTGCTCAGGAAGCACAAAGCTTTGGGTTCCATTCCCTAGCACCACATAAACTGGGTTTGGTGTCAGACCCCTATAATCCCAGCACTCCCAGGCTGAAGCAGGAGAATTGCTGTGAGTTCACGTCCAGCTTGGGCTACATAGTGAGTTTAGGAACAGCCTGGGCTACAGAAAGAGACCCTGTCTCTAAAAACAAACAAACAAAAAAAAAGACGTGGACCACCAGGAGTTACCTCTCCCTTGTTGTCTTTTTTTTTTTTAACTTAACTGCTAGCCCCCAGTCATTAAAGTCAATGTGCTATAATGTTACCTTGCCACATTGATTTAGGATATGCTCCATCTTAACTGTATTTGCATAACAGCCTTATGACATGTATTGTAGATTGCTTCTGTGGAATTCAAATTGTGTGATAAATCTAATGCCATGTGAGTATATAAAAAGTATATTTGGTAGAATAATTTAGACTTCCAATTTTAAGATGACTTTAAGATCATACATAGGCTTGAGGTAGTGATTCTCCGTAGAGGCATATTCATACTCTGGTTCTTGGTTTTTACCTTGGTCAGGGTGGAATGCATGTCAATGGCGCACCTCCTCTGATGCAAGCTTCTATGCAAGGTGGTGTTCCAGCCCCTGGACAGATACCAGCTGCTGTCACAGGACCTGGCCCTGGTTCCTTAGCTCCTGGAGGTAAGCTTAATTTACAGTCTGCACCATTCTGTTACCTTGCTAAGGTTTTACTAACTTCTATAGTACAGCCAAATTGCTCTGTGAATCTTGATATAAAATTAATGTATAGCTAAAAGTACATATCCTTGGTGGAGGGAAAATATTTCTTACATACAAATTCTGTTTTTCATTATAAGAGCAGGGAAATGGAGTAAAGAAAAATGTAGGAAAGAGAAAATGGAATAAACAAAACTAGTCAGGCCAGCAAAAATCAAGAAAAAAAAATCAAAGGACAATGTAAAGTAAGTGGTAAATGTAGAATAAAGTAGAAGTAAAAGCTAGTTTAGTGTTTATTCTGTTAAATGGAATTGGACTAAATTCCCCCATTAAAACCCAGAGACTTAAGTCAGATTTTTTAAAAAGCTTACAAAAAGAAAGATCACAAAATACCTGATAAAATTTTGCATCTCAATAAATAAAACCAAACCAAAAAACAAAGGGGAAAGAGAAAACGTAAAAACTATATATCCAAGGTTGGGAACACAGCTCAGTGGTTAAAGTACTTACCTAGCAAGCTCAATGCTCTGGGTTTGATTTCCCTAACACCATATAACACCATATAAAGTGGGCATGATGGCATACGTCTATAATCCTAACACCTGAGGCTGAGACAAGAGGATTAATATGTGTTCACGGACAGCTTGGGATATATATATATATATATATATATATATATATATATAGAGAGAGAGAGAGAGAGAGAGAGAGAGAGAGAGAGAGAGAGAGAGAGTTAGTGTTTTAGGACCAACCTGGAATACAGAGCAAGACCCTGTGTCAGAAAGAAAGAGAAAATAAGAAAGAGAACCTGCACATTCATTGAAAGCCTATAAGTAGGCAGTTAGTAGAGTGTTACTATCATACTTGGAAATTTTAACTTATGAAACACCTGCATGAATATATGATATAGTATCAACATTTGAAGTTTTTTATGGAAACAAACTTCTTGTCAGTTTGTCTAATCTGGATTAGATTGATTACAACAGTACCAATGGCGGATAATTTAAATTTCATATGTTTTGTAGAAAAACTGATGTACAGAACTAGATTGATGAAGAATGGTGAGAGGGGTTTTGTTTTTTGAGACAGGGTCTCACTCTGTGGTCCAGGCTGGTCCTGAACTCACTTTGGAACCCAGGCTGGCCTTGGACTCACAGAATCCTCCTGCCTCAGCCTCCTGAGTGCTGGGATTACAGGCGTGCGCCGCCACGCCCAGTTTATGTGGTGCTGGGAAATCGAACTAGAGTACTTAACACTTGCTAGGCAAGCGCTTTTAACCGCTGAGCCATTCCTCCAGCCCGAATGAGAGGTTTGTAAAGAAATTTTAGCAGACTCACACTTTTCTTTACTCACTTCATCCTAATATAGTTAAATCATCTTTCAATGAAAGAAATGAATTACATGTCCATTTTTGAGTTATAGGTGCTTCACTTTAAAGTATCACCACCAGCTGTAGTATGATCCTACTGCACATGACAAGTATACAGTCCATGGCATTAGCCTCGTATGTATTAAAAACCTCGCCGACATATCTATACCCTGTTAGTGAGACAAGTGCACTGGCATCACACTTGCATGTCACACCAGTGTCAGATTGCTTACAAGTTTCTAAATACCTGTACTTCATTTCTATACTTTGCCATGAACTTCCGACATGGGTTATAGGTCAGCACTATCCGTGGACTATACTGTAACATTGTATTAGTGAACAAAATATATGTATGCATATTGAGAAATTAAATAATAGAATAAATGAGCTTTGCAGGTAGCCTTATATTCTCACTATAAAATATATTCCTCACTCCAAATGAGCATTGATCAGGTTGTTTTAAAGGTCATATAATTGGCCACAAAATAAAACCCTAACAAATTTTTAAAAAGTGGAGATCCTATAGACCATGTTCTTTTAATTACACTCAGTAAATCTAGAAACATAATTACAAATCAACTGAGCAAAATTTTCACTTGGAAAATTAAAGAACATACTATAGCTAATTCTTGAATTAAAAAAGAAAAAGAGAGACCATTTGATGTTTCACTTTCTGCTTCTGACTTACTTCACTAAGCATGATGTTCTCTAGTTTCTTCCATTGGCCTGAGAGTCCCAGATCACAACTCCTATGGAACTTAAGACAAAAGACAAAGTGAAAGAAGGGAGTAGGGTGGGGGAGGAGGGAGGGAGGGGTGGGCTGGGGGAGGGACAAAAGGAGAGTCCTTGTCACCTTGACAAGATACGTATGTACACAAAATGCTCAACTCCATTGTAAACCTTGAACTTTGCACGTATACATATCACTAAAATGGGGGGGGGAAAGAAAAATTTATAAGTTATTTAAAGGAAAGCAAAAAGGAATGGGTGTGTGTAGATATATATCCTGTACACAAAATACATGATAAAATTGCCTTTCAAAGGAGCCAAACTGGAGCTGGCGGAATAGTACAGCAGATAGAGCACTTGCAAGAAATTACAAGGCCTTGAGTTCAGTTCCGCAGCACCACATAATCACTGGGTGTGGTGGTCCACTCTTGTAATCCCAGCACGTGGGAGGCTGAAACAGGAGGGTTGCTCTGAGTTCGAGGCCAGCCAGAGCTACATAATGAGTTCAGGATCAGCCTGAACTACAGAGCGATATTGTCTCTAAATAAATAAAACCAAACCAAACAACAATAGGAAAGAGGAATTTTTTTCTGTTCATATACCACATCCCTTTCCCCTCCCCTCTCAGTGAGATACCTGCCACCACATCCCCTTTTCCTCTGCACAAAATCTGTCTCCTTGCTTTCTTCCATGTCTCTCTCAATCTTTTTTATAGCTTGGTTTTCTTATATTAGAGAAAACATATTTGACTTGTGTCTGATTAAGTTAGCTAAGCATAAAGGTCTCAAAGTTCATCCATTTTCATTCAGATGACTCAAATTTGTCTTTGAAAAGAGGAAATTTTACACAGTCATTGGAAGCATATAGGTAGGAAATGAATAGAGTATTTCACTTGGAAATTTTATATATAAATAGATATATATCCTTTACACAAAACTGTGTGTTAAGTAGTGGAGGCAATAGTGGAGGAAAATGAGTACTCCTAAAGGTACACTGTAAAGGTCATACACCAGAAAACACTGAGGAAATTAGATAAAAGTTGGAAAAATTTAATTCAGCTCTCAAATGGTATTTTGGGGGTCTGTGGTGTTTGTAATGAGTTCAGAATAAAAACTCTTAAAACTTAAAACTTTACATTTTTGAGGTACTTCGTTACAGAGCTAACAAGAAGGATAAGGAAGGAAATAATCTAGTAAAAAAGTAAACAAAGGAAATACAAGAATTTCATCAAATAACAATGCCAAATGGCCAGCCAAAGCAAATTTATTTATAGTTGGGGATTACAAATTAAATGGCAGTGGTATTGTATGGAAAGTCATCAGACTAGTTCACAGAGGGACTATACGTACTGTTGACGGAGAATTGGGCATTCACACATTTCTGGTGGAAATGGACTTTTTCAATCTTTCAAGAAAATCTAACATTAAACAAATTCTACTTTTGGGAATTGCATCCATACAAATAAAGGTGCTAATATGTGATAATGTATAATATGAGAAATATGCTTGTAATACGTTCTGCCATCTGTTTCCTCAGATCCTAAATTTTAATATTGTTTTAGTGATTGGTCCTGATAGAATGTTTTGGTTAGAAGAGAGCTTTCAAATCATTTAGACTAGTAGTTTTCAAACTCTAATGAATGTTAGACTCACCTGAAGGATTTATAAAGCACAGATTGCTGACACCTACCCCATCCCCCAGATTCCCTGCTTCAATAGCTCTGTGGTGAGGACCCGAGAATTCAGTTCTAACAAATTTCTTGGTCATGCTGCTGCTGGTGGTATTAAAGCCACATTCTGAGAACCACTATTTAGACCATCTTATTCATTTTACAGATGAAGAAGCCTGGAAATGTATTTGTTTTATCAAATCATTTGTTCAGAATCACAATTACTTAGCAATAAAGATAGGCTTGGCAGCCATTTCCTCAGGTTCTTTATCCATAGCCCTTCAATATTGACATGTTAAATGAAGTAGAGGAATGGGATACTTGGTATTTTAGGGAAGGGTTAATGAGCTGCAAATGGACAAATAAGCTTATCTTGGCTACCCACTTGCAGCATGTATTACTCCTTTGAGGAGAAGAGAATTATTGCTATGTGTAAGAAACCAGACAAGCACTTTTGGGTGATTTGTTTTTCTTTTTGTTTTGTACAGCAGTCGTCAATATGCTAACAGATTAAAATAAGCTAGTGTCTTCCAATTCACTTTGACGTAGTTTCCTTTCATAACAGATTGTGTATGTGTCATACTAAGGAGTTAACCTTGGGATACTCCTCAAGGCCTCCTTTTTATTTGTTTGTTTGTTTGTTTGTTTGTTTGTTTGTTTGTTTGTTTGTTTTGAGACAGTTAAGTTACTAGGTTGCCCACACTGGACTTCGGCTTTTGATCTTCCTGCCTTATCCTCCCAGTGTGCTTGGATTACAGGCCCGTGCCACTGGGCTTGGCTCATAACGGATATGTCGGATATGTCGCAACTGAAATAGTACACCCACACATACACAAAATACCCATGAGAGGTCCATGTATAAGTGGCATTGTTTTCCAGAAGAGCTTTCTGCCACAGTTTGGGCAGTCAGTGAGATGAGGTGCTCTTGGTAAACTCACTTTCCTACTACTGCAGCATGATGTGTACCAAGAAACCCCATCTTCCAACTGGATTGTGAAGTGATAGTTCCCCTCTTGTTGGTTTCTCCTTGGTGGGCAGAACGAGGAAGTTTGTCTAGTTAGCCACTGTTATAATTTTCTACTGTCCTAATTTGTATCTTTCTTTCCTGCCCTTTATCTTCCAGGAGGAATGCAGACCCAGGTTGGAATGCCAGGAAGTGGTCCAGTGTCCTTAGAACGGGGGCAAGGTAAAGAAATGTTAATGGCTGGTTAATTTGTACTGGTCTTGAAAATATTCCTTACCTGCATTGTCCAATATGGTAGCCACTAAAGCCACTAACCACTAACAGCTATTTAAATATTGAGCTAATTAAAATTAATTTGAAATTAAATAAAATTTGAAAGTCGATTCCGTAAGTCACTCTAACTACATTGTAACCACATGTGGTTCGTGGTTGTCATATTGCACATTATGTGACTGGGCATGTAGAAGACTACATTTTAAGCCCCAGAGTGAACTGGGAGAGGAGTTACGGGTCTGTAAAGCCTACTTGAGAAATGTCTCTTGTTATGTGGCAAAAAGCCTATATACCAGAGCAGCCATTCTGAAATCTCCATGTTATTCATGTTACTGGAGTTTGAACGAAGAAAAGAGGAGGAGCCTTGTGCACACTATGTACCAGGCACTTTAATGTCTGTGAACAACTGGTGCAGCACCACAGTTTTACAGGTGAAAAGATGGAAGCTCAGAAGTTTACATTACTCAAAGGTAAATAAATACTAATATCTGAGTGTTCTGAACTGGGTCGGTGTTCTTTTCCAACTGGCAGAGCTGTGGTTGAGAAATGTCTGACTACAAAAATCTGTCCCCTTTCTTTTACTCCACATTGCCTCCATTAACTTCCAAAACTATTCAGTGTATTCTCTTATTCACTGGATCCCAGTCATGGGAAGAAGTCTCCTTTGGACAAGCATAGGAAAGCTTAGTTTTTTTCTTAGAATATATTCTATAAGAAGCAAACTGTAAAGATGGAAGCCAATGATTTGTGCTTAGTCAGGTGGTTAAAGTGGTAGAATTAATAGTATTTTCTCATTAGGTTATGACAGCAGGACAAACTCCTGGCCAGGTGCCTCATCTTTTCTTTAAATATCCTATGCTTTTTTGGCTGTTGTGTGCCCCCACCCCACCACAACCAATAGATCACATATATACTCAGGTACATTTTTGCATTAATGAGAAGGAGCTAGGACTTTAGTCATGCTTAACCGACTCTACAGTTTACGCTTTAGCTGTTTAACCCATACTTCCAGGAGGCGTCTTCCTTCCTGCTGTAGCCACTTTTTTTTTTCTTTTTTTTTTTTTGATAAAAAAATTGATAAAAAGAAAGGACGCATGTTTGAAAGTTTTTCAGTTTTATCTTCATGATGAGATAAAATGAGATGAGCTTTTTTCCTGGAGATTCCTTCAGTACCCAGCAAGGGAAGTAGCAGCCTTTTTATTTGTGCCTATTTTGTTTTACCTTCTGGAACCTTTGTCTTTCTTACGTTTGTAACGGAGAAAAGAGACAGTTTGAGAGATCAGCTCTTGCTTTCCTGACCACCTTTGCTTCGTGTTGATGCTCTGTTGCTTCATTTCTTTGTTTGCTTTTGTCGTGATGTGTGTTTATTATCAGTAACTTTCTGAGGCAGATTATTTTGTGTGGCATAATAGTCTTGATAGCAAAAATTTTTGTGCTCTAAAATATGACAGAAATAGTGCATTGCTCCACTCATGTTATGGCCTCCCCAGAATAAATCTTGCCTTCCAGATTCCATGCAGTTTATTTTCTGCTTTGCTTCTGAAAATGTCTCTGTCCTTTGCTTAACTAGATTCAAAGCCCGCCTTCTTGGATTTTGTTTCTTTATTTTTATAATGGTGCTATAGGAAGATGTAGGGGAAAACATAATAGTAGCTGAAGGAAGAAGTCAACATTTATGGTTATTCCCACCCAGATAAACCCAGGAGCCCACAGTTTCCCTCTATGAAGGTAGCTGGTCCAAGTTGAATTATTGCATATACCCAAAGGAGCTAATAAAATATAGCTTGGGAATATTTTGTAGCCTGGACAAGCTTCTGACCTTTTGGCTTTTTAACTTGCATGTGTGAATCTCCAATCTCTGTACGTCTGTGTTTTTCTGTGTGTGTGCAAGCTATTTTAAGTGTCTGCTCTTTCTCCTTTTGAACTTACTGCTCACCTAGGAGCCCTACAGCACTCGCCTGTGGGACCCGCCGGGCCTGCATCAATTGAGCGAGTTCAAGGTACCCATTGTATCTGCGGGTTTCCTTTTGCTTGTGGTATTCAGGGTGGGGCATTAGAGGAAAAGACCTGCTTGGCAGTCATCCTCGTATTCAGAACCCAAAAGAGCAAATTTTTGGTTTTTTTAGTTTTTGGTTTTTGGTTTTTAATTTTTGTCCTGTTAAGGCCACAAGCCTAAGATTGACCTCTTCACACAGGGCAGAGAACATGGATGATATGGGCATCTGTCGGAGGATGTACTCCCTCCCTACTGGTGTCAGGAGGCTTGGATGGAATAGCAGTCTGTAAGGAGACAGCGGGTTCTTGCAGAGCCATGTCAGTGTTCACATATGCCAAGACCCTACCATTCTTTTGTGACTGATCCTTGAACTAAGATTGAATACGAGGAAAACCAGGAGCCTGAGTTTCTTCAGGTCGCAGTGCTAGTCCTTAGCAGGTTGCTCCCCAATTTGCTCTTTATATAATTCCATCCATACCTCTGACATGGCACAGATTCTGCCTACACCCTGCTTCTGTTCTTGAGCTGCAAGAGGATTCTGCTGTGGTGAGGTTTCACCCACTCTAAGGTGTCTGGATTACGTTGTCAGTGGTATATAGAGCTATTTCTTGTTGTCGTACGCATCTTTCACAGCGGTAACTCCCTGTTTGTTTCCCTGTCAGTGCCGATGCAAGACCCCAGAGCCGCAATGCAGCGAGGATCCTTGCCTGCCAACGTCCCAACTCCTCGAGGTCTCTTAGGAGACGCTCCAAATGACCCACGGGGAGGCACTTTACTTTCTGTAACTGGAGAGGTGGAGCCTAGGTAAGTACTGACAAAGAAGGAAACTGGGAATGAAAGGATTTTTCCTTGCTCTAAGGAAAATTCTGCGGCACTGGTACTTCATTGTGTACTTCAGAAGATAAATAAGTATGGCCAGTCACCAAGACTAAGCACTCCCTTGTGGCACCAATATGTAGTTTAATACATCAGTTTACGCCGTGACTGCTGCATTTTCAGAAATTGAAAATTCAAGTATTCCTGAAGAAGGAAAATTTGTGGTAGTAGTAATCTGAATAATAACAATAAAAATAGTAGTTGAGATTAGTGCAGATTCTTTCTGACTCTGCTTTGAGTCCTTTACTTAGATCATATCATTTCAGTCTGGACAACTTGGCCTGGGCATGCAGCTCTGTGATAAGAGTGTGTGCCTACCATGCAAAAGGCCCTAGATTTAATCCCCAGACCAACAAAATGAATAAATCCATGTAACACTAGAAGGTGGATATGATTAGTTTCATTTTATGGAAGAAGAAATCAAATCATGGGGAAATGAGGTAAATGTTCCCAATATCACCGAACTAATAAATGATAGAAGGGCTAGTGGAGTAGCACAGCAGTTAGAATACTTGCCTAGCAACCACAGGACCCTAAGTTCAATTCCCTAGCACCACACAAGTCGGGCATGGTGGTGCGTACCTGTGATTTCAACACTTGGGAGGCTGAGGCAGGAGGATTGCCATGAGTTTGAGATCAGCCTTGGCTACTTAGTGGGCTCAGGACCAGCCTGGACTATACAGCAAGACCTTGTCTCAAGTAAATGAATGAGCCTACCTTTGATCCCATATAGTTTGAATCTGTGTTCTTAAGCAGTACTCTGCATATTTATTATAGATACAATGAATAAATGTCCATTATTTCCTCTCTAACTGTGTATGGCCTGACCAGATAGGAAATTCTAAACTACATGGATTTAAGTCACTGTAGCTTTTCTTCAATCCATTTGGTATTATTTTCTTCTTAGCATTTGTTGTCTAATGTTTATATCAGTTCTTTGTCAGATGTTTACTTAATGATCTTCTAGTTGATAGTTTATTGTTGTTATGTTCTGTTTTAAAATAGAACATTTTTCTCCATCTCTAGAGGTTACCTGGGACCACCTCATCAGGGTCCACCCATGCACCATGTTCCTGGCCATGACGGCCGTGGACCACCCCCACATGAGATGAGAGGAGGGCCATTAGCTGAGCCCAGACCTCTAATGGCAGAGCCAAGAGGACCCATGATAGATCAGAGGGGTCCCCCCTTGGATGGCAGAGGTAAGGGAAGGACATCATTAGGTTATCTTGTAGTTGTGAGTTGATAAAGAACTCAGCTATTTTTCTCTCTAATCTGGAATAAAGAACACTAGGGCAATATAGCTTATGAGTATTTTTAAGGTATATTTGCAGATCTGAGAAACTAGAATCAGATATCTCATGTAGTTGAAAGATGAGACTAGAGGACTAGATATCCGTGTTTGTTGAACTGTTCGTATAGTAGAGTTGAGTAGCATACAGTGGCTTTCTTGCAACTTTATAGGTGGAAGAGATCCCCGAGGACTAGATGCGCGAGGGATGGAGGCTCGAGCCTTGGAGGCAAGAGGATTAGATGCCAGAGGATTAGAAGCCCGTGCGATGGAAGCTCGTGCTATGGAGGCCCGTGTCATGGAGGCCCGTGCTATGGAAGCCCGCGCCATGGAAGTTCGAGGGATGGAGGCTAGAGGCATGGATGCCCGGGGTCCGGTGCCAGGCCCTAGAGGACCTATACCTAGTGGAATGCAAGGTCCCAATCCAATGAACATGGGAGGAGTTGGCCCCCAGGGATCTAGACAGGTATGTGTAATACTTCTAGCATCTATGAAATCTTGGTCTGTTCAGGATGGTCATTGAGCCTGATCTTTACACCTTGTTAGAAAGGGAAGTCTAGCAAATCCCTTACCTTCTCTGTCATTAGGATAGTGATTTTTCTGGCCACCAACATTGTACTCCAAACTTGTTGTACAATTCCAGTAGCTATTCTATTGAGAGAAGAGCCCCTGAAAATTTAGGGATCAAAGGGTACTTCATCAGGGTTATAATCCAGCATCATCTACAAAGTATTTTCCAAAATGTACTTGCTGGCATCTCAGCCTAACCCTCAGTAGCTCTGTCAGGATCTAGGTGTGGGCGATTTTATAAACTTCTCCCTAATTACAAATGTGCAACCCGAAGAACCACCAGGGTAGAGCATATAATCTTAGGTTTGTGCAAACTGGTATTTATTTGTCGTCAGACAAATAAACAGTGGAGTATGGTAAGCAGTTTATGAATGATCTTAAAATCTGTGCACCTGAAGTATGTCTTTCCTCTCCGTTTGCCTCTCTCCGTGTGTATATATGGAATTCTATGCTTGTCATTCCTGTGTGATTACAAGGAAGTATGATGTGTGTACTATATCTGAATTTTTATGCTGACATCTTTATTTCCCTGTAGCCTCTCCACTTTCCTTTTTCCTCCTCTGTCTGTGTCTTTCTTTCCTCTTTCATATGTTTATGTGTCGTCTAGAGAGAGAGGGGCAATAAATATTATCTGAAATGGAGACATGCTAATCTTGTTCAATTCTCTAATTTTATATGTTTGTACACTGAAGCCCAAAAACATGAGTGATTTGAGCAAACTTCCATAACTAAAAAGTGACAGAGCAAGCAATAGAGCTTCCTAGTTTTTCTTGTCGACACTGCCCTGTTACCAAACATTTACATGCATGTATATATGTGGCTGTATTTTATTTTACCCTCTGTAGTCAGTAGCTTCAAACTAAAAATGAAAGAGATTTTTCATTCAGTAGTTACTCAAAAAAAAAATTCATTCAACACTTAACTTACTAAGCACCCACTATGTACCAAATATGCATGTAGATATTGGGGGTATAGTAACTGTGAATAGCCACGTCCTGTCCCCATAAAGGTGCTACGCTAGCTAAAGAGACAACAGATAGCTACATACTGTGCTTATGTAACTCTGATAATTCTGCTGAGAAGGACATTGGAAACGATGGTTGGAAGACCACTTCTGGGTAATACCTTGCTCCTCTTCTGTGCTAGTGCTTGAACTCACTACTGTGCAATGCTAGGAATTTTGTTTATGCAAGGCAAAAGTTCTACCACTGAGCCACATCCTCAACCCAATACTCTTTTTATTAGTAGTCTATGAAGCCAATTAGGTCTGTGGTGAAAAAATAAAAATTTCATCTTCGAAACTCATTTTTTAAGTTAGTGTATTCACTTACAAAGAAATTAAATAATATAGTTATTCATCTGTAAAATATATACAGTAAAAACACATTTCCTTTTCAGTACCTCTCACTTGTGATGATAATCATTCCTATAGATGATTACTTTTATTATATTTTCATGTAGTTTCCAGAAAATATATATTATTTTTTTCCTTTCACTGTTCTGCATTTCATATGTTACTTAACAACATGTCCTTAATTCATCATTTTAAATCAAATTTCTAAAATTTAACTCCAGGAACTGGAGAAATATTATAGTGGTTAGAGTACTCACCTAGTAAGTACAAGGCACTGAGTTCAGTTCCTCCATAACACATAAGCCAGGCACGGTGGTGCATGCCTATAATCCCAACACTCCACGCCAAGGCTGGAGCATTGCTATGAGTTTGAGGCCAGTCTGGGAAACATAGGGAGGGAGAGTTCAAGACCAGCCTGGACAACAGAGAGAGACCCTGTCTCAGTAAATAAAATTTAACTCCAGTCAAGGCAGTTGGAAACTTGGGGTTAAAAGTGTTCTATTACTAGGGAGATTATGTAATTTATTATCCAAAGAAGGACACATTTGAAAGTGGAATAGAAACTGCTAGTAATTTACTGTGAGGAAAAAGCGTAAACTGGGATTGTTGTAGGCAAACCAAGATGTATGGTTACTGTTGCTAGTTCTTACCTGCCTAGAACAGGTCTCCTAGAAACTTAGAATGACCTTTATTGAGTGGTTATTTTGCATGACCATACTTTAAATTAGGATTAAGTATTAATAAATCCAAGAAGATTGTACTTAGAGATGTTTCAGATCTATAACAGATCATTAAGGTTCGGACTGGTCTCTAGATTCATTCATGGTTGAGAAAGAATAAAGCATTGGTGACATTTCAGCAGTCTGTACTAAGCTGCTAATGTTTCATTTACTCAGTGTTTGGGAAGTAGATTAATGCAAGTAAGTGAAATTCTAGATGATACTACCAAATTTTAAAGCTTTTAATAAAAACATTTTATGCTTCTGTTCTTCTTAAACAGGATACATAAATTGTATTTTAATCATTTTTGATTACTTGAGGTTATCATTAAGTAGATCTGGTAGAGTGTATTTTATAAACTGAAGCTTAGCTACCTCCTGTGCAGTTTCTGTTCTCCTTTCCTGTTAGGCTGTCTTCATGGTGCTGCTGTGGTATCTGCTCCTGATATTTTATATGTCTTTCATTGTTTGCTCATTCTGATTTCCTGGAGAAATGAGTATCAAGTTTGTTAACAATTTGTGTTTAATAAATCCTTAATGGGTGGCTGAGTGTGAACGTATTTCTGGTATAGGCTTCATCTAAGTTATGCTAGGTGCACAGGGTCCTTTCATTAGGTTTTAGTAGTCTTTAAAAGGGTTGAATTCACTAAAGATTTTAAATAACAGTAAGTATGATATTACTAACTTGATTCTTTTACTCAGGTCAGTCATATTTCTTTTGTCTGTATTGAATAAAAAATTTCCAAGGAGAGCTATAAAAGGCAGATGTAGGGCTGAAAGCAGTCTGTTCCCCAGAGGCCTTCCTGTGTCCTTTCTGCATCTGTGGCATTATCATCTCTGCCCTACTTATGGGGTAGGGCCATTTGAGATGAAATACCTGTGTCTGGTTCAGCTAGAGGTAGGTAGCGTACATGTGAGTGTAGCTTCCACAGCGGACCAGCATATGCTGTCTGAATTTGTTGGTTTTTGTTTGTATTTCCACTGAGCGCTAGTTTCCAGAATTCTCTGTTTTTGCTATGCTTATTTGCTTCGGTTTTGCTTAATGTGATGGTATCCAGTTGCACTGTATTATGTTTGTTCATGATGTTGGAGCGTTTGAAACAACTATGTCCAACTTACTAGTTGGTCTCTTGCTAAACCAGCCCTGCCTCCTGCTTTGCTAATAGATGAAACTGATCTTCAGAGTTGTTGTTTTGCTTTTTATTCATATCCACATAGAAATCATAATTTTTCACATTGCTGTTACCATACTGAGTTTCCCTATATGTCAAGAGTTCTGAAATTTTTTTTTGTGTGTGTGTGTGTGTGTGCATGTAGGTCCCAGTTATGCAGGGAGCAGGCATGCAAGGAGCAAACATGCAGGGTGGAAGCCAGCCTGGTGGCTTTAGTCCTGGACAGAACCAAGTCACACCACAGGATCATGAGAAGGTAAACAACATTATCGGATTGTTTCCATATGCACAACTCTAGTGTTTTTGATAGCTCTTTTCACTTGGAGTGTAGCAATCATGGTTCTTGGAAGTGCCTTTGGAGGTGATGTTCTCTGACTTAGCGCTCTTTTATGACCTACTTCCCTGAAAATTTGTGAGTCTGGTTCTAATGTTTCTAAGTGGCTATGTATCGTAGTTTAACTTACATTTCAGATTTATCTCCTAATAGTAGATTGTTTATGCATACCAGATTGACCTGAAAATCTAAACCTCTTTATTCTTCCTCTCTCTGCCTAATACCTAATGTAAACAATAGCAGATTCCCCACAAGTCTGTCTTTCTGTTTTTATATTTGACTATTGTGAGGAGCTCATGTCTGTAGACAGGCTAACATTTATGAAAAGGAGAGACTTGAAACAGCTAAAAACTGAGGAATTTCCAGGGCTCACACGTACCATTTTCGTCTGCAGGAACTTTGAGTTCACGATTGTGTCTGTTTTGAATTGTTTAATGTTAAGTACTTTAATTTATACTTGTTCTTTTCTTTCTTTCTTTCTTTCTTTTTTTTTTTTTTTTTTTTTTTTTTTTTTTTTTTTTTTTTTTTTTTTTTTTTTTTTTTTTTTTTTTTTTTTTTTTTTTTTTTTTTTTGTGGAGACAGGGTCTTTCTGTAGTCCAGGCTGGTTCTGAGCTTGCTATGTAGCCCACACTGGCCTTGAACTCATGGGAATCCTGTCTCAACTTCCCAAGTGCTAGGATTGCAGGCATACACCACCATGCCCAGCTTATGTGGTGCTGGGGAATCGTACTAGGGTACTTAGCACTTGCTGGGCAAGCACTTTAATCACTGAGTTATTCCTCTAGCCGTTATACTTGTTCTTTTCTTTGTGTTTTTCTTACCAGATTTTTCTTCTTCTTTTTGGCCCACTGTTTGTTTTTTGTGTGTGAAATATCCTTCTTACCATTTTGCTTCCTACATATACCACTACAATAGCTTTTTGGACAGAAGCTGGTGATGTGGTTTGGTTTGATTTGGTTTGGTTTGGTTTTTTAGCTGCCATCATTGAAACTCACTACTTTCTCTTCCTTTGCACAGGCTGCTTTGATTATGCAGGTCCTTCAACTGACTGCAGATCAAATTGCCATGCTACCTCCTGAGCAAAGGCAGAGTATCCTAATCTTAAAGGAGCAAATACAGAAATCCACGGGAGCACCATGAGAGGTGAGAAAACCTAATCCCACCCACACAGGACCAGCTGCCTGAGTGTTAGGAATACACTTTTGAATTATAGATTGTTGTCTCTGAAGACCCCAGTCTTCTTAACTAGACTTTTTTTTCCCTTAGTAGTTAGCACCTCAGAGGATAATACATCACTATACATCTTTTAAGTTCTTGCTTGTAATTTTTCAGTCTTTCCTAATGACAAAAGTAGTGTGTGATCGCTTACCAGAATAAATCAGATATAGCAATGTAGAAAGTTAAAGATAAAATGACTTGCTTCAATCTCATTCTCAAAATAGAAGCTCTCAGTTGTTTGATAATGTATCCTTCTAGAGTCAGTTGTATTACTTTATTACAAACTGTCCTGTCAAAATGTAAAAAGTACAAAACATTCCCAAAAAATGTATAGATATTCTAGTTTCTAATACTTCTTTTTTATGTCTATTTTGATGTTAAACCATTACAGTGTGTTTTGGAATTAAATGGATGCTGTTGACATCAGTTTCTATACATTTTGGAGATTGGCGTACTCTTTTACCCTTATTTTTCTTGCTCATCAGTCAGGTGAATTTAAGTAAACTGCCTCATCAGTAGTCATGTGACCTCATAATATATAAGTATTGTTTCGCCCCAATATCATTGTATTTCATAAACAATTCAGTTTTTTAAAAGCAGCTTAAAATTTATATTATTGCACTGTCAGCTGGAATCTCACCTTTTTTCTGTTTTTTTTTTTTCTTTTTACCTTTTTTTCTTCCTTCCTCCTTCCCTGGTATTAAAGACTGGGCCTAAGGTCTTCATACTGAGCTATATCTTAGCCCATTCTTTGTTTTTGATTTTGGGACAATCTGTCACTAATTTCCTAAATAGCCCAAGCTGGGCTCAAACTTACAAACTTATTGCCTTAGCCTCCTAGAGTGCTGAGATTATAAGCCTGGCTGGAATCTCACATTCTGAATTTCTGTTTCTTATCCTATCTATATTATAATTCCCATCCATATTAACATAAAATATAATTAACCTTTTATACTAATTAACAGTCATACTAGATGTATTTTAACCCATATTTGTAATGCCTTGAAAACATCCAAAGTGCAATGTGTATTACATCTGTTTTCAGACTTGAAATGGCTCAAATATGTAAGAATATAGTTACCTGGTATCATGGATGGATTGCGTACCTTCACCTTTGATATGACTTGTACTTTTTAATTTTTTTTGCAAATACCCCAAATACTATTTTCTTCAGTAAAAACATGGGCTATGTATTGTATTCAGAGGAATTTACTTGTCATGTGAGAAAATTACTGTTTTTGAAAAGTGAAGGTAGAAGTATTTCTGAAATTTCTTTCATTATACTTACTTATAAGATACCTAATTTTAAAGTATGTACACAAGTATGTACAAGGTTTTTCTCTGAAATAATCATAACATTGGAAAAATGATACAAAGAACCTCATGTACCCGTCATTCAAATTGCCCCAATGGTGACATGTTATCTTTTTGCTTTTTAGTACCAAGATATTAGCAATGGTTTATTACTATGACCTAGACTACAACCCTTACTCAGTTTCCCCACTTTTTAAAACCCATACTGATTTGTGCCTGCCTCCCCTCCAATGCTCCTACTGGCCTGTCAAAGGATTGGATTTTGCCTGGTGGTCAAAACAAATCAGAGGGCTCAAAGCTCTTTGCCTGCACAAGAGTGGCTTGAGCTCTTGACTCAAGCCTTCTATTGAGGCAAAGCATAGGGGTGAAATACAGAACTCAGCAAGATAATAATTAACCATTGTCTCACAGCCTTGAAAGTAGAACACAGTAGAAGTGGGCTATTGCTCCAGGGAACAGACAGCTTCTTCAAAGCAGGCATATTGATACATTCTCAGTGACAAGCAGGGGAGAGGGCATTACTCCCTAACCTTGAGAGAAGGAACAGCATTCCCTCCGCAGCTTTGACCATGAAACAGTGGGACAGATACAGAGTACAATGCCCCGTAAAATTGCTCACAAAGTTGTTTCTCCTGGGGGCTCAGGTCTGGACTCACTAAAACTCAGCATGAACCCAACATGTCTATGTGTGTGACACTGCAGCTGCCATGTTATATGGGCAAGATTTTACTGTGTCTGCTGGGAATCTTGCATACTGTGGCTGAAGTGCTGGCCCCCATCCATCCTGTACTCAGCCGTTACTCGTTACGATCCCTTGTGCCAGGACTGAGAAGCTTCTTTACTATTGCCCTTTAGAAATAAGTGCTTCTCAAGCAGAGGCATTTTTGCCCTAATGTACATTTGGCAGTGCCAGGCGTGTTATCACTGTTTTAGGGGAATTGGTACGCCACTGGCATTCGGTGGGTTCACAATCAGCGACACTCCTGAGCATCCCATAATGGACAAGATACTCCCCTCCCCACCAGTATAAAACTGTTTTAGCTCAAAGTGTCAGCATTATGCTGAAGTTGAGAAACCATGCTACAAAGACGAATTGCATTTGTGAGGCAGTAGTAGATACCTAGACGTTCCGTCCCAGTGATTTATTTGCACATGTACCTCCCCTAGCCTTCTTGTATTTTCCTGGTGTTTGAGGAAGAGAGCTTTGTCTCCACTTCTAATGCCTCTTTCCCAACTTTTTCTTACAGGTTCTCAAAAATACCTGGCAAAAAATCTGGAAGTTAATATCATCACATTGAAATGTTGAAAAAAAAAGGTGACTTCTGCATCTTAATAACTCAAATTGGTGCCAGGTGGAGGACTTTCATCACCTTCTCTCAGAACAAAATCATTTTATTTTGTTGTCTTACTAGTTTGTATATTTTCTGTTACTTAAAATAAACGTTGAACACAATTTTAGTACACTGCAAATTGATACACATGACATTTTTGCTTTTAAAAAGCTGAACACCAACAGAGAAACCTTAGGTGTGTTATCTGCCCGTACTGCAGCATTGTGCTTTAATATTATATTGCCATGCTTCTTGCTTTTATTATAAGGTAACCATTTATTCTTGATATTTGAGAATTATCTGACAAAATATTTTCTGGAACTTTGTCTTTGTTCATTTTGCTTCCAACAAGAATAATAGATGTTGACCTTTGGAAACTTCCTAGAACTTCTCAGTCTTCGGGAAAGAACGGCATATGGTCAGAAGGTCAGCAAAGCAAAGAGCCTATCATAGCAGTGTGTGACTTAGAAAAATCCTGGTATTTTCTAAAATCAGATATCAAAAATACCTAAAGTCAAAATACAGTATTTTCATCTGATCTGACCAAGCATAGTTAAGAGTTAAGACAAAGATTGTATTGGCACCGGTCTGTGTGTATCAGCAACACAAGAGACTGTTGACATTCACTTGTCCCAAAACTCTTCAGTCTAGGTAGTCCACTTCACAGGTTGTTAAAAAGCCACTAGTTTTTCATATGTTCACGATGAATTAAAAGCTGAGCAGAAGTCAGATGAACAAAATACATTTGTACCTTCTGGGAAATTATTGACGTACAGCTGTATCCTATAATTGAGTTTATTCTGGAAATTAAAACTTTAAAAAGAGAACCAGATACAGGACTCAAGCAATCATATTGCCTTTTGGGTACCCCACCTGCTTCCTTGGAATAGATGTAAACCTAATCAGGGCCACTAACTAGCTCACATCTGTGTTCCTCCTTGCCTTTCTCATAGTGGTAATACGGAGTAACATGGTTTCTCTCCAGGCCAACCTCAGGAGGTTAAGAGTTGCCTTAATAACTAAGTTTCTGCTGAAACTAACTACTTTGAGCCCATACATTCATAAAATCCTATCCTCTGTTAGGATTGTGGCCCAGTGAATTAAAAGCCTGGCATAGGATTAGACAATGTACTAGCATATTGCTTACATGTCAAGCAAAAAAGTGCAGAGATAACTTCATTGCAGACATTAAAATTGAAGGATTTGTGTAATATATAAACATTTACAGGGGCTGTAGAAATGGCACAGCGAGCACTTGCCTTGCAAGCACATGGCAGGGTGGTGCATGCCTGTAATCCCAGCACTGGGCAGGCTGAGGAGGGTTCCTGTGAGTCCAGGGCTAGCCTGGGCTACATAGTGAGTTGAGGAGCAGCCTGAGATACAGCATAGTGAGTATAGGAACAACCTATGATACAGAGCAAGACCCTGTCTCAAAAAAACAAATTTACAATAAAAACATGCTGGGTATTGCCTTTTAGAGCCTAGTAAACAATCCAAGAGTTGAGAAGCTTCCTGGGTATCGTAGTCCTTCATGTCAGTGTGGATGTTATGCACAAGGCTTGTTCTCATACCTGTTCCGTCCACTTGCGTGCATCTTCAGTCTCTAATGTGTTGATTTTGGCACCTGTATTATCTTGAAATGTCAATATATTTAAACAATGAGATGAAGAATGAAACATTTCTTGTTAGGAGATCACAGATTTCAAGGAACTCAGGATTCCAGAACAAGATCATTGAAGGTGAAATTATTTTGTAATTAGTCATCTTGAAGGAACCATATTGTCACGGTTCTGTTGGGTCTTTTCTCAAAGCCTTAGTAAGCTAAATTTAGGTAGCAGAAATACACTTGCACAATTGGTAACAGCCGTGATACCTCAGTCTGTCCCTATAGAAATATCATTGTTTTTTTTTTTAGCTGCTGTATCAGTACGGTTAACTACCATGTGTTCATAATCTACTGTGTTCTGATTAATAACTGCAAAAATCTTAACTAGTCAAGTGGTAGAGGTTCCTAGATAATTATAAACAGCCATTTTTGTTCATTATCGCTTAATGGTAGAAAAATAGGTACTGTGGTGCTAAATCAATACATTACTATTACAATCTATAATGGGTTGGTTTATCTAAGCACAATGATGTGTTGATTGGTTTCACCCTTTTGAGAGCTTGGGGCTTCTTTTCTCCTAGTAATTCACTGTAACTACCAACACCCTAAATTCCGTGTGGTCATAATTCAGTAAGATGGGTAGATGCGGGAAATACACATTTTGAGAGAAAGAAAGGCATTTTGCTTCTGTCATTGAGTGGTTCCTTTTATGAGTAAGTAAGTAGGAATCAAAAATCTATCATAATTATAAATTTTTGAACACTAGACATTAAAAAAAACCCGGTAATAAATGGTAATAAAGACCTTCTGCTAAGTCATCGAAATTTTCCAAATTATTTTCAACAGAATAATACAAGATGACATAGCTTTCAATTATAATACAATTTTAGTTACAATTAGCATTCTTTTAGAATTTTCTTTCTCGAATGGAAAGCCTAGAAATTTTTTTAAAAGTTTATTAAGCAAAGAAAAAAATTTTTACAGGCAAAAGTAAGGCATAATTTGCTGTTCATGCTGGACAAAGTCATGTTTAAAGTTGCAGAATGTACCTGGTTGGTATTTTATGAAGAAAGCGTTTCTTGGTTATTTTGTTTGTTGTTTATTTATGATTATGTTTTGTCATTGATTCAATAAATTTTTATTTGAAAAGTCACCCTCCTTAGAAATCATCTGTGAGGGCAGGTGGGAGGGGAAATTATGAACAAATTCCAGGAGTTGATAATGGAATCAACGACGTCAACCAGGGTTCAGTTGTATAGCCATCACCCACCAAACCTCTGCATCAAGTTTTTTTGGTTTGGTGGCTTTCCAGAAGAATTTATAATTTTCCTCAGAACCCATGGGCTTTGCAGTTATTGTGACTCTGAAGTTCTTAGTCTGGTGAAGCTCCAGAATAACACAATTGAATGCAATTTTGTAAAATGCCAGGACGTCAAGGGTTGAGAAGCATAGTATTAAATCTGTGGTACAAACCTGACCAGACCAAGGAGGTTTTTGAAGATACGAAGATGAGACAAAAGTGCAAACTACTGTGCTTATTCCTGTAGTTTAGAAATTTTCTTTGTTGAAGTAGAATTGAACCTTCCTAGGATCCAAGCTGGAGTGTCGGTGACAGCATTTGCGCAGGCTCTCTGCCAGTGTCCGAGGACCACATAGGAAAACCCCCACCACAGATCTGTGAGAACAGAATAATAGTGCCAGAGCAGTAAATGCCGATGTCGGTGGGTGGAGATGCGGCCCACGCTAAGCCTCCGCTACTCCCTCCCATGTTCTTCATGGTAGATTTTGTTTTCTACCTTTTCTGTCCACAAATCCTGCCTAAGCTCTCTGTCCTGTTATTTTCGGCACTCAGCCTTACCCATTTTATGGAGGAAACACACTCTGGAGTAGTGCAGTAAACTTACTGAGTGTTAAATACTGGAGCCAGTCTGGGTTTAAATCACTCTAACATAAAACCTGTGTTTTACAACCTGTGTTCTACGTGACAGTTCTCCCATCTGTAAAAAGGGGAAAAATAGTATGTACTTCATAGGAGTTTTTGAGAATTAAATGAAAATGCATAAAACAGAAAGTGCCCATGTCACAGCAAGTGTTAGCTGGCACTACAGCTATCCGTTGTGGGCTTACCTACCTCAAAATTTGCCACACGGAAGACATGATGGTCTTGCCAAAGCTAACCTTTCCAGTTATGGTCCGAGTGCCACCCTCCCCTCCTCTCCTCTCTTTTTAAATATAATTAAAGTACAATTCACAACCATAAAATTCACCTTTTGACCCAGAACTTGGGAGGCTAAGGTAGTAGGATTGCCATGTGTTCAAGGCCAGACTGGATTACAGATTGAGACACTGCCTCCAAAAAATTTTTTTTCACAAACAATACAGTTGTGCAGCCATCACTACTACTTAATTCCAACACATTTTAATCATCCCAGAAGGAATGTTCATGGTTGCAGTTGCTCTTCCAACCACATTTCCTACCCTAAACAATCCCTACACACCTTTCTTTCCATATGGATCTATCTATTCTGAGCATTTCCTGTAAATACAATAAAAAAGTGGCCTTTTGTGTTCGGTTTCTTTCAACACGGTGTCTTCAGGTTTTGTCCATTTTGTAATATATGGCAATAGAGTAGTTTTTATAGCTGACTAATATTCCATTATGTAGACATACTGTATGTTGATGAACGCAGGTTTTTCTCCACTTTTTGGCTATTATGAATAATGTTACACACATTGATGTATAAGTTTTTATGAGTACATGTTTTCATTTCTCTTGGGTGTATACCAAGGAATAGAATTACTGAATCATGGAAATTGTATGTTTAACAATTTGAGGAACTGTCAAAAAATTCTTCCTAAGTGCCGCATTGTTTCTCATTTCCACAATCAGTATGATAGAATTCCCAGTTCTCCGGTTCCTCACCGATACCTGGTATTTGCCAGCTTTTTCTATGGCTAACTTAGCCTCCTCTCTTCCACACGTTGTTTTATTCCTATCTATTGGCTCTGTCTTGCCTATAAATATTCTCAGATTGGCCTGAAGCTGAATGAGCATTTCTTAACCTGTCCACTCCTCCAACACAGTTGACCACATCTGTCTACTATTTCTTCTTTTGGCTTCTGTGATACTGAAAGGGAAATTTTGATACCAGCAGATGGGAAGGGAAAAGCTAAGCAGTCCCCTGTTTAGAGCAGCCACCGTAATATTATCTTGCTACACAAATGTTTGAGAGCTATGTCTTGTAACTTCTGAATAGGTCTTTTGTAAAACAAAAGTTAACTTGTGCCTTCTGCTTTTGTAATCTTGCCTGCTCCTGACACTAGCCCCTCCCTTACCCTGAGAGACAGAAA
Organism: Ctenodactylus gundi; assembly: GCA_004027205.1. Taxonomy (NCBI): domain Eukaryota; kingdom Metazoa; phylum Chordata; class Mammalia; order Rodentia; family Ctenodactylidae; genus Ctenodactylus; species Ctenodactylus gundi. The sequence continues at coordinate 215,517 of PVKB01000410.1, read as the reverse complement.
CATTCCAAGGCCAGAGATGGGGCCTGCTGGAGCAAGGGTTCCTGTACCTACAATCCCACAGGATTCGCACACCAGCAAAAGCCCGCCTTCTACTTTGTCTTAAGTAAACTTGGGACCTGCCCCAATGATCACCCTGACCTTATTGCATCCTGCTTCTGGGGACTTATAATTGAAGGCAGACATCATGACTTGTCAGTGGCACATGCACACTCTAATACCACCTTGTAACTTTAAACAGTAAGTTTGAGTGTCCCTGCCCAGCAACTTTAAAGTAGCCCATTGTAACCACCTGTCATCATATAGGGGAGACAAAAAGCCAAATCTGTGTATAAGTGGAGCCCTCCATTGTTGTGGGCTCAGACTTTGGAGAGTTAACACCTCTGGGCACACCAGCCTAATTAACTGAGCTCTGCTCTGCACCCATCTGAATTTGTGCTTAGAATCTTGAAGGTCAAATTTCAACAACAGTATCATTTTGCGTTCTTTTTTCTTTCTTTTTTGGCGGGAGGGATGAGGGTCAGGCTCAAAGTGTTCACAATGACCTTGGTTCCCAGCCATTTCTGCATTTTTGTGTTTTGGTTTCAAGACAGGGTCTTGCTAAATTGCAAGGGGCCTTATCAGGCTGGGCTTACACTAGCAATCATCCTGCCTCACTCTACCTGCACCATCAGCCTGGACTCCAGGCCTTCTTTAACTCTTGCCTGATTTATCTTTCTCCTCACAAAATATAGGTATTTCTTAAATTTATTTTTCTCCCTCTGTCTCTCCTATCAATATCATGAGCTTACAACAATGATATGATAATTAACATTAATATAACATAATTAACATAATTTCTTGCTTATATGCTTTACAATTTACTAAGCATTTTTGTTTTGCTTGGAGAAAGGGTCTCACTGTATTCAAGGCTGGTCCTGAACTCACTATGTAGCACAGGTTGGCCTCGAATACACGGCAATCCTCCTGTCTCAGCCTCCTGAGTGCTAGGATTACAGGCAGTGCCACCATGCCCAGTTTATGTGGTGCTGGGAAACCAACCCCAGTGCCTTGAGCTTGCTAGGCAAATGCTCTGACTGCTGTACTATGCTCCCAGCTTTCTGCATTTTTCATATAATTGTCTCAATCCTCACAACAAATTTGCATGTGAGCACAGCACATTTACAAATGTAACCTTCTTTTACAGATGAGGAATCTGAAGATCTTCCTGCAGGTCCTGCACCTGGAAAGTATCAGTACCATCATTCGAGCCCAGGATTGCTTAAATCTCTTACTGTTTGGGCCATAACCTTTATAAAGCATTTACAGATTGTCTCCTATGTCCATAGACTTTGTTCTCTCAGGTGTGCATGTGCCTGTTTCATGGAGTGACCATTCTACTTTGAATTGATTTGTTGTATGTTTTGTTCAAATGTGTGCTCCTCTAGGTCAAGAAGCATAGAAGGTACCCGATAATGTTTGTAGAATTGAGTTGACCACCTGCCAATTAATTGTTCAGGGATTTTATCTACCATGGCCAAGTTCATCTCCTCCCTACTGGAAGGGCTGGCTTCATGGCATCAGGCTTTTGTGGGTGCTCTAAGTGCCTTCAGAATGACTCAGTGCGTTTGATCAGTCAACTAGATAATACACTCCAAACTCACATTACTGTGTGCGAAGTCATTTGGGTGCCCCGGAGGGTATGTGCCAATTGCTTCCTTTCTCCATTTTGTTTGGTATATTGATCCGGACTGAATCTCTGCTTCATGGAATTTGAATGGAGGTTTACTGGGACAGCAAGGACCTGCTCTCCAATCCCAAGATAGTGACTCTTACTTGCTAAAACCCCAGAAGTAACTCCCAAGATTTTAAGCGAGAATCTAAGAATGAATGGCTGCCTCAAAGATTTTTTGTTTCCCTAAGAGTGTTCAGCATGCTGCAGTGCATGTCCTAGGTGCCGTAGACTGAACTAACTGGAGGATTATATACTTACTTCGGATGGGCAGCTGCTATCCGAGAAAACTCATTGTCCCACATGGGTCTCCCATAGGAGGTTTTCTGTTTCAAACCTGTTAGGATGTCAGTGGCCTTGTCAAAGTTTAATGCTGCATGGCCAGCCTGAAGTCAGAAATAAGAAATCAGAAAAGTCAAGTCCCCATAGCTGCCTACTCCTTCCACCACTTTTAAACTGAGCATGAGGGTGAACACAGTTAGAAAACCATAAGAAATACTTATTTCTAGTCAGTGTCTTTTCTCTGACATGCATCCTACATTTGACATGGGAATCAGAGTATTGTTTGTACTCACAATGTTGCTGTCCCATCCAGTGAGGAAGAGACGGAAGTTTAGAAAACCCAGTTTGCCTAATTTCTCCATCTCCTGTTCCAGGGAAATCAATAGGTCCTTGAACCAGGCAAAGGCACCTGTCTCCCTGCAAATCCAGTAGAAATAGATCTGGAATCAGCAAAAAGAGATCATAATGTTATTAAGCACACTTTACAATATTCACTCACTATGTTGAAAGGAACATATATATATTTTAACCAAGGATAAGGGTGACCTGCCAAATCATATTTATAAAGAGGAAGATGTGAGGAAATATGAATGCTCAGGGTTCTGACAATTTCCCTTGTGGAAAGAGACCCTCAAGGTCTTCTTTGGTTCACGGTGATTTAAAACACCAATTTGAAAATAAGACCTTGCTTTTAAGGTGCATGTATAGAAGATTTCTAGCAGAGAGAAACAATCAATCACCCTATAACTCTAAAGAGTTTACTTCCTTCTTGACTGTAAAGACCTCAGCCTAGGAAGGCACTAGATCTGTGCAGCCCCAGCCAGAAAAGTAGCAACATGTGAATGTGTACCTTCTGTGTTTTGAGGTTGTGGTCTGCACGCTGCAATTTGTACCAGACAGATTTCAAGATGGAAGCAAAGGGAGTGACTCCAATTCCTGCCCCAACCAGCACAGCCACTTCATACTGAAAAACGTCCTCACTGACTGTGCCAAAAGGACCATCCACCTGGATCCTGGCAGAAGACAGGACAGGTAAGTGGAGTCTCACCTCCACCCCCAACTTCAAACATGATCCGAGAAACATAACTGTCCATACAGCTGACATCTGCTGTTTCATTTTAAAAATAGTCTATCTTACCAGACTTGAGCTTCAAGAAGGGATTATTTTCTCTCCCTCTCTCTTTCTTTTTTTAAAATTCAGTCTGTATTCTGCTCTGAATCTCTGCTAGTCTCAAAGACCTACCTGGGAATTGGTGAATGTTGTTGTTCAAACGCCCTTATGAGATTTTCTGTCCAATCCCCTGCTGCTCGGATATGGATGGAGAAGAAATCTTCCTCTGGAGCAGAGGTCAGAGTAAAAGGATGCCACTCCAGCAAAGATATTGAGGGGCACTTAACAAAGATATACTGCCCTACTTCCATGCTGAAGCCACGCTTATTCATCTGCAGTTCCAAAACTTTGGATGGGTGCATGACAACCTGTGAATGAAACACATAGAGCAAATAAGACAAACCCAGGTGATGCAAAGACAGGCACTTCAAATAAATGAGTAAATTGGGGGGCTGCAATCTGAAACTGACTGTTTTATCAACTTTCTTGACTCTTCAAGAGAAGCAAATAATTTCTTCTTTTTTAGTGTGAAAACTTCCCTTTATAATTTTAGATATTGGAACTTTTTTCTCTGTTCTAGAGGTCGCATCCAAGACCTGTGCATGCTGAGCAAGTGCTCCAATACTGAGGTACACCTCCAACCCCAGCTCCACTTATTAAACAAACATCAGTTAAGCCAAACAAAATATACAAGAGGTGAGTAACACAAAGAGAGAAAGTTTAAACTTTGCAAAAAAATTACAGTAAAAGACACGTTGTCATTAATTCCACTCAAAAACCTCTCCCTCACTTCCAACACATCCTGTCATTCTTGCCACTTTTGGAAGCAGTTCTGGAAGTCTTCTTTTGCGAGTGTCTTTATGAAGGTGACTTTAAAAATTCAGTAAATGCTGCTGCTGAGTGCCATTCAAAGGAAAGACAGGATCTCCAAAACATTATAGTGTGTCCTCACCCTTGCATTGACTGCATCTGGCACTATAAGACTTCTGCCTCTTCCTCAAAGTCAAAATGATCATGAAAGGTTGTGAATCAGTTCAGAACATCAAGGCAGCCTCACCAATACAACTAATGTCAAAACTCAAGAAAGAGGACTACCAGAAGTGCTTCAGCAAGTGGCAAGAACAATGGGAAGAGTGTTTCCAATGCAATGGAAGTATTTGGAGAGGATTAATGGCAACGTGTCTTTTACTGTAACATTTCTTAAAATTTGATAAATCAATGTATTTTTCAATCACACTCTATTCATTCAGGGCTGGAGCTGTGGTTCAGTAGTAGTGTGTTTGCCTACCATGTGTAAAGCTCTGGGTTTGATCCCCAGCACTGGGAAACAATAACAATCTTCATATTCATAGACTGCACCTGGCCCAAGCCACCTGTTTGCATCCTCTGACACAGACCATCCTGGTGGCTTCTGCTAAACCCCTCTTCCCCACATTTCTGTTCAGCGCTGGAGAAACTGAGGCATGTTGCCTCCCCAAATTCCTTCTTATTCTTTTCAAGCTATCTGATATTTTAGTTCTGTGCTCATGTAGGACAGAATTCTTACCATAGCAAGAGGAAAAATCCGTATTTCTTTACCTTGGTAATCTCAACCCTCTGCTGGGAACGACAAAATCGGAGTATTCTTTCAAACACATATAGAATAAATGGTGCAAGGACCCACTTCCAAGACTGCAGAGACAAAGTAAAGTATGGGGATTAGCTGTGCTCTCGTTTATGACTGATTTTATAATAGCCATTCCTTCATTCAGTAAATATTTATCAAATGATCTACTGCACAACATTATAAGACATTGATTTTGCCAAATCTTGAGGAAATCTTGTCAGTCTCTTATAAAATAGATATTTTCCTGAAAATTTACAAGTCTGACCAGGAAGCAAAACTAGCAACAGAAATAAAATACATGGTAACATATATACACAAATATATACATGTATATTCTTAAATTATATGTAAAATTTAATTTTAAAAATCTAACACTATCTTCCAGGACAACTTTTCAGTCTGAAAAATCAACAGAGGAGGTAAATATGAAGTAGAAGTAGATGATTAATAACAAAAAAGGGAAACTACATTTTTGATACTCTTCATGACAATATATAAAACCTGATACCTATCCATCACCTCTTTTCTCAGGTACTCAAAATATTTAGCACAGTATTATGTCATTAATTTGTCTATCTATCTATATTTTTTGACACAGGGTCTCACTCTAGTCCAGGCTGGTCCTGAACTCACTATGTAGTCCAGACTAGCCTTAAATTTATGGCAGTCCTCCTGTCTCAGCCTCCCCAGTTCTGGGATTACAGGCATGCACCATCACATGTGGCTTATGTGGTGCTGGGAAGTTGAACCCAGGCCCTTATGCTAGGCAAGCACTCCGTTCACTATGCTATTCCTCCAACCCCATTTATTTTTATTTTTAAGAAAGCTGCCTTACTATCTCCCAAATCTTTGCAATGTTTGCATATGAGCTACTAAAAATATGTTTTCTAGAAATACTAAGTTATGTCCTTTCTTGTCCAATGACTCACACATTGGGACTGTGTGGAATGAGTTTCTTTTGCTGCTTTAGGTAAATAACTTTCTTGCATATCCCTGGGGAGAGAGGGAGCAGAGCTAGCGTCAGTGTAATTGAGAATGGGCATTGTATGGTTTGATGCTACTTCTTCTTTGGAAAAAATAATCACCAACAGGATTCAGAATACATTGAAAATGTGCTTGACAAACAAGTAACAGCATGGGAAAATACTGGGCTCAGAAATAGGGGAATGAATATTAAAACAAGATAACTGCTTGAAAAAAATTTAAGCAATAATGACTAGAATTAACCAAGGACGTGTTCTCATACTCAGCTTATGAAAGTACAAACTGGCAACGTTTCCCCTGAAAACAATTTGGCAGTATACCTCAGTTGCCTCAAACACATCCCCTCTCTTTGATCCTGGAATTTTACTTCCAGAAAATAGAGATAAAGAAATAATTGAGGTGTGTACAGAGGTCATTATGATAATAATGGCCACAATATTTACTAAGAAAAATTGAAAAAATAGTGTAAGTATATAAGTATATAAAACTATTTTAAAACAAAGAATTTAGAAGAATATTTAACAATAGCACCCATGACATTGGTTAATGTTGTAGAGCTCTACAAAATTTCTTTCTAAATACTTTTCTGTATCTTCCAAACTTCCTGCAATAAACGTGTATTGTTTTCTTTTTTCTTTTCTTTTCTTTTTTTTTTTTTTTTGAGAAAGGGTCTCGCTCTGTAGCACAGGCTGGTCCTGAACTCACTATGGAGCCCAGGCTGGCCTTGGACTCAGGGCAATCCTCTTGCCTCAGCCTCCCGAGTGCTGGGAATACAGGCATGGGCCACCACACCTGGCTTATGTGGTGCTGGAGAATCAAACTCGGGTACTTAGCACTTGACTTAGCACTTGCTAGCCAAGCACTTTAACCACTGAGTTATTCTTCCAGCCCTCTGTTTTCCTAATTTTTAAATGGGGGGAATGCAGAGAGGGAATTATTAAATGTGTATGGAAGAAGCAAAGCAATACATTGAGATAGCAAAACTGTGTACCTGCTCCCTTGTGCTATCATGTGACGAATCAAAACAACCAATGACTTTTAAGTATATCTTCAAATGGCCAAATCTAATTTAGTACAGATAATAAATAGGAAAAACATAGAAACTGATGTGCAAGGTAAGGTAGAATATAAACCATCTTAACTAGAACTTTGTTAATAAGCCTTAAATAGATCCAGGCTTTTAAGGTCCTGTTTGTTTGCTTGTTTGTTTGTTTGTTGTTTGTCTTGCACTACTAGGAAATGAACTCAAGGCCTACACATTGAACTACATCTCCAGCCCTTTTTTATTTTGTGACAGAGCCTCACTAGGTTTCCCAAGCAAGACTTGAAGTTGTTATCCTTCTGCCTCAGCTTCCCGGAGAGCTGGGATTATATGCATGCCCAGTTTGAAGACATCTTTGTGTACTAGTGAGACAATACAGAAAGTCTTGACCTTATACTCTTAAATTTCCTCTGGCTTTAAAAATAAAATATTATTAACATTTACCAGGTATGCCTTTTCAAAACCAGTTTTATGGTTAGTTCTAGAGATGTAACCCCAAGCCATGTACATACTCAGCTCTCACTCTACCACTAAGCTAAAAATAACTTTTTAAATAAATAGCACATGTGCAGTCATGCACAGCGTAACAACTTTTCCCTGTCAATATCAGACTGCATACATGAAAGTGGTACCATGACAATACATCACATGATGATGATGATGTAGCCACTTCAGTCTGTGTAATTATACTCTGTGATGTTGACATAATGACGACATTGTCATATAAGGCATTTCTCAGAATGTATACTCATTATTTAAAAACACATGACTGCACATGATATAAAATTCCAAAGTAAAAACAGTGTATATTGAAAAATAAAACTCCCTCCCATCCTCGACCTCAACTTTCCAAAGGCAGAGTTATTATTGTGTGGATCTTAGTAGAGAATAGTCATTTAAGTGACCTTTTTCAAGCAAATGAAGACAGATTCTACACACTATCTTGCTTTTTACACTGAACACCGTGGAGACGGGTCCCTATTAGCACTTGGAGAGCTGCCTCTTTCGTATTACTGGTATGAAAGTCTCATAATTTAACCAGTCTCCTGTTACTGAACACTTGTGTCCACTATTTTGTTGTTCTATAAAACAATGCTGCAATGAACAACCTTATGCGTGTAGACAATTGTATTTGTCCAATGAGCTCTTGGAAGTAGAATTTTAAAGTTTTATGGATACGACCAAACCATTCTCTTCAATAAATATGTATGTTCCCACCACAAATACATGAGAGGATTTCTCACACTATTTTTTTAAGTAAGCAAAAGTTTATTGGGTAAAGCAAGAGAGAAAAGAAAGGCTCTTGGGCGAGGGCCCAAGAGGGGACCTGCGTGGGTATTCTCCCCCACACTCTTTCCACTAATGTGCATTAGCTAATTTTTTAAACAAAAACTCATGCCTTTTAGTTCTTCCAAAATTGAAAACACCAAATGCTACTCCTAAGGAGAAAAAAACAGACAAATTTTTTTGATCTCTGCTAATGTTAGCTTTAAGAAAAAACTGTCTTCTTGTAGGTTTTTGCCTATTTTATATTATAAATAAGATTAACATTTCATATATTTAAGATTAAGATATCTCTATTTTTGTGATTATTGGGTTCATATAAGAGATATCAAGACCCTGTCTCTTGTATTAATTAGGCTTTTTCTTATTGACTTTTTTTTTTTTTTTTTTTTTGAGACAGAGTCTCACTCTATAGTCCAGGCTGGTCCTGAACTCAGTATGTAGCCGGGATGGCCTTGGACTCTCAGCAATCCTGTCCCAACTTCCTGAGTGCTGAGATTATGGAGTGCTGGGATTATAGGCATGCACCACCGTGCCTGGTTTATGTGGTGCTGGGGAATAGAACTTGGGTACTTACTGCTTACCTAATCACTTGCTAGACAAGCGCTTTAACCACTGAACCATTCCTCCAGCCCCTTTTTATTGACTTCTAGGAGTTATTTATATATTAGAGAATTAGTCCAAGGTCTATGATGTGAGCTATACAAGTTTTTTCTAGTTAATAATTTCTCATTTGTTTTTCTTTTTTTTAACCATGCCAAATTATTGCCTTTTCTTTTTGGGCTTCAAGGTTGTTTATATTATTTAGAAATGCCTTTACCCTACTCCAGTATTGAGACAAAATTCTCATATGGGCTTAGAGTAATTTCATGAGGTTTTAAACATTTAGAGTCTTGCTCCGTGCATCATTGGTCCCTCCTTTAGTATAAGGTATGGAGTGGAGATACAGCTTTTCTCACTAGATGGCTCTCTTGTTGTCTTTAAAAAAAAGTATAGACCTATTTTTCTCCATTTTACTGAAATGCCAACTCTATAAACCTTTTTTTTTCTTATTTTTTTTCTCTTTGTAGATAAAAGCTAAAATATTGCTTTTTTTAAAAAAAAAAAATTGCTAAGGGTTGAACTCAGGGCCTTTGTACTGACCTGCATCCCTAGGTGTTTTCTAAATGTTTTGACACAGTATATTGCTCAGTTGCTCAGGGTGGGTTCAAACTCTGATCCTCCAACTTCAGCCCCCCCAAAGTGCTGGGATTATAGCCACGTACAACCATGCCTGGCTAAACTATGGCTCTTAATCTTACATCTGGCTTAGAGAGTTTAAACCATTCTCAGAGTACTTTGAGAATTCAACAACAATAACCAAAATTCTCAGAGTACTTTGAGGCACCCCAAGTCAACCTTCCTTTCCATTTACTTCTTAATAGAATCTATTTTTGTGAGCAAGCAAAGACAAGACATAATACCCTACAGCACACCTTCCATTCCCTAAAACTATTTCTTAACCGTCAACTAACAAAAATTTCAAGCGTATAAGAACACCAAAGAAATTGTTCTTCAAGAAATTTTTTTTGGGGGGAGACTGGTGGATCAGCACAGCACACTTGCCTAGCAAGCAAAAGGCTCTGAGTTTAATTCCTCAGCACCACATAAGCTGGACATGGTGGCACATGCTTGTAATCCCAGCACTCAGGAGGCTGAGGCAGGAAGATTATTATGAGTTTGAGGTCAGCATGGGCTGCATAATGAATTCAGGTCCAACCTGGACTACAGAGCAAGACACTGTCTCAAAAAAATGATTTTTTTTTTTACCCCCAAGAAAATTTGACTAAGATTTCACAGTTGAGCTTTGGGGTAATACAGTGGTCGATGGTGACGAGTATAATCTTTGTTTATTTGTTTGTTTTAAAGACAGGGTCTCATTCTGTAGTGCAGGCTCATCTTGAACATACTATATATCCCAGGCTGTCTTCAAACTCAACAGCAATCCTCCTGCCTCAGCCTCCTGAGTGTTGGGATTATAGGAGTGTGCCACAATACCTAGCAAATGTTTATGTGGTGCTGGTAAATTAAACTCAGGACCTTGAACATGCTAAATAAGCACTTTATCCCCTGAGCTATGCCCCGGGCACAAGAGCATAATCTTTGGGCTCTGAAAATTTCAGGCTTGAATTCAAGCCCCATTACTTCCTTACTGTGAGTTTACTTAAATCTCTTAGAAATCTTGTCTTTTTGTCCCAAAACAAAGAGAAAAGATGTACCTAGGAGGTTATTGGTATACATAAATGACATAATCTATATTATGCAGCAAGGCTACAACTTGGTAAACAGTACTGACAATGCGGGCTATCATCATTATTACCATTAGAGAAGGTCACACAACATACAACTGTAACCAGCACAGCCAAATGAAATTTTACTAGTTACATTTTTTAAAAAATCTTTTAGAGATAGGCAATTTCTCCAAACTTCCTCCTGCCTGGCATATAACCAATGCTCACTTCTCTCCTCAGTCTAGGTAAACAACAATAACCCCTCAAAAAAAGCAGATGGTGGCCCCAGGAGGTCAGGGGCTCAACAGGGAGCCTGAAAATGTGTATTGTCTCATTGTATTCCCTCCCCTCTGTTCCTTAATATAAATGAGGCCTTTGCACATCTGGACACAGGATGATGGTGACTTGAGGTAAATTAAGGTCTCTCTATCACCTCCAAACTAGTTTTGAATACTTTTTTCTTTCTACCAAAAATAAATGGCCTCCTTAGATATGATCAGCAGCAGGAAGACAAATCTGAGTAGTGGTTAACACAGCCATTAGCCTTTTTTTCAAGATCTCTTGTTAATTGCCTGTTGGTGACAGTGTTGAAAGTTCCTTGAAGGTCAGAACTTTGTGGATATCCTTCATAGCACCAGCATAGGGGTGAGCTAATACCAATGATAATAATAAGTAATATTAATAAGAGTAACAGCTCCTAACAAGGATCTGTCCTTATCCATAGGGTTTTTACCTCAGCAGGGTGTCCCTCAAATTTAGGATATGTACAGCTAGAGTCCTGATCATCCCATGTCTCAAAAGACTGTGCACATTTGTGAGGATGACTCTCATTCAGGCTCTCCTCCATTTGGCCCCGGACAATTCCACTGAAACGGACAATAAATGCAGTTGGGGGTAAAGAATTACGCAGGTTTGGAGCTGAGGCATGAGAGTGAGAGTTTGATGACCTTACCCAATGCCATGAAGTACTAAGCAGAGCATATAGATGATGAAAAGGTGGTGTGTAAACCAGAAGAGCTCAAAGTAATTCCTCCGAATAAACTCCACAGCTGAAGTTACCATGAGAATTAAGGCTAGCGTGCCAATCACTCCCGTGAGACCAGCAATGCTGGTAAATGTTGCATACAGCACCGTCTGTGAAGAAAGAAATGTCAGCCTACAACAATGCACCTCAACAACACCATGACCTTCCAGCACAAGACCAGATCTCAGATGTTTTGCCATTGAGTAAACTCACCGTGTTTGGCGACCGGATAGGATTTAGCCAAGAACTTCCCTCTTTCTCATGATCTGGTAGATGGGAGAGAGCAGAGGCAAGGGATACATCTGTGGACTGTTGGCTTCTGCTGTAGCGTTCAAAGTTAAACAGATGTGCAATGATGTGAACAGCTGAACAGAAAGAAAGCAGAGAGGTGTCTCAGGAGCATTATGGCAGGCGTGCCCCACCAAATAGGAAAACCCTCCACTGTGCATAGCACAACGCTGAGTCCACAGGAGATGCCCAGTAACACAAATGAGATCTTTGTATACTCACTTGGTTACCAAAGAAATAGAACGTAAGATCCCTGAGTATAGATCTTGAAAAGTGCCTGACAAATAGTGCAAGGTATGCAGGCCCAGGGAATTCCAGTACTCTGGTGAGCCTGAGGCAGGAAGATTGCAAGTTCAAACCCAGCCCCGGCAACTTAGCAAGGCCCTGTCTCAACTGGGCGGGCAGCTCAGCACGAAAGCCCTGGGTTCAATCCGCAGTTGCCACAAAAAAGTGCCAAGTGCTCAATGTTTTGAATATTTATATTCATGGATCGCTAAAGCTAGACTCTGAATGCCCTGGAGTCTGCAGCTTCACGTCTGCCTTGGTTACCTGTGAGTACGCAGATCACGTACGCCACCAGCTTATGGAAGGCAAGGTTGGAATCCAGTGGCTTTCTCAGTGTGCGGCTGCAAAACTACAAATGTCAAGTGAGTATGATAATATGTCACCAGCCACTCTTGGGAAATTCATTAACCCATAACCAATGTGTCTCAGACACAAAATGTCAATACCCACCCCTCTTTACCTACACCGTTTGTCACCAAAGGAGATTTCTGGTTTCCATTCCTAGGGACTTATTGGGACTTCCTACTGAGGACACCAGGGTAGATTTCTTTAATATAAAAGTTGAATTAGGAATAGCTGGGACTCACTGAGCAGGTGCCCCTCACGAAGGACAGCAGATTGCGACACACGGGAACCAGGATCAGCATGCTATTAAAATTCAAGCAGCGAGCAGAGGCTCGGGCCACGGCCAGCGCAGTCTAGGGCAGAGAAGAAAAGAGACTGCAGCTACATATCATCTAGCAAAAGAGCACGGGCTCAGTCCTCTTGTCTGAGGCATGCAAACGGGCAGAGGTACAGCTTCTTCTAGGCCAGTCTCCCACTGGCAAGCAGATGGAAAATGTGCTGAACTTAATACTGAATTGAGACATTCCCACGACAGTGGCTTGATGATGTTTAACTATTTAATTATTTCACATTAACAAATATGTTCTACCAGGGTAATATTTACAATGATCACCTTTAATATCTAACTATGATTTTATTAGCATTCATTCATTGTCATTCCTAAAACAGACTTGAGAATCAAATATGCTTTTATATGCATGTTAAATAAAGCTCATATTTAAATTTACAATTGTAGATAGTGTCTATTTTATTTTTTCTGTATTTTCTAATGTTGAAATTAAAAGCATGTAAGAGTCACATAATAGAAACAATAAAGAGCTGGGGGCATATGTCAACAGTTAGGGTACTTGCCTAGTGAACACAAGGCCCTGGGTTAGATTCCCCAGTACCATATAAACTGGGCATGGTGACCCATGCCTATAATTCCAGCCCTCTGGGAGGCTGAGGCAGGAGGCCTGCTTTGAATTCTTGATCAGCCTGGGCTACATAGTAAGTTCAGGACCAGCCTGGACTAGAGAGCGAGACCCTGGCTCAAAAAAAAAAAAAAAAACCCACTTATATTAAAAATGTCTTTAAAAATTGATTAAGCCTTAGTCATGAGTAGTAAGCACCTCTAAACAAAATTCTTAAACTTAGGTAGAAATTTGGTGAACATTTTTTCCATTTTTGCGTTGCTCAAGATTGAACCTAGGGCCCTTTGCATATGTTACACAAGTGGTCTATGGTCTATGCTATAAGAAACAGTTTTCAAACTTATGATTTTGAGTGGTCAGGCAGCATACATGAAGAACAACGTGATCAAAACTATCCAACCCTGGGGCTGGAGGAATGGCTCAGCGGTTAAAGCGCTTGAGCAAGCGCTAAGCCAAGCGCTACGTACCGGAGTTCGATTCCCCAGCACCACATAAGCTGGGCGTAGTGGCGCACGCCTGTGATCCCAGCACTCGGGAGGCTGAGACAGGAGGATTGCCTTCAGTCCAAGGCCAGCCTGGGCTCTGAAGTGAATTCAGGACCAGCCTGGACCACAGAGCGAGACCCTGTCTCAAAAAAAAAACTATCCAACCCTGAAGCAGGTGTGATTAGGTGTGGGCTGGGCACAATGTGCTAATTCTATGGCAGCTGAGCCACTTTCTCGACTCTTCTCTGAACCTGCTGCATTATTTGGGACTATAAGCTATGGCGTGTGACAATTTTCTAGTACTGGTGACAATTTTCTAGTACTGGTGGATGGTTTTGCACTTCAGCTAGCTGACCAGCCTTACATGTGTGCCTGTCAAAGGCTTGCTAAAAAGACAAGGATGAGGAAGAGTTAACAATTTCTTGACCTTTGTTCTAGTAACCTTTACAGCACACAAACTTTTTCCATACAACTCCAGAACAATGTGACATCGGTTTGATAAGCCAGGCCAAGATCTGCTTAGTTTAATGGCTTACAATGAAGCAGTGCAGTGAACAAGAGATGTCCTACTGTTTTCCATTTCTGCTTCTTCCACACGACCGGTGTTTTCTCCCTGTGCAAGATAGGACACACTCTGTCTTTGGTAGAGGCAGCCTGTTCCATTTGAGAGCAAATTCTCTGCTCATCTCAAATGTCCTACATTTCAACACTGGTTTCCACAGCTTGCTTATTTAAGTCAGATTTTTCTTAAAGCTAAAATTGGCAAGTGAATTGAAAACACAGGACTATAATTTCACAGTTCTATATTCTGTGGTACTGTCAGTATGGGAGAAGCTCTTTTTAAGAGGTCTTTTTTACCCCATCGCAGCACAGTAAAATACTCCACAAATATCCATTTGTTTGTCAGCTCACACTGATGTTATAATTGAAATCATGGTGGTGTGAGTGCTTCATTAAATATGGATTTAAACTTCTTCCTCTGTTACTTCTTTGCCTTGCTTCATTGAAAGTCAAATTTTTCTCTGCATTCTCCCAAGGTGAGCATGAATTTAAGAAATACCTTACAGCCTGTTTAAATGAAGTATGGATCATCAATACAGGGAGCTTTTACTCTCTTCAATATGCAGTGTTGTGGTGGTGGCACCTGTTTTAACAACTTGCTTTGTTGTGGAGAAGGGATTCCCAATATGTCTCTATTGCTAGATGTCTTTAATTAAATACATCATCATTTACAGTTTTCTTTTAAAAGTAGGGATTTGAAATGACTCAGCTACAGGAATCAGTATCATTCTTTTTCTACTGCTGATTTTTCAGTCATGAAGTAATCCAATTATTAAATTAGTTACATACGTTGCATCATTCTCTTAATGTAAGAGCTATTTTTAAAACAAATTAACACTTTTCAGTTTTATTTTCTAAAGAAAGATAAAAGACCAACATTTTGAATGGAAAACAGCAGAGCAAAATAAGCCACAAACAAAACATTTCAATTTGTTGTGATCTTAACATGATTTCTTTGATTATGGAGAGAAAAGAAGTTTTTTTTAATGATTTATTTATTTTTGAGACAAGGTCTCACTCTACAGTCCAGGCTGACCCCAAACTCACTATACAGCCCCCCTGGCCTTGAACTCACCCCAATCATCCTGCTTCAGCCTCCTGAGTGCTGGAATTACAGGTATGCACCACCATACCCGGCTTATGTCGTGTTGGGGAATTGAACTCAAGGCCTTGCGCTTACACTTTAACTACTGATCCATGCCCCCAGCCCCAAGAAAGATTTTTTTAAAGAGCAAGCTGTCTTTAAATTTAAAGTACATGGAGTGGGTCTTTGAGGAAAGCTATTCAAAATAAAAGCATCATTCTGATCGAAGTTGCTTTTTTTAAAAAGCCTGTATCTGTTACTGCACGTTACCTGAGATGGCATTCAGGCTTCCCGTTCTAACCAGGCGTCGGTCTGAGAAAAACTGAGCCTCACCTCCATGTCCCTTCTACACTCACGCACTCAGCCCGCTCTCCTCCCACTTTTACTTCTGTGTTCTGATTCGCCACCGCCCCACCCTTCTCCCTTTGGTTGCCTTGAAGTGACCTCACCTTTTTGCAGGCTTTTTTTTTTTTTTTTGTCTAGTACTGGGAATTGAGCCTAAGGGCCTTAACACTGAGTGATATCCCCAACCCCTTTTTAAAGACAAGGTCTTGCTAAATTGTCCAGGCCGGGCTCAGTTTTCCGACCCTCCTGCTTTAGCCTCCCGTAGTGCTGAGATCACAGGCGCCTGCCGCCACCTTGGCCTTCCTCTGCTGGCCTTGAGCTCTGCAGCGCCGCCTGCCCTCCCGCCCTCGTGAGTGCTTTTCCTGTTTGATAGGGGGGCTGACGTTAATCCACAGCAGTGTTTTTCAAATTGTCTTCTGGGTTTTTTCTTTTTTCTTTCTTCTTCCTCCTTGTCCTCCCTCCTCCCTTCAGAGCATCGCAAGCAGGAGTCTATAGGGCACAGACCGACTGCTCTGGCTGGAGTGGAGGCCGAGCGGGAGCGCGGCCTTCTCATACAGAGTAGGAGCCCCCAAGTTTCTGAGAAGCAGTTTGGAAACCACTGCCTAATAGTTTTCTTTACTGCATGCTTTTCTCTTTTGTTTGTTTGTTCCTCCGGCCACATGCAAAATTGCTCTTTTTGACAGAATATGTTTTTGATACATAACCGTCACATTCAACTTGGCAATCGGTGCATGTATATATTACATCTCTATCATTGTTACTTCCCTTTCCTCTTCCTGCGCTCTTGTCGCCATCCCCCATTCCTCAGATCCTCTTCCCAATTCTTTTTTTTTTTTTTTTTTTTTTTTTTTTTTTTTTGAGACAGAGTCTCTCTCCGTACTCCATGGTGGTCCTGAAACCACTATGTAGCTCAGACTAGCTTTGCACTCAAGGCAATTCACCTGCCTCAGTCTCCTCAGCGCTGGTATTACAGGCCTGTGCTACCATGCCTGGCTCAGGTGGGGAATGGGAAATCAAACTCAGGACCTTGTGCTTCTTTGGCAAGGGTTTTAAGTACTAAGCCACGCCCCCTGCCCCCTTACCATCTTATGGGCCCTCCATGGGGTTGTCAGATTTACCAAATTAAAATATAGTAAGCCCATAAAATGTAATATTTAAAAATATTTTATATACCTAATGTATTCTATACAATATTTCAAACACACTTATACCTAAGAATGTTTTGTTCTTTATCTGAAATTCAAATTTAAGTTTGCATCTTGTGTTTTTGTTTTTGTTTCCTGGCAATCTCAGCCTTAGACAGGAAATTAGAGCATTGTGTCACAGAGGCCAGAATCAGGGATTAAAAAAAAAAAAAGAAACCAGGAGTGGTAGTGCACACCGGTAATGGTAGCTACTCAAGAGGCTGAAGCAGGAAGATCACAAGTTTGAGGCCAGCATGGGCAGTTTAGTAAGATCCAATTTCAAAAAGGAGAGCAAGAGAGTGGGTTTCTCCACATCACAGTCACAATACTCACCCCAAGAATTTCTCTTGTGTAGTAGTACTTATCAGACTTTTCAAATTTCAGGAAGGCATTTACAAACAGAAACACATTCAGCCCCATCCAAACAGCCTAGAGGAAGAAAACATAAGCAAGGACTACAGTGAAATTTAGGAAGTACATAAATGATAGAAAATAGTGTAACCATCCTGATTTTGTTCGTGTGTTTTCATTTAAATTAATACAATCCTGTCAGTATCTAGAATGCTTTCAGAGAGAGTGAGCATCCTGATAGATGCAGGGGTACAGCCCATAATCTGAGGTTGTGGTGCTGCTGTTGTATTTTTACTTATTTAAAAACAGCAAAGGAAGGATGATATCTCATGGCATTAAAATTCCATGAAATTCAGATTTTAGTGACAATACATAAAATGGTATTGGACCTTCGCCATGCTTACTCATTTCTGTATTGTTTATTGCTGTTTTCCTGATAGGAGAGCAGAGTTGAGTGGTTGGGATAGAAGCCATACGGCTTGCAAGTCTGAAATGTGTACTATCTAGATCTTACAGAAACGTCTGCCAGTTTCTGGACTTAAAGTTTTATTGCACGTAAAAAATGGTAACAAGTGAATAATGCATGCATTCTGAGGAAACAAAGAATACATTTGATATCATAACAATACCCATTTGAAAAGGACTAAGCTGCTCCCAGATGTGCCTGCCTCTTTTAATTACACCCTGACACACATTTTCCTGTTTTCAGACTGTGATGAGTCTTTTTTCAAATTAACCTATTGTTGCTTCAGACTAGTTTAAGCTCTTAAGACTACTTTTCCCTGTCAAAAAGTCTGTCTCTGCTGTATTGATTAAGGGAGAAGTTTAGAATATGTTGCTCATTGCCTCAGAGGCCAACTAGCTGAGCTCTAGCTCAAGTTTGGAATGCGTAGTCTCTATGGCACTGGGATGCCTTTGACTTATATCCCTAGTGCCAGTGTGGATAGGACTGTGTCAGGCCCATATAAAGGGCCTTTAGCCTTGGACATGGTCCATTCACATTCCCTAGACCTGGACCACTGGCACAGCTTTAACAGAGCAGCATGTGATTCCAAGTGTGATAACGGAGTCACATTCCTTAGGCTTCAGTTCTGGCAGCACTAGTTACTAGGTCTGTGCTCGTAGCAGACATGTAATTTAAATTCATTGAATATGAATTTGTTCATCTGTAAAATGAAAATAACAGAATCTACTCCATAGCAACACCATGCTTACATGCAATAATGCAGGTAGGGTTGATTAATGCAATACTTAAAGTACATAGTAATAGCTCAATAAATTCTGGCTATCAGGGTACATCTTTACCCAACTGGCTGTGCCAATCGACTTCTTCCTGCATATCATTGCTCAAAATCTTCTTCTGGGGTTTATTATCTTCTAGAGAATCATTTAACTCTAATGGAAAAGGAGAGTTAGAAGCCACAGATACTTTAAGAATTTTGAAGACAGAGAAGTTCATTTAAGGGGAGCAAAAATATTTCAGGATCTAAGAAGGATACAGAATCAAAGTCTATTTTATCCCTTCATGGTAAGCAACATCAATGGTAAAATACAGTGATATCAACAAATAAGGAATGCCCGTTCACTTTTGGTTCTCATTTCTTCCACTATGAATGTAAAAGAAGGTGGGTTACAGGATCTGGGGTAAATGTGGAATAAAAATATTTTTGAATTACTGTTTATTTTGAGAAATAGTGCACAGGAGTATTGGTCAGAGATAGTCAGAAGTCTGAGCCTGCCAGCAGGGTTGGTTGGGGATGGGAATTCAAAGCTAGAGAGTCAAATGTGAGGTACCACCTTGAGTGATCAATTATGTCAACAAAGAGAGACAGTAATAAATAAATAAATAAACCAGTGGATTTTAGAGCTAAAGACATCCTTATATTTGTAACTCATTTACTTACTTCACTAATCCCTTGTTTGCCCATCAGCTCGGCACTTGTTTAGCACATGTGAAGCCTTGGGTTCAATTTCCAGTATGAGGAGAGAAAAGTGTTTGTGCCTGCACACGTGTATGTGTGTGTGTGCGTTTGTGTGTGTGTGTGTGTGTGTGTGTGTGTGTGTGTGTGTGTGTGCATGTGCATGTGTGTTGAGAGGAAGGGATTATACATAGGTGGGATGGTGAAGAGCAGCTGAGTGCTAGTTCACCAGTCAACTTGCTGTGTGATATGTGGGTCAGATTTTTTTGTCAAATCCAGGAGTTGGTTTATATCTGCACTCTGCAATGCGATAGCCATTATGTATGTGTGACAATTGACCAACTGAAACATGGTTAGTTCTACTTGAGATGTTCTGTGTGTGTATAATACACATTGGATTTTAAAGACCCAGAAAAATAAAAGAATATGAATTAGCACACTAATATTTTCATTATTGATTATATGATGAAAGAATTTTTTATATATTAGGTTAAGTGAATTGTATTGTTGAAGTTAAATTTGCCTGTTTCTTTTTAGCCTTTTTAGTGTATCAGAAAATTTAGAGAGTATGTGAGTGGGTCACAGTATATTTCTAACGGCAATGATGACTCAAGATGATATCTAAGATCGCTTCCATCTTAAACATTTAATTACTTTATGAAATCTTGATGGCAGCAGCATAGGGAAGACAGAGGGAAGGCAAAGAAATTGTTAGAAGTGAAAATGGAAAGACAGATTGAAATTCCAGGAGTCTGTGACATGGCAACATGTCAATAATTACACATAATTCGTCTCTTCCACCATCTGGCATGTAGTTGGTTTTTAAAAAACTGATAACTTGCCTTGGTGAGCCAAGCAATTGCCATAGGCTCTTTTTGTCTTGCATAACAAATATTCATAATCATGATGCTTCTTCATTTTGTTACAATTTCTAACTAACAGGAAATAAAATATCACTTACCAGAAATAAAACTGAGAACCAGTGGTTAATCACCCATTTTCCCATTGCCAGGAGTTGATTTAGAGGCCTTCTAGGCAGTAAGACAGATTCAGCAGCCTGGATTCTGGAGAGATCCTTCAGGATGGGATCTGTCCAGTTCAAGGTCTGTGAGTCCTAAGACGTGAAAAATGCACACCTACTTGGGTTCCAGGAATGAATAAATCTATTCTGCCCTCCTCCTCTGGACAGAATTATGTTATCAGCTTAGGTAGGCCAGCCCTACTTAAAAGAATCACAGGGGTTTTCCCTGTTTACCTCTTCAGGAAATAGCAATCTTCTTCAGAAAAAAAATCCTCTCTCATCATCTCATCAACATAACCTGAAGTATTGAAGTATTCACATTGAAGCATTCCTTTCTTGATAAGACATTTGCAAAGATTTTTCCTGAGAAAAGTAATTAGGCTGGCATTCTACCCAGATTGGGAGGGAGAAACAACTTTGGGGTAGACTTCTAGAAAACTTGCTGTACCTAGCATGTGCCTCTCAGACCTCAGCCTGGCCAGCCAGAAATTGTAGTATACCAATTTCCATGGAGGATGATCTGCGACTGATGGATAAAATAACCGCACTTTGGTTCCAAACAAAGGTGTAAATGTCTTCTAGTGCCATAAACTAGCCAGAGCTTAGTTTTGGGGACCATTTTCACCTTGTCTGAAATGATGAAATACACTCATAGACATATGCAAATTATATATAAGCAACTTAAGAAATAATTTTGAGGAACAAATACCTATGTTATCACTACCCAGGTTAAAAATAGAATATTTATCTCCAGTATCTTAAATCCCCCAGTGTGCCCTCCAATCACATCAATCTTCTTCCCTAATCACATCACCCATTCTCCCACCAGATGCAACCTGAAATTTGGAATAGTTGTTCTTTTGCTTTTCTTTATACTTTTATAGTTATATAAATGTATATCTAAACAGTACTTTTTGTTCTTTCCTGATTTGAACTTTTTGTAAATGCAACCTAATTGAACTGCCTCAGCCTTCCAAGTGCTGGGATTATGGGTGTGCACCACCATGCCCAGCTTGTTGTGGTGCTGGGGAATCAAACTCAGGGCTGTGCACTTGCAAGGCAAGTGCCTTAACCACTGTGCCATTCCTCCAGCTCCTTCATTATATTGTTGATGGACATGATGATGCAATTATATTGATGGAATGACTCACATGTGCTACAGTTTTTCTAAGGTATATAACCCAGGAATTCCATTTCCAAGATTTGCTAATATTCAATTTTATTACATAATGATAAACTCTGTTCCAAAGTGCTCACAAAAATATAAACTCCAATGAGCTTTGAAAAAGTGTGAAATACTGTTTTAGTATGATTTCATTTAACTTGTGTTTCCATGGTTACTGGTGAGGTCAAACATTTATTGTGCTTTGGATCTGGAATGTCCCCCGAAAAGTCTCATGTATTTGGATGTTATGGATTATCTACGGAACCTTGTGCTATTGGAAGATTGGGCCTTGGTCTGAAGGGGTGGATTATAGGTGTGTGGTGGAAAACAGGCACGTGGATTGGACTGTAGGCATGTGGTGGGGACTTAAACCTGGAAAGGGACAGATCACTGAGGCTGGTCCCAGGAAGGGCAGATCACAGGGATGCGACTTGGAAGAATATATGGTGCTTCCTTCCTTCCTTTGAGGATTTGATTTGACTTGATTTAACTTGGCTTCCTGTTTGCAATGTTGTGAGCAGCTGCCCCCACCTCTGCCTTTGCCGTGTGCTTCCGTGTTGCCAGCCTCCCCTGAGTAAACTGTGACCTTCTGAAACTGTCAGCTAAAACAAATCTTTGCTTCCCCTAATTTGTGTATGTCAGTTCTGAGTCACATCAACAAAATGTAACTAAGACAGAAATTGGTACCAAAGAGGTAGGGTTGCTGCTATGACTTCACCTGAGCACATGGTTCGAAAGCCTTTGAAACTGACTTGCTAGAGGAGTTTGGAAAAATTTCAGGATGCTAGCCGGAGAAGCCTTGAAGAGCTCTAAGTTAAGATTGATGAGAAATTCTGTCTGGAGCTTAAAAGACCATAATGCTGATAGAAATGTGGATTGGAAAGGCTAGACTCAAGTTTTAGATGGGAAGGAGAACTCTGTTGGTAAAAATCATGCATGCTGTGCTCTGGCCAAAATACTTGTTGGCATTTTACCCTTGTCCAGAGACTTTGCCTGAAATTGAGATTAAGGGTAATGGACTACTTGATCTGGTGGAGGAAATCTCAAGGTAGCCCACTATTCAGGCCACCTCTTGTGCTCTTTGTGGCTTTTAGCCAACTCGGTGGTGAAAGGCAGAAGGAAGTGGCAGAGAAAACAGATATGAAAAGTTTGCAATGCCAGACTAAACTGGCCTGCAGTGATGAGGCCAAAGAGCACAGGGAAATTTAAAAAACTAGCATCCAAAAGAAGCCAAGGACTTGAAATCATGTCTATAAAAAAAGAGGCTTTGAGGGTGTATCATAAATCGGTAAGACCTCATTCTTTATCAATTAAAGGGTGAAAAAGTAAGAAACTTTGCTTTGAGAAGAAGAGTACCCCAGGATTCCCTATAGGGCCAAAGGACTCCCTGTAGAGCCAAAGAGGGAAGTGTTTGCCAGAGTTCAACTCCATGGAGTTTAGCAATCCAGGAACTCAGAAGTTGCTGCAGCCATGGCACAAGGGGGGCCAGTCTACTGCTCAAGCCAGTGGTGGACCTTGGCAACATCCAGGTGGTCTTGGGTTTATAGGCATGCAAAATGCAAGAGTTGTGGGTTCACGGATGCTTCCACCCAGATTTCGCAGGAAGGCCTTGGAGGCCAGGCAATGCGCCCCTGGGAGGGCAGTGCATGGAGCTGTGAGGGAGAAGCCTAAGGTGCAATGGAGACACTGAAGATTTGCAGAAGCCAGGAGCATGCATCATCAGTTGAGAAAAGCTGAAGATTGTGGGCAGATTCAGCGCAGAGGTAATGGAGGCTGGGGCCAGCAGCAACAATGTAGGGATGGGGCCATCCAAGCCCTTTGGAGTTCAGGTCTCACAGTTTTCTCAGGTGTTAGACCTGAAACTGCAGGAATTAACCCTTGCCCTGCTGGGTTTCGAATTTGTTTTGGTCCAATTACTTTCTATCCTCCTATTCCTCCATTTTGGAATGAGAATGGTTAACCTGTGCCATTGTATGTTGGAGATATTTAACCTTTATTGTGGTTTGGATCTGGAATGCCTCCCCCAAAGTTTCATGTATTTGAATATTATGAATTATCTATGAAATCGTGTACTGTTAGGAGATTGGGGCTTGGTCTGGACGGGTGGATTAGATAACAGGTGTGTGGCAGATTGTAAATTGCAGGCATGTGGATTGGATTGCAGGTGTGTAGTGAGGTCTTAAATCTGAAAGGAGTACAAAACTGAGGCTGGACCTGGGATGAGTGGATCACTGGGATGGGATCTGGAAGGATGTATGCTGTTTCCTACCTTCCTTCTGGGACTTGATCCTTGACTTGACTTGGCTTCCTGTTTGCAATGCTGTGAGGAGCCGCCTCCACCTCCACCTTTGTCATGTCCTGCCCCTGTTGCTGGCTGCCCATGAACAGACTGTGACCTTCTGAAACTGCGAGCTAAAATAAACCTCCTCCCTTGATTTGTGCATATTGGATATTGAGTCACAGCCATTAAGACACTTTTGATTAAATTATTGTCTATTTGAATTTTTTCTTTTGATAAATGCTGATTCTAGCTTTTGGTCCACGCTTTTGTTAGTTTATTTTTCTTTTGCTTATAAATATTCAAAGTTCTGCTTATAATCTGATAATTCTATTTATAATCTGGTAATGTTTATGTCTTGTCTTGTCTTTTTTTTCCAGTATTGGAAACTGAACCCAGGGCCTTCACTGGAAGCTAAATTCCCTGCCCTTTTTCATTTTTTATTTTGAGGAAAGTTCTCACTAAGTTGCCTGGGTGGAACTCAAACTTGCTGTCTCCTGCCTCAGCCTTTAATGTGCTATGATTACAGGTATGCACCATAAAGCCCATTTTTATTCTTAATATTGTTTCTGACAAATAGTTCTTAATTTTAATGTACTCCAATCACTACTCTTTTGTGATTTATACATTTATGATTACTCAATTATCAACAGTCTTATTTTTTCTTCAAATTTATTTATATTTGCCTTTCACAGTTATGTTTTGAATCTACTGGAAGTTGTTTTTCTATGTACATTGGAGGTAAGGTTTCAGTGTAGTTTTCCATATGGAAAATCCATCACTCCAATGGCATTTTTGAAAAGTATACTTTCTTCATTTGTATAAAATGTGCATATATCAAATATCATATACACATGAGCTCATATTTAGATCTTCAGTTTTTCTATAAGTAGAGTTATGTTTTTTCTTCTGATCATTTTTTTTCTTTTTGGTGTGGTTTTGCAGATTGAATCCAGAGTGTCAGGTGTTCTAGGCAACCACTGTACTACTGAGTGACACTTGTAGCTATTTCTAATTTTTTTCTAATTTTGACACTGGTACTTGCTAAGTTACTGTAGTGTCCAGGACTCAAACTTGTGATTCTCATGCCTCAAGGTCCCAGATTGCCATATGTGTGTCTCTATGCCCAACTCTTTCCTGACTTTTTTTTTTTTTTTTTTGAGAAAAGGTCTCACTCTGTAGTCCAATCTGGTACTGACCTCACTGTGTAGTCCAAGTTACGCAGTGATTGACCTCAAACATGGGCCAATCCTCCTGTGTTAAACTTCTAGTGCTGAAATCACATACATGCACCACATGCCTGGTTTATGTGGTCCTGGGAAATCAAAATCTAGGGCCTTTATATTGTTAGGCAAGTGCTTTAACAGCTGAGCTATACCCCCAGCCCCTCCTTCCTGACTCTTACCTCTTTTATTTTGTTTTCTTGGCTTACTGCACTCACCATAATTCCTACACACTATTTTACAAAAGTAGTAGTAGTGATCCCCTTATCTAATTTTCGGTTTCAAAAGATGTTCTTTGATTTCACTATAAGTAGAATATTTGGTGGCAATTTTAGCAGATATCCATATATACATCCTTATTTTACTTTTTGTTAGGCACAAAAGAAAATGTTTGTCTAGCAGAAGAAATAAATACATTGTATGAGCTTTTTAAGGGTATAATTTATATATCATAAAATTTTCCACTGTAAGAGTACAGTTCAATACACAGCATATTTTATATTTATTTTTAAAAAGCTGAAAAATGTCTTCAAACATCACAAAATCTACAAAAATAACATTTTCATTAGGTACTTAACACATCTGCAATTTGCAATTTAATGTCATGCAATAATAAGCAGAACTGGTGCAGAAGGTAGTGGGAGTGTTTGTGGAAGCCATTCCTAAACTATGGTATGCAGAAATCAGTTAGGTATACATGAAAACATCAGAAAACCACAAAATATATTTTTCTAAACCCAAAATAAATATACAACTAATGCAACTTCGCATAACTTGTATTTCAGAAATGCTCATGGCCACTCCAGGATCACGTTATGTGAGGGAAAGTGCCACAGAGGGAAGTTGAAATGGAAAGAGAAGCCATTGTAATCATTTGCCATGAAAAAAATCTTACTTTTGCATATTTCACAAAACACTGGACATACAAAATACAACTCAGAAAAGAAACAAAAGTCTGACTTGGGAGGTTGACCAGGATTATGTAATTATCTGGAAGCATCCTATGTTGGAGGAACAGAGGATCTAAAGTAATACATTTTTGTTTAATACAAAGGAAATTTTCTAACACAGCTGCTTAAAGAAGTAAAGAGGTGATGAGTTTCCTCTTGACAAGCTGGTGGCCTTGAGATTCAGTGATTCATAGAACAGTCTATAATGCATATGGAATTTTATGGGTTATCAAAAGGATTATATAGGCCATGTTGAATGGGTCCTTGTGTCTGTGGATAGGGTCCTCGGTCCTAATATCAGAGGACTTGGGAGTCGTTTAATAAGCCAATGAACACAGAATCTGAACTAACATAGGCAGATGATCTCAACGGGAGGAGTTGCAGTATCTCTTCAGAATGAGATTGTACCAGTTAATTCCACTAAAATCCTCATGCTTCAAATCTGAGACCCCTGTTCTTGGGCAATGCTGGACACATGGGAGTTTTTGATCTTCAATCTCTACACATTCTGGAAGAATTCTTTCCCTTGTTTGAGCTCCAGACTTTAGCACAGCCTCCCCCCGCCCTGTTCTGTTTGGCATTATTGTTTGTGTTTCTCAGGTTTATAGTTTATTTGACATTGATTACATTTGAGGTGACTGCTTCCTGGAGAAGTCTGGTGATACTTAAATGTCGTCAGTGAATTATCCCGTCATAGCATAGATTACAGTCTTTTGCAAAGATTTCCTGTAGACAGTTAATCCCACCCATGAAGGGTGGATTCTTGTAAACTGTAAACAAGGAGCTTTCCCCCTGACTTACCTGTTCTGTCTTCTTCCTGATGAGCTGCCTTGGTCATCATTTGTCCTAAACTTACCTTTGTAGACACAGATCCTGCACACCTCTTCCAGGCATTAATACGTAAGAGTCAGAACTGACTTACTCATTGGTTTAAACATGTACTTAGTATGTAAAACATTTTTCTTTTAAGAAATTTTAAATGAACTTGGAAGTTGGTATTAAAAAGTAGTAAAATAACCACTATGGGAAAAAGTTGTACTTTGTCATACTTATTTTTTATTTACAGTTACTTTTATTTTGAATCAGTAGAAAATGGTTTTGGCAGGATGTCCTTCCTTTCCTTTTACATCTTACACCCTGCCACAGTCACTGTAAGACTTGCCTTTACTTTTTCTCCAGACTATTTTCAGCTCTCCTTTGAAGCCACCTGCACTCCTTATCTAGCCACCCCAGCACTGCTTAGCAAGGCTTGTGAGCTGTAAGTTATGTTTATGGGTTTGTAGAGTAAAGGCTATCCTTTCTGTTACATGACCAGAGGAGGGATGACATGCCACTCCAGGTGTGGGATTGTTTATGCAGCAAAAGTAGCCATTACCGTCCCTTGATGATGTTCCTGTTTCCTTGTTAATGTATGACTATCTCTTCAGCTAGCTGACCTTGCTTTGCCCTATAGAAACTTAATAAATAGTCTTGTGCCTAAAATGCAGGTGCTTTAGGTGGAACTCTGCTCAGATTCCTCTTCTCCCTTCTTCCATTCAATAGCTCCTTTGACTTCAGCAAGGGGGATGCGGTTGGGGGTCAACAACGACCTTTAAAGGTATTTATCTAGCCTTGATCACAGGGTCAAAAGGTGAGATATCCCACAATGACAAGAGTGATTGATGAATGCAGGATCATGTGAAATCGTTCTTGTCATTATGTTGGGACAGAATGAGAGTTCATTGAAGTAGCCTCTGTTCAAGGCAACATGAGGAGATGGAGCAGGTTTGGGCCCAGGTCCCTACTCACTGCTAACGCTGCCTTGGAAAGCCCTAGCTTTTCTGAGCCTCATTTCCTTTACCTGTAACTTAGTGTACTGGATCCTCATGGAGAAAGGATTCAAGTAGTATCCTGTATTAACAGGCAAAAGAAAAGTGGTGGTATGGAAGACCATGAGGCAGAATGCTATAGTGCTGACATCCATCTTTTACAGATCTCAATGAAAACAATTGCAAACAGTAAAGTAAGCAAACTAAAGGACTGTTTTCTTTTCTTGTCAACAGCCTGGTAAAGGAAAGAAAAGTTAGAATGTTGGTTCCAAGGTCTGTCTCCTCAGACTTGAAGCCTGACTTATTCAAAAACTGGGTTGTTGTAATCATAGATGAGCTAGAATGTTTTAATATTTTCAACAGCACCTGGCTTATAAAAACACAATGCATAGTTTCATCCTATGATGGTGATGATAATGACTATTCTCCCTAAGAAAATATAAACAGAGTACTCAAAACCAAAGCTACTTTCTGTTGCCATTGGAAAAGAAGCAGAAACTATAGATCAGACCCGTCATTATATAAACTTTGTAAGATTGTGGAACCATTTTCTATATTGTATATCTGCCAAATTTATCATCTGTTTACCCCAGAGTTTAGCAGATAAATCACAAAACTAAATTAGCCCGTGTGCTTCGCTTCCGTAGCAGCAAAAACAAGTGAGTCAGTAAAGACACGAATCTAGTGTGTAGCTAGGCTTTGTGAGACAGTTTCCAAGAGGAGAGAAAACACGCTTTGTTCCTGTGACTGTAAGGAATAAAAGCATTGGACCAGCCCTGGAGGGAGAAAGCACCCTGGGTACTCAATGCGGAAAATCTCACAAAGTTCACTTTCCTCTTGTCTTCCTTTGCAGAGCTCTACGCTCTACTGAACATCAAATAAGTTGATATAGGCAATAGTGCTTTTTTAAGCCAGTAAGTGTTATAGGCATATCCCTGGAATAGCATAGGGCACTTTCATCTTACAAAGGCTACATTGGAAATCTGCACTCACAAGTATGTATATGAGACTTAGCTCAGGAACAATGTTCAAGTTTTGTCATGAGCACATTCCACCTCTCCAAGAAATCGTCTCCAACCACTTGAGTGAACAAACTACATCCTCTTAGCATTTTTACAAGAAGAGTTCCTCCTATCTTCTTACCTACCTGCAGCCTGCAAAACCTATTATCATTTACCCTTTTCTGAATGACTCCTGCCTCACCCCAATTGCCCCTTAAGATGGAACACAAAGCTCTCTGTGCACAGTAGGTGTTCAATAAGCATTTGCCAGGCAGTGGCGTGGTAGGTAGAACTATGCCTATAATCTAAGCACTGGGACCTGTCAATATATGACCTTACCTGACAAATGTGAATGAAGGTTGTAGGTAGAATTAAAGTAGCTAAGCAGGTGACTTCAAAGTAGGGATATTATTGTCAATTATATGAATGGACCTAATATAATCACAGAAATAGAAGGGGGAGAGAGGTAGGAGAGGTCGGAGTGATAACATGTGAAACAAACACAACTTGCTGTGAAGGTAAAGGAAGCCAAGAGCCAAACAGTGCAGCTAGCTTTGAGATTGGAAGAGGCAGGAAGTCAGATTCTTCTCTGGAATCCCCAAAATGACTCCAGTTAGAGTCACTGCAGACTTCTGACTTCCACATTCTAAGACGAAGAAGAAGAAGAAGAAGAAGAAGAAGAAGAAGAAGAAGAAGAAGAAGAAGAAGAAGAAGAAGAAGAAGAAGAAGAAAGCTGTGCTGCTTTAACCACCAACGCTGCAGTAATTAGTTGCAGTAGCAGCAGCAAGAGAGTGATATGGATGGTAAGGAAAGATCCCTGCGCTCACTTTGGACTTCCTACTCTGCCTGATATAGAAGAAGTCATAACACTTCAGAGCCAAAAGATGACAATCCACAGCTTCTGCCACTATTATCACATGAGCTCTGGATTAAATGATTTAGAAATATTTTGCATGTAAAGCAAAATATGATAGGCTTTTTAAGCAATAAAATGAAACTGTTCTTGACCTATTTTCCCTTGTTACATTGGGACACCTCGGTTCAATCTTAGGGAAGTTACCCTTCCCAGAACAGACAATGTATTTCTCTTCCCTCCCAGAAAACACAAAATGAGGCTACACCAATTTTGAAGACTGACTACTGGCTATAAATAATGAATTTTGATTATCTGGCATTTGAACTCTGCTTTAAAGCTTTGAACTGCGGGTCTTGAAGATTTTTCATGTCTCTGTGAAAAAGAGAGATAGAGCGGAGGAGAATTGGGCTTTAGATAGAGGAGTGGTATCCTGAAAGCCTAGGAGTATTTGGAAGAGGGAGGAAGAGGAATGAAATTATGGATGGATGAGGAGAAATGGTCCAGGTTCCTAGGGCAGAGGTCCCCAACCTTGTTGACTCCAAGAACCTGTTCAGTTGAAGACCATTCTCTCAAGCATTGGGGTGCGGCACTTGCTATGTAGCAGGTTGTTAGAGGATAGCTTTCGAGTGGTGAGCAGCAGCAGGAGGGGAGCGGGGAGCGAGGCTCCCACCTGTCAGATCCGCAGCAGCATTAGAATGCAGACTTGCTCTCGTTTGCCATCGCCCACTGATGGTGACCTGCAGCACAGACTTGCACAGGTGGTGCTACAGTGGGCTTCTAGGCCTTCACTCTTGGACTGGTGCTCTCCCACCTTCACATCTGAGCAGCTACACCATCTTCCAGCTCTCCAATGGGCAGAGGACCATTTGAACCCTCTTTTATGACCCTATAAGCTGACCTAATCCCCCCCCCCCTCTCTCTCTCTCTCTCTCTCTCTCTCTCTGGATATATAATAATATATAACTTATTATTTCTGTGTTTCTAAGAGCCCTAACTACTCCAGCTCCTGAAACTCCTACTGGGCATACTGAGAATGCAAGGCTCTGACTTATTCTTTACTCAAGCCATTTCTCAAATTCTATATGCAGCAAGCAGCCTTGAGAAATGAAATATCTCCCACAAACAGTGGGCTTGACTCAGTTTGCCGTACATCAGTGAGTCCCTCAAGCTGATTGTTCCTCTGCCACAAAGCAACCCTATTCTATGCACAACACCCATCTTTTAGCATGTTCACATGGCTCCTGTGATACTTGAAAGACACAAGGAACTAGTACCAACCCACTTGAAGTTGATGCTGCTGGCTGTGCTGTGGGTGATGAAGTCCCTCATCTTTGGCTCAGGATTCTTAGGTCTTTGTTAGCGACCATGACACAGGCATTTTCACTTACTAGCTTATAAGTAAGGCAAAGTCTCAGACCCTTTGCTTCTTGATATCTATTTGTAGGCCCTGGACAACTATTAGAATAGTGGGGAATTAGCTTTATATCTGTTCTGGAAGGGCTTGTGAACTGAGCAAGCTTAGCCTTCAGGTTTGGGGCACGGGAATTTGGTGTCTTTCTGTGAAAATTGGTTTATGTTCTGAAGTTTTATTCCTAATAGTTCAGATTTATTATTGTCTGATTTTTTTTTTTTTGAAATGGGATCTCACTCTGTTGTCCAGCCTGGTTCTGAACTCACTATGTACCCCACACTGGTCTTGAACTCAGGACAATCCTCCTGCCTCAGCCTCCCAAGTGCTGGGATTATAGGTATGCACCACCACACCCAGTTTATGTGGTTCTGGGGAATTGAACTCAGGTAATTAGTGTTTGCCTAGCACTTGCTAGGCGAGATCTTTAACCACTGAGCCATTCCTCTAGTCCTGCCTGAGGTTTTGAATGGTACCTTAAATTACATTTTTACCCGTTATCTATATTGGATTTGACTGATTTTTATTTCGTATTCGGGAACTTAGCTTAATCCTTCTTAATTCTAATAACTTATGTGGGCATTCTTTTGAACTCTACAACTTGAAAATCCATGTTTATTGTCATTGCATTAAGAACATTACTACTTAATATAGGTTGTACAATATTTCTCAAAATATAAAATCTAAGAAGCAAATTATAAGGAAATATATCCTAGATTACTAAAAAGTTGAAATTTACCAAGCTATGCTGCCCATAATAGATGGAATTTTATGGGTTATCAAAAAGATTATATATAGGCCACATTGAATGGATTCTTGTGTCTGTGGATAGGGTCCCCCTTCCTAATATCTGAGGACTTGGGAGTCATTTGATAAGCTGATGAACATAGAATCTGAACTTCAGGCAAATGATCTAACTGCAGCATTGGAATGAGTTGCAGTATCTCCTCAAAATAAGATAATGCCAGTTAATTCCACTAAAATCCTCATGGTTCCAATCTGTGACCCCTCTCCTTGGGCAATGCTGGTTATACTCATTTTTTTTTTTTTACTGCCAAACACTATTTCCTGCAAATTCTTGAAGAACTGCTTTGTTTCTATGAGCTCCAGTCTTTATCACAGCCTCTCTCCACCCTGTTCTGTTTGGTCTTATTGTTTGTGTTTCTCAGGTTTATAGTTTATTTGACATTGATTACGTTTGAGTCGACTGCTTCCTGGAGAACTCCAGTGATACTCAGATGGCATCAGTCATTTGTCTACAGTCATAACATAGATTACAGTCTTTTGCAAAGATTTCCTGTAGACAGTTGATCCCACCCATGTTGAGTGGATTCTTGTAGATTGCAAGTGCGGAGCTTTTCTCCAGATTTACCTGTTCTGTCTTCTTCCTGATGACCTGTTTTGGTCATCATTTGCACTAAACTTACCTTTGTAGACACAGTTCCTGCACACCTCTTCCAGGCACTAATAATACTTAAAAGTCAGTGCTGATTTAATCACTGGTTTAACATGTACTTAAGACACAAAAAACTTTTTAAAGGTATTTCAAATGGATCATCATGCTCAGTGAAGTGAATCAGAAGGAGGAGGTTAAATATCTAATGGCTTCTCTAATACGAGAAACCAAGAGCACAATTATTTCATAGAACGAATTAAGGGGAATATTGGGAATTGAAGGGGAGGGGGAGGATGGATTGGGGGGAACAGAATTTGTAATTTTGCCATGATATGTATATACACAAAATACTCAAGATCAATGCAAACATTATGTATTGCATCTATACATACCAATAAAATGGGAGAAAAAAAGATACTTCAAATGGGGGTTGGTGTATAAAAATAGTAAAATAACCACTATGGAAAAAAGTTGTACTTTGTCATTTTATTCTTTACAGTTATTTTTAATTTAAATCCATTGAAAATGATTTTGGCAGGATGTCCTTTCCTTTTACATCTTACACCCTGCCACAGTCACTTTTAAGACTTGCCTTTGCTTTTTCTCCAGGCTATTTTCAGGTCTCCTTCAAAGCCACCTGCACTCCTTATCTAGCCATCCCAGCACTGCTTAGCAAGGCTTGGGAACTGTACGTTATGGTTTATGGGTTTGTAGAGTAAAAGCTATCACTTCAGTTACGTGACCAGAGAAGGGATGACACACCACTCCCGGCATTGTTTATGCTCTGGGCTGTAGCCCATATCTTCCCTTGATGATGTTCCTGTTTCCTTATTAATGTATGACCATTGCTTCAGCTAGCTGACCTTGCTTTGCCCTACAGAAACTTAATAAATAGTCTTGTGCCTAAAATGCAGGTGCTTTAGGTGAAACTATTTTAATTCCTCTTCTCTGTTCTTCCATTCAGAACCTCATCCTTTGACTTTGGCCAGGGGAATGCGGTTGGAGGGCAACAACGACCTTTCAAGGTATTTACCTAGCCTCGATCAGTGGGTCAAAAAGTGAGATGTCCCATAATGACACGAGTGATTGATGAATGCAGGATCACGTGAAATCGTCCTTGTCATTATGCTGGGACAGAATGAGAGTTCATTGAAGTAGCCTCTGCTCAAGGCAACATGAGAAGATGGAGCAGGTCTGGGCCGAGGTCCCTACTTACTGCTGATCGCTAATGCTGCCTTGGAGAACCCTAGCTTTTCTAAGCCTCATTTCCCTCTTTTTCACACATAATGTTTACAATGAACTTGAGTAGTTTGTGCACATATATATCACATCAACATTACAACCCCTTCCCATTTTTGGACCTTTCTGTGAAATAGTTTATTTTCTAAAGATTTATTCCTGGTAGTTCAGACTTGTTATTGCCTGAGGTTTTGAATGGTACCTTAAATTTCATTTTTATTTGTTATGTATATAAGATTTGACTGATATATTTGTATTCAAAAACCTCATTTAATTATTCTTAATTCTAGTAACTTGAACCTAAAGAAAAAGAGACCACTCAATTCAAAGACCCAATTAAACAATGGGCGACAGAAAAGAATAAATAATTCTCAGATGAAGAAGTTCAAGCGGTCCATAAATACATGCAAAAATGATCAACATCTTTAGCCATTACAGAAATGCAAATCAAAACATCATTAAGATATAATCTAACTCCAGAGAGAATTGTGTGACCTCAAAAAGTGATCAGTGCTGGGGGGGGGGGGGCTGTGGGAAAAAGGAACCTTCTTGCTCTGCTGGTGGGAATGGAAACTGGTATAAACACTTTGGAGGGCAGTATGGAAATTTCCTAAGAGGCTGAAAATAAATATCCCCTTTGATCCAGCGATACCTTTTCTGGGAATGTTCCCAAAAGAGTTAAAAGCGTAATATAAAGGAGATACATGTACATCTATGTTCATAGCAGCACAACTAACAATAGCTGTGATGTGGGACATACCAGAATACCCATCAACAGACCAATGGATAGAAAAATTGTGGTCTATATACACAATGGAGTACTACTCATCTGTGAAGACAGATAGTTTTGAGACACGAAGTGAGACCACTTCTCGGTGAAGTGAGTCAGACACAGAAAGTTAAATATTGAATGGTTTTTCTGATATGAAAAACCCAGAATTTCACTGAACTAAACGGGGCAGATAGTGGGAGTCAGGGAGGAGGCAGAGAGCATCGGAGGGTCAAAAAATAGAGAGAGAAAGGGTTTGTAACTCTGGCATGTATGTATGTGCACAATATACTCAAGTTCCATGTAAACATTATGCATCACATATAAATATATTAATAAGGCCAGAAAAATTCTAAATACTTGTGTGGGCATTCTTTTGAACTCTACAACTTGGAAATTAAAGTTTCAAATCATTGTATTAAAAACATTATTACCTAATATGGGTTGTACAATATTTTTCAAAATATAAAATTTAAGAAGCAAATTATAAAAAGTCCTAGGTTATTAAAAAATTGAAATTTACTAAACTGTACTATCAGGTCTTTTGATGACTTTCATTTTTTTGAGACAGGTCCTCACTCTGTAATCTTAACTAGTCATGACCCCAGTATGTAGCCCAGGCTGGGCTAGAACTCACAGCAATCTTCCTGCCTCAAACTTCTGAGTCCTGGGATTAGAGGCATGCACCATCAAGCTGGGTTTATATGATGCTGGCAAATTGAATCCAGGGATTTGAGATTGTTAGGCAAGTGTTTAACCACAGAGCTATTCATCCAGGCCCTCATGACTTGCATTTTTATAGAGAATTTTTATTTATTTATTTAGAGACAGGGTCTTGCTCTGCAGTCCAGGCTGGTCCTGAATTCACTACATAGCTCAGTCTGGCCTCAAACACACAGCATTCCTCCTGCCTCAGCTTCCTGAGTACTGGGATTGCAGGCATATATCACCATGCCTGGTTTATGTGGCATGGCGGAATTGAACTCAGGGCCTTGTTCTTTATAGACAAGCACTCTAACTGCTGTGCTATTCTTCCAGCCCCAACAATGTTTTTCTTGATGAGACCTGAGCAGATTATAAGTAGAGCAGAGTGTAAGTAGGTCAGGTTAGCAGTTCCCTATGTTGCATGTTTTTCTTAGAAATTTGAAATGATATTTCCCTTCCCTATCCCACTAAAAATAGCCTTTAATCAGTCTGGACATTTTTACCATCAGAACTATTTCTTTGAGAAAAATCTTCATTCCCAACGGCTGTGGTTAAATTTCATTCTTATCTTTTAGTAGTGAGGGGGGGAGGGGTTGTTCTTGTATCCAAGGAAAAGTGAGGAAACAGTCATCAACCCACATAACCTGTTTATTCATTATAATTTCACAGAGATGGGACTTGGAAAAGGTAAACTTGAATATTAGGAAAAACCAGATATGTAACTGAGCCATATGGCATGAAGGGGCAGATAGAATGTGGCGCTATAGCAGAGGACTTTTAAAAAAAAAAAAGAAAACAAGAATGCTTTAGTCATTTGGGTGGGGGGCAAATTTTTTTCCCAAATGGGGAAGCCTAAAGGTCCATTTGATGCCGCCATGATGGTGCGAAGAACTACCGAATCAGAGTTTTCATTCTAATAGGATCACCAGGTGATTTCACATGCACAATTAAGTTTGAGATGAGCTACTTTGGGTCTTCAACTCACAAGAACTTAAAGACAGCTGATGTAAGAAGACTGAGGAAAAAATTAAGTGGGAAAAAGTTGGGAATAGATTGCCCAAAATGGTTTTAATTCCTTCCTCCCTTTACTTAAAGGTTTGTCTTTTAAGAAATAGGCTTCAAAAATAAACTTTCCTCTCTGCTTGGCTTGAATCCTAATAAACCACAAAAATCCCCCCTTTTATTACAGGAAAAGCCCAATTTTAGTTAGATAAAGATGCCAAGTTATAATCCTCTTGTGACCATTAAGGAGATAAGAAAGCAAACTATAATCAAAAACCCCTCTGAGGTTTTGTTAAGATATCAGATAATCTTAGCACCTACCAGGTCCTGCAGCCTCCAGCTGCCAGGCGTGTGGTAGGTTATTACGTTCAGTACTCTACATTCAGGCAAGTCAGAATTTAAAGTGGATGATTCTTAAAAAAAAAAAAAAAAAAAAAGACCAAACCAAACCAAACAAAACAAAACAAAAAACTTCTGTGAAACGAAAATGTAACCAACCGCTGTTCTGATTTATGGTCTTACATTTAGAAATCTCAGTTGGAAGTCTACTTTGTTCCCTAACCTTTTTGAGTTCATCTAATTCAGAAGGTGATTTTCTTTTTTCTAATAAGTAGTCGGTCAGGCCCATAACGAGCATCCTGAGCCTGAGAAGATCTCACCAGGCTGGAGAGAGAGCAGGTGATAGGCGACCTTTAACTGAAGCTTGAAAATATCTGTGTTGGAACTGACTTCTCTTCAGTTGACTGATTTCCGCTGCCCTTACGGAGTTTCCTGAGAGAGGAATAAAATTTATTGTTTTATAATCAATCCTTTAGATAAGAATAGTTTATTTCAAAGATGGAAAATTGAGTGCCTTGAGGAGCTTGAGATCAGTTTATTTTCCTTAGGAAAATTTTTATTTCACTGTACTTTCCAGGGACTCAAATGGAGAACAAAGACAGAATTCATTCATTCAAGGTTCATGCAACAAACATTTGAACATTTCTTCAGTGGAATATAACTTCATTAAGTAATTCATTATATTATAAAATCAATAAATTCATATATAATTTACATTTGTAAAAAAACACACCTGTGTTCTATAAGCATTTATAAATCTGTATGGCTCAATTTATTTCCATTTACTTTTCATTGATGCATAATTATACATACAATAAACATTCATTAAATATTTATTCTCGGAGCTGCTGGACTGGGCTGATGTGGAAGATATGAAAGATGTGTGAATTTATTGCTTGTGAGAGGAGCAGGAAACTGTCCCGAATGTGGTGCACCACTTAGAAAGAGTAGCTTTAGGGTACAGCTCTTTGAAGATCCTGCTGTTGACAAGGAGGTTGAGATTCAGGAAGAAAAAAAATGCTAAAGATATACAATGAAAGGCATGACGATTTCCTAGTCTAAAAAGAAGTAGAGGAGATTGTTTTCAACTTGACCAGAAATGTGGATTTGGAAAAATACCAAAAGGAAAAGAGAGATAGACCAAAGGAAAACAGAGATGTCATTCAGAGAAATAAGTTAATGCTGACTCAGGGGACCAGGAAGAATTGGAAGACGCTTCAGAGGTAGAATGACAAGAAAACAAACACAGAAGACTGCTTAAAGATGAACAGTTGTAGCAGATTCTAAAAAGGAGGAATAAGTGGGCTGTTTAGAGGAACTGGAGAATTCTGACCTCCCACTTGCTCTGCTTTTGGCTCAGCATAAAGATAGATCGACCCAATTGAAAGTCCGACATGAGAAACCCAAACCTGCAGAACCAGTGACGTTTTCCATAGGCATAAAAATGGGTCAACCATGTCAGAGCTGCTTCCCCACAGGACCTTGCTGGAGTCCATACTTCTCGCTACAGCATGCACCCAGTGGGCTTTTCTGGAAGCCCAGCTAACCTTTAAACTTGGAACTGAGCCAGTGAACAAGAAAAGTAAAATGAATTTGTAAAATTGCAGCCATATGCAGCTGCAGAGCAGTACTATCACTAGGAGCTGTGTTAAACTACTTATACAGAGAAAATTTTAGAACTAAGAGATCTTTAGGAGACATATATTTATGAAAAAGATTTATTTTTACTTATAATTTTTGAGAGGAATTGTAGCAATGAGCCTAATCTCATGGGAGAAAAACAATTCATCTATGATGCTTAAGGTTGACAGACTTGTAAACCCTTTCTTAGAATAAAGTTAGACTTTGTAGTACAAAGAATAAATAAATCAAATATTACACTGTGTTAGAAATTGATACAAAGTACAGAAGATGGAAAAGCTTCCTTTTACCATACAACTTACATTCTGAGATGAACAGGTAAAAACAAGCAAAAGGAAATATAATTCAGGTCATAATGAGTGCTGTGAGGGAAATTCAGTCAAGGAAATGGAAAATGGTAAGTGTGGTAGGGTGGGTCTTTAGGTATGCTAACCAGGGAAGGTCTCTTTGAGGAGGTGACATGTGAGATGACATCTGTATGCTAAGAAGCAAATGGCCATGATTTTTAAGAGTTCTTCTCCCCCCACCCCCATTTCTATGTATATATGCAATACATAATGTTTACAATGAACTTGAGTATTTTGTGCACACACACACACACACACACACACACACACACACACACACACACACACATATATATATATATATATATATATATATATATATATATATATATATATATGTCATATCAACATTACAATCCCTTCCCTTACCCATTTTTGGCCCTCCCACACTCTCCCCATTCCCCCATAACTCCCACTGTCACACTCATTTGGTTCTATAAAATGCCTTTATGCTGGGTTTCCCAAATCAGAGAAAACATTTGATATTTAACATATTTAATCTGCATCTGACTCACTTCACCACTCTAATCACCCCTCTTTAGCTCAGCTTCTTACCCCTAGAATGGGCTGCAGTGCTCAGATCTTGATGCCTCTTCTCTGGTTCTAGCAGGGCCTTTTATTGGTATGATTTGCTGAAAGTTCTTTTTTCCTGTATCTTACTATATCTTTTTTGAGATTCTTTAACCTGGCCTTACCCACCATTAAGAAAAACACTGTAACAATGAAATTCATAAGGCTAGAAAATGTGACAAAAAGAAGTTGAATTTCAAATTCCTTAGCTGGGTACTGAAAGGTAAATATTTGTACATTGAAAAGACATTCAGGTTATCATTACATCAATCCATTTTCTTAGGATAAACTTACATCAAAGACCGAATAAATGAATTACTATGTTAAATAAAGTCTATATCACAAAAGTTGATTACACATAAAGCAATAGATATAATAGCATACTTAGTTATTTCAGAAATGTTTAACTTTCACAAATTATTTACCCACATTGCAGTAATTACTAACATTTTGCCAGATTTGATTTATCATTTTATCTATCTATCCACCCATAAAGTCATGCATACATATTTTTAAAGGGTTTATACCAATTTCCCATGTTGAATATAATTATTATGTTTTGTGAACTAATATACCATTAAAAATAATAATTGTGGGGGAAGCGTCACAGATTTTATGAGAAAACTGGTACTGTTTCAGAAGGATATCAAATAAATGATTCAAATACCAATCTACTTTTTTGTTACACTTTAGATGTTTCCTTTCCTCTGTATTTTTTGGTGCTGCCTGTCTCTCTGTCTCTCTCAAAGATTCCTTCAAATATTTTCTGTAGTGCTGAGCTAGTGGTCACAAATTTCTTTAGGGATTCTTGGTCATGAAAATTTTTTACTTCTCTTTAATTTTCAGGGATAATTTTGCTGGAGCCAAACTACCTGGGTTGACATTTGCTGTCTTTCAAAGCCTGAAAGATTTTAAAGTCTGTATTGAGAAATCTGTGGCAATTCAAACGGTTTTGCCATGGTAGAATAATGACTGTTTTTCTCTTGCTGCTTTTAATATTTTCTCTTTATGCTGTATTTTTGAGGTTTTTGATCGTGATATGTCATGGCGAGTCTCATTGCTGGTTGAGGTTATTAGGTGTTCTATAAGCTTCTTGTACCTGAAAATCAATTTCTTTTTCTAGATTTGGGAAATTTCTTACATAATTTCAGTGAATAAATTCTTTATACCTTTGGTGCTGTCGTCTGCTCTTTCTCCCACACCCATAATTTTGAGATTGGTTCTCTTCCGATCATCTATCAGTTGTTGTTTAAACTAAAGAGTTTGTGATACTTTGTTATGATAGCCTAGCAAACTGACACAACCAGTGCTGCGGGAGAGGACTGAGAGTAGATAAGAAGGGATGAGTTCAGAGAGAGATAAAAGTCAGATTAGAGTCCTATAAGCCTTTGCGAGTGTGTCAAAAGTCAACCTAAACTTACTGTTTTGGTAAATCTCTGTGGCCTCTGAAGAATAGAGGTAGGTGAGGACTACAGGTCACATTTCACACAACCTTTTAGCTACATAAAATACATGGCTTTATATTGTAGAAGATCAGCCTATCTTCTCATTGGGTTGGACAAACCTATATATTTCTTAATTTTTCTGTGCTACAAGCTACCCCCAAATTGTTCTGGTCCAAAACAACAAACATTTATTATCACTGGTCACTATATGGCAGGCTAGCTAACGCATGGCAGGGTAGGGTATAGGACCACACAGAGTCTGAGGACTAGATGTCTTCCCAGAGGGTTTTGGGCTGAGGGGGTTAGTTTGCCAGATTTTTATGTTCTGTTTATGCAAAAGTGGAGCCACCTGAACAATATTTCTAGCTCTTCCACAATTTGTTTGATTTTGGTTCTTAGGACGGAGCACAGGTATTAGGTGTGTTTCAGGTACCACTGACCTACATCCCCGCCCCCCCAGCCTCTCATTCTACATACCTGAAGCACAATTTATTTCACCAACAGAATATTATTTTTTACA
Organism: Ctenodactylus gundi; assembly: GCA_004027205.1. NCBI lineage: Eukaryota > Metazoa > Chordata > Mammalia > Rodentia > Ctenodactylidae > Ctenodactylus > Ctenodactylus gundi. The sequence goes on along the minus strand of PVKB01000410.1, from coordinate 174,762 downwards.
TTTCTATACTAATTGATGAACTCTCTGATATAAGGTTTCTTAACCTTTGGTTCTGTGGATAGAATTTAGAGACAATGTCGTACTTTGATGGGAAAAATTACATTTTTATTTTTATCAATTTCTAACTGAATGTAGTCCACACATCAGTCTTTGTAGTAGTATCTGCAACTGCTTCACTAACACATACAACATATATTTTCATACCACATTATTGTTGTTGTCAATATTTTAAAAGGCCACTATTTCAATATTGTAATTATAAGGTATGCTCCTATGTGTCCTTACTTGTTGGATGGATATATTAATAAAGAAGTGCACATATGTTGTTAAAATGGCCACTCTGCACTGAGGTGTGGGTCAGTGGAAGAGCAAAAGCCCAGCATGCACGAGGCCTTAGGTTCAATTTCTAGCTCCACAAGAAAAAAATCCACATTTCACACTGAATTTACAGAGTCAATATAATCTCCATCACAAATTCTAAAATTTATATGGAACACAAAAGACCTTGAACAGACAGATCAATCATGACCAAAATGTTGGAGGCATCACACTATTTGCTTTTGAAATATGCTAGAAAGGTATATTAATTAAAACAGCATGGCTGGGCCTGATGGTGCCTGCCTTAATCCCAGCACTCTGGGCAGATGAGGCAGAAGGATCATCAGAGCTCAGCCTGAGCAACTTAGTGACCTAGTGAGACTCTGTCTCAAAATCAAAAATAAAAATGGGCTGGAGATAACGCTCAGTGTGAAGGTCTTGAACTGGACCTGCAGTATAAAAATCAAAAAAAAAAAAAAATCCTCCAGCGTGATAATGCCATAAAAATGGTCATACAGACCAACAGAATAGAGAACCCAGAAATGAGTCCACACATTTATGTCATTTGGTCTTTTACATAGGTGCCTAGAACACGCAATACTAAATGGTGCTAGAAAAACTGTATATTCACAGGCTGAAGAATAACATTACACTCTTAGCTCATCAGATAAAAATTAACTCAAAGCAGGGGCTGCAGGCATAACTCAGTGGTCAGAGTGCTTGTGTAGCAAGCACAAGGCCCTAGGTTCAATTCCCACCACCGCATAAACTGGGCGTGGGAGCACAAACCTGTAATCCTAGCACTTGGGAGGCTGAGACAGGAGGATTGCCATGAGTTCTAGGCAAGTCTGGGCTACATAGTGAGTTCAGGATCAGCCTGGACTACAGAGAGAGACTGTCTCAAAAATTTTAGATTAAAAAATTAATCAAAAAGATATTAAGGATTAAAATATAGGACCTGAAACTGCAAATCTACTAGAAGAAAACGCATGGGAAAAGCTTCATGATATTGATCTGGGCAACGAATGTTCAAGTATGACTCAAAAAGAGCAGGCAGCAAAGTGCAAATAGATAGATGGGATGGCATAACGGCAGAGGGGACCGTCGGCAGAGAAGGGGCTGGTGATCATGGGAGAAAACGTTCCAAAGCATCTATCCGGTAAGGACTTGATAATAAAATGTATAAAGGACTCAATTCAACACCAAGAAACCAAATTGTCAGACTAAAACATGCACAAGGATCTGAATAGACATTTCTCAAAAGAAGACATACAAAAAATCGAGGGTTATATATAAAAACGCTCAACATCATTAGTTGTCTGAGAAATGCAAATGAAACCCACGATGAGTATCATTTTACCCCAATTAGAATGGCTACTATAGGAAAAGTCAAGGGATGTGAAGTTCTAATGTGGAAGCAGAGAAAGGGACCTCACATGCATGGCTGATGAGAACGTAAATGAGTGCAACTATTAGGGAAAACAGTATGAAACTACCACATGGTCCAGCCACTCTGCTTCTGGTTATATATATGCAGGAAATAAACTCAGCTGAGGAGACACTTGAATGCCCAGGTTCATTGCATTATTATCCACAACAGCCAAGCTACGGAATCAAACTAAGTGTTCATCAGTGAATGAATGGATTAAGGAAAATCCACAAAGGAATACTGTTTAGCCTGTAAAAAGAAGAAAACCCTGTCATTTATTGTGAAAAGAAAATGAAAATTACAAGGAAATAACACTGAAAGTCTTTCAAAATGGAGCTGGGAGCCCACCAAGGGAGAAAGGCTTATGATTCCAGTTGCTGCCTAGGAATGTGAACTTTGGTTATCCTCTGTCTGCAAGCAGTTGGAAAAGTTACGTTGTGCCAAGAGTCAAGAGATGTAGCAACAGACCATCAGACTCCTATTTTACAGACATCTTTTACTACATATATACATTGTTTTCTTTGGCTTCTGTCACATAGCTTCTGTCATGTAGCATGTGTTGTTTCTCAATTCCAAGAGAAGATCCTTAGCTAGGAATTCTTAGTGTTATATTCCATTTACTCATTTAAGTTCCCACTATTTCTGCTTTCTTCGGAACACTGATTCAGAGATACCTGAACCTGTATCTCCCAAATTACAATTCCTAAGGTTCCTAATAAGGTCCTTTTTGTACTTTCACAGTTTCTGAGTTTGGATTGATTGACACTGTAACAGCATGGATGAACTCGAAGGACATTATATTAAGTGAGATAAGCCAGATGCAGGACACATATTGCATAATCCCACTGACATGTGGTGACTTTTCCCTCAAAAATGTATTCTCTTTATTAGTACATATTTGCACTATATAATGGGTACATTTAGCCTGCGGTCCTCCCACAGCCCCTGCCCACCTTGCCAAAATACGTGGAATCCTAAGAGGTAGAACACACAGAAGTCGAGGGTAGAATGGTGATTACCTGTGATTGGAATGGGGAAAATGGGTATATTAGTTAGGGTTCTTAGAAGACCAGAATAAATTGGAGATACAGGTTCATAAGGATTTGCTGAGCCAGCTTACAGAGCCAAAGATGGAGAATCCACAATAGCTGTTAGTGAGACAGGAAAATTCAAAACGGTTCTCTACACACTGGAAAGCAGGCAATCTAGTATCTACTCAGACCAGCAGGTGGAGGCCGCAGAATAAAGGGACAGCGGGTGCAACACCTCCCCAGAATTGGAGGCCTGGAGGTGCCGAGGTCACTTTAAGACCTGCTATTAGTTTTTCCCTATGCTATTATCAGCCGTCCTCTGAAGCCACCTGCACTCCTTATCTAGCCGGGTTGGCACTGCTTAGCAAGACATAGGAGCTGTACTCTGGTTTATGAGTTTGAAAAGCAAAGGCTCTCCCTTCTGGAACATGGCTGGAGAGGGGTTGACATGCCCCTCCAGATGTGGGATTGTTCATAGTGTGGGCTGCAGCCTGTAACCTGTGAGGGTGTTCCTATTTTCTTGTTAATGTGTGAACATCATTTCCACTTACTGGCTTTGCTTGGCTTTATGGAAACTTAATAGTCTGGTGCCAGATATGTAGGCACCTCAGGTGGAACTATACCTGAAGGCCTCTGGTCCGTTCTGCCACTCAGAATCTCATCCTTTGACTTTGGCCAAGGGGATTCAGCTGAGAGCAACAAGGGGGGACCTGACAGTTGTCCCCCACGGGTTGTGGAATCTTCCTGATCGATCAACAGTGGAGCCTATCAAAGGATGCCTGGGAGATACGAGATCCTGGATCACGCTCAAGGGATCCACTCTCTGGTGCGAGTCCAGGCCCCTCACCCCTTTCATTGAGGGACAAACTGCATATTGCTGGTTTTGTCCTTCATCCCTCTGAGCAATGGGCCAAGCAGAGAACACGAGGTAGGAATATTTTCACTTATTTTGGAGGATTTGAAAAGAGATCTGAGCCAAACATAGCGACTTCCAGGAGCTGGTCTCTTACGTTGAAAAATATTCCTGTTGGCTACCACCACAGGGGACTCTAAACATGAAGCAGTGGAAAGAGGCGATTCATACTTTTGGACAGGGTGACACCATCCCTTTAAGAGTCCAGTCTTCATGTGACTTGATTACTTTGCCCATTCGACCACTGCAGACTCCTCCTCCATCAGAGGCAGGTCTCCCTATGGGGAAAAAACCAAGTCTCTACTGATTGGAACAGGATAGGTAAAAACGTAGAGCGCCCGTCCAGCTGGGGCCTCTCTCTTTGGTTTTATTTGTTCTACTTGGGGATTAACGAAACATAATCTTAAACTGTTGTGAGAGTCCAAAAATCCTGTCGTGCCCTCATCTTTCCCTCCCACGTATCAGTTTCTTGAGCTTATTAAAAAAAAAAAAAAACCCTCCTTATAAACAATCGCGAGAAGAAAGAGCGTGATTTCAGTCCAGGCTGCAGCCAGCCAGGCTCCAGCCAGAAAGCCGCCCTTAAACTTTATTTTGTTTTCATTTTAATTTTAAAGTGCAATGCCAATTACCTTTAATAACATACAAACTAAAATGTTAATTATGTTAGGTCTGTTTTGTCCCTCATAGATCAATTGATATGGTTGTGGAGTAAATAAAAAGCAAGATGGATGCTTAAAAGTATCGTATAGAGATAGCTAAGTCATGTGACATCTAAGTCTCGTCTTCTAAACGTTTCAAAACATGACTCTCAAAGTTTCAAGCTGCTTCAATGAGTTTACATTTCAAGGTTTAAAATAAAACAAAAAATCAAACTCCTCTCTCCTGAGAGTAAAAATTTAAAATAGCAGACTTGTAGCAAATTAAAATCCATTCTTCTCAGAAGCTCCACTGTAAAACTGCAATGACCTTACCGGGCTTGATGCCAGCTCAAAGGCTTGTAAAGTCTTATCGAGACAGAGGGCCTGGGAGAAGCTAAGAGATATCGTAGCAGTAACTGTTTCTGTTCTTCAACAAAATTTTTTTTACTGTCCACACTTCTCAACAAGTAGCTTTTCTGTTAAAATGTTAAAAATTGTTGTCTCCATTTTGTTATTTTGCTTCTCCTTTCTACAATGCTAGCTAGCCTGCTTACTACCACTGCCATCAGAGGCATACAAACAAGAAAAGAAAAATATTTTGCCTGAGGAAAGATGAGTTGCTTAAAGAGAGACGACAAAAAAATTCTAAGCAGGAAGAAAACTCCCCCTCCTAGCCCACCCCTTTTTGTCAAAGATAAGTGGGAACGACACTGGGTTAATCAATGCAGGGCTAAAATAGAAAAAGACAAGAATCCCCTTCCTGATTAGGGAAAGAGGAACTTAGGCCAACCTTCAGGGCCCTGGAACCAAGTACCAAAGGCTCAACCCCATCCCCAGTCCTAGTGGTTTCTGATCTCATGACTGCCACTTCAGGCAGTGCCTCTGCTAATCTATCAGGAGCTCTTTTTCTATCCTGATCTAGGCATCACTTTGCCACCAAGCAGCATACATGGCCTGTCCCTCCTGGGAAGGTCCGACTGATCATCGGGCTTGCATTTCACCTGCGGGATATTGATAAACACTTCCGGGGCACATCGAAATCATACTGTTAAACTTGAGTTAGATTTTGTGCTTACAGAAACCTAAAAATGACAAAAGATAGTGGGTCATACTGCTACACTTTCTAGCTTTAAGGAAACCTGACATTTGCTGGCAATAAAATAGTCAACAAGTTAATTTGTTGGGATTTAAATGTCTAATAAAATAATGAATATTATTCAACTGGCAAAGGTCATAAGATTTACTCTTGTCCAAGTATAAATGAAAATAAGTATGTCTGTGCCATATGTTTTTGTCTACAAATTGCTTAAATGGGACCAAATTAACTCAGTATTATAAGAACACTTATTAATTGGTTAATTAAAAAAACAAGGGCTTAAGCCATTAATTACATTGCCTATGTTATGTGTTATACATGTTTGTCTTGACAATATATGTCTTTTAGACTATTAGGCTCAAAGTATTCATGAATTTATAAATAAAAACCCTGAAGTTTATAAATTCACGTGGTTTGGTAACATAAAAAGTAAAAATATTCTTAAGAATTGTTGTGGTTTGGATCTGGAGTGTCTCCCAAATGCCTCACGTACCTATTACTACTGTGCGGTGTTGGGAGGTGGGACCTGGCTAGAAGGGGTGGATGCCTGGGACTTGACCTGGAGGGGCTTGTTCTGGTTCTGTCCTTCCTCCCGGACTAGTCTCAGCTCTGCCATACTGCTGTGACGATCTTTGTCTTTGGAGCTCTGCCCCTGGCCCTGGACCTGGCTCCAGCCCTGCCATGTGGTTCTACTATTTCCAATCTGCCCATCCATGAATGGACTGAGACCTTCTGAAACTGTGAGCTACAATAAAACTTTTCCTCCCCAACTTGTGCATGTTAGGTATTGAGTCATAGCAACAAGAAAGTAACTAAGACAAGGATCATTGAATTATTAATTAATATAAACAATAATCTAAATATAGTGTTAATATTTATAGATACTAATTGATAATATCCAAGTTATGAGTTTCTAAGCTTAAAACTCTTATTGATTCTGTAGGTTCAAGGTTACAACTACTAAATACATTCTCAAGGAAAGTTAAGATATATAGAGATTTAAATTTACTTTCCTAAAAGTGATCAGTACAATGATGGTAACAGTGATTGAGTTAACTGCTGCTGCCTTCTGCTGTTAGGCTTCAGTTATAACAGGATGTATGCTTTAAACAAAATTAATTTGTTTAAATGTTAGCTTTTGTAAGATTCTTTTTATTTATTTATCCTTTGACTTTGGACAGGAGCGTTCAACTCGGGGGGGAGGTGGGCAACATGGAAGCACCCTGTAGAACAGCCCGTGAAAGTCTACACCGGAAATCAATGTCCTGAAGTGATAGCAAAAATGGACTTCTTCCAGAAGAAACCACACTTCTTTCTCTTTTATCCAGTTCATGCTACAAGTGTATTTATTGGTACTACGCACATCTGGTGTCTTCTTCAGTTTGGTGACCTACACATCAGTCACGCACAGACACACCCAAAATTCTGCCTTACTGATCAGCTAGTCATTTCTTAATTCATTCAGGTTGACAAAGCGTATTAACAGTGACAGTGGGGATGGGCTGGAGAAATGGCTTAGTAATTAAAACACTTGCCTAGCAAGTGCTAAGTCAAGTGCTAAGTACCTGGGTTTGATTCCCCAGCACCACAAAAAGCTGGACATAGTGGCGCATGCCTGCAATCCCAGCACTTTGGAGACTGAGGCAGGAGGATTGCCATGAGTCTAAGTCCAGCCTGGGCTCCATAGTGAGTTCAGGACCAGCCTCTTATCAGAGCCTCCACTGTAAAACTGCAACAACCTTACCAGGCTTGATGACAGTTCAAAGACTTACAAAGTACTTATCAAGACTCAAGACTTGTTTTTAGTCCAGCGTATGTAACAGGGCTACAGAGCTAGACCCTGCCAGAAAAAAAATAGTTACAGGTTACAGTGAGGAAATGTTGATCAAAGTGCACCAAGTTTGGTTTGAAAGGATGAATAAATTCTAGAGACTTGTTATTACATAGCATGATATGGTAGTTAATGCTAGTGTATTATATACTTAGAGATTGCTAAGAAAAGAGAGCTCTTAGGGCTGGAGGAATGGCTCAGCAGTTAAAGCACGTGCCTAATAAGAGCTAAATCAAGAGCTAAGTACCCTAGTTCGATTCCCCAGCACCACATAAGCCGGGTGTGGTGGTGCATGCCTGTAATCACAGCACTTGGGAGGCTGAGGCAGGAGAATTGCCTTGAGTCCAAGGCCAGCCTGGGCTACAAAGCAAGACCTTTTCTCAATAAATAAATAAGTAAATAAATAAATAATAAAGCTCTTAAATGTTCTCACCATAAAAAGTATGTGACACAATGGAAACAGATATATTGGCTTGGCTTAATCACAATTTTATGTGTTACACCTTAATAAAGCTGAGGAGGGGAAGAAATACACATATAAGTATATCATCATTGTATCTTTCACATTTTATGACTGTTTCAACATAATTGATTTTAATTGTAATCCTACATGTCTTATTTTGTGCATTAAAAGCATAACTCAGAAGACAGTTTATTACTTGGCTAAAGGGGCCCATGGCACAAAGAAAGTTTAAGATACTAATTCCTAATTTAATATGGGTTTAGATGGGAAAGTGGGAACATCCAGGGAACATAGCTTCCTTTAGATTGTGAGTACCTGAGTAAGACCTTTCATGTGTTAGCTAATCTTTCCTGTGTGTATATTTCTGATGAGGATAATTCAAATGTTATCTAACCACCCCAGTGTGTGTATTGAAACTAACTTACAACTTATGAATATAAATGAATAAAATTGCTGCTTCTTTTCTTCTTTCAAAATATTTACCAAATACATCTCTTCTTCCTACCTCCACTGCCCCCACCCTCTTCTAGATCACTTATACACGGAGGAAATATCTCATGAAATAATTGAGTCCAAGGTATCATATGTTGTAATATATTTCTTTAATCATTCTTTAGTGCAGCAAAAATGTCGGTTAAACTAAGACACACTTATTCATGGTAAAATTCATCCCAATTTTGGAGGTGATAAAAAGCTTTTAAAATGCATCTTAGAAAGGGAGAAGTAAGTTATAAAACGAGCTGATACTGAAATGCCTTGAAGCAAATTCTTAACTACAATCTAAAACATTGCACGTATGCCATGTAATATGGTAGGGAGTACGATTTTATTTTCTCATTTATGAGGTCCTGAATTCAGTCTTCAAGCCTGCTGACCTGCCACAAGATGGCGAGAGCTCCAAGGAAACACGGAAAGGGGAAGCGGTGACTGGAAGTAAAGGCAAATGTTCAGGTTAAAAAAACAAAAAATCAATAAAAACAATGAATTTATCTTTTGGGATCCCCTAACGGGTTTGTTTCAAAGTTGATAATAATGAAAGAAAATAAGTACTTTAAGGAAGTACAAAGGTGCGAGTTTCACGTTTCATTCTGTGTCGGGTGTGCCTGGCTCTACCCTCCAGACAAGACGCATAGATGGGCGAGCTCACCAGGTTGGTGTGATTATTAATCATGCTATGCCAACTTGAATCAATTAAGAAGACCCTAGCATATTAGTGAAGTGCATTTCTGACTGTGTCTGTGGATGACTGATATGTAGGCCAGCAAACTGGGGGCGGAAACCCCACTGCAGATGGGCCTGGCACCAACCAATAGGCTTGTAGCATGCAAAAGGAAATTAAGCAGGAGGTGTTTCTGTTTTGGAAGTTCTTTAGCCTCCACCACGGCCTTTCGACATGCATCTCCAACCTCTTCAGCCTGTTAATGCACAGCCGCACCAGAGATTCTGTAGGTCTTTGACCCTAGGCTGGAGTTGCACCCTTGATCTCTCCTGTCCTGTGATTTCCATCTTGTCTGAGTAGCTCCTGGGCCCTCCAGCTCTCTCTCACATGGAGGGCCATTTTGGACACTCCTGCTTCTGATGCCAGAGATGCTTATTTTGGACTCTTCTATCTCTGCTACTGTAAGCCTATCAACTGAACCCCCTTGCATAATTTTACATATAAGGTGGGCATGGTGGCACGAGTCTGTGATCCCAGCATTCTGGGAGGCTGAGGCAGGAAGATCACAAATTCAACACCATCTCAGGCAACTTAGTGACTTGGTGAGACACTGTCTCTAAATAAATAATAAATAAATAAATAAATAAGGGCCAGTAATCTAGCTCAGTGGGAAGGCCCTAGGCTCAATTCCCAATACCGTAAAAATTATAAAATTACATGCATAATTTCTATTGATTCTGTTCCTTTAGAGAACACTAATAAATTTGGTGTGGGCACAGAGAATATGGACTTGCCAGAAATCAGGGCTGTTTAATATGTTTCATTCAGAGTCTTCCCAGGCTCAGGCAACTGGCAACCAGGCAGCTTGAGAACTGGGTCAGGACATGATGACCCTTGCCACAAAAGTTTCCTCATTACTACAAGCAAGTCATTTGTTTTTTAGTCCAGGGTATGTAACAGGGAAATTAGTAGGAATGTAAGCTCTGGTGTATTTCTGTAGGGTAGTTTGAGGGGGGGTGAAATCTCTCTCATGCTAAAAAAAAAAAAAAAAGACCGGAGTTATCAATATGATCCACATTGGCTTTGTGGGAAAATTCCAAGAAGTCTGGAGTCTCACACGGGTGCTCAGAATGAGCTATGCCCCTCACCCCATAAGGGACGAATTTGTCAATGCACACATTTCACTTTTTCAAAGCTATACCAACGATAGACTAGGAAAAATGGAAAGTGGCGTATGCCTAATGGGATTCATTGACATTATCAATAATATTAATAGATTAAAAAGCTCAATACACCTATAGAGTAAAAAAAGTGATTATAAAAGGGAATGAAGACAAACTACATATACTGAAATGGGATGATCTTAAGATTTATATTTAAGTAAACAAGTTACAAAAAAAGCAAGGTAGTGAACAGCTTTTGTAGCATGCTATCTTTGTGTACAAAGAGATACACATGTATATGTGCAGATATGTATGACTGTATCTTAAACAAGAAATGTCAGAAGTATGAACCAAGCAGGATGCAATGATGGGAACGGATGCTAAACTTCTCTGAATGCACTTTGTTACCTAGTTTTGAGCCTGGAAGCATAATTAAAAATAAAATTAATTTATAATAAAGCAATCACTAAAAAGTGAAAGCAAGCTGAAACAAAATAAACTTCATTTTAATTCAATGGGTGGAATAATCATAGAAAGAAGAGAATGCCTTCAAATGACTTTGAAACACAGCATTTTGCCCGTACCTCCGTAATGCCACATGATCCAAGGACAAAAGAAATGACAAAGAAATCTTAAACTGCTTTCTGTAGGAAGTGTTGACACTGGTACTGTTTGATCTAAAATGGCCCTTAAAACGTGCATGTTTGGGAGATGGTCGGATCACGGAGTACTGCGCTCACCAGTGCATTCGTCCATTTTCAGTTTAGTAGCTAAATGTGCTGTTAGTGGGTAAGGCCAGGATGGAACTGGTTCACTGGGCGGTGAGGACATGACTTCAAAGAATTTATTTCTGTATCTGGCTCCTCGACTCACTCTCTAGTTCCTGGCTGTCATATTGTGAGCAGCCATTCACTGCCCAGGCCCCTCTACCATGCCCACTCTGCCTTGGAGCCAGCAAGTATAGACACAATCCTCTAATAGCCATGAGTCAAAATAAAATCTTCCTCCTTTCCATTGCAGCTGTTAGGTCTTTCGTCTCAGGGACAGAAAGTGACTGATACAGATTTCATTCTCAGGAATGGGGTCATTGCTGTGAAGTGTACCTAACCATGTGGTCTGGAGGCCAGCTAAAGGAGCCCTAGAACAGTGCAAGCCAAACCTGATGGGAGATTCTGGGTAGAGCTCAGGCCGGAAAGTCAATAAGGGTGCAAACAGGAAGGGCCAAAGTCAGGAAGTCTCAGTTCGTTGTCATTTGGACTAGACACTATGTTACACCCTGGAAGAACATTTGTCTTTATATTTCATATGTTGTGAGAATTTGTGGGAGACTGAGATTAAAGTGGTACAGTAATTAATTAATCTGGCAGAGGAAACTTCAAGACAGTTTATTTTGCTTAGGCTGTGGCATGGGTACTGCTGGTTGCTTTTACCGGGCTCTATAGTGAAAAGCAGAAGCAAACAGGCGTGAACAGCAGAAATGAAGCGCCTGGAAAGTGGGGACCCTAGAGAGCAACATTGCTAAAAGAATAGCTTTGAAATGAAGCCAAGCAGGGTGTGGTGGTGTGCACCTGTAATCCCAGCAATGGGGAGGCTGAGGCAGGAGGATTACTGTGAGTTCAAGGTCAGCTTGGCTACATGGTGAGTTCAGGCAGGACCAGCCTGGACTTCATAGCAAAATCCTAAGGAATAAAGTAAATTAAAATAAAAAGTACTTTGTATTGGGACAATAGAAAAGAGGACTTGAAGGAATCTCAGGTATCAGCACAACTGCAGCCTTAACAGGGTAGTGGGTGCAAAACTGTCCAGCTTTCTTGTGAGGAGAGAGTCCAGGGATGCCCGTTTACTAAAGGCCACTTCAGGAACTGGTGATGATTACTGACGTTGGGTGATAGTACATGGGCTTCACTATATTATTATCTATTTTACATGCTTGAACATTCTTATGATAAAAACCTTGAAAAAGAAGTTTAGACTAAGAGGAAGAACCCTGGCTTCCATTCTTCTATTTGCCCATAATTATCTGTGTAATCTTCACCAACTCACTTCAGTACAGTGCCTCAACTTCTGCCTCAGTAACAGAGAAATAATAATTCACTGAAACTTATTACACCTATTCTATGCTCAAGTTTGCACCAAGTAGTACAAATAAAAGAATTACACATAGCTTGCCTGTGCTATTACCCATTCCTGAAGCCTCGAGGCAGGGGAGGAGCATCAGGAGAGGAAACAGGCTTTAGAAAATGATAAAAGAAGAAAACTATCACTTCTAATCTCATCATACATCAATAACAGATCAAGATCTTGGCCTATATTTATAAACCTTCCAGATATTTTTGAAAGAATATAATTAATATGTCTTTTTTAAAATAAAATTTTGATTATACAATATGGGTTTCTTTGTAGCCCAGTATTTTTCATGTGTGTGTACTATTACATTCCCAAGGTAATTATGTTAAGTATATGAAAACATTATAGATATGTCAACATGACCCAGTTCAGTTTCATTTTCTTCCCACAGGTGTTTCATTAACTACAATCAGCCTTTTAATGAACACGTATCACATGTGCCAAAGGAATAGTCATCCCTTGTTTGAATTCTCGCAGCTGGTCTCCTGGTTGCTCACTTTACTCTCTTCCATCCTTCACATAAACACCAAAGTGATCTTCCTGAAATAACCCTAATCAAGTTACTCATCTACTCAAAAACTCTCAGTGTAAGAGGTTATGTATTGCATGATCTTGTCAAAGCTATAGAAACATAACAAATCAGTGGATGCCAAAGTTTAGAGAGATGGGGAGGAATGGAATTCTAATGAAATTTTATGTGGTATTGAAATATTTTTGTGACTTGATTGTTGAGGAGGTAACATAAAATCTATATGCATTTTGAAGTTCATTCACATTACCCTAAAATGGCAATTTTCTGATGGGTAATTTCATAAAAAGCCTTCAATAGTTCTCTTGTTCCTTAGAAATTCAAAATTCTTAGCCAATATTCTAAGGTCTTCAGCATTTCCCCATTTCCCAGTTTACCTTTCTGACCTAATCTGTGACTGTGCCTTATTCCTACAATACTGTATTCCAGAGACATTATTAGGTATTTGCTGTTAGATGAGTTCACCTGTCATGACTTTTCAAGTCTCTGGGTTTTGACGGGTAATTTTGTGTCTGCTAAAATGCACCCCTGCTCCCCACCACCAATGAAAATCCTACTTGTCCTTCAAGGTTTGATTCTAATCTCCCATCTTCTGTGTACCTCTTCTCATCTTCCTCAGTCAGAAATGAATGCCTTTCCCTGGTGCTCACCTGTTCTTTGCTTATTACATCTTGCTGTCTGAAACTGTTTTCATGATCAGGCAATACAATCTCAAACCTTGCACAGAAGTATTCACCAGAGCCATGCATTTGCATTTCTTCACCTTTCCTCTCTCAGGGCCCAATGCTCACTGGTTTTCCAGGTCAGGCTATATTTAGACTTTAGATTTACTCTTATTCACTCCTCAATTCTTCCAACCTCAGCTTGTGACTCCCTTCTTAAATTCCTGCTCTTCTGCTTTGGGGCTGACTCCCTGGTGTGACCTTTAAGCACATGATTCTCTTTGCTACTCACAGGAAGTTCTGGTTTTCTGAAGTGGCTCTACCTATTCACCAGCAGCCTTTTGCCTGGGGGACAGAAAGTTGTCGAGCTTCTCAAAGTGGGGGTGCCTAGGCGCTGGGGCTGATAGGAGGAATGTCTCAATGGCAAGTGAGCACATCCAGTGGGGACAAGCGAGTTGAGGAATCAAGTGCGGCAGGAAGAGGTGGTTGGTAAGCCAGAGAAGCAGAGCCAAGTGGGTCAGGAAAGCAAGGACTGGAGCCCAAAGCCAAGAGCATGAGCATATGAAGGGCGGGGAACTTCTAGAACAGGACAAAGCACAGGCTTGTCTGGATCGTGTTTTAGGAAAACCTGGCGTACAAAAATGTACGGAATGCCTGTCAGGGTCCTCTGTGAGCAAGAAGGCCATTAAGACCTCAATGGTTCTCAAGTCAAGCTGAATCAGGATTCCCACAGGTGAATATTAGGACGAGAAGCTCTTTCCTTTTCCTTTCTAAGTGATATGTGAATAGATCTGCCTCCATTTACAAACCCAAAGGTGAAAACAAAATATTCACTGATCTCGGTTCCAACCGTCCATATCGTGAGGCCCAACCTCTATGGGAGGCAATATGGCAGAAGGTAAAAATATATATATGAGCTTTGGAAGAGTAGAAAGGTCAGGGCTTAAATTCTGGCACTTTGCCTTTGCAGCTCTGTAACCTTACGCAAGTTGCTATAAGCTTGTTTCTTCACTGAAAAACAGACATAGATAACATCTACCTCACAAGGTCATTGTGATGATTAAATTAAATTTTACAAATGATTTGATATGGACCTTGGTATCTAGTAAGCACTCAACAGGTGATAGCTCTCTCCCTTCAAGGGGCAATTATCATAATTTGCCTTGTATTTCTACTTACTTTTATGAAACACATCTTTCCCTTTAGCCAGATCTTCAACTTGCTGGGGAAACATACCATGTGTGAATTATTTTTCACATATTTTTATGTTTAAAGTAATGTATTTGGGGCTAAGAATGCAAGCTAACTGAAAGAATCCTTGTCTAGCGTGCACATGATCCTGAATTTGATCCCCAACACTGCAAAAACATATATTTTTTTCTGATCATAATGCCATGCAAAATGATACAAAATCCAAATATTGCAAAATATTCAACACAGGAAAGTTTCCAATTATCTTTCCCCAATCAGGGACTGTTGTCAAGAGTTTAGAACATTTCTCTAGCTCTTCCTACTTACTTTGCTGATTTGTTTGGTTTATTACAAAATGGAATTATTTATGTATTTTTTGAGACAAGGCCTCTATCTCTTTTTCAGGCTGGTCTTGAATTCACTGTGTAGTCCAGGCTGGCCTCAAACTCACAGCAAAGCTCCTGTCTCAGCCTCCTAAGTGCTGGGATTACAGGTGTGCACGACCATGCCTAATTTATATGGTGCTGTGGAATCAAACTGAGGACCTTGCACTTGCTAGGCAAGTGCTTTAATAGCTGTGCTATTCCTCCAGCCCCCAAATGAAATTATTATTAAAGTATGGTTCTCAAATACAAAACAGAAAGGAAGAATTTCACACAAATAGAAAATGAGCATGTATCAAAATTATTATTTAATTCATTAAGAAGGAAACCACCAGGATGGGAAGCTCAACGAAAAGAGGTTATAAAAACTGGTGTTTTACATATAATCAATAAAAAACAAAGGAATTATAAAACAAGATTCCTGATTTATAATAAAAGCAAGTCAATTTTCTACAGGGCAATAAATACCAAATCATGGTATTGTTTTAAGGTACTGTTTAACTTTTAATCTATAGTTTTATTTTTATAAAGATGCAAATAAAATTATAATTTTAGGAATGTCTGGTCAAGATGGCAACTGAACAACAGAGCTCCACAATGTCTCCTCATGGACCCACTTAAAAAGTTGAGAATATTGTCAAAAACTGCCTGTTCAATGTAGCTACAACAGGGAGGAGCACCCTAACAATTGAAAGGAAGACACAGGAAGGTCAGAACCCCCCCCCCCCCCCCCACCACCCCGCAAACACATCAGAAGTGGAGGCAAACAGCAGCTTCAGAAGCTGTCCCAGACTGGCTGCAAAAGACTGTGATCCACCAGCATCCGCAGATAGAGGAAAGCCCAGCCCACCCAGAGCACAAACTCCCTGCCTGAGGTAAGCATGGATCTAGGAGAAGTAGGGTAGCCCCAGCCTCCAACAAGCCTGCGAGTAGTGCAAATTGCAAACACAATGCAAGTTCCCCCAGAAAAAACCTCCTAGAACCTATATAAGAACCAGTGCTCAGCAGCCATAACCAGTAAACAGTGCCTAGGAAGAAACTGGCATGAGACTGTTGGGTCAAGGAAGAAAAGGCCATGACTGGGTATACCAGGAGCACTTCTCAGGGTGGAGAGCCCCACCCTCAGAGGAGGGAAGCCAGGACAGACGGGAGAGCTTTGCTGAGGGGTCTGGGGTGAACAAGATGCCTCAGAGGCCATCAGGCTGTTAGGTCTTCCCTCACTGCCTATTCCCAGCACAGAACTCAGAGGAATTTCTGCTCCTCCCCCACACATCTTCATACTCAACCAAAGAAACCTCTCGGCTAGGCCTTTAAATTCAAGTCCCTCAACAACAGAAGCATGGGAAGAAGACAAGGCAACAAGACACATAAAGAAACGCCTGAGACCCCAGAATTTAGTGTTCTTGGCCCTGATAGTGGAACTCATAGGGAAGAAAGTCAAAAAGCAAATAAATGTGGGAGGGCCAAAAATGGGAAGGGATTGTAAAGCTGATGTGGTATATATGTGCTCAAAATACTCAAGTTCATTGTAAACATTATGTAATATATATATATATATATATATATATATATATATATATATATATATATATATATATATATATATGGGGAAAATAAAATTATGATTTTAGAACAGAGAATCTCATTAATTCAATTATAAAAACTAGAATTGACTATTTCATTTATTGATGTTATGCTCCAGGTTTTGTTAAAGGGTATTTTTAAGAGCAAGTTTAGGTTTACAAAAAAATTGAGATTGAGGCAGAGGTTTCCAATACACCCTCTGTCCCCACACATGCATAGCTTCCTCCAAGATGCCCCATGAGTGGTGCATTTTTACAATTGAAGAATGAGCCTACATTGACATATTATTACCAACCAATGTCCATGGCTCACAGTTCACACTTGTACATTCTATGGGATGGACAAATGTATGAAAATACTACCATTACAGTATTGTACAAAATATGCTTACTACCTGTATTAGTTTGGGTTCTTTCAAATGCAGAATTTACAGATTTTATAACAAAAAGGATCTATTATTAGGAAGGCTTACAAAACTGATATAGTCCAAGATGGCTGCTCAGCCATGAAGTAGATCTCCTGTCCGGGACTGCAGGACAGCTGGTGAGGTGAGAGTCTGCTGCAGACCTCGGTTGTTCCAAGAACAATGGCAAAGACTGGAGCCTGAAGATTGGTGACTGAAAAGCAGCGACGGGCATACAGACACGAGTTGAGACTGCAGTGAATCTGTAATGAAGATGTGCGGTGTGCAGCAAGTCAGCATTCGTAGATAATTTTGAAAGCAAGAGCTTTCACAGAGGAAGAAGCTATAACAATCTTCCTTCTTCTTTCCTTTTATACTGTTGGAGTTCCACTTGGACTTCCCACATCTAGGTGGGTGCTCTTCCCTCATTGGTCGGCCCACAAGGCACTCACACTCTAATCTAGGCTGGTTCCTAATTCCCAATCTAGATGTGGCTCCCAAACCCTAATCCAGGTGTGGTTCCTGATTCCCTCAAATTGACATAATCTCTTCAATGGTCACACTCCCCTAAATATTTCTATGCTCCACCTATTCATCTGTTAATGCTTTAACTCTGCCACCCATGATACCTTCTTTTGGTGGACAGAAAATAATGTTACTGCATCTTACCTATTTTACAGAATTTATAATGACTGGACCCTAGTCAGTTATGCTAAATTACAGTTCTCTAGACTTGAGAGCCAGACAACTCAGTCTTTTTAGAACATGTTCTTAATGTGAAATTAAAGTATCAAGAAATCATTCTTCTTTATGTATCAGCTTCCTGTGGTGCTATAACAAATCACCACAAACTAAATGATGTAAGACAGTAATTTGTTTCCTTACAGTTCTGGATATCAGAAGTTAGAAAAGAGTTTTAGTGGGCTGAAATAATTGTCAGTATGGCCATGTTCCTTCTGTAGGTTCTACCAGTGAATATTTCCCCATTTTTGCAGCTTCTGCAGATGCATTCTTGCATTCCTTGGTTTGTGGCCTGTGGTTTCTCCATGGTTAAAGCCAATGACACAGTAACTTTAAATCTCTTTGCATTCACCTGTATTTCGTTTTCTGTCATATAAGGACCCTTGTGACTACATCAAGCATACCTATGTAACACATGTCAAGGTCAGCGGATTGCCAACCTCAATTCCTTCAGCCATATAATATAACACAAAGGTTATGTGGAATAGGATGTGGGTATTTTTGGTGTGTGCATGTATGTTAGGGGTCATTATTCTACCATAACCTTGTTTCCAAATTTTGGATAACACTTTTTGGAAGGTAAACGATCAACATTTGTCAAAGTTAAATGAACATACATTTTTGTCTCAGAAATTTAATTTCTCGTCACAATTATAGAATTCTCAGAATTTCATCATTTTTCCACAGATAAAAATTTGTTACAATATTTTTACTATTATAAAGTGGTGCATTGAATATCCTCTTGCATAATTGTGAGCATGTGTCTTAGTCACTTTTTTGTTGCTGGGATATAAGACTTGATATCCACACGTAAGGGAGAAAAGGTTGATTTTTAGCTTACAGTTTCAGGACATCTCAGTCTATTCATGGATAGCTGGAAATGGTGGGAGGGCATGGCAGAGGGCCCACTTGGAGAAAATCTGTTCTAGCACGGCAGGACAAGAAGCAGAGAGTAAGAACAAGGGTGGAGCTCGCATATACTCTTCTAGATCATGACTGAGTGATCCATCCTTCTGCGCAGGCCCCAAATCTTAACAGCAGAAGAAATCAATGGGTTAACACCCGTGATTCATCGCTTTCCAAATATAAGGTTTTGGGGGGACACTCCAGATTCAAATCATAACACTATGTTTCTTTCTTTTTCCAGTACTGGAGATTGAACTCAGAGCCTTCATGCTGAGCTACATCCCCAGTCCATTTCTTTTGAACAGAGTTTCACTAAGTCACTACATTATCCATACTAGATACTAGGCTTATGATCCTTCTGCCTCAGTCTCCTCAAAAATTTTGAGACAAAATATATGACCATTTAATTTTGAAAAGTATTGACAAATCACCCACCAAAAATGCATGCCACTATTTTACACTTACAGCACCAAAGAGTGATTCTATCTCCAATATTACACCAGAGAATTCGAATTCATTCTTGATATATCTGTACAGGTTTTCCTGGCACAAAATAAAAGTTTAATGATGCTTAAGGAATGAGAAGTAGAACAAAGCCATTTCATCTACAACAACTCAGGGGACTTGTCCTAACAATGTGGCATCAGCAACAGATAATGTATGTAAATTTGCATTGTATATTATGAAGTTTCATTTGAATTTTGTTTTCATGCCTGGAATGTGTTTTTTCCACACTTAATTTTTACTTTTCACACAGGCTGGCTTCAGTTCTTCAGTTTTGCATGGTCTATGCTTTGTTACCAAGGCCTATAACATACTTACACTACGCATCCCAAGGGACACGACTAAACCAATCCTTCCATAGAAAAGGCATAAGACTATGACCATAAATTTTCTACAAAGATAGTTAAAAAAGCTCAACAGCAAAGGCTTCAGAGAATAAGGATTCTCACCTTGGTTAGGTACTATAGAGAGGGCAAAGTCAACTTACTTTGTATTAAAAGATTTCTCTTTTTTTGTGGTACTCGGTTTTGACACCAGGGGCTTTGCACTGACTTATACCTAAATATGTGATTTTGAAATAGGGTCCTGCTAAGTTGCTAAATTGCCCAGGCCTGACTCAATCTTGTAATTCTCCTGCCTCAGACTCCCAGAGATTACAGGCCTGCAGCACCAGGCACAGCAAATGATTTCTTAGAGACAGAGTTTCTTGTGGACTATCTTGGTAGGTACACTACCCTAGGTGTCTGCCTCACTCCAGGAAGTAGCAATAAACTGTGCAACACTTAAGGTCATGACCTATGAGGTGCAGGTCTGAAAGGACACTAAAATTTACCTAGGTTTCAGCGCTATGATAGCAGAGGGAGGGTTGGGCATTATTCTGCACGATCCGATTCCCCTGGCCTGCTCTAAAATTAGGAGTCAGTTTCTCAGTAGCTGTCAAGGCACTGCTGACAAGAGGAAAAATCAATAGGTTTCAGACTTCCCTGACTTGTTTCTAGAGTCAGAGTTCATACAAGCCTGTGTAGGAACTGGCTATTATGGTCTGGCTCTGGAATGTTCTCCAGACGTCTAGTGTTTGGAAGGTGATTAAATCATGCGAGTCTGCTGCTAAGAAGCAGAGCTTGATTAGAAGGGGCAGATCACTGGAACATGACCTGGAAGAATATAATTCCCTCACTAGCTCTACCTTCACTTACTCACCTTCCTGTTGAGATACCATGAACAACTTCTCTCTGGTTAGACCAAGCCCATCTACCATTGCCAGCCACACATGAATGGACTGTGTCTTAGTTACTTTTTTATTGCTGTGACAGAATACCCAACATCTGTAACTTAAGGGAGGAAAAGTTTATCTTAGATCACAGTTTCAGAAGATAGTCCATCCATGAGCAGCTGGCCATAGTGGAAGCACATGGCTAAGGTGTAGCATGAGAGGAGATGTTCACAGCGTAACAAACAGGAAGCCAAGTGAGCAAAGAAGGGCAGCTCTTCCCGGTCTTGTCCCAGTAATCTGTCTCGTGTGAGTCAAGCCTCATTTATCTATCCCTTCCAGGTCACATGCTCAGCAACGCACCACACACCCATAATCTACTACACACACCCCTAATCCACCACATGCCTATAATTCCTCCCTCCTGACTAGGCTCCACTTCTTTTTTGTTTTTTTTTTGAGACAGGGCCTCACTCTACAGCCCAGTCTGGTCCCGAACTCACTATGGAGCCCAGGCTGGCCTTGACTCATGGCAATCCTCCTGTCTCAGCCTCTTGAGTGCTGGAATTACAGGAATGCATGAACACGTCCAGCTAATGTGATGCTGGGGAATCACACTTTGGTACTTAGCACTTGCTAGGCCAGCGCATTAACTGCTCAGCCATTCCTCCAGCCATAGGCTCCTTCTTAATAGCAGTTCCATAGGCATTCCACAACATCCAAATACAAAGGCTTTTGGGGAACACTGCAGATTTAATTCATTGCACATTGAGACCTTCGGAAACTGTGAGCTAAAATAAAACCTTCCCTCCCTTAAGTTGCAGGTATTGTGTACAAAGCGTTTGTGGGAAATAATGCTTGACATGAACCCAGCCATATTTCAGAAAATATTCCTGAAACCATTAAGACTAAAATAACTTCAAAGGCCCCCCGCTCCAAAAAAAAACCTTAGACGCTTGAGTGATGATTAAAAGTCTAAGCTGTGGAGCCTGGGTGCTTAAGATTGAATTCTGGCTCGTACACTAGCTGTGATGTTGGGTAGATCCTTTAACCTTTCTGTGCCTTAGCGTGTAAAGTGGAGGATAATAATATGTATTTCATCACAGTGATTGTGAAGAATGAATGAAATAAGCACATCAAGAGCTATGATGTAGGACTGTGCCAGGCACATAGTAAGTGCTCATAAGTCTAAGCATTCTCCCATATGCCTCACAGTTCTACGCCCATAGTCTTTAAAATATTTGAGAAATAAATAAAATTAACAAAATTTTCATAACATGTTAATTTATTCATGGTTAGCCTACTATTGTGATTTGGATCTGGAATATTTCCCCCAAGTCTCATGTTTGCAGATGTTATGAATTATTTATGGAACCATGTGTTGTTAGGAGATTGAGGCCTGGTCTGGAGGAGGGGGATTATGGGCATGTGGTGGATTGTAGGCATGTGGTGGAAGAGAGGGGTGTGGTAGATATAGATGGCAATCATGTAGTAGATTAGGGGCTTAAACCTGGAAGGGGCAGATCACTGCGACAGGACCTGAAAGGAAAATGCTACATCCTCCTGGGACTTCGCTTCCTGTTTGCAATGCTAGGAGGAGGTGCCTCCATCTCTTGCATGTGCTTCCACCATTGCTGGCTGCATATGAATGGACTGTGACTTTCTGAAACTGTGAGCTAAAGTATCTTTTGTCCCTGAATTTGTGCATGTGGGGTATTCTGTCACAGCAACGAGAAAATAACTAAGATACCTACCAAATTACCCCAAATGAGAATAACTACTGTCACAGTGTCCCAGTTCTTTTCCTCAAACTTGATTTTACCTCCTTTCCCTTCCACTGTTGGCCCATCTTTATTTTCTTTTCTACTCAGTAAGATTTGTCCCTATGCATGTGCCCTGTATTACTTTGAGATTTCCAAAGGTTAAAAAAAAAAAGAGTAGCCAATTAGTGTTTACAACTGGAAAGGGGTACGTACCTTGCCCACCAATCAGATTCCACAATTCCTTCTATGTATCTGGAAGATTTCTGTGGAATAGAACGGCCACCATCTAAAGGAGGTTCTGGGAGTTCGTTTGCATAATGTATCACTAGAGTTCTCTTCGGGTAGGGGCAACAGGTTTTTCAGGTTGGAAGCTACTCCACACCTCTTCCTTCTAAACTCTATGCGTTCCTAGTTTATTAAGTCACTGAGGCTGAGAGGACATGCAGAGGGTAATTTCTGCTTAGTCAAGTACTGTGACACACTTTTCCATGCTATGCACCTCCACTCAAGCTCTAATTGGCCTGCCTTACTGGATGGGTGTGTGTGTCTCTCTCTGTTTCCATAGTACCCACCTCTTAAGTAGCTGATTCATATGGCTTTTATAGATCAAATTATTGTTCCATGCTGTTCTTGCTCTTAATTGGGGGCATGTTGACCACTGGGAAGTAACTCTTGCTTGAATTCCAAAGAGGCACTGTGTCCTTCTGGAGAGCTGATGTATTTTCAAGCTCACCTTGAGTACCAGAGTCAGTGTGTACTTTATATAACAACAATCGAAGTCTTCCCTTCATTATAAGAAATAAAACGAGGGAGTTAAGATTGTGAAAGGAAATCTCTGCCATTCCAAAGTAAGTCACTACATTCATCCCCAAATCCAGCAGCCAATCTTACTTAGCTCCAATTTGTGGAAGCCACACTAGTCATGCCAGAAAATGGGATAATTCTTGTTAGTAACTCTGCTGCTTGTAAAAGGGAACTCCCTCAACATAGTGTCCTGACACTAGAGAAGAGGAAGAGAAATGGCTAAAGACAAATCGGCTGAGGTCAGCTTGTTTACATCATTGAAGCACTCTGATAGCCAGAACTGGTCCTTACTTCCCTGGTCTGTCTGAGGGCCACAACAGGTACTTACTGGTCTGTGAGGGACAAACATTAATTAATGCTGGGATACTTGGTTGCAACAGGCAGTACTCATAATAACCTCATTCCTTGCTTACTTTAGATGTACCCAGCTGACATGCCCACCAAAATGTCCAGTTGACATGAGAGGTAATAATGGAGATATATGAGAAAAAGAGACAAGTATTTATCCATTAAGGGTGTGGGAATGATGGGAGGGTTGAGAAACCTACACTCCTCATTAGAAAGTAAAATCTTATAGACAGAAACCAGCACTGTTGGTATTTAATGTGATCTAGTTCCCTAGTACCTTCACCTTACCTTGGAGTGTTAGCCACCCATCCCAACCCCAAACAACACGAATGTTGTTGCTATTTTTGTTGTGATCTGTCTGCTATTTTTATCCCCCCCCCCCCCCAACCGACCCCCTGCCCAAAATTCAGTGAAATACTCAGAACAACAACAGGCACAAAGCAGTCTTCATTTCCTTCACACATCAGAAATGTTTTCAATTACACTTCAGCTTCCCTGAGGTCCAGATCAAAGAATACAATGCCAAGAGCATGGAAAAGTTGGGTTGGAGGGAATCCCTGTTAATGGGGCAATGAGATTTCACTCAACCATCCCACCTGATAAACTGGAGGCTCGGGCAGTTCCCTGAGAAGAGTCATTCTGGCTTATGCCCTGAAGGTACCCTACTCTGCACATCTTCTTCAAGGTGTGTCTATGAAGTCCTGAGGAAAACAGAGGTCCTTGTTAAACAGCCATTAGTAAACTCCTAATAGAGAGCTAACTCACTTTGGGGGCAGCTCTTTTAATAGTGAAGGTTTTCTTCTGAGCCAGAATTTCTCACTTGAAATAAATCCCAGTCACACTCACAGTTGCAGGATCTACAATAGTCAGATTATTTCCTGGGAGGTAAATCCATAGCTAGTAAGCTGCTGCATCTGCCGATTCGTCAGAAGATATTCTTGTGGGATCCTAAACTTTCAGTTCAGCCTGAAGAACTCAGTAGTGCCTCAAGCAAATGGGTGGCTCTGAAATCACATAAAGTTTAAGGCGCTTGGGCTAACCTATCCCAACCAACATGAGTATAAATGGTGTCACTGTGAATGGCCCTTTCAACTGTATAGTGGATACTCCTCGTGTCCAAAAATGCAATAAATCCCTCTTTCTCTTTTTTGTGGTACTGGGGACTAAACCAAGGGCCTCATGTATGCTAGGCAGGTACTCTATCACTGAGCAATATTCCTAGCTGGATGGCTTGCTATTCATTATTTACTTAATTATTTATTATTTATGAATGACAGGGTTTTGTTAAATTGCCCAAGGTAGCCTCAGACTTGCGATCCCCCTGCCTCAGCATCCTAAGTAGCTGGAATTACAGGTGTGTGTTATCATAGCTGGCTAGCAGTAAGTCTTAAAGACGAAAAACCTATTTAGAAATCACTCTTTCTTCTGGTAGGTTTACAAAAAAAAAAAAAAAACCCTCAAGAAAATGTCCTGGTGAGTATTTGCCAATGAGTTTCATCTTCTCCCTTCACTTCACAGCTGTCCTTGGCAAACCTCAACTTATCTCCTAACACTTAAAAGACAGACTCAGACAATGCTTTGCCCTGTTTCAGCCTCAAAGGATGGTTGTGAGTTCTCAGCCCTTCCCCGATGGTGTTGGCGGCAGCAGACGCAGTGAAAATAGTCCACTACGTTATGGGTGAAGAGTGAGCGCAGTGGATGCAAATATTGAAAGAACAAGAGCATAAAGCCAATGGAAATCAGATATGCAATAATGAGCTGCAAGGCAATGAAGGAATGGCAGTAATTCAGTAACACTTTGACTCCAAAGAACTTAAAAACCAGGACCATGATAACATTCTCTACCAACCTCACGCTATAGTGTATGACCATATGGCCCCAGTTCTGACCTTTGTCAACAAGATCCCTGTCTGCCAACCTCAACTGCAATGCTGACCAGCAGGAGAAGTTTATGCCAGCATAGAGGATGGTGATTGAAATCAGCACTACCAGAGTGCCAACCCGGCTGAAATTTTTCTCAATATTATTGGGCATCTGGGCACCACTTCTCCAGAATTTAACCCAAGGCTCAAAGAGGATGATCAGGAAGTTGAGAACCAAGAAGGGCACAGCTTTCAGCTTCAGAGTGGCTGAGAAGAGCACCAGTATCATGAGGCGGGAAGTGATTTCCAATGTCCTCCAGATGGTGATGCAAAGGACTTCTAGTGGTCCAAGGCGAATCTTGTAGTCGTCATACTTGATCTGGATAGCCAACATATTGCAGAGGGTAGCCCCATAGGTGACAGATATCAGAGAAAAGACCATGAGCACAGCTGTAAAAACAAAACAAAAAACAGAGGGGAAAAAGCAGTCAGTCAGTGTTAGCGATGAGGCCTTTATTTAGACCCAGAGTCTCAGAATTATGCCAGCTAGGAACTGAGACTTTCAATTAGGAATGAAATCGTTCATGACTGCAGCCATGCAAACAAACAGTTTGCACCTGAATAGACATTTTCCAGATTATGACACACAAATGACCAACAGAGACACAAAAAGCTTTTCAATGTTACTAATCATCAGGGAAAGGCAAATCAACACCACAGTGAGGTATGGGGATGTAGCTCCATGGTAGAGTGCTTGTCTACAGGTGAGGCCCTGGGCTTGATACCAAGCACTACCACATTCATAATGAGATATTGCCCCCTACCTGGTAGGCTGGCCATAATACATTTAAAAAATAATAAGCTGGAAAGGAGAAAAAGGTTTAGTATTCTGTATAGTATTGGTGGGGTTGTCAACCGACAGAGCCATTGTGGAAAACCGCATGAAGGTACATCAAAAGACTAAAAATCAAACTACCGTACAATCTAGGAATCCCACTTCTGGAAGTATGTCTGAGGGAAATGAAGTCAGTATGTCGAAGAGATTTCTGTACTCCCATGTTTACTGCAGCATTACTCACAACAACCATGTTATAGAAATAACCTAAATGCCTACTGATAAATGAATGGATTAAGAAAATATGGTGTGTGTGTGTGTGCATGCGCATGTGTGCACAGGCAAGTGAATGTTGTTTAGTCACAAAATGAAGCAAATCCTACCCTTGGTAACTTAACACAGAAAGAGCACATCTAAAAGTACAGGGCATACCTACCTGATGAGGCAGGCTTCTGAGCAAACGCTGAATGAAGTGGGGGAAAAACAACCTGAAAAATTCTACTCTTGGAAGAATCATAGAGGATGCCCTTACTAACTGACGTCCCTTCTTTGAGTTTACCTTCTTCAAGGAGCTAATCTTGTTTCTATGTGATTCTAGAATATTTAACTCTTATCATGCATATCAAAATGTATACTATAAATCTCACATGGGTGGAAGGGACCACACCTATTTTGTTCACTGCTATATCCTGGAAGTCTAACACACTGCTGAAATATCATTTCTCAATAAATGTGGATATAACAAAGAGTGATGAATTTAGGGAAGCAATATAAAATACCTAGGATTCCAAACCCGTGATTCAACTGTGTGAGAGCCTGGGGAATTACTGTATGTCTATACGCCTTAGTTTCCTGAGGTATTCTAGAGCTTATTGTATTGGTCATCAGCAACGCTAATGCATCACCCCATACTTCAGTATACTAGAGGAATTTCTGAACTTCCAGCAGAGTGGTTCAAGAAATTAAAACCCTGCCATTCCACGGGATCCTTAACACTACATATTAGAATAGGGGCCCAGAGGGCTAAAATGCTCTTAACCTGCTCTAACTAGTCCACCACTACAGACAATGCAGGTGGCGTTTTCCTTTTCGTCCAAATGATACCAATATGTATTTCAAATATTACTGATTATTTACTAATAAAAAATCAAGTGTCCCTAAAGTGGGAGAGCTGAGGGGTACTCATCTAAAAGAAAAACTGGAACTTTCTGTTCCTACACAGATTCAAGGAACCTAGAGCTATGGAGATCTGTTACAATTTAATCTGCAAGAAAAGCAAAGCATTTCCCATGAAAATGGGAAAAGTAGCACAGCTCTATTTCTAAGATCTTCAGCTGTAGGGAGAGTGCTGGGATCTCAAAGACTGGAATGACACGGAGCCCTGTCCTGAAGAGCTGGATCTTTTTTTTTAATTTTCCCCATTTTATTGACATATATAAGTGTGAAACATAAAGTTTACATTGATCTTGAGTATTCTGTGCACATACATATTGTGGCAAAGTTACAAATCCTTCCCTTCTCTCTTTTCGACTCCTCCCCCCTCTCTTCCAGTTCTAATTAAAGCTTGATCTCATTGTGGAGCTTGGACCATCTAGACAAGGGGCAATACTGTTCCTTCAATTAGAACTCATTTAGTGAGAGTAGCATAATAGAAGAAAAACTGATAGCTTCAGTAAATGCAAAAATAAGGCTGAAGAAATAGCTCATTGTTTAAACCACTTGCCTAGCAAGCTCAAGGCCCTGAGTTCAATTCCTCAGCACCACATAAACGGAGTGTGTTGGTGCACTCCCAGCACTTGGGAGGCTAAGTCATGAGGATTGCTGTGAGTCCAGGGCCAGCCTGGGCTACACAGTGAATTCAGGATCAGGTTGGACTGCAGAGCAAGACCCTGTTTCAATAAATAAATAAATAAATAAATAAATAAATATTTTCCATCTGTCTACCTACAAGTCAACTCATGCCATAAGAGATGAAAATGTTGCTGAAGTTAGAACTACAGACTCCTGAGGCAGAGACCCTAAATTTCCATCTAATCTTTGCATCCGATCAGGGTTTCTTAGAGAATTTCCTTAACCTCTTGGAACCTGTTTCCTCATTTGTAAAACAGAGATAATAACCTCACAGAATAGTGAAGATTAGATGAAATAATTACATGTGAAGGAGTCAGAGAAATGCCTGGAATCCAGTAAGTGCTATCTGCTATCTGTCCCTACAGCCGCCACCTCCTCTCTCTCCTCCTCCTGGTCTCCTCTCCTATTTCCAAAAGTTTTTGGGTACATTTATTTTTCTTGGGCATTATCATGGCACTTAGAACATCAAGTCACTGAAAACCCGATAGAACACCTAGAGGTAGGCCTTACAAAAATGTGCAAGATAGATAGAAAGAAAATTGTACAATTTTGCTGAATTACATTTAAAAACACTCCATGAAACTAGGTATGGCAGAACATGCTGTAATCCTAACAAGCTGGAAGGCTGAGGCAGGAGGATTCCTAGTTTGAGATTGGGCAGGATAACTTAGCGATGTAGTGAGACCCTGTCTCAATTAGAAAAAAAAAAAAAAGAAAAGAAAAGAAAACAGAAAGAAAAAAGAGGAAAAAAAAAAGAAAAAAGAAAATGGTTGTAGGTGTAGCTCAGTGTGAAGGCTCTGTGTTCAATCCTCAGTACTAAAAAATAACTTAACAGTATGGAGATTTATCATCTTCAAATATGAAGTCAATCAACTTGATAACACTCTCCATAATTTAAATGATTTGATGTAGTACAAATCAGAATCACAATGAAATGGTTTTCTTTTGTTGTTTTCTTGAAGAAGGAATTGACAAAATTGTTTTGGAAATTAGCCTATTTGGGAGATTAGAGTAAATTGCTCTACTAGCTAAAAGTTATGAAAAACCTTTATAAGTCTGGCACAAAATCTACACTCAATATGCAATTGGAATATGTTGAAATGTAGTATTTCAGAATGCCAGAAGAAACTACAAAGTATAATGTGTATGTGAAGTGTAGTGTGCTGTACACGCATGTGCACACTTAAAATGTATGTAGTGACAAAATTATGCAAATGTATACATACACATTCGTGCAGAGCAGAGAAGGTATTAGAAGTCAGAATAAATAAATAATGCTTGCAAATTAATATGAAAGATGAACAATCCACTAGGAAAAAACAAGTAAAATACATAAATGAGCAATTTACACAATACACATAATAACCAAACATGAGAAGGCATTTGGCTTCACTCACAAAGAAAGCAAGTTATTTTAGAAGCCTGTTACTCTATAATTATACACATATTTAGTTGAAGATGTGGGGGAATAGGCACATTCATGAACTGTGAGTAGAAGTATAAATTCATACCACCTTTTGGAAGGGTTACTTAGCAGTATTGATACAATTTTAATATAAACGTTCTTTTACCCAGCAATTCTACTGCTACAGAGGATGTCCCAAAAGTTTGTTAATTTTTAACTATGTAAATTGACTTTTGGGATACCATGTACATTAAATTTAGTGGTTGTATGTATGTATGTAGCATTAGTTTTACTTAAAATATTATGACAACTATAACTCAGAGCAAACACATTTTTATTGTTATATACTTTTAATATTTTTATATGTATGGAAAACTTTAGGACACACTGCATATTCATCATGAGGCCTCAGTTACACAGACACTTACAAAGATATTAACTATAGTATAGTTTGAAATTAGAAAATAATCATTTTCATGAAAAAATCAGAAACTAATTCTACCAGTGAGAAATTAGGGAAATGAAAAAGAATGGGTTGATTTGTATAAGGGAAATGTATTTAATATATTTATATATTATAGGTACATATAAATATCAGTTGAAAAAAGATATATTAGCATACTGTTAAAAACATATTGAACAGAATGTCTCACATAGTTCATTTCTGGGCAAAACACGTACAGATATATGTTATATACATATTTATATTTATACAGTAAAAATAAATATAGAAAAATATACACTGAATGGTTAAAGAAGAATACCTTCAGGGTGTGAGATTACATTTCATATTTGATATGTATTCTGCATGGTTTTGAATTTTTACCATTGCTGTGTGTGATTTTTGTAATTAAAAAATGAGGACTAAAAGTACTAGTACATGATCACGACAACAATGTCAAGCCACACAGAAGAACTTAAAGTAGCAGTTTGGTAATCTCTCACTCCCACTCCTCAGAAGTGCTTTTCTTCACAGCTTTCTAGAGATCTTCCAGCATACATAATTACCCAGAGGTCAATTAGCTTGTGCATGCATTACTTTTACAACTTATACATGTTTAGCTAGACGGTTTTATGACCTTCCTAATTCTCAAGAGAAAAAGCACCATCATGTCCAGTGAGTTCTCTCCTCAAACTACTCTCAATTTTATGTATTTGAAAAGATTCAAGACTATTAGAACTTTATGAACAATTGTTAGAGGAGACAAAAGGGGAAAGAGGCAAATTTCCTCCTTGTGTTTATTAGAAAAGGGGACTTTTCCAAACAGGGGCAGCACCTAATAATAAGCAAACGATCCAAAGCTGGATCCACACCCACACTGGCTTCTGCTCAAGCAGATAAAGCAAATCCCGGGTTGTTGAAACTCATTACAGCACTTTATCTTGACCGTGAAAACACTGACTGGCATTTCATCCCTGCTCGAGGCCCTACTCATCTCAGGACTCCTCTTTTACAAGTGAGAAATTGAGGCAGTGTCTGCTTTGTAACTTCCTTGGAAGATCATTGAAATCAAAATTTGAACCAGGCCTGACTCTCATCAATATTTGTCTCACACCCCTTTTCTTTCTCTCCACTGACACAGGGACAACTAATTAAATCGGTGATTCCCAGACAAGACTGATTAGAATCAATTAGGGTACATTTTACAAATGCAGATTTCTGGGCTCCTCACACTCTGAAATTGATTTATGTCTGGGGAGGGAATATAATTTTAAAAAGAATTTTACCATATGATTCTGATAATCAGTGATGAGAAATATTTGGGGACTTCACTAAAAATGGTTATTCCTAAACAAAACAACTAACATAAATATTCCAGACAAGGGAAAATAATCAATTGCTGGTGTTAACAACTTCCTTTGGGGCCAGAGAGTTTTTCTGGGACAATTTTAGT
Organism: Ctenodactylus gundi; assembly: GCA_004027205.1. Classification (NCBI taxonomy): domain Eukaryota; kingdom Metazoa; phylum Chordata; class Mammalia; order Rodentia; family Ctenodactylidae; genus Ctenodactylus; species Ctenodactylus gundi. Next base: position 143,718 of record PVKB01000410.1, on the reverse strand, counting down.
TTAAAAGATTATTCCAGTTTAAGAAATCTGATAGGCCTAAGATGTATGACTCCCTAAGTTTCTTAACTCTCTACTAGAGTTGTCCAATACAATTTTCTGTGATAGATAGAAATTTCTAAATCCATGCCATCCAAAACAGTAGTCAGTAATCACATGTAGCTATTGAACACTTGAAGTATGGCCAATATTACTAAGGAAGTATGTTTTAAGTTTTATTTAAGTTGTTACATGATGCCAGTGGCCAGTGTATAGGACAGTTTGGATCTAAACTTCTCAGACCTCTGATTGAAGTGGAGCCCTCCCCTCTCCTGATCTCACTCACCTCTACCCACGGGGACTTCAGAAGAGATCAGAGTCACATACAGCTGATAGGTCAGCTGGGGCACTGAGCCCAGGAAGGCTTGGATCTGAGACATGCGTTTGTAGGCATTGCGGTGCATAGCCAGGGTCCGGATAGAGTGGCCCACCTCCCATTCTATCAGCACTTCCTCTCCATCTATCAGCATCTTCTTGCGAGTGAGGCTGACATAGGGCTCCTCCTGCCCCCCTTTCTTCCATAGTGTGATGTACTTAATCATGGCCTCCAAACATCTGTGGGAGCAAACATCATGGAAAGTTAACCAAAGCTGTCCTGTTAGGGAGGCTTAATAAGGGAATAATACTTGGTAAGATTGGGCCTTTTATTACTTCCTGTTTTCTTTTTGGACTTTTTGTGCACATGTGTGTACACACTTAGCTTTGTTGTAACAAAGAAACTTGTACATTTTAACACTTAAAACTGAGCATCATCTGTTTTTTCCAGTGAAAATGAAAATTTAAAAACAAATGAACAAAATTATAATAAAGAATGGACATTTCTTGTAAGTCAAAAGGTTGATCATGCCTTCTACAAGTTACCTGAGTCTAAGTCTTTTTCTGTTTGGTACCCTAACTGATCTAAGAACATCATGTCAGAAGTACAAACAATTGTTTCTTTCCTTAAAGCCTGTGGTGTTTTTAAGTTGCCTTGAACATAAAAGTATTGAGCGAATATTATAGTCAGAAAGGACAGAGGTTCCAAAGGCCTCGGTTGTCATAACACCTAAAATTTCTACAGTAAAATACTCTCCACCCAAAGCACTGAGCTCCATAATCAGGGTCTTCAGTTTCTTCTTTTTCAAAAAAGCACCTCATGATTTTGTGTCTTTTGACCTGTTTGGGGCAACAGCCTTTGAACCTGATGCATTTTCTACACACAGGAAAACAGCTTTGTGAGAGTCTATCACCCTTGAAACAGTAAAAAGACACATTTCCCACTGTATCTCTTCTATCTCCCCCAGATATATCAGAAGTCTCTAGCAGCTCTGATGCTAAGTAGAGGAGAAGAAACTGGAGCAACTTGTTTGGGAACACGTAAGTTACTGCTTCCCCTGCTCACCATGAAATAAATGGAAATTGTGGACTATTTCTGAGGACAAGTAAGAACATTTGTGAAGGAAATTAAAACTTCTGCAACAGGCTGAGTGCAGAGATTGTATTTGCCTTGTTCATAGCCCTTATCGCACAGTGGAATTTCATAAAAGTTTTCCGAGTAATGAAAGAATGAGAAGTAGAAAAAAAAAAGAATACAGGATGAGAAATGATGGCAAGAGAAAATAATAACAGCAATATGATTTAAGAGAAAAGTAAATCAAATATAAGCTCACAGAGTCATATGCTATCTAGGCTTTGTCCCCCAGTACGAAAGCTTAGAACATGTACTGGACACTAGTCACCACATGATCACCTCAAAATGAGCGCACACGTACCACTCCAAAGCATGTAGCTGGTAACTTCCACTTCCTAAAGACAAACATAAGACACAGGAGTGAAAAAGGAAGGAAGGAAAGAAAAAGAAGAAAAAGCAAGAGTCTCTTCCTACTTAGGGGAAATGTGTTAAGTACATTTTCCCCAAGAGCTCACATTTTAACCCAAGCCCATTCATGCTGCTGCTGAATGAAATATTGGGGGAGGTACTAATATGAAATGTTCTGTTTATACTTCTATTTTTAAGGTTAGTCATGGATTGAAGTGAAAGTGTTTGTCTTTCCTATAAGATTTATTAAATCAGAGCTACATTTTCTTTTCTAGAAGAGAATTTGTGTTTCATGTAAGGAAGCCAATCCTACAAACACTTTCACATGCTTGATAGCACTGATCAGATTGGTACCTTTCTAAAAAATAATGGGGCTTGAAAAAAGTATATGAAGAGTATAATTTATGAGTTTTTACTTATTTTTCCCTGCCATGATCCTAAGTGACTGAAGTTATAAATGCTTCCCAATCACCTCTAGTGGGAACTATAAGAGAAAATTGAAAAACAGCGAGCAACACTTGACATACAAGATCCAGACTGAAGATGGCTTGGAAAGCTACAAAGGGAAAAGAGAAGTAAAAGCTGGGGGCAGGGTACTTGCTGAAATTTGTATCTGGACAGTTCTTGATCTGTTAACTAAAAGATATTGCAACTAATATTGTTAACTAATATATATTGAAAAGGAACAGAAGATTGGTTTTCTTGCTCCTGTGGTGACATCTTGAAGTTTCTTGGTTCCAAGTTCAACATAAAGCTTTTCTTTTGCAGCCTAACTTTAAAGATTTAGAACTGGAAAGGACCTTTAGATCACCCAGTCCAAAGATTTCATATGGCCAGCTGAGCCATATCTGACCAAGAGATGTAGTTTGGCTGGTACCATGTTGTTTTTAGTCAGTTGCCAAAATTTATAATTATGAAATTTTATATGAAATTCTGTCTTGGTAACTACTAAAAAGTTAGAAGTGCTGGGATAATGGGTCTGAATTCCAGCATAGAAACAAGGGACCAGAGATGTGTGGAGTGACTGAGTCCTCTAAAAACAGGTCACGGACTCCAGATTGCCAAGAGACTCACTATTTGCCCACTCTTTACCACTGAGACTTTGTTATGATTTATCATTACACATGAGATTACCAGTTTTCTTATATGAGGGTGACTTCACTGTTTTCTAATATTTGCCTGGCTCCTGCAAGCACCTGAGTTCAAGACTTGCTATTGAACTGAAGCCATTTATTTTACAGATTGAGTCCCAAGGCATCTTAAAAGATTTTGCTAAGGCCACACAATTGCTCAATGACAGAGGGAGCATTAGACTCCTGGTCTCTCGATTCCCCAACACTGTTAGATATCCCATATTTTTTGTCATAGATCCTAATCAATTCCTCTTCATTAAAATTACACTGATAATTTTTCTAGTTTTATAGAGGTATAACTGACACATATATTTACAGATAAAGATTTTTATGAAGAGGAAAGTTCCATCCTTGATCAATTTCACAGCTTTCTACTGAGATATCTTTCCATTGCAATTATGACACATTCTGACCCATAGTCCTCAGCTGACTGCAGGTATCTGCCTCTTTCGCAATCAAAACTCGGACAAACTTGGTCCGTTCCTCTCTCCTGACCTCATAAGTTTTGCAATGCCTATCCACCTTGAAAACCCCACAGCAACCACAGGAGATGGCTGATACAGATGACTGTCTCCTTAAAAATAAGCATATTGTCATCCGTTCAAGTCAACCTAAATGGCAACTTGATCCTATTGCACTGTGGTACTGCTTTCAGATAGAACGATGCACTACCTTCCTTTGCTCTCTCCCAACTATGTATCTTTATCACTGAAATATACAGAGGCTTAAATAATAGGAGGCTGGTGAGCTACAGGTTAGAAATAGAAAAGAAGAGTGAACTATATTGTGTTGGGAAAACAGATTATCTCAGATAATTTTTTCCAGATGTTAATAACTGGAAATTTCAAAAATAGCAGCAGCAGTAACTTGTGAGCTCAAAGTAAAAACTGAATGTGGGATGAGATGGAGGTAGGAAGAAATTTTCATCCAATCAACAGAACATCTAAAAGGCAGTGTTCAAATTATATACTCTGGGGCTGGGAGTGTAGCTGAGAGGCAGAGAGTTTGTCTATGTGTATCTAAGATCCTGGGTTCAATCCCCAGCACTACTTTAAAAAAAACAATGACCATTTAGCTGTAGCCTATGTACACGGTGTGACCCTATCTGTTGGCTGCACACTAGTACTCACAACCCAAACCCATGAGCATCGTCTGATGAGGTCTCATCGATGATATCATCCGGTTTGGAACCACAGGTACACGCCACCTGTACAATTTCAGAGAAGTTTTTTGGATGGTACATGGGGAAGCTAGAGTGGGAGGAAATGGGTGAATCTATTTGATTAGCGGCACAGTATCAGTCTTGCAAAATATTAGCATCATCATTCTCTACACAAGTCTGGATGTCGTGAGGAGAGATTAAAGACAGTGCTCACCTGATAACAGGTCCCAACAGGATTAGATGCATAAATAAAGACAGTGGTTTATCTTTGGCCAGGTCTCTGTGCACAAAAATGAGGGTCAACTGGACCATAATAGAAGAAAACATAAAGAAGGAAAAGGTATATGTCATCCAGAAGGTTTCATTATTCTTTCGATAGATTCTAACCATGTACAAGGTGGATGCAGCCTCCCCAAGGTACAAAAAAGTGGAGAAGAGAATGCTGAATGGAAAGGTAAAGCGAGGACTGGCCCCACGGATGACACTGTCCTCCGCAGAAGAAGCCGGGCTCGTATTTGGCTCCTCAGGAATCTCATAAACTCTGTCCATCGTAGAGGTTCTGAGTGTCGCGCTCTAGTATTCAGAGCACACTCCAAGCCATGCTCAGAAGAACCCTGCAGCCAATGCAGTCCAAGCAGCAGTCAAGTGGGCTCCCTCAAGTCGAAGTCCAGAAGCGACAGCAGCTGGTTAGGAAACCCATCTCTTCTAGCCTCAATCAGAGTCTGGGATGAAGAACCCAGGAGTACCACTTTGACCTCAACTCTTGGTTGGCCTAAAGATCCAATCGTCGACATCCACGCTGGGAAACTTGGACAAGGTAAAAGCACATGTTCCAGCGCCGAGTCTGGAGTCCAGTTCCAGGCGCAGGAAGTCACAGAACAGCTGTTTCGGAGGCGGCTCCTTTCTTGGCGCCCCTCAGGCAAGGGAGTAGGCGCTCGGCAGTCCTCCTCACGCCCCAGGTATCCTGAGCCCTGTACCTTCCCACTCGGCAGGCAACTGAGCTGGGAAGAGGGGGCGCAGGCTGAGCGTGTCCCGGGGGTTCAGTTCGGCGCCCCGATACCTGCGCTACTGCTAGGTCGGGGCTAAATAGCTCGTCCCCTCCCCTACTCACCAGCCTCTTCCGGACCCACGCTGACTCAAGGATCCCCCGGTAGCTCCCAGGGTTCCTCAAGCCCCGCCCCCGAGACAGCTGGACCCCGGGCTGCAGTCTTGTCCGCCCGCCGAGCGACCTCCGGAGCGGAGCAGAGAGGACCGGAGGGGCTTCTGCCCCTAGAAACCTTGCTAGCGAAGGGACACTTGCGGGATCTGTGCGGTCGCCCACCTGTTGGACTCCGGCTGCTGGCTGGTCATGCCTGCCAGCGGTTCCAGCTGCAATAGGTCGGCGGCCTCAGGAACTAAGGCACTGAATGGCGAAGGCACGCGAGCGGGAGGGACAGAGGGGCCAACCAGGAGCCAGGGCGCTAGGACGGCCAGCCAGAGGATGCTCCGCTGGGAGCGGCGGGACGCCGGGCGCTAGGGCTGCTGTCCCTAAGCGCTTCCCACCGGACCCTTGGCCCTGGAGGGAGCCACAGCTCTCCTGTTCCCACGCACAGCAGGCACTCACTTCTCCCCCAGCCTCCCTAACTGAGTAAGTGGCATGCTCCCACGCTAGCTCAACCCACGCGGTCAGGCAGGTGTGTCTCCCTCGGCCGCAGAGTTGAGCCTCCCTAGGTCCTATTGCCCTCCAGATAGCATCATAGGAGGGGGAACCTGAGAGGCAACTGGGCCAGTTTCCTTTGCCGGCAGGATTGTTTGCAGCAAAGGGAAGGTGACAGCTTATAGGTCAAGGCTCAAAGAGACCTCACAGACACGGAAAGCTCCTAGCTTATGCCTCCATTTCCATACTTGAAAAATGAGGCCAAGATGGGAACCTGAGAATGAACTTCCAGGTCTGTGGTTGAGTTTTAAAAAGTGCCACATTCAAAAGCCTGGCGAGCAGCCTTGAGAGCTGCTAGTAAGAAACTGAGAAGTGTCTTAAACCGCTCTGAAAAGCGCCTGCATTCTGAAGTACAACCCACCCCCACCTCGCTGAGCTTTTGTTTTCTTGCCTTATTTGCATAATTCTAAACCACAGAGAAAAAGGAAACATCTGCCTGCTGGTGTTAATATGCAGGCAGCAGATCTGCCAGTTTGATTTGCTGCTGGAAGTGAGTAAAAATAATCTGCACACGTTAATAAAAAGAAACACAGAAAATGTACGTGGGGTGGCCAAGTAGCAGCTACCAAATGACTGACTTGTGTTCTTGTTTTTTAAAGGTTCCCCTCTATTGCCACCTCATTTGTCCTGGGGCGATTCAGGCACAGAGCCAGCATCTAAATGTTGTCTTCTGAAGCAGCTTCTCCATTTTGCTCTGCTGGGTGCTAGCAGCAGGGCTAGGACGCTGATAACTTCCTCTTCAGGAGGGAGGTCAACACTTGAGAACTGCTTCTGAAGCAGTGTTGAATAATTGAAATGTTCATGGGGAGGAGGTTGGAGGCCAGGAGTATGCGGTACAGAACCTCCTGGGCTGCTTCAGCAACCTGTCTCCCAGGCCAGCTGACTGATTCATTCCATTTCGCTGGGATGGGGTGAATTTCTCAGTCATTCTCGCACAGGAGAATCAAGCCAGGACGAACGCAGAATCTCGGCGTTCTTTGAGCCTTCTTTCTTCTTCCCCTCCGCAGATCCACAAATCTGCACTGCCTGCCTACCTTGTTCTGAAATGACTCCTTTTATCTGCCACCCAAAGGTCTCCAATCATCACACTGCTCCCCTTTCAAACTGTAATCACCAGCTACCCCACCATACACGTCTTGCTCCAGTCGAGCAGGTTTGCTCGCTTACCGTCTCCACCCTGCTCACTCCCACTCTCTGCGCCTGGTAGACGGCTTTGTAGTCCTTTCCACCCTTTCCTCCATCAGGCCAAACCATTTACTGTCCCTGAAGGGTCAGCTAAGTGTGACCTCTTCCGGGAAGTTTTCTCTCACCTCGCCAACCCTCACTTTCCTTCTTTTCTGCTACTGGCAGACTCTTTTTACACTAGTCCTCAACTTCTTTCTTTGCTTTGATTCCCCAATACAAGTGTAAGCTTAGTGAGGAAGGAACGTTCAATGAATGTTTTTTGTGACTCCTGTTGATGACAATGGTGATAATGAAGTTTCTTTCCTTCGTACTTCTTCCATGGAACCAGGTGAGACTTAGGCATGCTCATCTGTAAAAACTGTTGCCACTTGTAGCTGGAGTATGAAGTCCTTTGGCTGAATGAGCCCTTTTATTCAGCCATTCGGCTCATAGTGGATGTCTGTGACCTGTACCTTCTCAGACATTTTTATCAATACTACAGTTTAGTACCAATTACAAATTATTTCAAGTGTATTGATTTTCATGCCCTAACAAAATTATTATGGGCTCCTTGCAGTCAGAGTTCCCACTATTTGTCATTCCCCCCACCCCCAGCCGTGGTTGGTATAGACCTGTACATTTCTTGTCATCTCATTCCCCTCACCCACCAGCTTCTCTTATTTTTCAGCCTTAAGACTTTCCAGTGCTGTAGATCACAAAATCCCTCTAGTCTGTTATTTCTGTTCCTTTACCTTGATGAGATAAGCTAGCTGAAAATTTGCTGTTTCTAACAGTCTACATAATCCTACATTCCAACCCTTTTATTCTTCTTAGGATAAGAGATGCTGGAAGTCTCGGCAATCACGAGACTGCCGTGGCCTAGGAGCCCCTTTCTCAGTGAACTGTGGGTCTCTCAAGGGCTAGTCAGCTGGTGATACCCATGGGCAGTTCCCCAAAATCCTAGGTAGTGCTTGAGGATCAATTCCTTCTCTGGAAAACACAAGAAGTCTGCAAAGTAAACCCAAAGTCTGACTCCTTACCCATCCCCACATCCAACCCCTGACTCAGATGGAACAAGAAAGTCTAAAAGCCATCTGATCTAAAAGCTCTTAGCATGTTTAGCAGCATTCAGGAAACCCCGAACCATGTAAGGCTAGGAGACAGGGTTGAACTTTCCAAGCCACTGCAGCCTGAAGAAGATTGCCCATAGGCCTCCCAGGAGCTGCTTCTTAGAGAGGTGACTTGCATCCACAAGGTAAGAGGGAAGGGCAGAGAAATGCAACATGTGAAAGATAGCCTAGTCCCTGAATACTGGTTGTGGGAGGTGAGATGCAAAAGTCCAGAGGAACTTAGCTAGCACCCTCTTGCCTCTTAGTTCTTACTCCACTTCCTCATCAGCAATATCCATAGGCAGAATTTGGGCCTGAAGTCAAAAGACAAGTGAGTTCCATCTGCAGCCCTCACATCTATCAATTTACTTTTTAAAAATCTAATAAAATAAATTGTCTAAATTAGCTTTGAACAGAAAGAAATGCTGTCACAAAATGTAGCATGGAATTTGAGGATAATGGTATTGTTTCCAGGTAGCTGACAAACTCTGTCTACGTTGTCTGTGGAGGAAATAGGTGGGGAGAAGAGATGTAACAGAAATTATTTTTAATATAATATCTTTAAGATATAATTCATACACCATATAATTCAGTCATTTAAAGCATACAATTTAACAGCCTTAATACAAAGTAATGTAGTCATCACCACAATCTAGTTACAAAATATCTCACCACCCCCCAAAAGAACCTGATACCCACTAAATACCCTCCATTTCCTCATCTTTCAGCCCTAAGCAACCACTGATCTGCTTTCTATTTCAATGCACTTGTCTCTTCTGGGTTGTGCTAGATCAATTTTATTGTATTTTGAGACACTTTATTATGAGGAACTGATATTAGCATACATATTTTTGTTTAAAATTGTCAGTCAATTTCTTGTTCACAACTGAGAACCCTCTGTATTATACAGGGAAGGGACAAAAGCATTCAATTAGAACAAAAAGCATGATAAGAATTAGGATAGAGAAGTTTGTGGAGTATTTGGGGGCACTTAGTCCAGTTGTTATGTCTTCCCAAGTGAAGTAACTATATGCCACCTGGAATTACTAGTCATGTCTTACCACTGATTTTACAGGCCATCCAAATTGAAAGGCTCATAACCATCTCTCTAATGTACCACTTCTTAGGAAGCAATTCTCATAGGCGAATTCACGTAAGAATCAATTAAGGGTATGGAGAACTAACTGCAAACTCCAGAGCCCCAACCATCAAACAGTACAGATGCTGAGAGAGTTATACTTTGAGAAAAAATATTCTAGAGATAGCTCTACATCCCATTCTTAGAAAAGTTTTACCCATCATCATACTGTGAATTTCTTAAGGATTTGCAGCAGTTGACCCTGATATGGCCTGAGTCAGAGTTAAGACTGACTTAAGTATCATTCCGCACTCAGCTCCATCCCTGACTCTAGACGTCTTGATTTTCTTGGACTGCACATAAAAAGATCACTTCCTCATGATAATCCAGTAAGCATAAAACTATGTACACATAATTTTGTAATCTTTCTTATTGGGAACGTTACATACTTGTTGGACCTAGAGGTACTCACTTCTACGACCAAGAGAAAAAGATGTTTTCTTGCCAAGACAAAAAGGAACTTCTAGACTGCATGTGACTCACTAGATGAGCCAGGAGAAGAAAGCAAGAGAAAAGATCATGAATCTTGGGCTCTCACCAAATTGCCTCCTTAGCACTCCTGCTTCTCCAACTTGGCTTTACTTCTGAAAGAGAGCAGTTCTTTCATTTCTTCTAAAGTAAATATTATAAGCAGTGTTCATTGAAAAGTAGAGACAACATAAAAAGTGAAAAATTTATAAAGATATAATATTCATAGCCACTGACTGAACATAGGTTAATACATTCTGTTTAGTCTTATGTATGCTTTTAAATAAAACTCACTAAGCAAAAAGTCTAGGGTACAATTTTAATATAGCAAATGGACAAATTTAATACCTTTCTGTGAAATGTAATTGGCTGGCTCTATAATTAAAACTAGCATAAACTAAAAAGTTTTCTAAGGTAGACATGAATACCAACATGTATCAAGTACTTACTATGCTCCAGATACTGCTCTAAGCACTTTATGAACTAACTGAACACTTACAGTGTCCTTATGATGTAGAAATTCGGGCTATTTCCAATTTTTACATAACTAAATTAGAGAATAGAAACATTAAGAGACTTGTCTTAGTAAAATAGCTTATTTAGGAGAATTGAGATCTGAACCAAGGAAATCATGCTTTGGTGCCTGGGTTGTAGCCATTTAAGTCACCAAAGAAATTGTGTTCAAAATTCAATTATGGCAGAGAAATATTAGGGACTGATTTGACAATTTCAGGAATATCCACAAGGAAGATCAAGATTTGTGAACTTCATATTTGAACTACTTTGACAGTCACCTAATTAGTTTCCTTACCTACTTCCTAAGGCATATATCTTTCAATGTTATTAAACGTCCTAAGATAATTCTCCTCAGGTCACTCCTTTGATCAAAAGTTTAGGGTTCCCTGGGGCTGGAGGCATAGTCCAATTTTAAGACCACTTGCCTGGCAGGTGTGAGGCCCTCAGCTCAATTGTTAGATTTCCCAGAGTCACCTAGGCTGGGCACGGTGTCACATGACACACCTGTAGAAAATAAACAAATAAATAGAAAATAAAGGCCTGCAGCACTGGGCCTGGCTCAATTTTCAAAGCATTCAAAAAATGTTGGGGACTCCCTTCTGCTTATTTAGTAGGTCTTGATCTTAAGGTGCATCCTAAATGCCTGGGAAGTTTGCTTAAAATATATACTCCTAAGGGTTCAACTCAGAAAATTTAATTTGATAGAATGTGGTGGTCTAGGAATATAGGTTTGTCTTAGTTACTTTTTCATTGCTGTGACAGAATAACAAACATATACAAAATAGGAGAGGAAAAGTTTATTTCAGCTCAGTTTCAGAAGGTCACAGTCCATTCATGAGAGCCAGCAACAGTGGAAACACATGGTTGAGGCAGAGGTGGAGACAGCTCCTTATGCCATTGCAAACAAGAAACCAAGTCCTCATAGGAAGGGAGCAAGCAGCACATATCCCTCCATGTCCTGTCCCAATGATCCACACCTTCTGGGGCCAGCCTCAATGTTCCACCTCTTCCAGGTTTAAGCCCCTAATCCACCACATGCCCATAATCTACAATCCACACACACCTTTAATCTAATCCACACATGTAATCTACAATCTGGCACATGCCTTCTACCACATACCTATGATGTACCATATCCCCATAATCCAGCTCTCCAGACCAGGCTCCAATCTCCTAATAGTCCATGGTTTCATAGTACTTTTAGGGGACATTCAATACCACAATATTCTGCCCTTGGCCCCCAAAAGACGCATTTATCTCCTCATGCAAAATGCATTTAGTCCTTCTCTAAGAGTTGCTAAAGTCTTAATAGTTCCAGCACTGTTAAAAAAAATTCAGTTCCAAAGTCTCCTCTGAGATGCAAGGCAAACTCTCAGCTATGAGCTGCTTAAAAAAAAAAAAAAAAAAGACATGTTAAATACCTCCAACATACAATGGCACAGGGTATAACCAACCATTCTCACTTCAAAAGGAGGTAAAGGAAGATACAAAGTAATCAGACCAAAACAAGTTCAAAACCCAGCAGGGCAATGGTTAACTCCTGTAGGTTCATGTCCAGCAAGCACCAGGGGAAAACTCCTGGCAGTGAGATATGACCTCCAAAGGGCTTGGATAGCACCATCCCTTCAGTGTTGCAGCTGGCTGCAACCTCCATATTCTATCCTCTTGGCTGAATCTACTCACAGCCTGCAGATTTTCTTAGCTGATGATGCATGCTCCTGGCCTCTCCAAATTTTCAGAGTCTCCATTGCCCCTTAGGTTTCTCCTTCGCAACTTCACGTACTGCCCTCCCATGGGCACACTGCTTGGCCTCTAAAGCATTCCTCTGAAATCTGCGTGGAAGTTTCCATGACCCCTCAACTCTTGCATTCTGCATGCCTGTCAAGACAGGACCACATGGAATTCACCAAGGTCCACCACTGGCTTGAGAAGTAGTAGATTGGCCCCCTTGTGCCATGGCTACAGCCTCTTCTGTGTGCCTGGATTTCTGATCTCAGGGAGCTAATCTCTGGCAAGCAATTCCTTTTTGGCCTTGCAAGGAGCCATGGGGCACTCTTCTCAGAATGTCTTTTGCCTTTGCACCATTTAGTTGGTAGAGGATGGGGTCTCCCTGATTCCTGAGACACCTTCACAGCCTCTTTCTTATAGTCCCAATTCCAAGTACCAGGTTTAATTTTAATGTTAATCTCTTTAACAATCACATACATTATCACTCTAGTCTGCAAGTTTTTTAACATCTCTTTTCTATTCCATTTTCTCCTACCTTTCACCAGGGTGTCGGTTAAAAGCCATAAATAGTACCCAAATGGCAGCCTGAATATTGGGCTGCCTTGAGATTTCTTCCACCAGATTAAGTAGTCCACCACCCCTAATCTCAATTTTAGGCAAGATGGCGGCCGAGTAACAGCTGCACCATGTCTCCTCATGGACCCACTTAAAAAGTTGTAAATATAGTCAAAAACTGCCTGTTCGATGTTTGAAAGGAGGCCAAGAGAAGGCCAGAAACCCCCAAAACACATCAGAAGTGGAAGCAAACAACAGCTCAGGAAGCTGCTCCAGGCCAACTGAGAATGGCTGGGAGCTGTCGGCATCTGCACACGGTGGAAATACTGGATCCCAGAACCTCAGACTGAGGTAAGCATGGATCTGGGAGAAGTGGGAATTGACAGCAGTTGGTAGTTCCAGCCTCCAAAAAACAAGCCTGCTGGTAGTGCGTGCTAATACAAATGCAACATGAACTCCCCTTAGAAAAGGCCTCCCCAGCCTAGATCAGAAGCAGTGCTCAGTAGCCATAATAGGCAATGATGAAACAGGAGCCATTAAAAAAAAAAGAGCCGGAGACTGAACTGATTAGAGCAAGAGAAAGCTCAGAAGTGATAATAATTTATGAAAGTTAAATAATTTATGAAATAATTGAATAATTCATAATTTATGAAAGCTAAAAATTCTGAAATAACTAAATATGCCACTGTATCTATTGCTTATGTGTAATTTACTTTTTCCCATTTTATTGATACGTATAAGTGCAAAATTTAAGGTTTACAATGAAGTTTATTAGCATTTTGTGCACATACATACCTTGTCAAGGGAACAAGGACTTTCCCACTCTCCTTTGTCCCTCCCCCATCCACCCCTCTCTCCCTCACCACCCTACCCACCTGTTTCACTTTATTTTTTGTTTTAAGTTCCATAAGAGTTGTGATCTTATGATGTATACACAAATTCACTTAATGTAGCAATTCACTTATTTGGTCTTTGATGTAAATTTATCCTAAGAAAACTGATTGATGTAATGACAACCTGAATGTCTTTTGAAGGTACAAACATTTAACTTTCAGTACTTAGTTAAGGAATATGAAATTTAACTACTCTCTTTCTCTCTCTCACATTTTCTAGCCTTATGGATTTCACTGTTATCGTTCGTTTCTTACGTGGACTGGTGGGTGAGGCCAGGTTAAAGAATGTCAACAAAGACATAGTAACATACAGAAAAAAGAACTTTCAGTAGATTGTCCCAATAAAGGGCTCTGCTGCACCCAGAGAAGAGACATCAAGACATGGCCACTGCAGCCCATTCTAGGGGTCGGAAGCTGAACTAAGGAGTGGTGACCTACGTGGTGAAGTGAGTCAGATGCAAAAGATTAAATATGTTAAATATTACATGGTTTCTCTGATTTGGGAAACCCAGAATACAGACATTCTATAGAACCAAATGGGTGTAATAGTGGGAGCTGGTGGGGAGGGGGAGGGTGTGGGGGGGCAAAAAGGAGAAGGGATTACTAAGTTGATATAAAATATATGTGCAAAAAATACTCAAGTTCATTGTAAACATTAGGTATTGTGTGTGTGAGTGTGTGTGTGTGTGTGTGTGCGTGTGTGTGTGTGTGTGTGTGTGTGTGTGTGTGTGTGTGTGTGAAGGAAAAAGTTCAAAAAAAATCTCAGTTTAAGCTCAGTTTAAGTCCCTGGGCATACTTTCTGCCAGGGCATAGAGCATATGGATTTTAGACCACTTGCAAAATCTGTCCTACCCATCTGAAACTTATTGAGCCTGGCCTTTCCAATCCACACTTTTATCAGCATTCTGGTCTTCTGAGCTCCAACAGGAATTGCCCATCAAGCTCAGCTTAGAACACTCCAAGTCTTCTAGCCAGCATCCTCAAACCTTTGCAAACTCCTCCCACAAACTACTTCCAAAGGCTTCCAAACCACATGGTCAGGTAAAGTCACAGCAATGACCCCACTTCTCTGTTAACGATTTCTGTCTTAGTTACTTTCCCATTGCTGGGATAGAATGCCTGACAATCACAATTTAGTGGAGAAAAAGTTTATTTTAGCTCACAGTTTTCTAAGGCCAGGGTCCATTCATGGGTGGCCAGCAACAGTGGAAGCACATAGCGGAGGTGGACATTATCTTCTCCTGGTCTTGCAAACAGGAAACCAAGTCAAGGGGGAAATGAGGAAGTTGCATTTGTCCTTCCAGATCCTGTCCCAGTAACCCATCCCTCTTGGATCCAGCCTCAATGCCCTGCCCCACTCATATTTAAGTACCTAATTCCACCAGATGCCTTTAATCTATAATCTATCACCTGTCTGTCTTCCACCACACTCCTATAATCCACCACATGCCCATAATCCACCCCTCCAGACCATGCCACAGTCTCCTAACAGCACATGGTTCCATAGATAATCCATAACATCCAAATACATGAGACTTTTAGGGGACATTCAAAATCCATACCAAAATAATGATTTTTTTGAGAGAGGATCTTGCTCTGTAGTCCTGAATCCACAATGTAGCCTAGGCTGGCCCAAAATGCAGGTCAATCCTTCTTCCTCAGATTCCTGAGTGCTGGGATGGGACTATAGGCTTGTGTACCATGCCCAATTTATGTGGTGCTAACTCAGGGCCACATGCTAGGCAAGTACTCTAACCTTTGTGCTATTCCTCCGATCCAGACATCTATGTTTTAAGCAACCTTTACAAAACATTGACCTATATAGATCATAAACTCTTTGTGCTAGCATTCAAAGCTGTCCATGACCTTTCTAAATCTAACCTAAAAACCAATATGAATTCTGTTTTACATTGGTCATTGTCTTCAAACTTTTCATATATGGACATTTCTAACTCCAAGTCTTTGTCTATCCCTCCCAACCCATCTGCAATAGTTCTCTGCCTTCTTTCCTCCTCTGCCAATATTATACATCACTGTTGTGGTCAGGATCTGGAGTGTCCCCCAAAAGTCTCATGTATTTTAATGGAACCATGTGATGTTGGTAGATTGGGGCCTGGTCTGGAGGGGTGGATTGCAGTTAATTTAGGATTAATGGTGTGTAGTGGCCACATCTGGATGCAGGAGGGACTGGTTACTGGGCGGAGACCTGAAAGGATATATAAGCTACACCTGCCTTTCTGGAGGGCTGGGACTAGTCTCAACTAGCCTCAGCTTGTCTTCCTGTTTGTCCGGGGAAGCTGCATCCACCTCTCTCTCTTCCATGTACTTCGGTTGTTGCTGGCCGCCCCTGAATGGACTGTGACCTTAGAGACTGTGAGCTAAAATAAACCTTTCCTTTCCCAAGTTTGTGGGTGTCAGGTATTTAGTCACAGCAATGAAAATGTAACTAAGACAATCACTGATGTGGTTTGGATCTGAAGTGTCCCCCAAAAGCCTCATGTGTTTGAATGTTGTGAGATTCCTATAGAGCCATATGCTGTTGAGAGGTGTGGTCTGGCTAAAAGGGGCAGATGCCTGGGGCTTAACTCATGTCTTAGTTACTTCTTCATTGCTGTGACAGAAATACCCAGCATACACATCTTAAGTGAGGAATTTATTTTAGTGCACAGTTTCCGAAGGTTACAGTCCATTCATGGGCAGCCGGCAACAGTGGAAGCACATAGTAGAGGCAGAGGCAGAGGAAGCTCCTCACAACATTGCAAACAGGAACTCAATTCTTGTCAAGTAAAGTCTAGTCCCAGCATATATAAGTATCACTAAAATTGGGGGAAAATAAAGTCCAGTCCCAGAGGAAGGAAGCAGCATATATACTTACAGGCTCTGTCCCAGTGATCTGCCCCTTCTGGGTCCAGCCTCAGTGTTCTGCCCCTTCCAGGTGTGGTTCTAGTCTACCACACACCTGTAATCCAATCCATATGCCTGCAATCCATCCCTCCAGACCAGGCCCGCATCTCCCAACAACATGTGATTCTATAGACAATCCATAACATTCAAATACACGAAACATTTGGGGACATTCTAGATCCAAACCACTATAGGGTATGAATTCCAAAGGGCTTGGGAGGCCCTGGCCCTATAGCATCACAGCTGTCTACAACCTCCATCTTCTGTCCTTTGGGTTCACCTCACCTACTGTCTGCAGACTTCCTCAGTGAACAATCAATCCTCCTAGAGTCTCCAAGTTTTCTGGGTCTTCACTGCACCTTAGGCTTCTCCTTTACAACTTCTTCACACAATGCCCACCCATGCCAAGGGCACATTGCCTGGCCTCCAAGGTCTTCCTCTGAAATCTTGGTGGAAGTCTTCAGGAATGCATAACTCTTGCACTCTTCAAGCCTGGGAAGCCAGGACCATGTGAAGGTTGCCAAGTAGTGCCACTTGCTTGAGCCTGGCCCCCTTGGGCAACTGCTGTGGAGGCCTCTGTGTTCTTAGATAGTTGAACTCCAGGTGGCTCTCTCCTTGACACTACAGAATGCCCTGGGGTACACTTGTCAAAGCAAAGTCCTTTACCTTTCCACCCTTTAAATGATAAAGGGTAAGGTCTTGCTGATATCCGAGACACCCCTAAGGCCTCTTTTTTATAGTTCTGATTGCAAGTACTTGTCTTCTTTTGAATGCTAGTCTCTTTAGCTTCCCCCACCATTGCAGGCCATTTTAGTCAGGCACTGAAAACTTTTTATATCATTTTCCCTGCCATTTTTTCTTCCTACCTTTCACCACAGTTTGACTAAAAACCATACACAGTACCCAAGTGGCACGATACCAATAATCCATTTTAATTATACCAGGAATTGTATTAGGAAAAAAAGGAGAGAAAAAAAGAAGGAGAAAGTGGTACACAGAAAATACCTTTGAGAGGAGCTATGACCTTTGTTAAGATACAGTAGCCAGCCTAAGGCAATTCTTCAAAAAGAAGGCCAAAAATAAACACCCTGACCTCAATTTCTTCCCTCCCTTTGATATCCTGACACAGATCTTCAATACTCAAAAACGACAAGAAGGGAAAGAGACTCTACATAGTCAACCTCATGAGGCACAGGGCAGGGTGTAAAAGGTGGAGAATGGATTGGGAGGACTTAGCAGAACACATCTGGTACATGACCTATGACACATATACTCAACCAAAATACATTCAAACCAGAACCTGATATTCCTCTGACCAATCAGAACAGACTATTTTAGAAAAAGTCAAACTCCATTAATTTATCATTGAATGGAGATCTGCATCATCTCCCCATTGTGCATCATGTGACTATCAAAAATCTGACAAAACAAACTATTCATCTCCTTCTATCACCATAACTACATTTTCCCACTTCCATGCGAGGTAGCCTTTAAGTATGCTGACTCTCAGCCTACGATACTGTTTCACTTTTTCTTTGCATGTTTAAGTCCTACTTATCCTTTGTCTACTGACTTTTTCCTCCTTCAAGAGGTCTTCATCTTCCCAATACTATAGCCACATTGATTTCCCTTGTGTATGAAACCCCAATGTTAATAATTTAGTCATTACTGCAAGTACCACTACTAACTGGTTTGTGTATACATATCATAACACTAACCTGATAATATTCTTTTAAATTAAAACACACACACACACTGGGTCTCACTCTGTAGTTCAGCCTGGCTTTGAACTTGTAATCCTCCTACCTCAGTCTCCTGAGCACTGGGATTATAATCATGTGCTAACATGTCCAGCAATGCTATACTTTCTGAAGATGGGAACCATGGCTTTCCTTCATTTTTCTTCTTGAAAGGACCAAGCATCTTGAGACTTATTGCATACAGTAAGTACATAATAAACTCATGAGGAAAGAAGATACGGAAAAAATAGCAGTAGACCAAATATCTAACTGCAATTTTCCATAACAGCTTCTCAGAAGAAAAGCTTATCTCCCTGAGGACCTGTTTGGCCTTATGTAGAAAAATACACAGAGTCAATCAAAAGCTCTGCCTCCCATTTATCCACCTGACATTTAAAAATATTCTTCCAGATAACCCTGTAGTTAAGCAGCAAATCAAAACACATTATACACCATTTGGAAGTGATCAGGAGGAAAATCAGCACCCTAATCAAAATCTGTGACATGGAAGAGAATCAGCAGTCTAGAGGCTACAGTGCTCATGAGACTCTAGCAAGATGTAAAACAAGATCTTCAAGTTCTTGGCAACAGGAGGCAAACAAAAACCTGAAACATGGGAAGACAAGTTGAAGTAAAAGCCCACCAGATGAATTCCAGAATCAGGGGTGTTTAGTGAGGGAAGCAGGAATGCCGCTTATTCTCATTGCTGCATACAGCCCAAGTCTAGGAAACACAATAGTATGGGAAATGATCTAACTCCATAAGGGTAGAAGCTGAGTATAGTAGCACCTGTAGGTCTAAAGGGATTTACTGATCAGCACCCAACCCAGCAACTACCACCTAGCGCCCACCTGTCCCAACTCACTTCCCACTGGTAAGTGAGACATTTGCGGGAGAAGGATGCCACAAATTGGGGCACTGGGGAGGGTGTGGACCACAGAAAGTCTCAGATGGCAACATCTGACTGAGGATGGGTGAACCTTAATAGAAAAAAAAGGGGGGGGGGGCATGGTTCTGTTAGGGACCTGGAACTAGGTACTGAGCAAATTATGGGGCAGTGATTTAAAAAGGTGTTCAGTGGTCATGACTGGTGTCATCAGGGGGTGAAGAACAGACACTAGAACAGTGCTAGATTAGGCACTTCCTCGCCACTCCTCACTAACACTGCCACGCTCTGTTCTTACGTGCTATTCGGCCTGCCACTCAACATGTAAAGCCAGAGAGCTCAGCATCCTTGCAGGATTTCTCCCTCTCACTGCAGAACAAAAGCTGCTGGGCCCAGCATCTGTGTGAGAGCCTTCCCACTGGCCCCTAAATGTCTCTGGATCACAGGTAGATTCCTCCCTACCCCAGCACTAAATGTCACTGAATTTAAGGGCCAGATAAAGACCCCTTGAAAGTCGCAGAGATTTTGATGCAGGGAAAGTGCTAGAGACAATGCATGAACAGATAGTTTTGCATGGCGCCCTCACATGGACAAGTGTAGAAATAGCAGTTGAAAGTAGAGGCATGGATTATTGCAGAAGGAAGGGGACAGAAACCAGGGAAAGATGAATGCTTGACTCACCTTGTTGTGCTCGTCCCACCCTACAATACAACTGATGGTGTTGAACATAAGTCAGAGACAAAAACACCTGGATAACCATGCCAACAGAACAGAAGCCAAAACATATCAGAGCTCTGCGTATAAGATGAGAGGCAGGCTCAATCTCTTCATGAACTTACGATAGGCAAGCCAGCACACTGTTGGAGGGGAACCAGCTCAGGTGACAATAGACATATCTAACCTCATAGCAACAAACAGAATACAAGAACTCATCCCACAGCTGCTACAAGACAAAGTACCTCCATTTTCGAACTAAGAGAAGAACACACTGGTGGAAATTCTAACTGCAATATAAAGAGGACTGAGAAGACTCTACAGCTCAGAGCTTTTATATGTGTGTGTGTGTTTCCTTTTTCTTCTATTTTCTTTTCCCCGTTTTTTAACTGGTATGTATCTGCTATACACAATGGTTACACTGAACTTGAGGAAATCTGTGCACATATACATTGCCATACACATTGCATCCATTTCACCTTCTCTTCCCCTCCCCCTTTCTCATCCACATCATCATTTTTTGACCTCCCTGCCTCTCATCATCTCACCTGTTTGACTCTATTACTTATTTATACTCTGGCTTTATTATGTTAGGGAAACCATGCAATATTTAATATGCTGAGTGTGATTCACTTCATTAATCATAATGATCTCAAGTTGTATCCATTCACCTACAAATGACTCAAATCTATCTGTTTTTATGGCAGAGTAGTACTCCATTGTGTGTGTGTGTGTGTATTTGTGTTATTATTTGTGTTGCTATAAACATGAATATGCATATATCTCTGTTATATGGTGCTTTTAACTCTTTTAGAAAAATACCTAGAAGAGGTATTGCTGGGACAAATAGAATATCTATTTTTAGTTTTTTGAAGAATGACCATACTGCTTTCCATAATGATCATACCAGTTTACAGTCCTACCAGCAATATAGAAGGGTTCATTTTTTCCCTACAGCCTTACTGGCATCTATTGTTTTATGAGTTCTTGATAAGGGTCATTCTTACTGGAGTAAAACAGCATCTCACTGTTATTTTGATTGCATTCCTCTAATGGATAAGGATGTTGAACATATTTTCATGTGTTTGCTCGCTATTTGTACTTCTTCTGAGAACTGTATACTTACTTATTCCATAAATCTAATCTTGACTTACTGAAAGTTTCCACTAATATCAATGCCATATCATCATCAACAATAAAATGAATGTCTATATTGCTTACCTTGGCTACAACAAACTACCCAAAGTTATCAAACTTTAATAGGCTTCAACCATTATACACTCTTTAATTGGGGGACAGATATCAGCATCAATGGTAAAACTTAAGATGTACTGGATATTCACATATCATAACAAGTAATCAACTTATACAGCCATTCCATTCTTAAAGTTAGAAATATGATCTATACCACTAATAGAAGTATCTATACAAACTGCCCAGTAGTTTATTAAAGGACTTTATTAAGGGCAACAATGTACTACTGTTGTCAGTATAAAAAAATCTGTGTCAATGTCCTATGTCTAACAAATAGCAAAAAAAATTATTATTACCAAGAGGCCAAGCCATAGGGATATGAGTCATCAATAATTAAAAATACTATTACTAAGAGTGGTGGGGATAAGGAGAGAGAAAACTGAGACAGAGGGTTGGCTTTGAAAGTAAAAAAAGAAAACAGGGAATATATATGACAGAGAAAAGCAAGGCTGACTCCCACCCAGACCAGAAGAAAGTGGTTCTACTTAAGCAACAGTAACAGAAAGGAAGTATGGAAAACTATGAATGAAACAGAGATGTCTCCAGAACACATATAAAGGGTTTTCAAAGAAATTCATAAAGAACTGTTCAAGAGAGAAAGAAATGCAAAGCCACAAATAACAAAAAATTAACAGAAAAAATACAAGTGCAAAATATCTACAGAGAACCCCTGAAGTGAGTCCAATTAAGTCTCTCTATCTAAGACCTTTGATCTTGCCCGCCTAATTCCTGCTGTATTCTGTGCTGGAAGGATGCAGTGATGGTGGCCCTGCAAACCAAAGGCCTCCGTGTAGTTCCTCCCTCATATAGCCCTCTGTGCCAGCATTTCCAGGTGGTTCTGCTTCTCTACCCATAATATTCTCTGCCTCGCCACTGCAGACCCAGCTGTGAGGCTCTGCCTGGCAGTCAGCTGGTGGGAAGCCACATAGCTTCTCCCAGGTTCTGTAGTTTTGATGACCGCTGACCATCGAATATGAGAGAGTAGAAGCCATTCCCGCTATGTCTCACTGTGCAAAGACGGACCATTCCCAGGTGTCTCTTGCAGATCCTGCGAGGTTGTGACGAGCATAAAGCCCACTGGGTTGTCCTCTGGAGGCAGCCACTACTGGCCCTGTAGCCCAAAGGCATATACACTCCCAGACCCTTGGGTGCCTACTCCCAGGTGACCTGGCTCCCCTCCCATCTATCTGTGCTGCAGGGGTCAAAGGATGAGACCTCTGCTTTCTGAGTCCTGTTCTTATTGGGCCCAAATATTTTAGGAGGCCTACAGTTATTTTTTCTTCTCTACTGCTGGCACTTTTCCTTCCCTGTTATTAGCAAGGAGAGTCCCTAAATTCCTGGACTGGACTACTTCCTGCCAACTTGCATCTCTGATACTGCCTAGGCTGTTTGCCTGTACTCCCACATTCTACTTGCAGCTCATAATTCTTAAGCTGTGAACCTCGCAGCTAGAAGTCCTTCCTTGCTTCTGCCAATAGCCTCTCTGGCACTGTCTGGCAGCCATTTTGGCTGTGATTTTCTTACTGCACTTGTATCTTGCAATCCAAGGGCTCAATGTCTGGGTGTGCCTGACCATTATGACCCCAGATCCTGCCTTCCTGGCTTGGCCCAAGTGCCTGCACAATATATCTGCACCTACACACACAATACACATCACATGCACATACATGTATGTGTGTGTGTGTGTGTGTGTGTGTGTGTGTGTGTGTTTTTGATTTGGGAAGCTGCACTAATGTAACCGATTGTTTTTTCCACTTTACTGACAATGCTTTTGTCACTTTTCAGATCCAGGTGTTCCTCTGTTTTCCTAAGTTAAGCTGTTAATGAGTTTCTTTTACTATATCTCAGGGTTCTCTTGCTTCTATTTTCCATTTTGTCTTTTTTTCTTTTTCTCCCTTTATTTGGTATTTGAATATGAGCTGTTTGTATATGTGGAATAGAGCTTAAGCATTAAGTAGTGCTTTTATATCAGACAGCATCTGTTTTGATGATGTCATATTGACCCCCACCAGAAATTGTGTAAAGACAATTCAAATGTAATATTACTATAAGTATATTAATTGATTCCAGTCCCCTTACAATTTCTGCCAATCCCCAATTATGGCCTTCCTCTTCTTCCTTTTGCCTACCCCCACATATAACTTCTCAGCCCCCATACCAGTTAGAAAAAGAGCATCAGCAAAGCATATGTCCTTTTTTTATTTGCTATTATTTGTTTGATTTCCTTCTTATTTGTGAAATATTCTCCATTTTTCCTTCTTTCTTTCTCTTTCCCTAACCCTCTACATGCCACTTACTTGTCATCAGCAATATTCCATCATCTTTCTAGGTAATTGAAAAAAATATGAACTTGTTAAAATAAATTTTAAGTTATATGACTAATATGTGGTTGAATCTGTAAATGCTGATGTAACCAGAACTTGCTTTCTCCTGGTAATGTGATGATTAGTACTGACCCTATTATGTTAAGTAGGTTGAAGAGATGTATAAACACCAAAGCACACCCAAATCCAAGGTCATATCACAGAGACATTCACTAATTAAAGAGATCTTCACAGCAGCACCAGTTTTTCTATACTAATTAATCTTCAACCCTCAGCAAATATATATATATATATATGTACATATAGTAGAAATATGAGAAAATTAAGCAACAAGATGCTTGCAAAAACTCCCCAACAGCTGAAATCCTGGTCACTGAAGGGAAGAAATTATAAGCAAATAGCTCAAAAAACAAATGGTTAAAGTGTTTGAAGATATCAAAGAAGAAACTTAGAAGGAAATCCATAAGTGATTTAGTGACATCAAAGAGTATGTAAATAAACAGGTAAAGAGTGTAATTAATAAAGTGTTCAATTAGTCTAAAAGACACAAACAGAAAGATGATTGAATTAAATAAAATAACACAAGATATGTCCATTTCAATAACAAATTATAGGTTATGAACAGAAATAAATCAGAAATATTGCATATTAAAAATTCAACTGAAAGTAAAGTATTGGCATCAGTTATGACCAATGTGGGGAGGGAGTATCAGAACTTGAAAATAAGATCGGTCATGTGCTCAATGAGACTTTAAGAACAACAAGGCAACATGGAAGATGGGTTCAAAAGCTGTTCTATCACCCAATTTTTTTAAATTATAAAATTAAAGAAAAGATTAGAAGTTGACTTAAAAAGGATAAACATTATATTCACTGAAATCATAACAGAAAATTTCCAAATCTAGGGAAAGGATTCACTTGTCAAATAAATGAGACATATAAAACCCCAAATAGCCATGACTATTTTTATGATTTGGATCTGGAGTATCCCCTGAAATCCTCATATATTTGGATATTGTGGAATAATTACAGAACCACGTGCTGTTAAGAGATAAAGCCTCGTCAGAAGGGGCAGAACACTGGGGCTTCACCTGGAAGAGGTGGATGACTGGGATATGACTTGGAAGGATGTATGCTAGCTCTGCCCTTCCTTGTGGAGCTGGCTTCCTGTCTACCATACTGTGACCAGCTTTCCTCCAGCTATGCCTCCACTGTGTGCTTTTACCATTGCCAGCTACCCATGAATGGACTGAGACCTTCTGAAACTGTGAGCTAAAATGAATCCTTCTTCCCTTGAGTTGTAGATGGTGGGTATTTCGTCTATCAACAAGAAAGCAGCTAAGACAACCATGAAGGAACCTCTCCATGACACATCATAGTCAAATTCCAAAAATTTAGCACAAAGACTAAAACATGTTAGATAAAATTAGCAACTCACCTATAATGGCAAGCTTATCAGAACAAAAGTAGCTTTCCCATCACAAACCTTAAAACTCAGGAGAGCTTGGAACAAAGTTTTTCAAGCCAATAATGAAAATTGCCAACCTAGACCCATATCCTGTAAAATTGCCCTTTAAAATTTGTGGAGGGGCTAGAGGAATGCCTCAGTGGTTAAAGTGCTTGCCTAGCAAGTGCTAAGTCAAGTGCTAAGTATCCAAGTTCAATTCCCCAGCACCACATAAGTTGGGCGTGGGGGTGCATGCCTGTAATCCCAGAACTCGGCAGGCTGAGACACGAGGATTGCTGTGAGTCCAAGGCCAGCCTGGGCACCATAGTAAGTTCAGGAAGGGCCTAAGCTGCAGAGTGAGACTCTGTCTCAAAAAAACTTTTTTTTTTTTTTTTTTTTGGAGAATACAGAGGTCCTAAAGGAAGTGATGGCCACCAAACCAACACTGGAAAATATTTAATGGAATCCTGCAAATAAACAGTGAAGCCATCAGCCCCAAAGAGTCCAAAGGAAAGTGCACATCTAACTGGAAGAGTAGTTTAACAAAAGGGGAAAAAGCATTAAAATGCACTGACAGAATTCAGTAAATACCTTACAATAGTAACAACTACACAATCAAAAGACACACACTGGCAGATTGAATTAAAAGACAAAACCCAACTGCCTGCAACAAACATAACTTATCTACCAAGAAACACATCAATTGAAAGTAAAAGGATACAAAACTACACAACATAAACCTGAGCCCAAAAGCAAGCAGGAGTAACTACTCTATTTTCAAATTAAGTGAAATCCAAGTCAAAACTGATCACAACAAAGGTGACTACTATGCACTGTTAAAGGAGTATTTTAACATGGGGTGATAATTAATGTAAATATATATGTACCAAATGTCAGCACATTCAATTTCATAAAACAAAAACTACTGAGCATAAAATGAGAGATAAATACCAGTACAATCATAGCAGGAGAATTTAATACTACCACTCTCAAGAGTAGGCAGGTCAACCAGACCAAAAAAATCAACAAATACCAGAGATGAATCAGATCATCAAACAAATGGATTTAACAGTGTTTTATCCAGTAAACAAAATACCATTAGGAAATGCTATTAGCAATTACTCTAGGATAAGAGTTGGCAAAATTTTCTCAAAAGACGTAGATAGTAAATGTTTTAAGCTTTGGAGGCCACACAATCTCTGTTACATAACTGTTTTCTTTTAGCCATTAAAGAATGCAAAAGCATTTCTCAGCCCAATACCATAAGAAAACAGTCCCGGATCCAAATTTAGCCATGGGCATGAGGGAAAACAGGCATCTGGACTTTTATAATTAAACAGGTTCGTATGGTTACCCTTACTAAAGGCCTAGTCTATGATTTAATTCAAAATCTGTAATGAGGAATGAGTATGTGTGATGAAGTATGTATGTCTCAAAAGATTGAGACTAGGTCCCCATAACTTACCCCCTATAAACATCAACTCAAAATGGAACAAAGACTTAAATATGAGACCATAAACTTTGAAACTACTAGAAGAAAACATAAGATACTTCAAGATATAGGCACAGAAATTTGTGGGGTTTCTGTGCTGTAACTCTTATGCTGAACTCAGCTGTTCCCACTCACAAAGGTTGGCTGTGTGTGTGACCTTAGCTTACAGATATCTAGTCCTGCATTCTTTCCCATCCATGGCAACCTGACTTCTTAGGCCCTAACATAACCATTTTGCAGACTCCTATATTTGGCCAACTGATGATGACAACCCTGATTCCCAGGTGGGACCTATCTCCCTTAACTGGGACCTTGAGAGCTTGTTTGGAGGTTGTAGCAGCGGAGTGCAGCTACTCTGTACCCTTGACCACAGTAAGGTCCTCCTCTAGCGAGGAAGGTCGTCCTCTTCCACAGAGCACAAGCTTCAGGAGAGACACACATGGAGTAGTGAGGGAGGAAGGGGACACCCACCTAGCCAGCAAGATCAGTGGAATCAACCCTGGCAGTCAATGAGGTGACAGATGTCACTGCCAGATCGCCCTCACATCCTATCTCCCTGAATCGATAGCACATCTTCTTGTTCCCCTAACTTATCAGGCAACTTTGTGTTGTTCTCTTCTGCCCAATTCCCACCCACATACCAGCTAAACAGTTCAATCCCTGACCTTCAGCCCGGCTAATCAACCCACATTATATAAATGCTCTGTTCACCCCATAACCAGCCCTTTTGCTCCTCTACGTATTTGCTTTTTCTTATCCCCTTCATATCCTTTATTTTTTGAGACAGCATATCACTCTTTATTCCAGGCTGGTCCTGACCTCACTAGGTAGCCAGGTTGGCCTCAAACTCAGACAATCCTCATGCCTCAGCCTCCCGAGTACTGGAATTACAGGCCTGCACCACCACACCCAGCTTGCTGGAGAATCAAACTCAGGGCCTTACACTTGCTAGGCAAGCACTTTAACTGCTTCTGCCCTTCCTCTAGCCCCTTTTCATCCCTTTCTTATCCCCTTTATCCCTTAAGGCTTATACCTGAACCTGTTAGCCAGGCCTTACCCTGGAACTGCTACCCACGGGGGCAAGAAACTTTCACTTCACGTTCTTGCTGTTGGTCATATTTTTGGTTCTGTCAGGCTCTTCCTTTGACCTAATAGCAATGACTTCCTGAATAGGATTCCAGTAACTTAGGAAATAAGAGCAAGAACTGACAAAGGAATTGCATCAAACAAAAGAATTTCTGCACAGTTAGGGAAACAACAGACAAACAGCCTATAGGACAGGAAAAAAAAAAAAAAACTTTGCCACCTACTTTTCTGACAGAAAATTAGTATGTAGAATATAAAAAGAGCTCAAAAATCTACACACTCCAGAAAGTTATATAATCCAACCAAAAATGGGCAAATGAATTGAACAGACACCTCTCAGGTAAATAAATACAAATTACTAATAAGTATATAAAAAAATCTTTAGCTATTAACATCTTTATCTATTAGGAAGTGCAAATCAAATTTAAATTTAGATTCTATCTCACCACTGGTCAGAAGAGGCTACCATCAAAAATATAAGAATAAAAAAATAAATGATGGTGAGGAGGTGAAGAAGAAAGAAATCCTTCCACACTGTTAGTGCGAATGTCAATTAGTTTTAGTCACTAGGAAAATCGCCATGAGGTTCTTCAGAAAACTGAAAACAGAGATACCATATATGTGCTGGTTTGGATCTGGGGTATTCCCCCAAAGCCTCATGTTCCCATGGATACCATGTAGGGTTGGGAGGTGGGGCCTGGCTGGAAGGAGGAGGATGCTTGGGTTTGACCTGGAGGGGTGTGGGGTGGTTCCACCATTCCTCATAGTCTCTCTCTTCCACCATGCCATAAGGATCTCTGCCCCAGGAACTGCAGTTCCAGCTCTATCTGTAGCCCTACCATGTGACTCCACCATTTTCCAGCCCCCCACAGGTAAATGGACTAAGACCTTCTGAAACTGTAAGCTACAATAAATCTTTCCTCCCTAAGTTGTGGATGTCAGGTATTGAATTACAGGGATGAAAAAGTAACTAAGACAATACACTACTCTTTGGTATGTATCTGAAAAAGCTAAAATCAGCATCCATACTCATACCTACATTCTCATGTTTCTCATGGCACAATTATGTAACCAGTCTAGGTGATCACTGCTGGGTAAGTAGATAAGGAAAATGTGGTATATACAAAGAATGGAGAAAAATTTGATCCTCCAAACAAAGGACCCAATCAAAAAACAGGAATCCGAAATGAATAAACAATTCTCAGAACAAGAAGTCTAAACGGCCACTAAAACAAAGAAACAAACAAACAAAAAAACCGTTCAGCATCTTTAGCCCTAATAAAATGCAAATTAACAAAACGTTAAGGGACTTCCAGTCAAGATGGTGGCCGAGTAAAAGAGATGCACAATGTCTCCTTGTAGACCCAATTAATATGTTGAGAATATAGTCAAAAACTATCTGTTCAATGTAGCCAGGACAGGGAAGAGTGCCACAACAATTGAACAGAGGCCAAGGGAAGATCAGAAATCCCAGAGAAACATCGGAAACAGGGGGGAAAAATAGTAGTCCAGAAAGCCATCCCAGGCCAACTGCAAACAGCTGGGAGCTGCCAGCAACCACAGATGGAGGAAAGACCAGCCCAACTGCAGAACCTCTGATGGAGCTAGGGGAGGAAGGAGCACCCCAGCAACTGAAAGGAGGCCATGGAAAGGTCAGAAATCTTGAAGACATATCGGAAGTGGAGAAAAACAGCTGTCCAGGAAGCAGCCCCAGGATGACTGAGTGCAGCCCTGAGCTGCAGACATCCACAGATGGAAGAAAGCCCATCCAGAACCTCAGACAGAGATAAGTACATATCTGGGAGAAGTGTGAATTAGGAGAAGCTGGTAGCCCCAGCCTCCAGAAATGAGCCTGGAGGTAGTGCATACCTCCAGGTAAGGTATGTGAGGTAAGGCAATGTGAGCTCCCCCTAGAAAAAGCCTCCTGGAGTCTAGATCAGAAGCAGTGCTCGGCAGCCATGATAAACAGTGATGTAAGCAGGAACCATTTTTTTTTTTTTTAAAGAGCCTGAGACTGAATGCTTTAGAAATGCTCAGAAAAGTGAATCAGGGTTTTTGGGGGTCACTCTTAAACAGTGCCTAGGAAGAAATTGGCAAAAGAGACAGTTGTGGAAAGGAAAGAAAGGGCACTGAACCCCACCCTCAGGAGAAGGAAGCCAAGAGAGACATTAGAGCTTTGCTGAGGGGCTGGGGATGATCATGACACCTCAGAGGCCACCATGCTGTTAGGTCTTCCCTCACAGCCTACTCCCAGCAAAGAACTCAGAGGAATTTTGGCTCCCCACACATACCCTCAGTCTCATCCAAAAAAACCCTCTCAGCTAGGCCTTTATAATGAAGTTCCTCAAAAACAGAAACATGAGAAGAAGACAAAGCAACAGGACACCCACAGAGATGCCTGAGACTCCAGAAACTAATGTCATGGGCCCTGAAATAGTGGAACTCATAGAAAAAGAAATAAAAAAGCAAATAAACGAGTCAAATAACCAGTTCAAACAAGATATTCTCAAAGAAATAAAAGCACTGATCAGTGGGCTTAAAGAAGAACTTACTAAACAAATAGTAGTCCTCATGTATACAAAGCTTACTGGGCATATAGAAGCCACAAATTAAAAGTTGGATGAAGTAAACAAGGAAATGCAAAATATGAAGGAACATTTTAATAGAGACTTGCAAATTTTGAAGAGAAATCTAGCTGAATTTCAGGATATAAAAAAACTCATCTGAAAGCAGGGGAAGTCAACTTGAACATTGTGAGGACAGAAGATAAGGTTGAGAAAACACATGCTATAATTAGGCATGACTCCAAATTAAAAATGAACAAAGTAACTAGATACAACAGCTGATAGATAATTCAAAGAGAACCAATCTCAGAATTATGGGTGTGGGAGAAAGAGAAGACAGCACCTAAGATAAAAAGAATTTATTCACTGAAATCGTGCAAGAAAGTTTCCCAAATCTTGAAAAAGAAATTAATTTTTAGGTATAAGAAGCTTACAGAACACCAACTAGCCTCAAGGAGCAATGAGACTCACCACACATGTCATAATCATAACCTCAGATATGCAACATAAAGACAGAATATTAAAAGCAGCAAGAGAAAAACAGACATTATTCTACCAAAGCAAACCCACTCTCAAATTACCTCAGATTTCTCAGTGCAACCTTTAAAGGCCAGGAGAGCCTGGAGCAAAATCTTTCAAGCTTTAAAAGACAGCAAGTATCAACCCAGATAGTTGTATCCAGCAAAATTATCCCTGAAAATTAAAATGGAAGTAAAAATTTTTTATGACCAAGAATCCCTAAAGAAATTTGTAACCACAAGCCCAGTATCACATAAAATACTTGAGGGAATCTTTGAAAGAGACAGAGAGACAACCAGCATCAAAAAGCATGGAGGAAAGGAAACATCTAAAGAAAAAGTGTAACAAAAAATAAATTGGTATTTGAATCATTTGATTGGTATCCTTCTAAAACAATACCAGCTGTCTCATAAAATCTGTGAAACCTCCCCCATAATTCTCATTAATAGTTTATTACTTTGTAAAACATAATAATTATATTCAACCTGGGGAATTGGCATAACATCTTGAAAAAATATGTATGTGTGAACTTATGGGTGGATAGGTAGATAAAATGATAAGCCAAATCTGGCAAAATGTTAGTAATTAGTGAAATGTGAGTAATTTAGGAAAGTTAAAAAAATCTGAAATAAATCCATCTTATATCTATTGCTTTGAGTGTAATATACTTATGTGATATCGATTTAAGTTCATTTAATGTAGCAATTCATTTAATCAGTCTTTGATGTAAGTTGTCCTAAGAAAACAGATTGATGTAATAACCTGAATGTCTTCTGAATGTACAAATATTTTCCTTTCAGTACTCAGCTAAGGAATTTGAAATTTAACTTCTCCCTTTTTCTTTCTCACATTTTTCTAGGCTTTCGAATTTCCTTGTTATAGTTCTTTTCCTATGTGGACTGGTGGGTGAGGCCATGTTAAAGAATCTCAACAAAGATATAGTTAAATACAAAAAAAAAAAAAAAAAAAAGAAACTTTTGGCAAATCATCCCAATAAAGAACTCTAGAGGACACAGAGAAAAAGCACTGAGATATGGCCACTGCAGCCCATTCTAGGGGTGAGAAGCTGAGCTAAAGAGGGGTGATTTGAGTGGTGAAGTGAGTCACACAAAGAAGATTAAATAAGCTAAATATCACAGTGTTTCTCTGATTTGGGAAAACCCGGACGCATGCATTTTATAGAACCAATTGGGTGTGACAGTGGGAGTTACAGGGGGGATGGGGAGTGTATGGAAGGGCCAAAAGTCAAAAGTAGGGATGGGAAGGGATTGTAATGGCAATGTGCTATATATGTGCACAAAATACTCAAGTCCATTGTAAAGATTATGTATAACACATATAAATATAAATGCTGGGGGAAAAACAATATTGAGGTTCCATACAATACCAGTAAAAGTGGCTCATATTAATAACTCAAAAAGAACAAATGCTGGTGAGGCTGAGGAAAAGGAACCCTCCTATATTGCTGGTAGTACTATAAACTGTTACAACCACTGTGGAAAGCAGTATGGGAATTCCTGAAAAAAACTGAAAATTGATATTCTATCTGACTCAGCTATACCTCTTCTAGGCATCATCCCAAAAGAGTTAAAGTCATGATACCCACATACCCATTTTTATACCTGCACAATTTATAACAGCCAAATCTTGGAAGAGGCCAATATGTCCAACCACAGACAAATGGGTAAAGAAGGTGTGATATATATATATATATATATATATATATATATATATATATATATATATATATTACTCTGTCATGAAAAATGACAAATTTGAGTCATCTGTAGGAAAATGGGTGCACCTTGACACCATTATGCTCAGTGAAATGAATCAGACCCAGAATGTTAAATATCATATGGTTTCTCCAATATGAGAAAACCAAACCATCAAAAATATAAAAGATATGGAAGAAAATAAGATGGAGGTTGTGAAGAGGGAAAGGGAAAATGGGGGATGAGATGATGGGAAGGAAAGGGAATCCAATATACAAATAATAAAGAATCAAATGTAAAAAGGAAAAAATTTTAAAAGAAAGTATGGTATATATACAGAGTGGAGTAGTATTCTGCTATAAAAATGAATGACATCATGTCTTTGTACAAAAAAGGATGGAACTGGGAGCATCATTTTAGGGGATACAAGCCAGAGCAGAATAGTAAGCATCATGTATTTCCCCCAATACGTGGATTAAGAAAGAAAGGAAGAGAAAGCAAGCAAGTAAGCATGAAAGGAGAAAGGACACTATTAGACAGGAGGAAAGGACAAAGGGAAGTGGCCTGGGTGTAAGGGAATAAAATGTCATATGTGTGTATGAAAATGCCACAAGGAAACCCAGTATTTGGTAACATTCTTATGCAGTAATAAAATATATACTGACAAAAAGAATGAGTGCATAATAGCCAAGGTTTTCTGTAGAATCAAAGCCAATCAATAGGGGAAGTGACTGAGAGCAGATAGTGACTGATAGAACAAGAGATGACAGAGATTTATTGCAAGGAATTGCCTTATATGATTGTGGAGCCTGGCAGATCTCCAGATCACAGGGTGAACTGGCAAGCTGAATAAACAAAGGCACTGATGATTTACTTCTGATTCTAGTGTGAAGGACTGAGAGCCAGGAGAGTAAATGGTATAGTTCCAGTCAAAAGGCTAACAGGTTGGCCTGACCAACATGAACTGAAATTTACATTTTAGAGCTACAGTAGGAAAAAAGCTGATGTCTCATTTCAAAGACAATCAGGCAGGAAGAATCTTCTCTTATTTGGGAAGGTCAGCTTTTTTGCTCTATCCAGGCCTTCAATTAGCTGGATAAAGCCTATCCACATTAGGGATCTGTCCTATTTGCTCTCCTAATTTAAATGTTAATATCATCAAGAAACACCATCACAAAATATGCAGATGTCTGTCCAGGTAGTTTGTGCTCCAACCAAGTTGACACACTAAAATAACCCTGTACATATATTATAAACGTATGAAACAATCTCACTGAAGTGGCCAGAGTAAGTTAACTAACTTAAGAAACCTTAGAAATAAATGAAGTATAGAAAACTAAAGTGAAGAGAAACTACCTACAGCCCTACACTTGCAGACACAGTTGTTTCTCATGGGAGAAAAATGGATTAACAATGGTGACACTGCTATATATGTAACAATTAAGTAAATGGGTGGGAGCCAGTGAAAGCCATTTCTCACTGTTAAACGAAGGGTTACAGCTAAGTAAAAGGAAAAAGCTAGAATGACTCACATGATAATAAGTCAAAGTTAAATTTAATATATGTATGTATCCTCACTGTCTTGGTTGTTTTTTTCATCACTGTAACTCAATACCAGACATGCACAAATTAGAGGAGGAAAAGCTTATCTTAGTTCACAGTTTCAGAAGGTCACAGTCAATTCATGGACAGTGAGCAACAGTGGAAAGCATATGGCAGAGGTGGAGGTGGAAGCTGCTCCTCATAACACTGCAAACAGGAAGCCAAGTCAAGTCAAGTTTCCAAAGGAAAGAAGGAAGCAAGCAGCATATATCCTTCCATTTCCCGTCCCAGTGATCCACCCCTTCTGCATTCAGCCTCAGTGTTCTGCCCCCACTACACACCTGTAATCTAATCACATGTCTGTAATGCAATCCACGCGCCAATAATCCACCCCTCCAGACCAAGCCTCAATCACCCAACAGCACATAATTCCATAGACAATCCATTACATCCAAATTCATGAGATTTTGGGGGGACATTCCAGAATCAAATGACAATACTCCACACCACCAGCCCCCAAAAGATTTATTTCCACCTTCTCCTGTAAAATGCATTTAGTCCTTTGCTAAGAGTTGCCAAAGTCTTAACAGTCCAGCACTGCTAAAAGAAGTCCAAGTCCAAAGTCTCCTCTGAGATGCAAGGCAAACTTTCAGCTGTGAGCTGCTGTGAAAAAATCAAAGAAAGGTTAAATATCCCCAACATACAATAGCACAGGGCAACCATTTCCATTCTCAAAAGAAGAAATAGTAGGATAGAAAGAAATGGGACCAAAACAATTTCTATACCTGGCAGGGCAAGGGTTAACTCTTATAGTTCCATGTCCAGCACCTGGGGTAAAATGTAGTGGCAGTGAGATGTGACCTCCAAAGGGCTTGGATGGCCCCACCCCTACACCGTTGCTGCTGGGTGCAACCTCCGTCCTCTGTCCTTTGGGCCGAATCCACTCAGAATGCGGCTTTTCTCAACTGTTGATCCATGTTCCTGGCTTCTCCAAATTTTCAGGTCTCCATTACAACTTAGGTTCTCCTTCACAACTTCACACACCACCCTACCAGGGCACACTGCCTGGCCTCTCAGGCCTTCCTCTGAAATCTGAGTGGAAGCCTCCATGAACCCACAACTCTTGCACTCTGCAAGTCCGTAAATCCTGTACCATGTGAATGTCATCAAGATCCAGCACTGGCTTCAGCAGTAGCCTGGCCCTCTGTGCCATGGTTGCAGCAGCTTTTGAGTGCCTGGATTGCTGAGCTATAGGTAGTTGAACTTTGACAAAAATTTCACTCCTTGGCCCCACAGGAAGCCCGGGGGTACTCTTCTCAGAACAAGATCTTTTGCCTTTGTTCTCTTAATTGTTAAGGGTACGATCTTGCCAATTCCTGAGAAAAATTCAAGGCCTCTTTCTTACAGTCTTATTTCCAAGCACTTGGCTAGTCTCTTTAACTTCCCTATACTCTTCGGCCTTACCACTGCAGGCCATTTTAGCCTAGCACTGCAAACTTTTTATATCATTTTTCTGTGCCATTTCCCCCCTGCCTTTTGCCATAGAGTTGGCTAAAAGCCACAAACACTACCCAAGTAACAGCCTGGACATAGAGTTGCCTTCAGTTTTCCTCTATCAGACCAAGTAACCTACTGCCCTTTAACTCAGTTTCAGGCAGTCTCTGAACAAGGGCAAATGCTGACAAACTTTCTGTCAGAATGTAGTATGCATGTTTTTTAGACCACTTGCCAATACAATTCTTCCCACCTGAAACTTCTGGAGGCTAGCCTTCTCAACCTATACTTTTATCAGTATTCTAGTCTTCTGAGCTCTGATCAGAGTCTCCAATCAAGGTCATCTCAGGGCAGTCCAAGTCTTCTCTAGCCAGCATCTTCAAATCTTTCCAAACTCCTCCTGCAAACCAGTTCCAAAGGCTTCCAAACCACATGGTCAGGCAAAGTCAAGAGCAACAACTTTGTTATGCTCAGATGGCAGAATCCCCAGAGACCACCAAGAAACCAAGGCACGTATGCAACTGCAAGGAGCTTTTTATTTGGGCTTAAGCTCAAGCTTTTATACTTCACCAACACAGTGGATCCGTACAGAGAGCGCCAAACAGCAAACAAGCAGGGTTTTTATCACACTTAAGCACAGGGTGGGGAATTTCTGACTTTGCAATCACATGATTAGATAAACATTAGGCAAATACATTTTTAATAATATTGGCTAATTAACATTAAGCAAGCATCTATGACCGCCAGACCCTGCTTGATTGTCAGCACTTTTCCCGTGACCTGTCAGCAACATTTCCTGACCTTTTCCTCTTTTTTCTCCCATTTTATTGATATGTATAAGTGCAAAATTTAAGGTTTACAATGAAATTGAGCATTTAGTGCATGTATGTATCTTGTCAAGGTGACAAGGCCTTTCCCACTCTCCTTTTGTCCCTCCCGCTATACACCCCTCCCTCCCTCCCCTCCTGACCTTTTCTTCTGATCGGTTGTTGTCAAGGTCCATCTCTATCTTAGGTAATGAATGTTCTTTTCTACATCTGCTCAGTCATCACAATACATGTTTTTTAACCTTTTAAATTGGCCAATGTAAGGGTGGTCCTGAGGCTGACCTTACCCTTGGGCAACTTGTGGTTTTTTCCTTTAACTGCCTTAGGTCAAAGGGTTGAACATTGGTCATGGATTGGGCTTTGCCTGGGTCCTTCAAACTCCACTGGTACTAATTTCTGTCTTGGTTATTTTTTCATCACTGTAACTCAATACCCACCATTCACAAATTAGGAGATGAAAAGTTGATCATAGCTCACAGTTTCAGAAGCTCACAGTCAATTCATGGACAGCCAGCAACAGGGAAGCCTATGACAGAGATTGAGATGGAGGCAGCTCCTCATGACATTACAAACAGGAAGCCAAGTCAAGTCTCCAAAGGAAGGAAGGAAGCAGCATATATCCTTCCAGGTCCCCTTCCAGTGATCCACCCCTTCTACACTCAGCCTCAGTGTTCTGCTCCCTCCACGTTTAAGCTCCCACCAAACACCTATAGTCCAATTTGCATGCCTATAATCCAACCCACACTCCCACAATCCACACCTCCAGATGAGGCCTCAATCTCCCAACAGTACATGGTTCCACAGACAATCCATAACATCCTAATATAAGAGAAGTTTGGGGGATATTCCAGATCTAAACCACCATAGTTACATAAATATTAATAAACAGGTACGTAGGTATAGATTAGATTGTAAAGTTGGGTTTTTTAAATTTACTAAAAAAGAATAAGTATGATGCTGTATGAACAGAAGAGACAGGCTCTCATCAGAGGCAGTTTCTCTGCTACCTCAGGTTTTCTTAATCACATAGCCTTTGGGAACTCTGACCTGATATACAGACTCTGAAGCCACTCTGCCAAGGTTTAATTTTAGGCATTACCATATACTTGCTGGGTAACCTTTGGCAAGCTACTTAACCTATTCACTTAAAAGAAAGAATGGCAATCCCTACTTTGTCATGTTATAATAAGGATTAAATGAGCTGATATGTATAAAATGCTTACATGAACACTAGCACAGAATAAATTTTATGTAAGTATTTTGTAAAATACATAAAATGTACAATGACTCTAAGTTCATTTAATAATTAGCTAAAATCACATAAGGTAAGGAGATATGAGTTTGTTTGGCAAGAATTGTTGCCATGGATATATTAGAATCTTGGCAGCTCTTACTGAGACATTGCTAGTCCTTCAGAAGCTGGACAGCTGAGCTGTGTAGCCTAAAAGCTGGAAAGCTCAATGAACCCTTCTATTACTCCGCATATCTCATACCAAAAGAAACCCATACATTAGACAGTTAACTACTTCAAGGTAAGTAAAATACATTTATCTCCATTTTGTATACAAGAAATTTAAAGTGGTAGGCTTAAACCTAGGTGATTTCACTCCAGGATATCCAACAGAGGCAGTAAAAATAAAAGATCAGCAATCACTAGTTCAACTGATTCTCAACTTGGTTATCCTATCTACTTTTCCTACCAAATGAAGAAATTGTATGATTCCAGTGTGTCCCTTCATGGTGGCTCTGACAAATACACAGAGCCTGAAATCAAGCTAGGGAGCTCTGTCAATGACAAAGAAATAGATGTGAAACTGTTACTGGCCTTTGTCTCAAAGGGAGATGGCTATCATGGTCTCAATCAGTTAGGCTTTGGTACTTTAGGCTCCAGGTCTTAACATTTCCAGGGGCAAAGTTGGAGTAAGGTTGGTTTTGATCACAGGTTATATACAAGGTTTCTCTTTTGTCTGGCATAAGCCAAAACCATTCTCCAGGAGGTCTTTATGGAAACTGAGTGATCTAGGGATTGAGCTGTGCTCTAAGAAGTGCTATGAAATGTGGATCTCTACTTGAGAATGACAATTATAAAAAGCAGCCGATGGCTGGATGCCTGTATAGAATACTTCAAATTTATCCATTAATAATCAGGCATATTGTTATGTTCTTCAAACAGTTAAGCAAAGCCAATTCAAGTATTAGCTGAAGTAATTTCCTAACTCAATCTGGTCTTCTTCCAACTCTGGACTCTAACACAACCATTAAGGAAATGTAAATCAAACTAATACTGATATACCATTTTGTATCTACAAAAATAGCTACAAAAAACCACACCAAAATCAACTGCACACTGAAATCTACACAAAACTTATGCAGCAGCCTAGAAATCTTTGAAAGGGTCACCTGGATTGATGTTTGAAATTATTACACTAGATGATCTTTAAGGGTCTTTGCAGCTCTAGAAATTACAGAAAATATATGGCAGTGAGTCACCAACACCCATGCCTTTGAAGCACAGGGAACAGGAGAACCAAGCTCAGTGGATAGTCATTACTTGGAACAGGTCACTCAACAGTGTCTTCTTCAAACCTGAGATGATTCTCCTCAAAGGCATTATCCCAACCCTTTCCCACGGTCAGCTATATTCTTAATAGGGACTAATTATAGCCAAAAGGGAGGCCACCTCTGATCATGTCTGTGTAAGTTGCAAGAGCAAGTCACCTCAATTCGTAGGGAACTACATATTAGTACAAAACCAGTCACTGTGATTAAGTAATTAGTCTCTTCCTCTATGACATTTATAGATAAGACTGGACAGTATGAAGGACTGGAATTCTACCAGCCCCAGGATTTCTCTTTACTGTCACATGTTTATCAAATGACTTAAGTTCTGTGTTAATAATGTGTCTGATCTCTTATTTACTTTCTTCCCTTAATATTTAAAAACCAAGTTGATTCATGTCGCGGCTACTGACCTCGTGTTTTTCTTGTCTAAAGAAAACTGAAGAGAATCAAAGGTAACGTTACAATTACTTCTCTAGATCCATTCCACTATTTCCCTCCTATGTATCTAGCCACAGTTCCCAAAGGGACAAATCCTTATATTTGGAAAGTGATTAGACAGTGTTTACAAGATTGGAAGCAGTGTAGAGGAAGGATGGACATTCTACAGGGCAAGCAAATCAGGGAAGGAAACTATCTCTTCCCACACCACCTTCTACCACCTTGGCTGGGCCTTTTATGGTACATGCATTGGAACTACTATAGACAAAGCTTCAAACACTAACAACAGAACTTGTTAGCCTCGAAATTAATAGTGCTTTTAAGGCTTTGGCTCATTTTTTTTGTTTTGTTTTCCATTTGCAGACATGCGATTATCATTATCGTCGGATTGGACAACTCAGGCAAATCTGTTCTTATGGGCACCCTTCAAAAATGTAAGGAACTAAGAGGATTAGATATTGGTAGAGTTCTGCCAGTGTTTAAAGTCATCCCATCCTAGCCTTATTCTTAGTGCACTCTCTCTCTCATGCACGCACTTGCACTGTTCCTCTCATTGTCCCCCTTTTTAGGAGTTATCAACCTTTTTATGTAATGTCTTTCACCTGTTCAATTTATAAGCTATATTAATTGAAAATCCTCTCATAGTGTCAATATGAATGAGTGCACATTATGTCAAGCTTTACAGCCATTATGAAGAATAGCATGTTTGAAAAGGTATCTACACCTACAGCTCAGTTGGAGTGAAATATGGTCCAGATAAGAGAGAGAAGTGTAGGATGATAAAGAAGTTTAATAACATAAAACTCCCTGTGACAGCTAACACAGAGTTGGAGCTTGAGGAGTGTTTTCTGTTCCAAGATATGTAAGTTTAACACAGTATTTTCAGTTTAATACTTTAACATCTCAGGAAGCATTTATGTAGAATTTCAGAAAGCTACTATACTAAATATGAACATCCAGCTAACAACTAGTCAATAGATAAGAGAAACCAGCTCCTCGTCTGGCATACAACAGCCTCTGGCTATGTTTATGGAATATGTGAGAAGTGATAATAACATGGCTATACTTTGCTGGAATCCCTCAGTAAAATACAAGAAAGGGCTTGCCTTATTGCTCTGTCAATAGCCTACTTGAAACCCTTCAATTTCCTTGAGCAATGACCACCTGGCTGCTCTTGCTATCTCCAAAGCCCCCAGTTAACCTGAAGGGCTTATACAAAAATATGATCAAGACAATTCTCTGCTCAAAACTGTTTGATGCCTTTCCACTATCTACATAATAAAACTTTCATTCCCAAGCAGCACACAAAGTCTTCCATGAGTTGGTCCTTGACTCCTTCAGCTTCATTTCCCATGTTCCTGAATATATCCTCTGATACAGCCAAAACAAAGGCCTTGTCATTTCTCTACCATTACTCTATAGGATATATGGCTGTGATTTTATACCTGCTGTCCCATTACCTACCACTTCATCCCCTCCATCATCCATCATTTACCAGAGTAAGCTTCAGCACAGGAAAGACTTCCTGTCTTACTTTCTTGTTGATGTGAAAGAAACCCAAAACCCTCAACTTAAGGGAGAACAAGATTTATTTTATCTCAGTTTCAGAAGTCTCATACAGACCATGCATGGGGCAGCCCACAATGGTGAAGGCTAGAGAGCTACTCACCCCATTGCAGACAGAAACCAAGTGAAGCAGGAGGCAAGCCAATGTCTGGAGACTCAGGCAAGGCTACAGCTTGCAGAGAAAGAAGCTGCAACCATGTTCCTTCTTCCTTTCTTCACTAAGCTCAAGCTGCCAGTTGGGTACCCCCACACACACCCAGAGTGGGTGCCCCTCCTTCACTTCCTGGCTTACAAATCAACAACACACAGGTAAAAATCTCTGCTCTGAACATATCCCTACCTCAAAAATTGACACAATCGCTCCTGTTCAAGCCACAGCCATCCACGCCTTCCAGCCAGGCCCCACCTCCCAACAGCACACAGTTCTATAGTTATTCCATTACATCCAAACACATGAGTCTTTTGGGGGACACTGTAGATACAAACTGTTTGCCCTATGCCATATTATGTTGGAAGTGCTTAACTCTTTCGTTTT
The DNA here is from genome assembly GCA_004027205.1 of Ctenodactylus gundi. Lineage (NCBI taxonomy): Eukaryota > Metazoa > Chordata > Mammalia > Rodentia > Ctenodactylidae > Ctenodactylus > Ctenodactylus gundi. The sequence goes on along the minus strand of PVKB01000410.1, from coordinate 102,714 downwards.
AACAGGAGCTCACAGCCAAAAGTTTGTCTTCTATCTCAGAGGAAACTAAGGACCTGGAGTTTCTTTAACAGTGCTGAAACTGTTAAGACTCTGGTAACTCTTGGAGGACTAAATACATTTTGCATGAAGAGAAGGACATGAGTCTTTTGGGGGCCAGAGGTGGAATATTATGGTTTGGATCTGGTATATCCCCCCAAAAGTCTCATGTATTTGAATGTTACAGATTGTCTATGGAACCATGTGCTGTTGGGAAATTGGGGCCTAGTTTGGAGGGATGGATTCCAGGCATATAAATTGGATTACAGGCATCTAGTGGGGGTTTACCACACCTTCCACACCTGGATCCAGGAGGGGCTGATCACTGGGATGAGACCTGGAAGGATACATAAGCTGCTTTCTGCCTTCCTTGGAGGACGAGTGTTAATTAGTCTCAACCTGGCTTCCTCTTTGTAATGTAGAGGAGCTGCCTCCACCTCTGCCTCTGCCATGTACTTCTACTGTTGCTGACCACCCCCTGAATGGACTGTGACCTTCTGAAACTATGAGCAAAAATAAACCTTTCCTCCCCTAAATTTGTGGACGTTGGGTACTGAGTCACAGCAATGAAAAAGTAACTAAGGCACAAACCATAGCATTCGTCCCATGGCCCCCCAAAAACTCATGTCTACCTCCCTATGGAAAATGCATTTAGTCCTTTTGCAAGAATTGTCAAAGTCTTAACAGTTTCAAGTCCTGCTAAAAAGTCCAAGTCCAAAGTCTATGAAACCCCATGCAAACTCTGAGCTGTAAGCTCCTGTGAATATCAAAAAGTTACGGACTTGCAACATACAATGGCAAAGGGAAGAACAAAAAGATAGAAAGTAATCAGACCAAAACAAGTTCTAAATGTAGCAGGGCAAGAGTTAAATCCTATAGCTGTGTGCCCAGCACTTAGAGTAAACTGACAAGATGTAAGCTCCAAAGAGCCTAGGTGGCCCTGCCCCCACAGCACTGCCTCCAGCTGCAACCTTCATTTTCTCTCCTTCGGGCTGCCTCTGCTCACAGCTTGTGCCTTTCCTCAGAGGGTGATCATGTTTCTGGCACCACCAAATTTCTTGGGTCTCCTCTGCACCTTAGGCTTCTCTTTCACAACCACATGAACTGCCCTACTATGGGCACACTGCATGGCTTCTAAGGCCTTCCTCTGAAATCTGGGTGGAACCCTCATGACCCCACAATGCTTGCATTCTGAATGCCTGTAAAACCAGCACCATGTGAATGACACTAAGATCTTCTACTCCTGGCCTTCTGGCCTTAGGCTGCAGCAGTCTCCAAGTACCTGGATGGCTGAACTTCAGGCAGCTGAACTCTGCAAATACTTCTCTCTTTGGTCCTACAAGGATCCCTGGGGTACTCTTCTCAGAGCAAGTCTTTGCCTTTGCACCCTTTAATTGATAAAGGGTATGATTTTGCTTATTCCTGAAACAGCCTCAAGGCATCTTTTTAATGCTAATCTCTTTAAAATCCCTGTGCCCTTTTGTCCCACCTTTCCAGGCCTTTCCAATCTTGCAAAACTGCAAGCATTTTACAGCATTTTTCTCTGCCCTATTTTCTGGCTTTTCACTGTAGAGCAGCATGCATGTGACAGCATGAACGTTGAGATTTCCTTCAGTAGATTAGTAGTCCACCACCCTTAATCTCAATTTCAGTCAAAGCCTCTGGACAAGGGCAAGATGCTGACGCACTTTGTGCCACAGCATAGCAGGTATGCTTTTTTTTTTAGACCACTTGCCAATGAAGCCTGCCTTCCCATCTGAAACTTGAGCATGGCCTTTAAAATCCACACTTCTACCAGCGTTCTAGTCTTCTGAGCTCTGGCCAAATCTCCCATCAAGCTTAACTCACACCATTCTAAGGTTTCTCCAGCTGGCATCCTCAAACCTTTCCAAACTCCTCCCACAAACCAGTTCCAAAGGCTTCCAAACCACACAGGAGGTAAAATGACAGCAATGACGCCACTTCTGTTAGCAATTTCTGTCTTAGTTGCTTTCTCATTGCTGTGAGAGATTACCCAACACCTGCAACTTAGGCGAGAAAAGATTTATTTTAGCTCACAGTTTCCAAAGGTCTCACATAGTCTATGCATGGGACAACCCACAACAATGAAGACACACGACAGAAGCTAGTGAGCTGCTCACCCCACTGCAGACAGAAACTAAGTGAAGCAGGAGGCAAGCCAATGTCTGGGGATTCAGGCAAGGCTAGAGCTTTCCTAGAAGGAAGTTACAACTCTTCCCTATCTCTTAGTGCCTCCTTCTTGCTCCTACTCTATTCCGTGCATACCTCTAGCATGTACTTATCACACCATTCTTGGCCAATTGCAAGTGCATCCCCTGGACTACGAGCCCCATAAGGGGGAGTAGATCTTTTTATCTATTTATCGTTAGCTTCTGTACTTTTATATCAGCAAGCAAGTATTCAAATATTTGTGAAATGAAGATTTACACCCATTCCACCATTTCCTTGAGACTGTTTGTTGCCATTTTAAAACTTCTGCTCCAGTAGCAGCCCCAAGTACCACACTTCAGCCAATGGCTCTGCCTAATATCCCTCCTTAGGGGCAATAAGTTCACTCTGCCTCTCCGACTTCTCTGACATGCAGAAATGCTAAGAAAAAAAAATACAGCTGTAGCAAAGTCAAGGAACGAGGATAAATCACAAGATTACTGACAGAAGTGGGAATAATTTTCTAAAGCTCCAACTCAGCCTTATACAGATTCCCACTCAGTCTGGGAGGAGCCTGGGAATCCAGATTTTAAGAACTCTCTAAGTTTTTCTAATGACAGTCAGCTTTGGGAAGCATTCATTTGAAATTAGCCACACACCATTCGTCTGTGAGAACAGTGTCTATTGTCCATTCTGATTCATAGAGGACAATGTCTGAAGCCATTTATTTTTGTTATTGCACAACCTGTCTCATGCTCAGTGAGTAACCTGTGGCTTATTCATAAATGTATTGGTTTATGATGGTGATTTTATTCACAGAAGAGTTGTAATGGGCACTGGTGTTACATTCTAAAAGATATCAAAGGCCACCTCTGTTCATGCAGGACCACCAGAATCAATCTAGTAGGTTGTTCTGTACCCAAAATCAAACAGCTCACTTCTTCTACCTCTACAAATGTTTGTAAAGAACAGATAATTACCTAAGAAGGAAACTGCAATCTGTGAGTAGTGACTTGTTTAAGCATTTGAAGATGCCAGCTATAGAATGCAAATAAGCTATTATTATTGATGACACCATTCACTACAACTATTTTGTGTGGTGGTCACATGTTGCAAGGAACTCAAGCATGAGTACAATCAGGTGCCCTAAATAAGAACATTTTGGCCAGTGCCTCTCAAACTTAGCTATGCATTTCAACTACCTGGGAGTTTTTAAAATACCATGATACTTGAGCCCCACTTCAGGTCAGGCCTCCAGAGAATGAGGCCTAGCATCATACATTTAAAAATCTCCACCAGTGATTATGAATCATCTGATTATAATCTGATTATGAATCTGATTAATGAATACTAAGACAATGTCTTATTTTTTTCATTGCTGTGACTAAACACTGACATGCATAAGTTAAGGAAGAAAAAGTTTATTTTAGCTCATAGTTTCAGAAGATTACAGTCTGTTCATGGGCAGCTGGCAACAGTGGAAGGACATGGTGGAGGCATGTATTCTCATGGCACAGGAGAGGCCAAGACCAAGTCTAATCCACAAAGAAAAGGAAGTTGCATTTTTTTCCTTTCAGATCACATCCCAGTGCTCCTCCCCTTCAGGGTCCAGCCTCAGAGTCCCACTCCTTCTAGGTTTAAGCCCCTACCACACACCTGTAACCCAATCCATGCATGTGCAGTTTATAATATGCCACATGCCTGTTTTCCACCACACACCCATAATCCATTCCTCAAGACCAGGCCCCCATCTTCTAACAGCACATGGTTCCACAGACAATCCATCACATCCAAATACATGAAACTTTTGGGGTACATTCCAGATTCAAGCCACAATAGATATCAAATCATGTAGAAGCCTTCCAACTTCATGACTAGGCACCCAGAGGGTCAGATCCTTTGTTCTAGAGAAGGCAAATGGAATCCATTTATTAACAAGTTCATCAGATGATGCTGAGCTACAACCGAGTATGAGGTTCATGATACTCTAGAGCAGTGGCTATCAAGCTTTAAAATGCAGAAAAACAACTTGGATATTTTGTTAGCTACAGGGAGTTTGTCATATACAAATGGATGAGTCCCCAGCCTAGAGATTCTGAGGCATTTAGTCCAGACTGGAAGGTAATAGTCACACCCATGCAACTCTGAAGCAGATGATCCTTAGGCAATGCTTTATGAAGCACTGTGCCAGTGGTATAAAGATGAATGAGACTCACTACTTCTCCTAGGGGTGTTTATAAACTGGTAGGGCAAATAACAGAAATGTGACCTGTCAAGAAACAACTTCTTGTGGCATCTGGTACTGACTAACAACAGGCATATGGAGGAATTGGTAAGGTTTTAAGCAGGCATATCCAAACTGCATCCCACCAATATTTTTGACCCTCATGCTTGCTTTTTATTTGAGCAAAGAGGAATTATGTTGTGTTACTTATAAAATACATAATTAATATGCATAAGTAATTGAGACAGGCTCCCACTAAGTTACCCATGTGGGACTCAAACTTGCAATCCTCCTGACTCAGTATTCATTTATTATTTTTAAGAAATCTTAATATACACACAGCAAATTTCACATCAGAGTTGTGACTGGAAATTATGTTATGCAAAAGCTATAATTTAAAAAGTTCGTTGACCAGTAACATGAAAACAAGAAGTACAGAATCACATTAAAATGTAATGATAATATATACATATTCATGCACATAATTATATATGTACACTCATAAATGTCTGTAACCACACATTTCCAAATATTTGAAAGCATATTACTAACTTATTAATTACTCATTTTGACAATCCTATGGAAAACATCACAGGCAGATTTGAGACTATAAACAAGGAGTTACTGATTCTGGACTTCCCAAGTATGGGTGTAAAGAATTTATATAATCACTTTGCTACTGATATGGGCAGAGAGCAGAGTCAAGCACGAACTACATACATATGAACACTGTCATTTTGAACCACACTTCTATGGGATTTGAGCAAGGTGTGACATTCTCTATAGGATTTTATGTTCTGCCATGACCTTTATTGTGTTCTGGCATGGTATCTTGGAAGACACATAGAAGAGAAGCTGTAACAGCCTCTCCCATTGTAACATCCACCATGAACAATTACTGAACATCCGCTGTGCCACCGTGTGTAAGGTAATAGGCAAGTACAGAGATAGATGAGGGACTATGTCAACAATGGGCTGAGACAGAGACAGGTGACAAGGAGGAAGCTCAGTGAAGGTTTCCTAAAGAAAGCGGTCCTTGAGATGGTTCTTGAAGAAAGAGTGGAAGGGAAGGGACCTCCATTTAGTCATTCATTCATTTACCAAAATCATACGACACATTGAGAACCTTTGTGCTTGGCATCATGAATAGTGAATAAAACTTAATCAGGCTCCCTTTCCTTTGGCAGTTTTTAACTCGGATAAGTAAATTACCAATTTTATAACACTGTAATATATTTTGTGATAATGTTAACCCCAGAATAAAGGCATCTTATCCAGACTGAGAATGATGGTGTGAGGAGCAAGTTTCTAGAGTAAAAAAACCTAAATTGTCATTTAAAGAAAGTACAGGCATGAGGAAAGTAGAGAGTAGTATAAGACTGTCCTAAGCCAAAGGACTGGCGTCTTTGAAGGTACAGGACAAGAGAAAACACATCATATATCCAGTGGGAAGATTGTGGAAGAGAGGGAGGAGTAGGCCAGGTAGGAACTGGCGGCCCCTGCCCACTGATCAGATCAGAATACGAGGAGATAGGTCTGGCAAGCGAGAAAGTGACGGCAGCTGCATTTTACTCGAGGAGTGGATACTCACGACAGGTTACTAAGCTAGGACAGAGTATCAAGGGCAAAATTATTGTGTAGGAAGATGCCTCTATGAGTATGAACAGGGTGGCAAGATATATCCATAGGATTTCTAGGGCTGGTTCTAGTCAAGGTTCAACAACTGATCAGATTTAACTATGTTTCTTTGCTTTGTGGTTGTTTCTCCTTATGTCTTTGTGCAGTGATTCCCGGTAAGACACACTACTGCATTAATCCAGAAATGATTACACTGCTGATCGATAGATATAAAGTGTTTGTCTACGACTTGAATGGAGATATCAAGGGACAAGAAATGTGGCCAAACTACTACAATCAGGCACAAGGATTTATTTTTGTCCTGGATTCCAGTGACTTAACACGCATAGGAGAAGCGAAGACTGTCCTAACACGTCTGATGACTGATGAAAGAGTGGCAGGGAAACCACTCCTACTGTAAGATTCTGCCTTTTGTTTCTTCCTTCCCATTCCTCTTAATATCTTAAGACAAGTACACAGATGGATAGCTGTACAAACAATTTGCACTCTTACTTGCTCCATTGAGAATTGGCTAAAAAAGTTTGTGGGTATTTTTTAACCCTGAGCATGGAACAGCTATACCAGCATTAGATCAGATTTAGTTTTCCTCTTGCTTTTTGCCTCTGTTTTGGTTTTCACTCTTCCTCTCTTTTTTTCCTCCTTGTCCTGTCCCCTATTCTAGGATGGCAAACAAACAAGATAAGATGAATGCGCTTACAAAGAGTGACATTATCAAGTACCTAAGTTTGGAAAAGCTAGTGAATGAGAGTATGTCCACATGCCTAGTGGTAAGTCCAACCCTTTCCTTCTCTCTTCCTCTAGAGCCAGGCTCCTGTAGTCCTGGCTCATTCCATAATCGCCTCCATATTCTAGGTTCAGGGCAAAGTGATTTCCTGTTGGTAACATCTACAGTGATGATTTTAATTTTGCCAGAATCACAATTTTCACATTCTATCTTCAGAACAGATATGTGCAGTTCAAGATTTTAGTATCTCCATTTTTATTTTCAATTGCAATTATTCTTTTCACTGTTCATCTTTATTTTACATATCTTTTTAAAATGTGCCTATCACCTCCCTTTCCCCTTCTCATACTCTCACCCTCCCCTTTGGTATTTCCATTTCATAGACAGGAAAGCTAAGGATCAGAGATTCTGACTTTAAAGCAGATCACATACACCACAACCACTTTATTAAAAAAACTTCAGATTTGAGTGCTGAGAATTTTCTAGGGTGACTTAAGCTTCTCCGCACACAGCACAGTTTATCTAGATGCTATGTAAATGAGAGTGATTTGGGCCTGTAGGACCCCAAAGTCCTAGGCTTCAGGTCTGAGGCCTTTTCCCCCCTCCCCTTTTTCTGTTCATAGGAGTCATGCTCTGCTATCAATGACTTCCGCATAATGAAAAATCATCACATAATTGAAGGATTGCGCTGGCTATTAGCTAAAATAATGGGAGATACATATGAAAAGCTGTGCACTGTACCACAGTCACCCACTTTCGGATTTTTAACTTCCAGGCGTACCAGAATCTATGCAGAACAATGCCCATCAGAAAGGTATTGAGATGCCTCTGTTAGATTTATTGATAAGAACAGAAATGGGAGTCAATATTGAAGATAAACAGAGAGTTCCGAGTCCCTCAAGATCTGAGTCTCTCAAAATCAGATGGACCGAGTGGGCTAGGGCAATGCCCACAAACACTCTAACACTGTCAAGTACACTTCTACCCCTGACAAAATTTAAGTGGTCACATTAGTTAAATGAGTTGCACTAAGGTAAAGCCAATCTATCAGAATTAGCACTTCTCCAAAACAAGCTTCTGTCCTGTAGCTTGCCATGCAGCGGATCCTTAAGGGGCTCATGTTAAGGATCCTGTTGGCATTATTTTGTGGATGAATGTCATGGAGCTGCTGCTCCACATTCTCTGCTATCAGGTCTCTGAATCCTGCTAGTAATGAAGAAGAATAGGCTAGAAAGAGAAGAGAGAAAAAGAAAACAGGAGATGGTTGAGGCTTTGAAGAGTCAAAAGTCTAATTGTCCTCTTGCTCTACTGTCACTTTTATTGCCCAAAAACATATGGTAGGAATGGAGGAGCAGCTATATTAGATAAAGTAACCTGAAATGTGTTTTGTTTTACTATTGCTTTGTTCTTTGGTACTTCCCAGATTGCCTGTCAAAATGGAAATGCACACAGAACAACATCCAATGCAGTATAGGTCAGAAGGATCAATTGTACAGGTAATCATTCTTTAAGTGTTACTGCACAAAAGCACATCTCTGATTTCTTGAGCATCAACTGACTTCCTGTCTCCACCTCTTCTTGCTGTACAGGAAGGAGGCACAATATTAAGGCCCCAAAAGAATTCATCAATAACACTTGCTTTAGATGATGACATGAAAAAACGTGAACATTCCAGGAGAAAGCGTGCTCACCGCCACCGCCACCGCGCTATTGTGCCTTCTCACGGCCAAACCAAGGATTCAGACACTGCAGCTTCGCATCATGACTTTCATTTTGAAGGTAATGTTGAACCAATGGTTAAAAAAGAAAAGACATATAGGTCTTTCCTCACAATTTCTACTATATTATTTTTATTCTAGCCTGAAACTCTTTTCTTACAGTATTGTTGGTAGCTAGGAAAAGAAGTGTAGAAGTATAGGGAGAATGCTTGGGGACCAGTGTAAGGTAGCCCAGTGTTAAGTCCCAGCATTGGCTGACACATGATCTTTTGATAGGTTGTGATTTCCAGTAGTGGAAGTACAAATTGATACAACCTTTATGGAGGTAGTTGGCTGTTTCTGTCCTTGTCTCCATCTCTCAATATATATCAAGAACTTAGAAACGTGGAAGTCACCCCCCTAAAAGGATGTTTTGTCGCAGCATTGTACATAACAGCTAAAAGTTAGAAACAACATTAACGTCTAAAACAGGCAATGGGTAAAGAAATTAGAATGTATCCATATGGTAGAATATTATACAGACATTAGAAGACTAATGATGATTTATACTTACTGACGTGGTAAATTTTCCACAATCTGACATTTTCTTAGGAAAAATAGAAATTTAGAGTACAGCATTTACAGTGTGATACTGCTATATATGTATAGCAATATCTGGAGAGATAGAGATAACACTACTATATGAGTTGTGACTTTCTCTAGGGTTAAGATACTAGGTTCTGCTAAGAAGTAAAAGACCCAGGTAACATTCTCTTTTTTTGTTTGTTTGTTTCATTAAAAAAGTTTTTTAAGCCAGATGTGGCAGTGCATGCCTTTAATTCTAGTATTCTGGAGGCTGAGGAAGGAGTTTTGCAAGCCCAATGTGAGCAATTAAGCAAGACCTGTTTTAAAATAAGAACAACAACAACAACAAGAAAAAATCAGGCTAGAGATGTAGCTCAGTGCAAAGGCCCTGGGCTCAATTCTCACTGTCAAAAAAAAAAAAAAAAAAAGAAAAGAAAGAAAGAAAAAAAAAGAAAAGAAAATTTCCTTTTTGTAATAAGAAATCATTTTCCCAATACAAACAGGCATTTTAAAAAAAGCTTTGAGGGCTTGAAAGCTCATTGTTTTTAATGACAATTCCTCTATATTCCTTGGGACTCCAATCTTTAAAACTGTCAATTGTCAATATTATAATGACACATCTGCTGTCAATGCTATCCAACCCTTCAGGCTACCCAGGAGCCCTGAGTCATTATACCTACATGGAGAGAACAGACTTGGCCACAGCCACTGAAAAGAAGATAAGCACTGCTCTGGAGATAAAGGGTCAGGGTAGAATTTAATAGAAGGAGTTGGGTAGAAAAGAAGGGTCTTTGTAGGTATCAACTACTCCTAATCTCTGTCTAAAATCAAAATCTATTTCCATTTCTATAAACTCAGAACTCAGAGCAATGAAGAGAATGGCCACCTGGGACACAGAGGTGTCAGTAGAAAATTTGCTATAGAGATGCCTTTGGCTCCTGTGGTTAGTATTTCTTCAATGGCAGACAGAATAGAAAGCAAGAGTAAGAGAAAATATGAGACTGGGCAGAGTACAGGCAGCTCCTGGGGGAGAGTCTGTGAGCCCCTTGGAAACTAGTCTGGAAAGAAATGGAAATCCAGCCTTCGGTTTTCCTTGCAGTGACTGGGTCTTTTCTTTTGTCACATTTTTACCAGGCTACTGAAGAGAAAAGCTGAATGAAAGATTTTGAAACACCTCATGTACATCCCTAAGAAAATCACCTCATCTCCAGAATCAACAGAAATTCTCAGTTTGTAACTTACATTTAATAACACCTCTATAGTCTAGTCTAAGTCCACCTTTTGTAACATCTAACACTGCTTTGAGACCACCACTGTTCCTGTATGCCTATATTCTAGCCCTCAAAATAATCCTGTACCCACCAAGAGGCTCGAGAAGTTTGAAAAAGAACACCACCTCGACAAAGAATGGGCTCTTTACATCTTTGTCACCAGATGTTCCTAACAGGGCTTGTGGAAAATCACATTTTTTTTTTCTTTAAGGTTTTAGTGTGTAAATGAGGTGGCAGAATAAAACAAGAACTTTTTCACTGAGAATAATGCTCTACTGAATTATTACTAGTTGTACCTCTGAAAACAACTCTTATTTTCAGTTCTGGGAACTGAACCCAAGACCTTGTGCATGCTAAGCAAGCACTCCACTAATGAATTACATCCATAACAATTTAGCGTTAAAGTCCTAGCTACTCTCTGGAAATCATAACAATTGCTTTGGTGTCCCTTCAGGAACAGCAACTGCTACCTTTGCTGACAACTGAATGCATTCAGCTCTCCCAAGCCAGGGCAGTCGTGATCATGGTAGTAATTCGTTACTGTCACTGCTGTTACCACCTTCATCATGAGCCTCAAGGCAATATTTATAGAGTGCCTTCTGGATGCCAGGCACAGTGTCAAGTTATTCCCATGTATTATATTATTCACAACAACCCTTGGGGACGGGCATTTTATAAATGAGGAAACTATTAAAAGTAGAGCAAGGAATTGAGTCCATAACTATCAGAGTTGAGAGATGCTTTTGGCCAGAAAGATCTGTTTATGCCTTTCTCAAACTCCTTCTAGAAAGAAAAAACTATACCCAGAAAAAAGGTAAAGCATATCTAAGCCCATGTCAGGAGAACTACATTAACATCAATAAGCAGGGCATTTTTGTACCCCGTCCCTATTGCACACCAGAGGCATCCAGATAGTCACCACTGCTCCCCTGTCTGCACCTGGGAGCCTGCAGGACTGGGCCTTCTTGCTCCCCATCCCTATTGAGTGCCAGAGGCATCCATGCACTAGCCTACACTCCCCCTGCACTTCTTCGCCTGCACCTGGGAGCCCGGGGGACAGGGTCTTCTCACGCCCTGCCCCTATTACGCACTGTCCGGCAATCTCCCCACCTGCACCAAGGAGCCTGCAGGACTGGGCCTTCTCACGCTTCCTACCTGTTGGGTGCCAGCACCTGAACACCTGCACCTGGGAGCCCACGGGACCGAGCCCTGTCATGCCTTGTCCCTACGGAGCGCCAAAAGCATCCAGGTAGTCACTGGAACCCCACCACCCGCACCTGGGTGCCCACGTGCGTGACTGGGCCTTCTCACACCCTGACCTTATTGAGTGCCGAAGCATCCAGGTAGTCACCAGCACCCCAATGCCTGCACCTAGGAGCCTGCAGGACTGGGCCATGGGCCGTCTCCCTCCCAGTTCCTTTTGAGTGCCTGAGGCATCCAGAATGTCGCTGGCACCAAAGTGTCTGCACCTGGGAACTTGTGGGACTGGGCCTTCTCCCTCTAGTCCCTATTGAGTGCCAGAGGCATGTAGGTAGTCACCAGCACTCCCCCTCCTGGACCTGGAAGCCTGCAGGACCAGGCCTTCTTGTGCCCCATCCCTGTTGTGCACCAGAGGCATCCAGGTAGTTGCGGGCACTGTACCAAGTGCATCTGGAAGCCTGTGGGACTGGGTCTTCTCATGTCCTGTCCTTATTCCGTGGTGGAAGTACCCAGCTAGTCACCAGCACACACTGCCTGCACCTGGGGGCCCAGCAGGACTGGGCCTTCCAAAACCCGTCCCTGTTGCATGCTGAAGGCATCCAGGTACTCGCAGGCACTCCCCCACCTGCACCTGGGAGCCTGCAGGATTGAGCCCTCTCCCGCCTCAATCCTGCTGAGTGCCTGAGGCATTCAGGATGTTGCTGGCACCCAAATGCCTACACCTGGGAGCCCGCAAGACTAGGCCTTCTTGTGCCCTATCCCTATTGCACACTGGAGGCATCCAGGTAGTCAACCACACTCCCCCACCTGCAAAATTGTCGGAACTACAGAAGTCAATACAAGAAATGAATGATGAGCTCACTAAAAAATTCAAAAAATCTGAAAAGATGAAAGAAGATCATTAAGAGATGAAAATCTCCATGGAAAGTCTAGGGAACAAAAGGACATAAAATGAGGATAGAATTTCTGATTTAGAGGACAAGAACATAATTATGGCCCAGACTGTTAACAACCATAAAATAATTCGACATCAGTAAGAAAATAGAATGCTACAGATTGTAGAAGACTCAAAGAAACTTAAAATAGCAGGAATATAAAAAAAAAAAATAAAAATCCATACTAAAGGACTAAGAAATCTATTCACTGAAGTCATAGGAGAAAACTTCCCATACATAGAAAATTTAAGTAGACACACAAGTGACAGAGGCATACCATATACCCATGAGATATGATCAAAACAGAAGCTCCCCTAGACATGTTATGATAAAACTCACTGAAATAGAAAGTGAAGAAGGAATTCTAAACGCTGTAAGGGAAAATAGTCAAGTGAAATTGTGGGGACACACGGGACAAAAATGGCGCTGGACAAATGCCTCAGGGGCAGTGACAAAATGTTTTCCTCCCTCGTGGACAGTGCATGATCATAATGCAGTTGCTGTTTAAGCCCAATACATGCTGGCATGAATAAGTGGCTAATTGGCTAAAGTTTCACTTACATGAGTGCCACGTTAAATTACTTGTCCCCTCCTTCTTACGACATCTTCCCCTATCCTATATAAGCTTCTGTACTCCCTGAATAAAGTGAGTTCCTGCTTGACTAAACTCCCTGCCTTTTCTGAGTGTCTCTCGGGATTTGAGAGGCTGGGAAACAGGTAGACAGCACACTCACCCCCCTCAGACCCTGTCTACGGACAGAAGACCCCCCTGACATGAAATATCAAGGAAAACCTATCAGGGTAACAGCAGACTTCTCAACACAAATTTTAAGAGCCAGAAGAGCCTGGAATAAAGTCCTCAAAGCTATAACAGGCAATGGTGTAAACAGGAGCCATTTCTTTAAAAACAGCCCAAGACTGAACTGATCAAAGTAAAAGAAAGCTCACAAGAGCACATCAGGATTTCTGGAGCCACTCTTAAACAGTGCCTAAAAAGAAACTGGCACAAGAGACAGTTGCAAAGAAGACAAAGAGGCAGCCGACATCCTGAATGTTCCAGTGCAGTGGGAACACCTCCAAGGGTGAAGAGCACCATCCTCAGGGGAGGGAAGCCAAAACAGGCAGGAAAGCTTTGGTGAGGGGGCTGGGAGTGAGCAAGATACCTCAGAGCCATCTGACCATTAGGTCTTCCCTTATCGCCTATTCCTAGTACAGAACTCAGAAGAATTGCAGCTTCCCACCCCCAATATATACCATCATAGCCATTCAAAGAAACCTCTCAGTTAGGCCTCTAAAGTGAAATTCCTCAACAACAGAAACATGGAAAGATGACAAGGCAACAGGACACGCACAGACACACTTGAGATCTCAGAAACTAAGGTCATGAGCCCTGAAATAGTGAAGCTCATAGGGAAGGAAGTCAAAAGCAAATAAACGAGTTGAGCAACCAGTTCAAACAAGATATTCTCAAAGAAATGCAAGCACTGATCAGTGACCTTGAAGAGAAACTTATTAATTGAATAGTGGTCCTAATGGAGAAAAAGCTCAGAGCATATTAAAGCCACAAATTAAAAATTGGCTTAAGTAAATAAGGAAATGTAAGATATGGAGGAACATTTTGATAGAGAAGTGGAAAATCTGAAAAGAAATCTAAATGAAATGCAGGACATGAAAAATAAATGTGAAAGCAGGGGAAGATGACACAAATATTGTGAAAACAGAATTTCAGAACTTGAAGATAAGGCTGAGAAAACACATGCTATATAATTAGGCACGACTCCAAAACTAGAAATGAGCAAAGTAGCTGGATACCACAACTGATGGATGATTCAGAGAGAACTAATCTCAGAATTATGGGTGTGGGAGAGCAGAAGACAGCCCCAAAAGTGTAAAGAATTTATTCACTGAAATAATGCAAGAAAATTTCCCTAATCTAGAAGAAGAAATTAATTTTCACATATGAGAAGCTTACAGCACAACAAATAACTTCAACCAGCAATGAGACTCACCACAACATATCACAATCAAAACCTCAGAAATACAACATAAAGAGGGGATATTAAAAGCAGCAAGAGAAAAACAGGCATTATTCTACCAAGGCAAACCCATTCAAATTACTGCCAATTTCTCAGTGCAAACTTTAAAGGCCAGGAGCACCTGGAGTAAAATGTTTCAAGCTTTACAAGACAGAAAGTGTCAACCCAGATTGTTGTACCCAGCAAAATTATCCCTGAAAATTGAAGGAAAAGTAAAAATTTTTCATGACCAAGAATCTTTAGAAATTTCTGAACCCTCGCCCACCATTGCAAAAAATACTTGAGGAAATCTTTGACAGAAACAGAGAGACAAGCAGCACTAAAAAACATGGAGAGGGGCTGGAAGAACAGCTCAGCGTTTAAAGCACTTGCTTAGCAAGCACTAAGTGCTAAGTATGTGAGTTCGATTCCCCGCACCACATAAACTGGGCATGGTGGTGCACGCCTGTAATCCCAGCACTCAGGAGGTTGAGGCAGGAGGATTCCCCTGAGTGGAGGAAAGAAAACACCTAAGGAGAAAGTGTAACCAAAAAAAAAAAAAAGGTTGTTCTTTGAATCATTTAATTGGTATCCTTTTAACAGTACCAACTGTCTCATAAAACTTGTGAATCTTCCCCAACAGTCATTATTTTTAAAGGCATGTAAGTTTTCAAAACATAATAAATATATTCAACATAGGAAACTGGTATAAAAGCTTTAAAAATATGTATACATGAAGTTAAGGATTCATAGGTAAAGTGATAAACCAAATTTGATAAAATGTTAGTGATTAGTGAAATGTGAGTAAATAATTTGTGAAAGTTAAAAAAAATCTGAAATACCTAAGCATGCCACTTTATTGCTTTGAGTGTAATATACTTATGTAATATAGATTTAAGCTCATTTAATGTAGCAATTGGATATAGACTTAAGCTCATTTAATGTAGCATGTCTTCTGAATGTACAAACATTTACCTTTCAGTACTCAACTAAGGAATATGAAATTTAAATTCTCTCTTTTTCCTTCTCACATTTTCTAGTCTTATTAATTTCACTGTTATAGTTATTTTCTTATGTGGACTGGTGGGTGAGGCCAGGTTAAAGAATCTCAACAAAGATCATTAGATACAGAAAAAAAAGAACTTTTGGCAAATCACCCCAATAAAGGGCTCTGCTGGGCCCAGAGAAGAAACATCAAGATATAGCTACTGCAGCCCATTCTAGGGTTGGGAAGCTGAGCTAAAGAGTGGTGATTGGAGTTGTGAAGTGAGTCAGACACAGAAGATTAAATATGTTAAATACTGCATGGTTTCTCTGATTTGGGAAACCCAGAACACAAGCATTCTATACAATCAAATGAGTGTGAAAGTGGGAGATACAGAGGGATGGGAAGGGTTTGGGAGGACCAAAAACGGGGAGGGGAAGGGATCGTAATATTGATGTGATATGTGTGTGTGTGTGTGTGTGTGTGTGTGTGCACGCATGCATGCACAAAATACTCAAGTTCATTGTAAACATTAACACACACACACACACACACACACACGCACACACACACACACATACATAATGGTTGGAAAAAATGCCAAACAGGAAGGCCTCTCATTGATTGCCATTTGGGGCCTATCTGTTCGCCTGGCCACTCTGAAATGCCATCTGGCTACTTAATTAAAAAAAAAAGCAATACATCTCTTGATTCTGTTCCAAAAACATATCAATAAGCATACAAACAGTGGTTGTGGACGTGATGTAAAGATAAATTCATCTTGACAAGTGATGGCTGGGGTAAGTAAGCGCTTTACACAAGCCGGTGAAGTCTGTTCTGTTGACATCATCTTACAAAGGCATAAACTGATGCTCAGAGTTATTATGTAATTTGTCCCAGGACACCTAATAGAAGGTGGTAGAACTGATTTTCAAATTAAGGTCCAACTCCATAACTCATATTCTTAGCTCTACCTTATGTCATTAGACCAAGCAGTATAAACCAACTAACTCATAATTATCCTTCAGAAATAGAAATTAACATGGAAATATCCATCTTAAAAACCCATCTGAAAGATCTGACAAGACTGCATCATTTGCTGTTATTATGTCCAAGCGACCCACCTCAGGTACCTTACAAATCTGGGGGAAGGGGGTATTGGGAATTGAACCCAGGGCCCTTTCCCTGACATATATTCCCAGTCTTTTATTTTTGAGACAAGGTCTCAATTGCCCAGACTGGGCTTGAACGCATGATCCTCCTGCCTGAGCCTCCCAGAGTGCTGGGAGTATAGGCATGCACCACTACACCTGACTAGTTATAGGTCTTTTACAGGATTTGAAGCTCAGTTTACTAACCACAGAACCTAGAAAAATCTCACAAAATGTCTACCTCCTATTGATATCCATATGAGGAATTTAGGGTATATACAGGGATTAAGTAGTGTACCCACGATAGTATAGGTTGCTCATTTGGCTAAGCTATACTCAAAATCCCCATTTCGTGTGGACAGAAGCCATGATGTTCCTTGTCCCAAAATACTGCATCCTCCCTGGGTCTTCCTAAGTGACTCAGCCAATTTATTTTCCCCCAGTTTGCCTAATGAATAGCACTGTAGAATTCTGCTGACAAATATTTTCATCAATGAAGCAGAAAAATACTTCTACTAAAGAAAAGATTTGAAGCTGGGGATTTAACTCTGCTGCACAGCTATTGGCTAACACATATATAGCCCTGAGTTCAATCTCAATACAGGCAAATTTTTAAAAGAAGACTTTTATCAGACAACAGAGTACAATTCAACCAACCATTTTTCCTAAGGAAATTGGATCTCTTCCTTTCCTATGCATATCCCCTTTACTTCATTCTCTTGTCTGATTGCTCTTGCTAACATTTCAAGTACTATTATATTGAATAGGAGTAGGGGTAATACATACTGTTATCTTGCTCCTGAATTTTTAGGAAATGCTTTAGCTTTTCCAGGTTGAAGATGATGTCCATAGTGAGTTTATCATAAATGGCTTTTATCAGATTGAGGTAAGGCCCTTCTAAACACATTTTTATCAGTTTTTTAAAAAAATAAATGAATGTTGCATTTTGTCATTGAAATTAATACGTATTTCTCAAAAGAAGAAGTACAAATAGTGAATAAGTACATAAAAAAGTGTTCAGAATCTTTGGACATTAGAGGACTGCAAATCAAAATGACACTGAGATTCCATCTTACTCCAGAAAGAATGGCTATTTTCAAGAACTCTAAAAACAACAAATGCCTGCAAAGTTATAAGGGAAAAAGAAATACTTCTACATTCTTGGTGGAACTGTAAACTATTACAACCACTATAGAAATCAGTATGAATATTTCTCCAAAGACTGAAAATCAAAATTCCACTTGCAGAGATATTTCTGTTCTGAATGTCTTTCACAAAAGGCATCATATCATACTGATATATCCATACCTATGTTTATAGCAACACAACTCATCATAGCTAAACCAGTGGAACAGAACTGAGGATACAAAGACAATGCCAAATACCTTCAGCCATCTCATCTTTGACAAAGTGGCCAAAAAAATGTATGCTGGAGAAAAGACAGTCTCTTTAACAAATGGTGCTAGAATATCTACACGTAGAAGAATGAAACTAGATCCACATATTTTACCATGTGCCCAAATTAAATCAAAATGGATCAAAGATCTAGATATTAAACCAGAACACTGAACCTGCTGGAAGGTAAAATAGGCAAAACCCTTGAGGATATATGCATAGGCAAGGACTATTTCAACAGAACACCTACCGCACATGAGATAAGGCCAACAATCAGCAAATGAGATTATATCAAATTAAAAAGATTCTGCTCAGCAAAGAAAACAATCAACAATGAAGAGAAAACCTATGAAGTGGGAAAAATGTTTGCCAGCTACTCCTTGGACCAAGGGCCATTATCTAGAATATACAAAGAATTGAATAAAATTAGACTTTCCCAAATAAAAGATATAATAAAATGGGCAACTGAAATGAATAGAAAGTTCTCAAAAGTACAAATGGCCAATAAATACATGAAAAAAAATTCAGCATCTTTAGCCCTGATAGAAATGCAAATCAAAACAACACTGAGGTTCCATCTTACTCCAGCAAGAATGGCTGGTATCAAAAACTCAAAAAACAATAAGTGCTGGTTAGGTTGTGGAGAAAAAGAAACCCTTCTACATTGCTGGTGGAACTCTAAAATGGTACAACCACTATGCAAAGCAGTATGAACATTACTCAAAAAAATGAAAATAGATATCCCATTTGACCCAGCTGGGTCTTGTAACGTTGCCATGATATGTATGTGAACCAAATGCTCAAAATCAATGTAAACTTTAAATTTTGCACTTATCTGTATCAATAAAATGGGAAAAAAGAGGAATATATGCATACTCATGTTTATAGCAGCATGACTTACAATAGCTAGATCTGGGAAGCAGCCAATATGTCTATCAACAGAAGAATGCAGGGGCTGGAGGAATGGTTCAGCAGTTAAAGCACTTGCCTAGCAAACATTAAGTCAAGAGCTAACTGAGTACCTGAGTTCAGTTCCTCAGCAACACATAAGCTGGGTATGGTGGCGCACGCCTGTAATCCCGGCACTCACGAGGCTGAAACAGAAGAATTGCCTTGAGTTCAAGGTCAGCCTGGGCTCCAGAGTGAGTTCAAGACCAGCCTGGGCTTCAGAGTGAGACCCTGTCTCAAAACAAACAAAGAAAGAAACAAACAAAAAACAGGTAAATGGATAAAGAAGATGTGATGTATTTGTGCAGTGGAGTGCTACTCTGCCATAAAGAAAGTTAAGTTTGAGTCATTTGTAGGAAACGAATGAACCTTTGATACCGGAGAAATGCTTAGAGAAATGAGCCAGACATAGAAGGTTAAATATTTCATAGTTTCTCTAAAATGAGAAAACCAAAGTATAAAAAAAAGAACAAAATAAAAAAGAAATGGAAGAAAATAGGAAAATAGACTTGCAGAGAGGGAAAGGGGCTGTGGGAGAGTGGGAATGGGCAAAGAAAATAAAAATTATCAAGATGTGATGTGGATATGCACAAATATCTCAATCTGATTATCATTATATGTTGCCCACAGCTGTTGCTCCTGGCCAAAGTCGAAGGATGAGGTTTTGTATGATGAACAAAATAGACCAGAGGACTGGAGACTGTTGACTGTTCACAAGTGCCCAGGACATTTAGCCCAAGGCTTTTATTGAGAAGGGGGGCAGACACAGAAAGCAAGATTCAGCAAATCAATAATTCAGCATAATTTAGGAACAACAAAAACAGAACACAGGGGAAGTGGGTTATCATCTCATGAAACAAATAACCCCACCAGGGCACACATGTCAACCTGTTCCCAGTCATGTAAAGGGCCCAAAAGGCCTTGTTCCTTAACTAGAAAGGAGAACAAACAATGTTCAGCTTTTAATTCCTCAACCAAGGAACTGATGGAACAGATACGAGGCACAGTATCTTTGTGAAGCTGCCTGCCAGGTTAGCTCTCAAGAGCCAATGTTGTTATCTCATGGCGAGTTCTGGGGCTTGAAGTTTTCATGAAACTTTCCTGAGTGCCTGACAATTATGTATTACAAACACTAATAGAATAATTTTAGTAATGAAAATTGATTTTCATTATTATAGGATACTTCCCTCTTACCAGATAAACATTTCCTGGGTGCCAATCACGTTTTTTTTTTTAACATGAAATCTATCAATCACAAAACATTGTTTAAAAATACCCTTCATACAACCAATATATCCTTATTCATGTAAAGGAAAACATTCTTCTTTGCATGAATCTTACTTAGTTGCTATAGGCTATTAGTGTTATTTTTGTTTTTTCCCAGACTCTGTATATCGAGCTGGGTGTCCTAGAAATTTCTCCAAATGAGGAGAAAAGTAACAGCAATTTATCTCATAAATCTGTTGTAAAATTTTAAGGGGATAATCCATGCAGAAATGTTTGCATACTACCTTGTACATGTTAAGCAGCTCATTAAACGTTACTTCCTTTATGATTTAGGAGGAGACCTTGGCTAGATCATTAGGAAGCTATATGACTTAAAGTTTTGCTTTTAAAAGATAACACCTTTTATGTAGAGAAAGAGATGTTTTAGATTTAAAATACAAATAGCATCAAGAATTTAGGGTAATTACAAGCCCTGCCTCTTCTTTAGGAATCCTAATTCTGTCAGAAAGGTTTTATAAATCTCTATCTCAATGTAGCAGTCCAGGGATCAAGGTAAGGAGTTTCCTGAGCCTAGAGGGCACATTTTCTTAAAGTTAAATGGCTGCATGGGGTTTCCTCTTTATCAGTTATCAGTGTCTTGGCTTCCCTCTAGGACGTTATGAGCCTAGCTCCTGTCAGAGGCACTTTGAGTATATGACCTTGGCTCATCATTCAGCCAGCGCCATATGGCTTCAGGCACCTACCTGTCCACTTTGTCTTTCAAGAGAGAGCTGGGCTTCCTAACTAGAGAGGTCACACTGAACAGGGACAGAATTCTCTATGATGTGACTGGATCGGAATTGAACTCCTAGTCCTCACTAGACAATCATGTGCTATTTCTACCTGACAGTAGTACCTTGTCAGCAGGACTTCTAAGCAGTCTATGATCTGCAGAATTTGGGTCATCTAGTTAGCACACATTAAAGGTTAAGAAAGAACTGTGACTTGACATGTGCAAGGCCCTGGATTCGATTCTCAGCACTGAAAAAAAAAAAAAAGTGAGGATTAGGGAATGGTTGGAAACTAGCAGTAGCTAATATAGCTATCAACACCCCAAAGATTTGAATGTAGGTACTTGGGCCACACGAACTGGGTTCTGAATCACTCTTTTCTATGCAGTTGCTACTGGCAAGACACAATAACCAGATGCACTGGACACAAGATCACTCTTCTCAGGAGAATCCTGCCAACTAGTGTTCTTTTTTTCCCACATTTTATTGATATGTATATGTGCAAAATTCAAGGTTTACAATGGAGTTGAGCATTTTGTGCACATACATATCTTGTCAAGGTGACAAGGGCTTTCCCACTCTCCTTTTGTCCCTCCCCGTATCCTCCCCTCCCTCCCTCCTCCCCCACCCTCCTCCTCCCCCACCCTACTCCCCTCTTTCACTTTGTCGTGAATCTTAAGTTCCATAGGAGTTGTGATCTGGGTCTCTCATATCAGAGAGACCATTCGATGTTTCACCTTCTGCTTCTGACTTACTTCACTAAGCATGATGTTCTCTAGTTTCTTCCATTTGCCTGCAAAAGCCTCCACGCTATTGGACTTTATTGATGCATAGCATTCCATTGTGTATAAATGCCACAGTTTCTGTATACACTGGTCTGTTGATGGGTATTTTGGTGCCTTCCATATTTTTGCTATTGTTAGTTGTGTTGCTATGAATATGGGTATACATGTATCTGTGTTGTGTGTTGTTTTGGCCTCTTTTGGATATATTCCCAGGAGGGGCGTCGCTGGATCGAAGGGGATATTTATTTCTAGTCTTTTGAGAGATCTCCATACTGCTTTCTAAACTGTTTGTATGAATTTACATTCCCACCAGCAGTGCAGGAGGATTCCTTTCTCCCCACAACCTCGCCAGCACTGATTATTATTTGACTTGTTGATGCAGGCCATTCTCTCTGGGGTGAGATGGTATCTTAGCGTTGTTTTGATTTGCATTTCTCTTATGGCTAGAGATTTTGAACATCTGTTCATGTATCTGTTGGCCTTTTGCATTTCTTCATGAGTGAACTGTCTCTTCATTTCATTGTCCACTTTTCAATAGGATCCTTTATTTTGGTAGGCTTACTTTTCTTTAGCTTCCTGTATATTCTAGTTATAAGCTTCTTTTCTGAGATACTGGTGGTAAATGTTCTTAACCTAAGATGCCATTAGCCATGGCTGGCTAGAGATCAAACCTGGACTTGCTACTTTGTTTGCTTGTATACATCTTATTGTAATAGCAAAATCTGGATGTCTGATAGGAAGGGGTATTATTCCCTCACCCCACATCATCCTCACTGGTTCACACAGAACGGTAGCCATGGCATCCCTGCCCCATGTCTTATTCCTTAATCCATCCTCCCATTCCCCTTGCCCTTTATCTCACTTCAAGTTCTGTGACATTGTTACCTCGGACAAGAGAAAGTACTTCTTCCTGCTGTAGGTACATGGATAATACAAGGTCAGGGCCAGGATTGTGGTATCTGAGGGGCTTATGCTTTTGCCTCTGTGCCCACAGAGTGCCTGGCTGAGGTCCAGGTTGCCTGGGGAGGATTTACTGTGAGGGGTGGGCAGAGAAATGTTAACAAAGTACTCAGACTGTGCTGTGCACCGATGACTCAAGAATCCCACGCAATCCCACATTCATGCTAGTCGCTACTTCCGGGAACTAAAATAGACCTCTGGTGCTAAGAGACAGCAGGTTTTTAGGTCTGCTCAGAAAGATGAGCCCAGTCCTAGGAACGAAAATTCTACTCATACAATGGAATGCTAAATAGCCATTAAAGATGGTAATTATGAGCACTGTGTGGGTGGAACCCAGAATGCAAAATAATGTTAAGTGAAAACGTATATCTAAAGAACTTATGAGAATGAAGAGCACCATAATTTATTCAAATTCTACATCCTCTCACCAACACATTTTTAATAAAACATGTAATGGTGGAGGAGAGGGTCAGGTAGGGAAGGGTAAGAAAAATGATTAAGATGTCAGTTACCCAAGATGAATGTAATTATTATGTATTACACACATATATCATTTTTTTAATTTGGAAAGAAAATAGACTAAATCAACCTTAAATACAAAAAAGAAGAAAACTGTCAAGATGATCACATTAGGTTATGCAAACATCTGCCTTCTAGATGATAGGGACTTTAACTCCACAGGTAATTTGATTCAGGGGCAGGGAAGAACTGAATGCTACAGGGGCTGGTGCTTTAAAATGGATGGGCTCATTCCTCTCCTCTCAGCCCTTTCATACTCAGGACACCTACTGGAGAACAGCTACCATTTCAGCTTTAACACTACAGTGAGAAATTCCTTCCACAGCCCAAGCCAACCAAACGATTCTAAGATGGGGGCATAAGAAACGTTTTCTGGCTCCTTTATACTGAAACAAACAAACTGTGCTAAAATTTCCTTATTTGTTAAAGTATTGCTGCATACTTCCTTGTCACTTTGCAATGAGTGGTAGACTTAGTTAACAATCTAATACACACTCAACTATTTGGTTGAGTAAAACTCTGCAGCCCTGACTCCAACACCTAGCTAGATCTAGTTTTTCTACAATTAGCTTTCATTCAGTATGTTTAGTTTTTTAAAAGCTATGTTTATGTCTGGAGGTGTAGTTCTGTGGTCGAGCACCTGTTTAAGTGAGGCTCTGGGTCTGATCTCCAGTACCACAAAGCAAACAAAACAACAAAAAAAACTATGATTAGGGTTTTTTTTTTTACTTTGCATTTTGAAACAGATTTTAGGTTTACTAAAGAGCCATAAACACAGTACAGAGAGTTTGTGAATACTCTTTACCCAACTTCCCCTACTGATAACATCTTAACTTTAGTACAATACTAATTATTGAACTACAGACTTTATTCATGTGTCACCAGTTTTCCACTAATGTCTTTTGTCTGTTCAAGGTCTAACCCAACATTGCACATAGCATGTACAGTATATTTAATTTTTAAGCTCCATCCATATCCGTATTAGCTAAAACTTGAAGAAAATCACTTCCTTCATAATGAGACTATTGATTAACTAAATGGATTCTGGAGAACTTGTGGAGAGACTGTTGGGGCTATCGCGTGGCCCTTCTTCATGGCCTATCTCCTCCTCTATATCTAAATTAACATCCTGTGATATGTAACATTCCCACTAAGTAAGGCTTTTAAGATGTAAAAACAAAACCCCTAGCTTCCCACCAATGCAAGAGCAAAGAATGCCACCAGATAACATCTGAGGCCTATAGCAGGAATTTTCCTGCTTCAGGGTGACCCGCCTACCTGATGTTTCCATCTATGCTTTCCAATTGTGATTTATGATTTTCTTCTCTTCTAAAACTATAAAAACTGCATATAATTGCTGCTCATTGGAACATATTATTTGGGAAATCCTGAATGCATGTTCCTGGGCCTCATCACTCATATTTGGTTTCAGAATAAACCATCTCTCAAACTCTTTAACATAAAAGTAACACTTTTTTTGCGCTGACACCCCAGAAGCAAATTTTCTCTTAGAGTTTGAAAAGACAAGCTTATAGGTGTTCTGATCAATTTATAATGCAAAACTATTACACCCAAAAGCGAACTCCATCAATATACCAGATACCCTTAATCCATGACACCTCATCATTATTTTCAGAAATCATGTCTTACATTATCACTTTTTCCGGTAGAACAAAGGGATTTGACAGATAGTTACTTTTAGAAACCAATCTTATGAAGGTGACAAAAAGAGAGGGATGGCCTTCCTTGTCTGTTTTTCTATGCTTGTTTTACTTCAATCTGTATTTAAATTTTCACTAGAAACTGTAATATTTAACTATAACATAAATGCTAAGAAACACCCACACAAAGAGAGAATGGACTCTTTCCAATGTGTGCTTGGTTTTGCTTGCCTGAAATTAAGTATCAACTTGAAATAGTTTCGCTTACATTTTCTCACCTTCATAATGGTGCAAAAATGATATACATTCCGTGGAAACCATTTTTTTTTAAATTTTGACTTCAGATCTTTTCCCACTGTAGCAATATCTGGTCCCATATTCTCTAGTAATGCTGAGAGCCACAGGATCACAAAAGTCAATAATTCATACTTTTTTATTATGTTTATTAAATATACTCTTAATTTACAATGTTTTCAAGTGTGATAGAATTATAGGGGTGAAATCTATCATGACTCAAGGAGCATCTATACTATTATCACTTTTATTTTACAGAAAGAGTAGTGGGGAACAGAGAGTTGAAGAGGTTGAATAAATTTCCTAAGGTCACACCGCATGTAACAGAACAGGATTCAATCCCAGGTCACCCTGATTCCGCAGGTGCTCTTCTTGGAAGGTACACTGCACTGCCTCTCTGAGCATCCACTAAATTTCCCTTATCCTCTCAAAGCTCATAGTCAAGCTGGAGACAGATGATCCAACAGCTAAATATAATACAGCTCTCTACTGTTTTCAAATATTTCTTACTTGGTTGTAAGTAAATAAAAGTGGTGAACTAAGTAAAAAAAAATGGTCACTATCAACACTTTGAAATATTTAAATTCCTTCTTAAAGCCCTCAGAGCAAAGATCTCCAAATAACTTGAAAATTACTCGTGAATGAACTTGAGAATATTTACATGTTCTCAAGTTCATTCACTAGTAATTTATTTCTGAGCTAGATGTGGACATTTACACCCAGCTTAGTGTCCCTTGAGGAGAAACAATTAGAAGTATTATGTAGAAATGCATACAATGATGCAACAGAATCAGCTTACAGAAATTTTAAAGTTTTAGCCATTCATTATTGTTAAATTTCAATTCAATTATCTTTTTTCACTTGTTTTAATTGGAAAGGTCTAATGGAGTTAAGCAGTTTATGAATAGGCTTTATAGGCATATCATTTTGAATTATATTCCTTAGAAAAATGACTAATGATACTGTATTTCATAAATTGCAATATGATCTTAAAGGTGAAGGGCTGGAAGACTTAGATGTCAGCAAATGACATTTTCTTCTTTTCATCTCCCAAACAATCAAATAGCATTTTCAAATACTCTGACATTATACTTTCCAAGTGCTTGCTACACATTGAACTCACTCATGCCTGTGTACCAGCTGCCCGGATTGTGGTCATTTAGTTGGCCTGGGGTGGCATTAGCTTTAGAATTAAAAAACAAAAAAAAAAAACTGGAAGATTTTAAGGTACAGATAAATGTGGAAACCACACTCCTACTGAGAGAATCACAATTACGGCTGCACATTAGAATCACCTCGGGGATTGTGACAGCTGGCGAGATTATGTCAACTAGAGACAATCAGGAACCATGCCTGGATTAGGATTTGGGAACCATGCCTAGACTGGGAATTGAGAACCCGCCTAGATTAGAGTGAGTGATTTGTGGGCCAATGAATGAGGGAAGAGCCCAACCCAGTCGTGGGAGGCCAAACTCGGAACTCAAACTGTATAAAAGGAAAAAAAAGATTGTTACAGCTTCTTCCTCTGGGAAAGCTCTCACCTTCGCAATTGTCCCGTCGATCTTCAGTCTCTGTTTGCTCTTCAAACAACTGAGATCAGCAGCAGACTCTCACCAGCTGTCCTGCAGTCCTGGATGGGAGTTCTACTTCACAGCTGAGCAGCCATCGGACACTCCAGGTCTTGCACGTGCAAGCCGCCATCTTGGACTATCTCTATCCTCAGATTTGTAAGCCTTCTGAATACATCCTTTTTATTATAATTTCTGTAAATTCTCACTTTTGAAAAAAAAACAAACAAATACAGGCAACTGTAAAAAACAAAAAAATAGATATTTGGCCCCATTCCAGACCATGGGTGTTCAAACTTCTGACTTTCATTAGCTATACTGAATGAAGAGAATTTGTCTTAGACCATTTACAAAATGATTCAACACAGTTAATACAGTCAAAATATGAAGAAATGATAAAAAATTACATTGTAAGAAAGCTTATGAATCCTAATGTTTTAAGAAAGTTTATAGATTTGTTCTGAGCCATATTCAAAGTTATCCTGAGTCACATGTGGTCCAGGCTGTAGTTTGCATAAGCATATTCTAGACATTAAATTAGAATAAGTGAAAGGTAAGGTTCAAGTTTCAGAAACCAAGACGATTTTAAAAGCTTTTCAGGTGGTTTTAATGTGTAGACAGGAATACAAACTATTGAGGTAGGTGAAACTCCAAACCTGTGACTAAGGGCAATGGCAAAACTGATACCAGTGATTCAGCAGTCTAAGATATGCTTACTGAGAAACAGCCAGTTTTGGAAGAAAACTGAGAACAGACCCTGAAAATAATTGTTCTATTTTAATATTAAAGAGAAATCACTTTTCCCTCAAGTGTATGACGGTCAATTTTATGGTGTGGCCAGAAATGCTAACAGCTTATAATATCTAAACCAACCCCACTTTTTACCCCACCCACCAAAAACAGCACAAGAAATGGCAAAGTAAATTTGTTAATGAAATAAAAACTATTACAAAGGACTGAAAGTCAATGATTAGAGCAACTGGGTAGGAGTAAACGAAGAGGAAGCAGAAAAGCAAATTATTTGGCCAAGGTATTGCCTAACTAAATTTTTATCTGTTACTGATTATGCACTTTTACTCATCATAACATGCAGCCAAGCTTGGTGGCACAGGCCTGTAGTCCTAGCACTCTTGAAGACTGAGGCAAGAGGGCCACAAGTTCAAGCCAAACCTGAGCAATTTAGCAATTAGCAAGACCTGGTCTTAAAAATCGAAGTAAAAATGGGCTGAGGATGTATGAAGAGAAAGGGGTAACAAAATGGAGAAGCTTGGGACCATCAGGCTGAGGGTAGCTATCTGGCCCCAAATGACTCAGGCAGTTTGAAGTACAGGTGCAAAAACCACTCCATCATTATATAATCTGTTTATATAATTATCAACATATGAAGGTCACTTATGAGCCTAGTGCCACCTTTGTTCTCTTGTATATAAAATGCCTATGCGCTCCTAAAGGGATCTCCAGAATAAAGCATGTCAACTCTTCCCATGCTACTTGTCTTTGTTTCCGACTGCCTGACCCAAGGCCTCCTGAGCCCCTCAGACTGAGCTGGAAACCTGTCCTTGACACCTGGTATGGTTGGCAGGATCCCAAAGAGAGTATTCTCTTGGCTCCCTCAGCAATGGGGGATCCAGGTGTGGCCATGTGACTCTCATAAAGTATGTAGTACCAAGGAGCAGATGTGCTGTTTGGTGGGTTCAAGTGAAAACCTGGAAATACTAGGTCTCTGTTAAGTTTAGGAAAGGCTCTGCAGCAGCTAGAAAGTCACAGCATGGAGTGAGAGTGGGCTTTCACTGGCCTTCTGGGCTCAGCCTTCCTGACAGCCCTCAAACAGATACAGGAAGGGCTGGAGGAATGGCTCAGTGGGTAAAGTGCTAGCCTAGCAAGCACTACGTCAAAGGCTAAGTACCCAAGTTCAATTCCCCAGCACCACATAAGCTGGGTGTAGTGGTGCATGCCTATAATCCCAGCACTTAGGAAGCTGAGACAGGAGGATTGTTGTGAGTTCAAGTCCAGCCTGAACTCCATAACGAGTTCAGGACCAGCCTGGGCTGCAGAGTGAGACCTTGTCTTAAAAAAAAAAAAAAAAAAAAAAAAAAAAAAAAAAAAAAAAAAAAAAAAAAAAAAAAAAAAAAAAAAAAAAAAAAAAAAAAAAAAAAAAACACAGATACAGGAGTAGACTTGATAAGACAAGCTGTGCCAGTATGAGATCTGCAGGGAGGGGAAAAATGGCTGGAAGTCCATATGCAACAGCTGGATCATGATTTAGGTGTCTCTTCTGCCTTTACTCTAGTAAACCAGACACACAAAAGCACTGATGAACCATCTTTCGTAGTCAGGCCTGTTATTTGTCAAAAGGTAGAGAATAAACAAACTTTGGGGAAAGACAGAATGGCCTGGGGTCCCACCCCCCACTATAATTGAATTTACAGTGTACAGTGCTTATATAGCACTGCTTGTGGGATTTAGTCAAACAATGTCATCAGAGGCACAGGAAGTCCCTGCCAGCCTGGCTAGTTCACCTGTGGGACAAACAGACTAAAAGCATTTGCTGAATGCCAAAGAAAATTGTGGCAGCACCAAGATGTGAACTCTACAGAGCTTTGGTGGCTCTGCCCCCTATAGCATTGCCACAGACTGCAACTTTTAACTTCTCTCCACTAGGTTAGCCTCACTCACAGTCTGCAGCCTTCTTCAGGGAATGATCTAGGCTCTAGGCTTCTCGAATTTTTCAGGGTCTCCACTGCACCTTAGGCTTCTCCTTTACAACACCACAGACTATTTTCCTATGGGCACACTACCTGGCCTCCAAGGCCTTCTAAAATCTGGGTGGAAGCCTCAGTAACCCAACAACTCTTACACTCCGCAAGCCTGTAAAAGCAGGACCATGTGTAAGTTGCCAAAATTTTCCACCAACTTGAGTAGTAGCCTGGCCCCCTTGGACAACCATTGCTGAGGTTTTCAAGTTTTTAGGTGGATCAATTCCAGGTGGCTCTCTCTTTGGCACAACAGGATGCCCTGGGGTATACTTCTCAGAACAAAGTCTTTTGCCTCTCCGCTCTTGAGTGAGTAAATGCTAGTTGACTGTTGACTTTGTGATGGCTTCAAGGCATCCTCTTCACAGTCCTGGGTGTAAGTATTATGCAAACAATATACTAAACTGGGCTCACACATAAACTAAACTGAGCAAACTAACCAATGGTTGAATATGCCTGCACCTTCTTTCCAGTGTCAGCAGTGAAAGGATTGCCATAGCATATCCTCCCAGTTTCCCTAAAGAATAGGGCCTTAGCTGGTCTCCTGGAGACCATCAACAGAATACTGGTAGAACATGAGAAACCAACTGATGCTGCACAATGCAAGACCCACAGAATGGAATTCCCCTGGTAAGCAAAAAGCCTTTTAAATGGTTAGGGGTAGCTTATGGGTGAATGTGTTCTCCCTCTACAAAAGGCATCTGTATAGTAAACAATAAAAAAATCATAAAAGTAGGATGGCTGCTATAAGACATATAAAAATGTAACCATAGTTACTATGCCAAAAGGCTGGTGAAATGGAAGTTACTTTTTCATTGCTGTGACTCAATAACCAACATCCACAATTCAGGGAGAAAAGATTTATTGTAGATTACAGTTTCAGAAGTCTCAGTCCATTCATGGGTGGGTGGCTGGAAAACAGTGGAATCACATGGTAGGGCCGGAGCCAGGGCTTCAGGAGACAGAGATCCTCACAGCATGGTAGAAGAGAGAGAACTGGGAGGAAGGGTGTAACCAGAACATGCCTCTACAGGTCAAGCCCCAAGCATCCACCCCTTCCAGCCAGGCCCCACCTCCCAACCTTACACTGTATCCATAGGAATATGAGGCTTTTGGGGGACACTCCAGATCCAAACTACCACATTCTGCCCCTGGCCCCCAAAACTCATGGGTCTCTCCTTACACAAAATGTATTTAGTCCTTTTTCAAGAGTTGCCAAAGTCCCAATAGTTACAGTACTGCTTAAAAAGTCTAAGTCCAAAGTCCCCTCTGAGATGCAAGGCAAACTCTCAGCTGTGAGCTCCTGTTAAAACAAGAGTTAAGCACTTCCAACATAAAATGGCACAGGGTAAACATTTCCATTTCAAAAGGGAGGAATAGGAGGATAAAAGGCAATAGGACCAAAACAATTTCTAAACCCAGCAGGGCAAAGGTTAAATTCTAGTCTCAGGTCCAGTACCTGGAGTAAGCTGCAGCAAAATATGCATTCCAAAGGGCTTCAGTGGCTTCACCTCTACAGCATCACAGCCCACTGCAAACTCCATCTTTTCTGCTTTAGTTTGAATCCACTCATGGCTGCAGCTTCCCTCAGCAAATGGCCCATGTTCCTAGCTTCTTCAAATTCCCAGGTTCTCCACTGCACCTTTGGCTTCTCCTTCATTACTTCACATATTGCCCTCCCAAGGCACACACTGCAAGGCCCCCAAGGCCTTCCTCTGAAATCTGGAGCCTCTGAATCTCTGAAGCCTCTGTGAACCCATAACTCCAGCACTCTGCAAGTCTATAAAGCCAGGACCGCATGGACGTCACCAAAGTCTGCCACTGGCTTGAGCAGTAGCCTAGCCCTCTTGGACAAATGTAGAAATCTCCAATTCTTAGATGGTTGAACTCCAGGCCACTGAACTCTAAAAGACACTTTTTCCGTACACTTTTCAGAGCAAAGTCTTTTGCCTCTCCACCCTTGAGCTAGTGAAGGGAGGGGTCTTTGTTGCCCTTGGAAATGCCTTCCAGGCATCTTTTCTATGGTCTGGATAGTAAACACTTGGCTTCTTTTTAATGCTAATTTCTTTAACTTCCCTGCTCTCTTTGGCTCCACCACTGCCAGCCATTTTGGCATGGCACTGCAAACCTTCTCTATGATTTTTCTCTGCCTTTTTATCCTGACTTTTGCCATAGAGCTAGCTAAGAGCCACATACAGAAGCCATGTAACAGTCTGGCTTGAGATTTCCTCCATGAGAACAAGCAGTCCACTGCCCTTTATCTCAGTTTCAGGCAAAGTCTCTGGACAAAGGCAAAATTCTGATAAACTTTTTGCCAGAGTATAGCACATGTGGTTTTTAGGTCACTTGGTGATACAGTCCTCCCTCCCATCTGAAACTTCTTGAGCCTGGACTTCCCAATCCATAATTTTATCAACATTCTGGTCTTCTGAGCTATGACCAGAGTCTCCCATCAAGCTTGGCTCAGAGCACTCCAAGTCTTCTCCTGCTGGCACTCTCAAATCTTTCCAAATTCCTCCGACAAGTGGGTTTAAAAGGCTCCAAACAACATGCTCAGGTAAAGTACAGTCACAGCCTCTCTTCTCTGGTACCAATTTTTTTTGTTAATTACTTTTTCATCACTGTGACTCAATACCCAACATCCACAACTTTAGGGAGGAAAGGTTTATTGCAGCTTACAGTTTCAGAAAGTCTCAGTCCATTCATGGGTGGGCAGCTATAAAATGGTGGAATCATATGGTGGGGCTGGAGCTGGGGCTCCAGGAGACAGAGATCCTCACAGCATGGTGGAACAGAAAGAACTGGAAGGAAGGGCATAACCAGCACGTGCCCCTTCAGGTCAAGCCCCACCTCCCAACCATACAGTATCCATAGGAACATGAGGCTTTTGGGGAACACTCCAGATCCAAACCACCACACTATATTAGGGGAGGGCACCAATTAGCTTTATATCCTCACAGAGCTTATATGTTTGCAAAACAGCAGACTAGTCAGATTTACTTACTCATTGGACTGGATGTTGTACTTGAAGATGGCCTTACTTGCCACCAATAGTATGTTACCACCACAAACTGCAAACATGGTATATTGTAACTGGTGGATATCAACATGTTCACTGGGTCCCATGATGGTTCTATCCACTAACTGTGATGGTTCTAGCAGCCGGAATGATTACAGTTAATTACAGGTCACTGTCTTAGCCAAACATATGTCACATGTCCTGAATTACCCCAGGGTAGCTCTTTTTCTTCTGACAGAAGAAACAGATCAAACCTGCAAGGTGGTCCTTCAAAAGAAAATGGTCCTAGATATGTTTACTGCTGCCCACTAGGGACTATATCCCTGCTAGGAACCCATTGCTGTGCTTATATCCCTGATAATACCAAAAACATTACCACAGCATTAAATGCTGTAGATAAGAAGTCCACAAAATAGACCAACTTATTGGGTATTCCTTAAAGAATTGGTAAAATAACCTCCCTGAGAAAAACAGCATGTACTACAACAATATGCTTTTGTTCACTGTGCTGTTGTTGTGGCCCTATAGGCCGGGGTCCAGGGTCTACCTACCCCTTCCACCTCATAGCCTGAGAGGACAAATTGTAAAAAAACAAAATGGGATAACAAAGTGGAGGACCTTAGGACAATCAGGGTAGAGGTGGGTGTCCAGCTCAAAATGACTTAGTGATGTGTAGCATAGGCACACAACATCACCATTATATAACCTAGTATATAACTATCAATACATAAAGGTCACATAGGGGCCGAGTATCACCTTCGTTCACTTGCGTATAAAACTCCTGTGCTCTCTTAAGGGGAACTTTGGAATAAAGCATGTCAGCTTTTCCTAAGGCTACTTGTCTTTTCTTCTAACTGCCTGACCTGAGGCCTCCGGTGCCCCTCATATCAAACTCAAACCCCATCATTGATGGTGTATCTTACTGTTAAGGTCTTGTGCTTAATCCCCAGTAGCAACAAAACAAAACAAACAAAAACAGACATTGATCTTGGAGACAAAATCTGTAGACAGCCCTGGCCTGGTGGCACATGCCTTTAGACCTGTAATCCCAGCACTCTGGAAGGCTGAGGCAGGAGGATCACAAGTTTAAGCCCAGCCATATGAACCTAGTCACCTAATAAGACCCTGTCTCAAAATACAGAATAAAAACTTGGGCTGGTGATATAGCTCAGTGTGAAGGCCCTGGGCTCAATTCCCAATACCAAACAAACAAAAACTCTATAGACGGTAATTCTCATCCTTGACTATATGTTAAAATCATTTGGGGAGCTTTTAAATCATGCTAAGATCACAACCAAAACTAATTAAGCCAGAATCTCTGAGGGGATGACACTCAGAAACCTGTTTAGAAGGTCCTCAGGCGATCTGAATGTGAAACCAAGGTTCAGAGAAATCACTCTAAGCCAGCAGTTCTCAAACTTGAGTGAGCATTACAATCACCTGTAGGGTATGTTACAAGACTGTTGGCCCCCAGCCCCACTGTTTCTGATTCAGTTGATGCAGAGCCCAAAATCTGCATTTCATTTTTTTGAAATATCATTACTTTAATGCTCCATGTATTTTAAACATTCATAAAATTGCCTCTGTTCAAAAAGTATTTCCTCTTAGGTACAGATTCTGTATTTAGGGTCAGAAATATATATATACCATTGAGTTTTCTCTACAGCACCCACATGCCTCATGTGACCCACTTTGGCACCTTGTGTTCATTAATAGAGCCCCCTCTAGCACACCCAAATCGGACTAGTTCCCCCCTGTAGAAACACCCTCAACTGTTAATGAAGACACTTTGTAGCTACAGGCACTTGCTGGTTTTGTGGAGTCTCTCGTATTTCCAGAACACCCAGTGTCTACATACATGACCACCATCACGAGGAGCTATGAAACACTGTATCAGCTATACACATGCTGTGCTTTATCATAGAAGCACTGAAGCACTTAAGCATGTTCTTGGTAACATAGTCTATGACTGCCATAGTAGTTAAGTGTGAGGGAAGGAGTTTCCCTCTCATAATCAATGAAAACTCTAACCTGTATTTAGTAATTTTAAAATTTGCTTGCTTACATTTGTTGTCAAGGCTTCATGAACTGGTTATGTGAAGCATGTGTGAATATCCACATGCTGTGATGAGGGGCAAACACAGAACATGCTTAGACTACACTGGCTTATACTATGTATGAATACAGATGTCAACATCTGGGTATTCTTAAAGAAATGCCTGTTTGTAAAAAAGAATTTTTTTAACATCCTTAAGCCTTAAAATGAATCTCCCAGTGTAATAATTCATTTAGCTTTTCTCCCCCAGCAAAGGTACAAAGCATCTCAAGACATTTTTGCCAAGGTTCTGATGAACTGGCCAGGGCTGGGGAGAGGGTGGAGGCATAGTCAATCAACAGTTTTTCAAAACTTCCCAAGTGTCTCTAGCATGTAGTCAACAATAGGAACTTTGGTACCAAGGGCTCTTGAGTTCTCTTAGTCTCATTTGTCCTCACCTACCCCCCCCCCCCACACACACACACAAGTTCCTTGAGGTAGTCCCCAAGATAAGCAACAGTCTTTCTTGAGATGGAAACTAAGGCAAACAGAGGCCAAGGGGCTTCTCTGGCCCTGTGCAGTCAAATACCAGAACCAAAACTGGGATCACCATCTCCAAATTAAAATGCCTCTTCTCCCAGCAACTGGCAGCACTTACGAAAGAGTATGGAAGAGCTCTGAGCCAACTAACCTTCTTGATTGGAAATAAATGCATAAAATAGGTACATATTTGAAAACAGGTGAGCAATGAACTATGACTTTTCTTAAAGCCTTACTTACCTCCCATATATGTTATGGATTCAGGTTTCTTGTAAGATCTATCCAGATTTACTGATTTCCTAATATCTGAATTCTGAGCCCTGTCATTATACAAGCTGGATAACTAAATGTTCCTTGATTTGGATCCAAAAGCACACAAAAGTCTCTTAACTTACCACAGCACCAGCTCATTTAGACTTGCCAAGGATGTAGCAAACTCTACTTTCCACACGAGTGTGAATCTTCCCACAATCTGGTCAGATCTCACTCCACTTTCAGAAGTTCCCAAACAGTAATCCACCAGCTGCTCTGGGCCTCCAGGATAGACTTACTATTGATTGTGTCATTTTGGTCCAGATGCAAACTTTATTATCCATACTCTACGTACTTTTATTTTGTTTGTTTTTTGAGACAAGGCCTCACCTTGTGGTTCTGGGTAGTCCTGAACTCACTGTGTAGCCCAGGCTGGCTTTGAACTAATGGCAGTCCTCTTGCCTTAGGTTCTCAAATGCTGGGATTATAGGCACACAACACCACACCTGGCTAGTACTTTTATTTTGTAATTCCAAATTCCTGCCAGCACCTACCTGATGGGACCTTCTTCACTTTGCATCAATATAACACCTTTATATACTACCGCCCATTACTGCATCTATCACATAGTTTCTATCATTATCCCTTTTTTCACCACAAGCTCCCTCATCCTATCATATGTAAGGACGTGATGCTTTTCCTTCTATCTCTTCTGACAGTAGAATCTCCCAAGTAGAAACAAGTAACAAAGCGCATATAGCCACCAAGTAAGAACATGCTGTCTGGGGAGGAGTGCAGCTTCCAGTGTGTCTGCTGTGATTTCCAGGACATGGTAAAAACGGCCTACCTGCTTAACTCACACTGAACACAAATGACATCTCTTCCCACTGCTAGTGATGTGGCTTCCCAAGAAACCTACAGATATTATTTGACCCAGTACTTGGAAGCCACACCCAATAGTAGACAAGATGAGGCTTACAAGATGCAATATGGAGCTCCGAAACCATCTTTGTTCCATCTAGGCAGGACACACACATTCAGAGAGCCTCTCTCCTGGTTCATACAGAAATAAGCAGACACAGAATTCTCCTTGTAGTGGAACTGCCCTTCCAGGCCCTACAGAAGGTGCTTGGAGTACAAAGAGAACAAAAATGGTGAAAGCCATCTGTGTCTGGCCACAGCCATATGTGGAGAGGATGGGGCATAGAATTCTATCTTCCCTGACCCTCAGATTTTCATGAATTGTTTTTTTTTTTCAGTGAAAGAAAGGGAACTTCACAAATTTACACTTTGCATTCTGATTAAGACAAAAATAACTGAGACTCATCGTATCAACCTATTAAGTAAAGCAATATGTCACTTTTTTTCTCTCGTGCTTGCTAGATGCTTATAGGTTCAGTAGACTCACATGCTGACGTGTTTCTAAAACACAGAGACAGCAGATGGAGAGAGAAGGATAAACAGACAGCTTTGGTTCACCATCCACAGGACCCCTGACAGGTTCTTAACCACACATTTCTGGTTGTGAGAAAAATGGCCTTTGCTGAGAGGCCAGAACACAGCACGAACTAAGGACTGTTGAAGCATGCTTGTCCAGAGTTTAGCGAGACAGCGTGGCATGAAAAGAACATCAGGGAACACACAGGCAATCTTTGAAATGCTCTAATGTCCAACCTGTGTCCCAGAGCAGGTGAGTTGCCTCTGGGCAGAGACAAGGCACTAAAGCAAGAGCAGGAGGAAAGACACCAAGCAGAAGTTCTGGCAGTCAGCCATCCCTGGGGAGGAGAGGCTCTGTTCCCAAAACTACCTAAGGGGAAAAAAACAGACTTTTGAAGGAGGAGAACACACAACCAAATCCCTGCTTTTGTCCCCATGAATAACATTTTGTCTCTCCCCTATTCAGAGACATTTCTCTCAGTTCCCAAATAACATTGCTGAGAGCTCCACAGAGGAGCTCTCCAGGCAGCCAGCTCTTTAGGAGTTGCTTCCTTTTTTCATGATCTCTTCCATCACATCTGCTGAGTTGCCTCTCTTTCGAGTCTGATCAATCCACTTTCCTTTGGAGCAGGACCCTGTGCATTTACTAAGGCAGCTCTGAGCACCCTGTGCCACAGCCTGATGAATGCACTGGGCTGTGGCAGCTGCTCCATGTCTGGAGGTGGAAAGACACTGAATATGACTAAGTCCACAGTGCCTTGGTACCATTCTGCTTAAGCTTCTGAGCATGAGCTTAGGTGCCATATACCTCAATGATCCAAATCTTCAACTTTTCATCAACCATGAAGTGGAAACCAAAAAGCTGGAAGATCTGGTAAGAAAGTGTCCAGTGCTAAGAGCCAGCTCCAAGTTTATGAGACAGTTCTTAATTATATGTGTTTAATTTTGTTACAAGATACCTGCTCCTTAAGGTAACGGTCACAGCACTTGATAGGTACTTGTCGTAGTTACTATCTTGTTGATGGGACACAATATCTGACATCCATACTTTAGAAAGGATTTATTTTAGCTCACAGTTTCAGAAGGTCACAGACCATTCAGAGGTGGGAAGCTGGAAAATGGTGGGGCTGAGCCAGAACCAGAAACAAAGATCCTCACAGCATGGTAGAACAGAGACATGTCTGGGAGGAAGGGCAGAACCAGCACACACTTCCCCAGGCCAAGCCCCAACAAGCATCTGTCCCTTCCAGCCAGGCCCCACCTCCCAATAGTACACAGCATCCTTAAGTACACAAGGCTTTGGGAGAAAACTCCAAATCCAAACCATAACATTTTGCCCCTAAACAAAAGACTCATGTTTACCTCTTTTTTTTTTTTTTTTTTTTTTTTTTTTTTTTTGAGATAGAGTCTCAGTCTGCAGCCCAAATTGGCCCTGAACTTACTATGGAGCCCAGGTTGGCCTTGAATTTACAACAATCCTCCCACCTTTGCCTTCTGAATGCTGGGATTATAGGCATGCACTCTCATGCCCAGCTTTATGTGGTACTGAGTAATTAAACTCAGGGCCATGCACTTCCAAGGCAAACATTTTAACTGCTATGCCACTTCTCCAGCCCCTCATATTTACTTCATTATGAAAAAATGTATTTACTCCTTTTAAAGAGTTGCCAAAGTCTTAATCTGCTAAAAAGTCCAAGCTCAAAGTCTCCTCTGAAACACATGATAAACTCTCAGCTGTGAGCACTGTGAAAACCAGAATTAAGCACTTCCCACATACAATGGCACAGGGTAAATATTCTCATTCCAAAAGGAAGGAATAGAAGGAGAGAAGGCAATTGGACCAAAGCTAGTTCTAAACCCGGTAGGGCAAAGTTTAAATCCTCTAGCTCAATGTCTAGCACCCAGGGTAAACTGTAGCGGTGGCAAGATGTAAACTCCACAGGGCTTGGGTGGCCCCAACTCTATAGCACTGCCTTGAGCTGCAACCTCCATTTTCTCTTGATTGGGCTGGTCCTGCCCACAGCCTGCAGCCTTCCTCCTTAGTGGACAATCCATGCTCCTGGCTTCTCCAAATTTTCAGGGTCTCCATTGCACTTTAGGCTTCTCCTTCACAACTTCACATATTGCCCTCCCAGGGAACTCTGCCTGGCCTCCAAGGCCTTCCTCTCAAATCTGGGTGGAAGCCTCTGTAACCCCACAACTTTTTCACTCTGCAAGTCTGTAAAACCAGGACCATGAGGTCATTGGTAAGGTCTGCCATTGGCTTGAGAAGTAGCCTGGCCATCTTAGACAACTGTTGCGGAGGTCTCCAAGTTGAACTCCAAGTGGCTGACCTTTGGCAAACATTTCTTCCTTCGGCCCTTCGGTACACTTCTCAGAGCAAAGTCTTTAGGTCTTCCACCCCTGAATTAGTAATGAGTGGGGTCTTGTTGACTTCTGAGATCCCCTTAAGGCCACTTTCCTAGAGATCTGATTTTAAGTACTCAAATTCTTTTCAATGCTAATTTTTTTAAGTTCCTTGTGCTCATCTGCTTCACCACTGCAGGCCCTTTAAGTTTGGTAAAACTGAAAAATGCTTATTATCGTTTTCCTCTGCCATTTTTTCCTGCATTTTGCCATAAAGTTGGCTAAAAGCTGCCAACAGTGGCCAAGTGATATTGTGAATATTGTGTATGGATCACCTTGAGATTTCCTCTGCAGGTTAAGTAGCCCACTGCCCTTAATCTCAATTTCAGGCAAAGTCTCTGGACGGGGCAAAATACCAACAAACTTTCTGCCAGAGCATAGCATGCATGGTTTTTAGACCATGTGTCAACATAGTTCTTCCCACCTGAAACTTCTTGAACCTGACCTTTCCAATCCACACTTTTCTCAGCATTCAGGGAGACTATTCTAGAGTAGAAGAGACTAAAGAGACAACAGAAAATGCAACATGTGAATGGGCCTTGAAAGACATTTTGGGAATGCCTGGAAAAACAGAACCAGTGCCACTCAGCTAGCCCATAGATATAAATGAACTATGTTGCTAAGCATACTGTTTCCTATATTTATGTATTCTTTATATATGCGTAAGTAATATCTAAGTTAAAAACAGAAAACAGAGTCTGTCAAAAGAGTTAAAGAGCATTCTAAGCTCAGGAAACAGAATGTGAAAAGGACCAGAATGAAATAATTTTGTTCTCTTCGATGAAAGGATTTAAATATGTATAGAAAAATGATGTTCCCAAATCATGAGCTATTCAAGCTTCATTAAAAATTTGAGACTTTACTTTAAAAGCAGTAAGAAGGCCTGGAAACCATCCAAGGCTTAGGTGTGTCTCATCCTGTGCTGGACTCCTTGGAAACTTTTTCAAGTGCCCAGGAAGCCTGTATGCCACCATGGACCCAGTCAAAAGCCATCCATGGCCTAGGTGCATCTTGCCAGACTCTCTCAGAGCCCTTTCAAGGTTCTCAACAACTTGTGCACCACCACAGATGCACCTAAAAGCCATTCTAGGCCTAGGTCTGACCTGAGGCATGCAGTACACTTCTCAGGTCCAGGCAGCTTGCATGCCTCCAAGGACCCACCTGGAATCTACCACAAGTATAGGTCTATCCAGCACTTGGCAGATATACCCAGAGGATGCACCAGGCCCAGGTCTACCTGGCACTGCCCTGGATCTCAGCCTGAAATCCTATTGGGCCAATCCATCCACCTAAAGGCTGCCAGGACCAGCTGGAAACAACACAAGGACAAAGAGAAAACCCCTAGGATTAGTAGCTGAGTAGAACTCACTAGACTATGAGACCCAGCACCTTAGGATGTTTATATCAAAATAATACAGGGGTGACTAATTTTTTTAATATTCTGTGTTTTGATTCGTGTTCTGTGGGGTTTGATGATGTTGCTATAGCTGTTGCTGCTTTGTTCTTGCATTTCTTTATTTTTCTTTGGTTTAGATTCTCATTTTCCATAAGTTGACCAAGTTTCCTCGATTTTTTGTTCTCCACTTTTTTAATACTCTTTCTTTGCTTTTCTCTTTCCTGTGAATATGCTCCTTCTTCCCCTTTCTTTCTACCTCCTTCTGTCTCTATTTGAATCTTGAATCTCTCCCCATCTTGATTAAATATTTAAGCATAGTATCATAAATATTTCTACAGATCTGGAAGTGATATTCT
This sequence comes from Ctenodactylus gundi, assembly GCA_004027205.1. Classification (NCBI taxonomy): domain Eukaryota; kingdom Metazoa; phylum Chordata; class Mammalia; order Rodentia; family Ctenodactylidae; genus Ctenodactylus; species Ctenodactylus gundi. The sequence continues at coordinate 61,763 of PVKB01000410.1, read as the reverse complement.
CTCCCCGTCACTCACTGAATGTTGCTTCCAGGCTCCTCTCTTTCTGTTGCTCTTTGACTGGGAAGGAGCACCGACATATCACTATTGCAGGAATAATCCTCTACTTCCCACTGTACACCTAAAGCTTTTTTATTTCCTGGGTTATATTTCTGATATCAATAGTACACTTTAATAATAGTAGGTTAACTTAAATATATAGCAAGAGTATATTGTACTTATTATTAATCTTGTGGGAAAAGTGGTTATACTGTTAATTTAGCTAAGAGGATCTGAAAGTGAATTGTTAATATTGGATAGTATTGCAAGTATAAACCTTTATTCCAAGTTTGGATGTTAATATTGCTAAAGACCTCCATATTCAAGATATGCTAAAAAATATACTGGCTATAGACCATATATAGTTCTGTATTCTGTTTCTTCTGTACCAAAGAGTGGAGGAAATTAAGGTCTCAACAAAAGTCTGGAGATTGAGAATATGTTCAAAATTAATAGCTAAATAAATTGAAAAGTTATAAATTATAAAACCAGAATGAAATTCAAATAATACTTAGGGAAAATCCAACAAACATATCTCTAGACTAGAGAGAGTCCATCAGCAATACATGAGCTTCAACTCACTGCAACAGAACCATGAGGAAATGAGGTACTTACTAAGTCACTGACAAAAAGGCTTAACACTCCAGAAGCTGAACTTGAAATAGCAGGTCCAAAAAACAGTAAATCCAGTAAAGATGATAATTTCCGGGCTCAGAAGCTCATACAACACATAAAAGACATGTACACAGAGCTCAAAGTAGACATACAAGGAGTACAAAAAAACAGTGACAAGAAGTTTGAAGAATTTAAAGGAGAAATAAATCAATAAAGAAGGCAGCTCAAGAAACCAGGGATCAATTGAGCCAAGATATAGAAACAATGAAAACTGAACTCCAAGAAATGAAAATCTAACAGAAAAAATAAATAACCAGTTTGAACACTGTGAGGAGAGATTATCAGAGCTTGAAAATAAAATTGATAAAGTGGAACATATAGTCAATGAAGATTGTAAAACAAAAAAAATAGGAAAGAGAATGGCTACAATAGCTGACGAATGACACAAAGAGAAACAACCTCAGAACTGCAGGAGCAAACTGAGGACAGAACAAAATGCTTAAAGGAAGTATTCAATGAAATTATGAAAGAAAGTTTCTCAATCTAAGGAAAGAAATGAATATTGACATACTGCAGGCATACAGAACTCCAAACAACTTGGACCAGAAAAGAACATCCCTTGATATATCGTAATTAAAATCGTAGAGACTGAACACACCGAGAAAATTAAAAGCTGTAAGAAAAAAGCAGTGGGTGACTTAAAAAACAAGCCCATCAGAATAATGACAGGTTTCTCAACCTAAACCTTAAAGGCCAGGAGATCATGGAGCAATATCATCCAAGCACTAAGAAAACACAGGTGCCAACCAAGACTGCTATATCTAGCAAAAATATCTTTTAAAATAGAGGGAGAAATTAAAATTTTCCATATAAAGAAACCCTAAAGAAATGTGCAGCCACTGAACCAGCATTGCAGAAAATACTTAAAGGAACCTTCGACAGAGAAAAGGAGACTAACGGATCCAAAGACCACTGAGGAAAGGAAACAACAAAAATAGGAGAATGAGTTGACAAGAGAGTAAATCAAATAAGTAACACTGAAAAACTGTAACAATGGCATAATATACCAAATATACCTCAACACTAACTCTGAATGTGAATGGCCTTAACACATCTACCAAAAGACACAGACTGGCTGAGTCAATGAAAAATAAGCATCCACAATTTGCTACTTACAAGAGAAACAGTTTACCCATAACAAAACATATAGACTGAAAATAAAAAGTTGGAATTCAGTATTTCATGCAACAGGACCCAGGAAAGAAGCAGGGGTAGCTATACTATTCTCAGACACATCAGACTTGAAAACAAAACATATCAAGAGAGACAAAGATGGGCATTATATACTGGTTAAGGGAACAATAGAACAGGAAGAGATCACAGTCATCATGTATGTGCTTCCAACTCTGGAGCACCCAATTATGTAAAACAAAAATTATTAGATCTGAAAGGACATATAATCCCCAATACAATTATAGTATGGGACTTTAGTACTCAACTATCACAGATAAGCAGATCAACTAGATAGAAAAGACACAAAGAAATACCACAGTTAAGTGATACCATAGAAAACTTGGACATAACAGATGTCCACAGCGTTCTACTCAACATCAACAGATTACACTTTCTTCTCAGCAGCACATGGAACATTTTCTAAAACAAATGATATTAGGGGCTGCAGGAATGGCTCAGAGGTTAAAGCACTTGCCTCGCAAGCACTAAGTCAGGGCTAAGTACCCAACTTCGATTCCCTAACACCACATAAGCCAGGCGTGGTAGCACACAACTGTAATTCCAGCACTCAGAAGGCTGCAGCAGGAGGACCGCCATGAGGACAAGGCAGCCTGGGCTCCACCGTGAGTTAAGGACCAGCCTGGGCTACAGAGCAAGACCCTGTCTCAAAAACAAACAAAACCCAAAATAAATAAAAATAAATAAAACAGGCCATATTTTAGGCAATAAGTCATGCTTAAATAAATACAAAGGAATAGAAATAATTCCTTGTACACTTTCAAATCATACTGGTATAAAACTGGAAATTAAAAGAAAAAGAAACAGCAGAAAATACACAAATACATGGAGACTAAATAACTTACTACTGGCCAAACAATGGATCACAAAAGAAATCAGAGAAGAAATAAAAATCTTCATAGAATTAAATGATGAAGGAAGTATATCATATCAGAATCTATGGGACACAAGGAAAGCAATACTTAGAGGGAAATTCATAGCCATAAATGCACACCTCAAAAGAACAGAACAGTCACAAATAAACATATTAATGATGTACATTTAGGCCCTAGAGAAACAAGAATAATGTAAGCCAAAAAGCTGTAGAAGAAAAGAAATTATTAAGGTCAGATCTGAAATTAATGAAATTGAAATTAAAAAGACAATAAAAATGATTGATGTGTCAAAGAGCTGGTTCTCTGAAAAATAAACAAGATTGGCAAATCTCTAGCTAAATTCACTACAAGGAAATAAAAGCACATATTAACACACTGAGAAATGAAAAGGGTGAAATCACAATAGACACTGCAGAAATTCAGAATATTAAAAGAAACTTTTCAAACACTTATATCCCAACAAGTTAGACAATTGGAAAGAAGTAGACGACTTCCTAGACACATACAAAATACCAAAATTGAATGAAGAACACATAAAAACCTTGAATAGCCCCATTACACACACAGAAATTGAAGCAGTAATAAAGTCTCTACCCACAAAGAAAAGTCTAGGACCAGATGGATTCACAGCAGAATTTTTTCAGTACTTCAGGGAAGAACTAACTTCAATGCTTCTTAAACTATTCCACAGAACTGAAAGGGAAGAAATACCAACAAACTCATTTCTGGAGACTAGCATCACCCTACTCCCAAAAACAGACAAACACTTAATCAGGAAGGAAAATTATAGACCAATCTCCTTAATGAATATAGAAGAAAAAATTCTCAACAAGATTCTGGCAAATAGAATCCAGCAAGTAATCAGAAAGGTTATACATCATGATCAAGTCGGCTTAATTCCTGGGATGCAAGGCTGGTTCAACACATGTAAATCAATGTAATATACCACATCAACAAAAGCAAAAACAAAAAACCCATGATCATCTCAATTGATTCAGAAAAAGTCTTTGATAAAATCCAATACCCATTTATGATAAAACCTCTGAGAAAAATAGATATAGAAGGGCCTTATATCAAACTGGTAGAAACTATATATGCCAAACTTATGGCAAATACCATAGTAAATGAAGAGAAAATAAAAGCATTTCTTCTTAAATCAGGAACACGACAAGGCTGTCCACTCTCACCTCTCCTATTCAACACAGTCTTTGAAACACGTACCATAGCAATCAGGCTAGAAAGTGAAATAAAGGGAATATGCATCATAAAGGAGGAAGTCAAATTATCCTTATTTGCAGATGATATGATTATCTACATAGAAGACCCCCAAAACTCCACTATGAAACTCTTGGAAATAATAAACAAATTCAGCCAAATCGCAGACTACAAAATCAATACTACAAAAAAGTCAACAACATTCCTCTACACCAACAATGAACTCATTGAGAATGAGCTCAAAAGAACAACCCCATTCTCAATAGCTCAGCAAACTTAAATACCTAAGAGTAAATCTAACCAAGGAAGTGAAGGACCTATATATATTTAAAAAAAAAAACTACATTACACTGAAGAAAGAAGTTGCATACAAAATCAGAAAATAGAAAGATTTCCCCTGTCCTAGGATAGGCAGAATTAACATAGTCAAAATGATTATACTGCCAAAATTGACATACAGATTTAATGCTATTCCTATCAAAATTCCAACTCTCTTTTCACAGAACTTGAAACAATTCTTAAATTCACATGGAACCATAAAAGACCTACAATAGCCAAAGCAATCCTGAGTAACAAGACTAAGGCAGGAGGCATTACAATATCAGACATCAAGTTTTATTACAAAGCAATAGTTATAAAAACTATATGGTACTGGCACAACAACAGACAGGTAGATCACTGAAACAAAACTGAGGATGCAGAGCCAAACTCATACCCTCAGTTACCTGATCTTTGATAAAGGAGCCAAAAGCATATACTGGAAAAGGATAGCCTCTTCAACAGATGGTGCTGGGAAAACTGGACACCCAACATACAAAAGAATGAGTCTAGACTCATACCTGTCACCATGCACCAAAATTAAATCAATGACCTAGATATTAAAACTGAAACACTAAACCTCTTGGTAGACAAATTAGGCAAATATCTAAAAGACACAGGTGTAGACAAGGACTTTCCTAACAAGATACCAAAAGCAGAAGAAATAGCCCCAGAATTAACAAATGGGATTATGTTCTATTAAAAGAGTTTCTGCACAGCAAAGGAAATTAACAACAATGTAAAAAGAGAACCAACAGAATGGAAAAAAATATTCACCACCTGTACCTAAGATAGGTGGCTCATAACTAGAATATACAGGAAACTGAAGAAAAACAAGCCTCTCAAAATCAAAGATCTGATTGCAAAATGGGCAAAAGAAAATGAACAGGCAGTTCTCAGGTGAAGAAGATGTTCAACATGAAAAGATGTTCAACATCCTTAGCCATTAGAGAAATGCAAATCAAAACATCACTAAGACACCACATAACTATAGAGAGTATGGCATATATCATGAACTCAAACAGCAATCAGTGCTGGTGAGGCTGTGGGGGAAAATGGAACTCTTTTGCACTGCTGGTGCGAATGTTAACTAATACAACCATTATGGAAAGTAGTATGGAAGTTTCTCAAAAGATTGGAAATAAATATCACCTTTGATCTAGCAATATCTCTTCTGGTATTTTCCCCCAAAAAAGTTAAAAACAACACATAACAGAGGTACATGTACACCCATGTTCATAGTAGCACAACTAATAAGAGCTAAAATGTGGAAGACACCAAAATACTCATCAACAGACCAATGGATACAGAAATGGTGGCATTTATACACATAATACTCATCCATAAAGACTGACAGGTTGGAGGCTTTTGTAGGTAGATGAATACAACTGGAGACCATAATGCTCAGTGAAGTAAGTCAGAAGCAGAAGATAAATCTTGAATGGTTTCTCTAATATGAGAAACCCAGATCAGAACCATTTCACAGAATTAACTGAGGGGTATAATGGGAACTGGAGGGGAGGCGGAGGGAGTAGGAAGGTCAAAAAGGGAGAGAGGAACATTTTGTCATTTTGCCATGACATGTATATGCACAAAATACTGAAGATCAATGTAAACATTATGTACTGCATTTATACATGTCAATAAAATGGGGAAAATATTTTTTAAAGCAGTAAGAAGCCAATAACAGATTTCAAGCAATGAAGAAACAGGATGAATTTGCATTTTAAAATGGAATGGAAGGGGGTCAAGAGTGGACACCAGCAGCAGCAGTTGAGAAGATAACTTCTGTGAGATGAGAAAAGCCTGTGGGAGTGGCAATTCGGTGATAATAGTACAGGACAACTCAGGTCATTTCTAGGCTTCTGTGGGTGACTGCATAGATTGCTATCTTTGTTCACTGAAACTGGGAATAAAGGAAGAAGAACAATTTGGGTATAAAGATGAAGCATTAAGCATTGGATATGCTGAGAACGGAGTATATAAAACATTTTCTAGATGGATTTACCTTGTAAGCAGTTGGACACAGGAATGAGAAAGAGAACTCTTGAGTTTCTAGCTTAGGTAACTGATAATGGTATTGCCATTATTGTATGGGAAACAAAAGAAAGGAAAACATACTTGCTTTCTAATTTTTTGTTATAAAAATATAACCTCATCATATAAAATTAAAGCATAACAAGATGGATTAGCTGACTCCCATAAATCAACACTTTTATAATTTTAGTTTCTTTCCAGTCTCTTTAAATGAATATTTATAGTATTGTACAGTATGTATGATTTGCTGTATATTATGCCATTATGATATCATTTTTTGGAACAGGGTTCCTCTAGGTAGTCTATGTCAGCCTTGAACTTGGTGTGTAGCCCAGGCTGACCTCAAAGTCATTATCCTTTTGCCTTAGACTTTCGAGTTCTGGAATTATTGGGATGAGCTATAATGCCTGGTTTGTTTTGATAACTTAAAAAAAATCTTTCTGTGTGGGGAAAGAACACCCTAGCTGCAATTATCCAACTCTTAGAAATGGCAAAGGCTTAGCCACATGATGCCTTCATTAGCTTTCTAACACTGGGACAAAATACCTGTGATAAACAACTTTTTAAAAACTTAAAAAGGAAATGCTTATTTTGGCTTACATTTTTAGAAGCTTCAGCTAGGGCCACTTGGTCCCATTGTTTTGGGGCCTATGGTGAAGCAGCACATAGTAGAACAAAGCTGCTCACTTCATGGTGGCCAGAAAGCAAAGGAAGAATAAGCCAGGATCCTATGATTCCCTTGAAAGTCACATTACCTAACATCTTTCCACAAGGCCCCACATATTAAAGGTCCACCACCTTTCAATGACCAGAGGATGGGGACCAAACCTTCAACAAATGGGCATTTGGAGGACACTCCAGATCTAAACGACAGCAAAGCAAATACATACCGCCTCTTTGTGCCCCAGGACACAATAGTCCTCTAACTATGTCAGGTCTAATGAACAATTAGAGACCATCCCTGTAGCCCAAAACCAGCCAAAATTATTTAAACTAATCAAACTTCAACTGTTTACTCTGCCTTGCCTTGTCTTTCCTGAGAAAATTTCAATAGGAGCTGTGGCCCCAACTTTCCCCTTATTGCTACTGTCTTTTTCCTGGCAACCATGTTGTTTTGATCCTGCATGACAGAGCAGGCCTCCTAACTTAGGACTTGTGAATATAATAAATTTTTGCTTACCTGAGTCTCTGCTTGTTTCTTCTTGTGGCTGCACCTGCATGTATACATTCCTTATTATTCATAAAAGTACACATTATGGAGGAGCTTTAATTGTCATATTTTCATAAATTGAGAACAATTAAAACTATCAGTTGATGTGATACAATTTTATAAATTGGGCAATGCTACTAAGTAACACATCCTCAAGCCATTAAAAGATTCAAAACATAACCTAAATTGCTGGGCAACTATCCAAGAACAATTCCAGAATGGAAGAAATCATGAACTAGGGAATGTTGAATATGCAATCAGTTTCAATATCCACTTAATTATAGTACATATTGGATTAGCATAGGATTCTGAAGCTTTTTGTTTCCATACTACACAGTACAATTACATAATTATTCCATCTTTGAAAATCTCTTTTCCTTTAGGGTTTTTCCAATAAACAATTTTTCCTCTGTGGATGAGAGTTAATTGGTGCTATTGCTCCTAGAGATAACTACATTTTCAGAGGGCATTCGAAACACCCAATGTCTAGAAAAACCATAGGAATGAGTCTCTACCAATGATCTGTCAGTCACCTTACAATCATTTCACAACTTGCTCTGCTTTTTGAAAAGCTAGATTTGTTGTTAGTTATAATCTCTGACTAGCTCACCAAGTTAGAAGTCTGAAAAACATCTAAAAATAATAGTGTCTGAGCAAATGCACAGGCCCCAGTCAATGTGAAATTATTTCCAGCTGCTAAAATATCCCAGCTATCATCACACCACAAGTAAAGTAGGATGAGAAAGACAGACCATCAACCAGGACCCAGGAAGCCATTAACAAGACGACAGTAAAAGCAAAGAGCCATCCAAATTTGGGGTCACAGAATGGAAAATGGCCAAAGGTAGGCAAGCAATGCATAATCGCAGGGGAACCTACAACTAAAGTTAAAGCAGCACAGACGATAGGTCCACTATATTCTTCCTACGCGTGATCAAAGATGATTTCTCCAGTAATTCTCCCAGGTGTGCTATACAGCACTATACCAAACCTAAAGTTTCTGAAACTTCAGCCTTAACAGATGGCCTGTAGCTTCTAGGATGATGCTTATTAAGTGAAAAAAGGCACCAGATCGCAGTGTGAAGTGTGGAGAAACAAATCCACAGGTACTGCAGGTCTTGGACAAAAGGCTGTGGCCCTGCAGTATAAATAAGGGCTTATGGAGATAAGGTTATCAATAGTGTTTTAGTCAGTCTGACTCACAGTGGATCCAGAAGGTCCCTCAATCCATCCTGTAGTCATTTCCCCAGTTTCAGAACAGAAATGACCAACTGGTGAGTGGATAAACAAAAGTTGGTGTATCTATATTGGAATAACATTTCCTTTTAAGGTCAATAAAGGAATGAAGTACTGACAACATACTACAACATGGCTGACCCTGGAAAATGTTATGTTAAAGGAAAGAAGCCAGGTGCAAAAAAAAAAAAATCAAAACAAAAAATAAACATGAATCAGCTTATATGAAATGTTTCGAATAGGCACATCTATAGAGATAGATAGGCTAGTGGTTTCCTGGGGCAGAAGGCAAAGGCACGATAGGAAACGACTGTAAGAAGTACAGGGTTTTATTTTGAAATAACAAGAACATTCTGGAATTAGATAGTCGTGTTAGCTGCACAAGTGTGAGAATATACCAAAGCTCACTGAATTGTACACTTTAAATAGGTGAATTGCATGCTAAATGATTTGTACCTCAATAAATTTGTTATAAAAACAACATCCCTTACAGATTTTTCATTGTCGGTACACAGAGGACATCTTTATTCTTCTAGAGCAGTACAGCATCCCATTTTATGGACATGGCATAGCTGATCCAATCTGTTCCCTTCTGATGACTTCTAAGGTACATTACCTCTAACTGTTAAAATACCGTAAAATCAACCTTGTGTTTCATTTTTCTGTGTGTGAGGTTTTCTGTAGGATAAAGCCTCAGAAATAAAATTCCTGAGAGTGTACATTAACAATTTTAATCTATATTACTAAATTTCCCTCCAAAGGAATAGTACCAATGTATCTAAGCTTGCAGCTAATTTCCAACAGTAAGCTTTTAGAATTCATATTCCCCCATATTACTGTCAAAAGCACATCATCAAACTTCTGTGGTTTTGACAATCTGAGATACACATAGTGGTACCTGAATATACTTCTAATTTTCATTACACTATTATGGGAGAGGCAACATCATTTTGTGATTTACAGTATTTCCTTTCCATATTCTCCGCTTATTTTTCAATTAGGATGTTCTTTTTTATTGGTATGCAGGGGTATGTTATAAACTAAGAAGTATTTGGAACATGAACTACATATTTTTTTTAATTTCTATGTTATCTCCAGCCATAACTTATGGTGTTTTTCATCATGTAAAAGTTACTGATTTTTTTCAAAAGTTTCATTGAAATTTATTTCACATACCATAAAGCTCACTCACTTATACAAGTCAGTGACTTAAAGTGTACTCACAAAGTTGTGCATCTTTTATCACAATCAAATTTTGGAACATTTTTATTAGCCCCAAAGACTCCACGTACTGCTCATCAATCACATCCCACTTAACCACAAACCTACTTTTTCTTTCTATAGATTTGCCTATTACAGGCATTTCTTAATGTGAAATCCTGAATGGTTTCTCTCTCTCTCTCTCTCTCTCTCTCTCTCTCTCTCTCTCTGTAGCTTTTGGATACCAGTCCCTTGTAAATGATTTTCAAATATTTTCCCGTATTTCATGATTTGTCTTTTCACATTCTCAGTAAAGCAAAAGTGTTTTTTATTTTTGATAATTTTTTTGTTCTTGGGATTTTGATGTCATATCTAAGGAGACTTTGCTTAATCCCAGGTCATAAAGATTTAAACTCTCCCAGATTTTCTTCTAAGAGTTTATGGTTTCAGCTCTTACTTTCAGTTATATGATTCATTTTAAATTCATTCTGTGTATGGTGTAATGAAGGGACAAGTTACAATCATGTGCCTCATAAAGATGTTTTGGTTAACAGCAGAATTCATTTCTATCTGTCTGTCTTTCTTTCCTTTTTCCTCTTTCTTTCATTCTTGATACTGGGGAACTGAACCCAGCGCCTACATACTAAGCCTGCTTAAACGTTTTTTTGAAACAGGATCTCATTAAGTCACCAAGTTGCCCAGGCTAGGCTTGAACTAGTGATCCTCCAGTCTCAGCCTCCCAGAGTGCTAGGGATTACAACCGAATGCCACATTTGGCTTCAAACTATACTTGTGACTATAGTTCCATATGACTGTATCACCAATTAATGTCTTAGCCATCTTTATTTGTATAAGTACAGTCTATAATATTTACACAATAACAAAATCACAAAAAGTCACCTCAGAATGTGTCCCTCCCCCAAAAAACACATGATTTTAAAAAATTATACATGAACTACATATTCAACAACACATTGGAAACATACGGCTAGGGAGACAATGACCATCTATATTACTTTTGGCCTCTTTTTTCTCTTCCTCTTACCTCTGCCCCACACCCTCACTGCCTCCTACTCCCAGAGATTCATCCCTTTCCTAGAAGTCCATCACCCCACTTCCTAGCCTCTTTCTCATGTTACAGTCTTTTTATGCAATTATTTCTGTTAATTTCATGAGAGGGACACCATCAATAGTCAGTTTTGTGTTTGGTCCATTTCACTAAGCATGATTGACTCATGGTGGCCCCATTTTCCTTTTTATCTGTGTGTCTTTATGGCCTCACAGTATTCCACTGTGTATAGATAAAATATATTTTTTATTCATTCCTCTACTGATGGGCAAGTAGGTTGTTTTTAGGACTTGACTATTTTGAATTGTGCTGCTATAAACATGAATATGTATGCAAGACAATGAAATTAGATCCATATTTGTCACCACACACTAAATTCAGAACAAAATGGATCAAAGAACTGGATATTAAAACGGAAACACTGACCCTACTGGAAAACAAACTAGGTAAAACCCTAGAAGACATAAGAACAGGAAAGGATTTCCTGAACAAAACACCAGCTGCACAAGAAATAATATCAAGAATCAACAAATGGAACGGTACCAAACTGAAAAGCCTTTGCAAAGCAAAGAAAATAATCAACAAAGGCGAAGAGACCCCATAGAATGGGAGAAAATCTTTGCCAGCAGAACTTCAGAGGATCAGTATCTAGAATACATAAAGAACTCAACCCCTCCCCCTAAAATAAACAATACTATCAAGAAATGGGCAGCTGAAATGAAAAGAAATTTCTTAGAAGAGGAAGTACAAAATACCAACAAGCCCATGAAAAACCGTTCGCCATCACTGGCCATCAGAGAAATGCAAATAAAAACAACATTGAGGTTTCACCTCACCCGGTGAGAATGACCTACATTAAGAATTCAAAAAACAATAGTTGGCGAGGATGTGGAAAAAAAGAAACACTTCTACCCAGCTGGTGGGACTGCACTCTGGTTCTACCACTATGGAAACAGTCCGGAGGTTCCTTAGAAAGCTGAGAATAGAAATTCCATTTGATCCAGCTTCAGCTCTACTGGGCATGTTCCCAAAGAAATAAAGTCAGCATATCATAAAAACACATGATATTTTTATGTAGTCAAGTTTAACAACCTTTCATTACATGGCTTCTGATTTTTCAGTTAGAAAGGGATTCCAATTATAAAGAAATTTTTATTTTTCCTAGAACGCATTTATGGTTTTTCTTTTATACATTTGAATCTTTGACTCAATTATAATTTATCCCGGTTTACAGGAAGAGATACAGATCTAACTTTTATCATTTTTTTCTGGTAATGAAGTTGTACACCACCACTTATTCAATAGCATATTTCCACCACTGACTTGAGGTAATACCTTCATCACATATTCAAAAGAATTTTGGGGCTGGAGGAATGGCACATCAGCTACTTAGCAAGTGCTAAGTAAAGCACTAAGTACCTGAGTTTGATTTCCCAGCACCACATAAGCCAGGCCTGGTGGCGCACACCTGTAATCCCAGCACTCAGGATGCTGAGACAAGAGGATTGCTTAGAGTCCAAGGTCAGCCTGGGCTACAGAGTGAGACCCTGTTTCAAATATATATATATATATATATATATATATATATATATATATATATATATATATATATTTGAAACTGCATAATAAACATAAGACAATTGAAAGTGTGTGTAAAAATAGACAAAAACACAAGATGTTAAACACATCTGGGCCTGATATTTTTATTTTGGGTAAGAGAAGCTCTTTAACAACTTTCTTGAATTTCTTCCAAGGTTACTTGCATATTTAAGTTTACTGTAGCTTCTGGAATTAACATTTGTTATTGGTATTTCTCCAGAAAATCATTCATTTTGCCAAGTTGTCAAGTGTTTGTAAAGAAAGCTGTATAAAGTACTTTCTTACCATTTAAAAAAAAAGTTTTCATACCTATAGTCCTATAGTTCTTCTCAGTTATAATGTTGTTCTGTTTTATCCCTTCATGTTCTTGATTATATTTATTTACCTGCTTTTTCCAGCATTTTATCATTAGGCAAATATTTTAACTGTTGTTTGCATATTTGTTGCTTTCCTATCAGGACATACATGGACAAATTTTTCATTCTGTAGTTCATTATTATATATTTAAATCATTATTAATTTCTTTCTTTGGTTTTCTTTATGTTATTTTTCTAATCTGTTGACCTGAAATCCCAATTAATTTACCTTTTTTTCTAAGTAATTTAGTTTTTTAAAACTGCCAAGTAATAATTATATACATTTAGTTTAAATTTTCACTTGCTTCATTCAGGTTTATCATGTATACTTCATTCCTGCCAATGTTACTTGAATGTCACAAAGAAATGATCTTACTTACAGTAAAGAGAAGAAAACTACAAAAAGAACTAGAATGAAGTACAAAATTTAACAGGCTGCCAAAAAAATCAGTAATCAAGACAAACAATACATTAATGCAATATTTTAGAATATTAAATTGGGGGCTGAGGATGTAGCTCAGTGATTAAAGCCCTTGCCTAAAAAGCATGCAGCCCTGGATTGGATCCCCCAGCACCACATACTAACAGGGCATGGTGGATCCCCACACTCAAGAGGCAGAGATGGGAGGAGTGCCTTGAGTTCAAGGCCAGCCTGGGCTACATACTATGTTCAGGACCAGCCTGAGCTACAGAGTGGAGACCTTTTCTTGAAGAAAAAAACAAAGAATATCAAATTGGAAAGCTGCAACCGCAGGCTAGCCACCTACTTTTGTAAATACATTTGTATGTGAGCTAACACCAGGATTAGGGTAAGGAAGTAAGACAAGATTTAGAAAACACAGGGGAAGATTCTTATGTGTAAAAAATGAACATTAACACAAAATAGTTAATTTTAAAAGTACAGTATGATATTTCAGTGCATATGTATAATGTGTACCGATCCAATCAAGGTATTTAGCACGTCCACCTCCTTATCATTTCTTTCTGTTTGGAACTTTTGAGCTCCTTTCTTCCAATTCCTCATAAAATATACAACTGCAACCCTCTGGCTTTGCTACAGAACCTGAGAATATGTTCTTCCCGGCTGCATTTGGGCTTCTACTCTCCAGCCTCCCACTGCTCTCCCTCATCCCCTTGCCTCCCAGCACTTCTGCGTAGCAAAGAAAACAACCAACACACCGAGAAGAGACACCTACAGTATGGGAGAGCGTATCTGCAAACCACTCATCTGAAAAAGGATTAATATCTAGAGTAAATGAAGAATTCAAAAACCACAATAACAAAACCTAAATAATCCCATTAAAAACTGGGCAACTGATAAGAATAGACATTTTTCAAAAGAAGAAATTCAAGTAGCCAATAAATTTATGAAAAAATGCTCAATATCATGAGTCTCCAGAAAATGCAAGTCCAAATCATGATGAGATTTCATTTCATCTTGGTTAAAATGGCTATTACCAAACTGATAGAAAATACAAATGCGGGTGAGGGTATGGAGAAAAGGGGACTCTAAAGTACTGCTGGGAGAATATGAATTATTATAGCCATTATAGAGAAAGGTATGGTGGTTCCTCAAAAAACTAACTAGATATATCATGTGATCTAGCTATACCACTTCTGTGCACATATTCAAAGAAAATTAAATCAACATATCAAAGATACACTTATATGCCTATGTTTATTGCTATAAACCATTCACAATAGCCAAGACATAGAATCGACCAAGATGCTCATCAATGTGGAAAGGGACAAGGAAACTGTGGTATATAAACAATTAAATATTGTTCACACATTAAAAAGAATGACAGCCTATCATTTACAGCAAAATAGAGGGAACCGGAGGACATTAGGTTAAGTGAAATATACTTGATACAGAAAAACAAATGCCATACAGTCTCCTCACAGGGAGAATCTTTGTAAATTAATCAGATTCCACCTTTTTACAACATCTTTATTTTTCATCATATTTGGGGGGCATTAATTTTGAATATTTTAAAAGTTATTTAAGGGGCTGGAGGAATGGCACAGAAGTTAAAGTGCTGGCCTAGCTAGCGCACCACCTGAGTTTGGTTCCCCAGCACCACACAAAGCTGGTGGTGGCATGGTGGTGCGTGCCTGTAATCCCAGCACTTGGGAGGCTAATCCAGGAGGATTGCCATGAGTCCAAGGCCAGCCTGAGCTATACAGTAAGTTCAGAACCAGCCTGGGCTACACAGTAAGACCTTATCTGAAGATAAAATAAAATAATTAAATAAGTTATTTTTAAATTTACAGTTTTACTTTGGAGCTGGGATTGCTAGTGTACACCTATAATCCCAACACTCAAGAGGCAGCCTAGAACACATACTGAGTTCAAGGCCAGCCTGAACTATACAGTGAAACGCTGTGGCAAAATTTATTTTGCCCCACATCCTCGCCAGCACTGATTGCTATTTGACTTGTTGATATAGACCATTCTCTCTGGAGTGAGATGGTATCTTAGGATTGTTTTGATTTGCGTCTCTCTTATGGCTAGAGATGTTGAACATCTTTTCATGTATCTATTGGCCTTTTGTACTTCTTCCTGAGTGAACTGCCTCTTCATTTCATTTGCCCACTTTTCAATAGGATCCTTTATTTTAGTAGGCTTACTTTTCTTCAGCTCCCTGTATATTCTAGTTATGAGCTTCCTATCTGAGTTGTTGGTGGTGAATATTTTTCCCAGTCTGTTGGTTCTCTTTTTACAATGTTGATAGTTTCTTTTGCTGAGCAAAAGCTTTTTAATTTGACAAGATCCCATTTGTTAATAATGGCGATAATTTCTTTTGCTCTTGGTTTCTTGTCAAGAAAGTCTTTGCCTACACCTATGTCTTTTAGAAATTTGCCTAATTTGTCTTCTAGAAGGTTTAGTGTTTCATTTTTAATGTTTAAGTCTTTGATCCATTTTGATTTGATTTTGGTGCATGGTGACAGGTGTGTGGCTAGATTAAATCTTCTGCATGTGGATGTCCAGTTTTCCCAGCACCATCTGTTGAACAGGCTGTCTTTTTTCCATTGTATGCCTTTGACCCCTTTGTTGAAGATTAAGTAATTGAGGGTGTTTGGGTTTGTCTCTGCGTCTTCAATTCTGTTCCACTGGTCTGTCTGTCTATTTTTATGCCAGTACCAAATTGTTTTTACATCTATGGCTTTATAATATAGCCTGATGTCTGGAACTGTAATGCCTCCTGCTTTGGCCTTGTTGCTCAGGATTGCTTTGGCTATTCTTGGTCTCTTTTGGTTCCATATGAATTTAAGGATTGTTGTTTCAAGTTCTTTGAAGAAACTTGTAGGTAATTTGATAGGGATTGCATTAAATCTATGTATCAGTTTTGGTAGTATAGCCATTTTTACTATATTTATTTTGCCTATCCAAGAGCAGGGGATGCTTTTCCATTTTCTAGTGTCTTCTAAAACTTCTCTCTAACACTGCTGGTGGGAATGCAAATTCGTACAACCAGCCTGGAAAGCATTATGGAGAGCTCTCAAAAGACTGGAAATAAATATCCCCTTCGATCCAGTGACACCCCTCCTGGGAATATATCCAAAGGAGGCCAAAACAACACACAAGAGAGATATATGTATACCCATGTTCATAGCAGCACAACTAACAATAGCTAAAATGTGGAAGTCACCAAAATACCCATCAACAGACCAGTGGCTACACAAACTGTGGTATTTGTACACAGTGGAATACTATGCATCAATAAAGTCCAACAGTGTGGAGGCCTTTGCAGGCAAATGGAAGAAGCTTGAGAACATCATGCT
This sequence comes from Ctenodactylus gundi, assembly GCA_004027205.1. Taxonomy (NCBI): domain Eukaryota; kingdom Metazoa; phylum Chordata; class Mammalia; order Rodentia; family Ctenodactylidae; genus Ctenodactylus; species Ctenodactylus gundi. Next base: position 44,960 of record PVKB01000410.1, on the reverse strand, counting down.
TAGTGAAGTAAGTCAGAAGCAGAAGGTGAAACAACAAATGGTCTCTCTGATATGAGAGTCCCAGATCACAACTATTATGGAACTTAATGCAAAAAACAAAGTGAAATAGGGGGGTAGGGTGGAGGAGAAGGGAGGGAGGGGAAGGTGGGGGAGGAACAGAAAGAGAGTAGGAAAGCCCTTGTGTTCTTGGCAGGATGCGTATGTGCACAAAATGCCCAACTCCATTGTAAACCTTAAATTTTGCACATATATATATATATATATATATATATATATATATATATATATATATAAAATGGGGAAAAATTTATTTTGATTGCCAAAATTTTGGGCACCTTCTTAAAATTTTGTACTTGAAGTGAATGTCTGACTTTCCTCACCCAAAACCTGGTTCTGTGACTGACAGTTGAAATTGGCACAATTTTTTATGTTTCTCTGTACTTTCCATGTTGTACACAATAAGCATGGATTCATTTGATAATTGGAAAAAATCATCTTAAAAAGATGTCACGGCTCATTCAATAATACATCTTATGATTTTATCATGAGGCTTACTTAAAGGAAAGAAAAACTACCTTGGGAATGGCACTGCAGTTTCTAATGACTTGAGCCATCTGGTAATCTGAAGGAAGAAATACTTTGCTATTATTATAATTAATCATGGGCCCCATTATCACAAACTCTTAAATGGCTAGCACCTAGGATTTGTTAGGAACAGAAGAGGAGCTGATTCTGGACTAGCCCAGTGAGAGCCTCCTTAGCATGATGTGGGGATGAGGAGCCAAAGCTGGTGGCCATCCAGAGATACACTCAACTATATATTCCTCCTATGTAGTCCAGCATGGGCTGGATTTACCATACTAACATACTGCTCATCTTCCTAGGAACTTAACAGCTGACACAAAATCTTCTCCACTCTACCATCATTACATTCATAGTTGGTGATGCCTGGGGAAGAGAGACCCACATAATATAATTCAAGTCCTGTTGCTTTATAGAAATGCATAGGAACCAGGGTTCTGCCATCTTTCCTTTGGCTCTCGCATACTTCTGAATGACAAACAAAGAAATGCTGTTGGGCTTGCTTTACTTTTTCCAAAGTACTTTCGTCTGCAACATCTCAACAAGCCTTTCAGCCTGAGTGACCAGATAGTGTTATTTTACAATTTAACAAATCACACAGTACATAAGTAGCCTATACAATAAGATGAGAACCTTGACTTTTACTCAAGTGGTATTCCTGCTACAGCAGACTTCTCACTCAGAGTCTCAAAAGCTGTCTGGAGGTGGGCAGAGTAGACAAAACAATCTGTTTTCTACATTGCAGTTCGGCATAATTTTATTTGAAGAAAAGATTACGCTGCTGAAAACACAGGTTTGGAGCCTATTGTATCATGCTATGATGCCTCATACTTCTAATGTCAAGTAGGCTTTTCCATTCTGTCCAGAGTTTTACCACTTCTCTTTCTATTATCTAGGCTTATTCCCTCTCTCAGGCTCTTCTGAACAGAAAAAAAATTAGTTACTGGTTATCTTGTCAAAAAAAATAAATCATCAGGATGACTCCAGAACTATCTCCCCACAGATTGGAGTACAGTAGGTGAATTTTTCTTCACAACCCTTTCCATAGCATGGAAAAAAACTGCATCCCTCACCTCTCCCCTCTTTTCTCCTCCTCCTTTCTGCTTTTCTTCATCTCCCTTTCTTTCTTCTTCCCCTTCTCTCTGTCCTTCCTTGCCCCCCTTCTCTCCCTCCATCAAGATGGAATCCAGGGCATCAGATGTGCTAGGCAAATGCTCCATCTGGGCTATACCTCCATTCCAACTGCATCTCCTTAATTCTTCCCCAGAATATGACTTGTGTACCTCTGAAGGCTACAGTCTACCTGGCATCCTCTATCACCTGTTCCACCAATTCAATACAAGGACTTGGTATGCATGCTGAATGAGAGAGAAAGGCGGGGAGTGGTGGTGTCAATATACACCTGGAAGACATAATACTAGAAAAATTTAGGGTTTTAAACCAACAAAGTTATGCTTACATCACTGACATCTCTTCCTCACTCCCACTCTTGTAAGGGCCCTGGATACCAGGTAGACAGCTTTTAGGAACTAGGCAGTATGCAGATTCTCCCTAAGGCTGTCACTTGCCAGTTCCATGGAAGATGTTATGGAGGATGGTATTAGAGCTCACTCCGCTTCATCCCCCCCGCCCCCAGTCTGATCTCTACATCAGCAATATTAATCTGGAAAAAGACACCTAGAGAGTCATGATTTTCAAACCCAAGAGATCTTCAAAAATGTGGGGTTCCCCAAATAGGAGCTGTAGGGGGACAGCTGATGTTTGCACTGGGTCACTGTGCTGAAAAATAATAAAAGAAGAAAGCATATTAGTATGGAAAACTGTTCCATTTCTAGTTTTTGGTTGGAAGGGGGGGCCTTGCATCTCAGCTGAGAGGCACAGCTTCCTGGGCACGGCTCTGAGAGCTCTAGAGTTCAGGGATAAAGGTGCATGCACATTCTCTCACTTTCACATTCTGGCCTGGATTTCCAGGTATGGCTGGTACATGAAAACCAGGACTGACACAGGCTTCTGCTTCTGACCCTCAGAGGGTCCCTGGCTGTCCACACTACAACCATAGCTGCCGTGTGCTCTGGGTGTTCTATGTGGTGTGGAACATCTTCCTGCCTTCTTGGCCACTCATGAGGGTTCTCTCATCAGACTTGGTTTCCCCCACCCTTTGCTCAGGAAGCATGGGGTTCACATTCCACTCTGCTCAACTGGTGGGTAATCCTGTCTCTGCTGGAGTATTTGGAGTATTAGAAACAGCACTGTAGAGCCACCCTCGTGATTTAGTTCTATAATCCCAGCACTTCAGGAGGTTGAAGGCAGGATGATCCCAACTTTGAGCCCAGCCTGAGCAACTTAGCAATTTAGTAAGACCTGTCTCAAAGTCAAAAAAGGTGAGGCTTGGGATGTAGCTCAGTGTGAAGGACATTCACTTAATCCCAAGTATCAAAAATAAAAAAAATCACTGTACATTGGGAGTGACCTTTCTCTGTTGCAGTTGAGGAATCCTTCAAAGCCAACATGAAATCACTACCAACCAATATTAACCAGATTTTTTGCACCACTAAATTGTAACTAGAGTTCAGATAATATCTAATCTTTGTGTAATTTTTTCTTTTTTCACACTTTTTTCATGAGTACATATTGACTACTGAAATTAATGGATTTCATCCGGTCGATTTTTGCATGTATACAACATGCTTCAATCATTTCCCCCCATAATTTCCCTTGCCCTATATTCTCCCCAGTTTCACATTTTGAGGGATTTCATGGGACCAAACAAATGCACTATTTTCACATCTCTGTAGAGGCACAGCCTGGCTTTTCAGCTTTTGACAAATTCCATACAACAAATTGGTATAGAGGCACAGCTTGGCTTTTCAGCTTTTGACAAATTCCATACAACAAATTGGTACTTTCTCTAGTTTGAGCCTCTCATAATTTTCTAAAGAAACTGTGAGTTATCCTTTTCATAAACAAGGAGCTAAACTAAGCTTATGTCCCACCACACAGAGACAATTCTCTTTCCATTTCTTTCATATGTCGCCACTTCAGACACCCCAGCCACCCACTCAAACGCCATCTCAGAAGATGTGAGTCCTAGAGGAAAGAAAAGAGGAGGCACAAAGAGAACAAGGTTTCTAAACACCTGAGAGAAGCCTAAACATGGCTTGACACACAGATCCAGTGCAATATGCCACATCAGAGCAATTAAAAACAGGCTAGGAATCAACGAACTTTCCTTTAAATCCTATTGTTGCTCCTAACTGGCTCTTTAACCTGAGGATTACTGTGCCTCCCCTTACTCATCTGAAAAATGAGGGTAAAAATATTGCTTTCTCCTGCCTCCTCTACAAATTGGTGAGATCGTCACATCAGTAAAGGAATATTTTAATATGGGAATATTTGAAGATTCCAAGTGAATTGCAGATGTAAAGTATAAATTTGAAAGGCTACTATTCTAACCATTATGCCACCAAAGTGTGAAAAGTATTATCTGGGTTATTAAATTTGATATCCTAGTCTCTTTAGACTTGGCTTTTGGATTTAGTTGAGCATCTACTAGTATGGGCAAAGTTCTTGTAAAATATTTGGAAGGCTTTGTGTAATAATTAACTTGGTAACCTAGTCAAGTCTCTTTGGTTTACTGTCCCACCCAGGATGGTTAAACAGTATTCTTGCCATCTTCTCCTCCTCATGCCTGGCCCCTCTTCCCAATGTTCACAAATATTCTCTGGTTAGTTTCTGCCATCTGCCCTGAAATTTCCAAAAACTAACTTCAGCATAGTAATAAGACTGCTACAGAAGCTGCCCCTTGTCCAGTGAGCCTCACCTGACTTAATTCCTGGGTAGAGAAAGTGAGGATAGCCATTGTGCATGCTTGGTTATTAGTGTGAAGTATGAGCTCACATCAGTATCCACCTTCAAGAGTCAGAAGGCAGGGCTCCACTGAAGAATGCCAATGAAATACTTCATAATATGAAAAAGAAAACACTATGATTATCCAGGTAAAACCAACAAGTATCATAGCTGATTACTCATGCCAGGTGACTCTTTAGAGGACACGGCATAATAGTTGGCCATCTGCCTCAGAAGAAACCACACACTTGCCAAGACTGTGACCTTAGACTTCTTGCATCAGACAGTGAAGAAATAAAATATCTGTTCTTTAAGCCACCAAATCTGAGGTATTTTGCTATGAAAACTGACATAGAGTAATATATATATATATATATATATATATATATATATATATATATATATATAGTGAATTCTGCCCTGTGATCTTACAGAAGATATCATTCATTGTATTTCAAGCTATAAGGTCCACGAAGGCTCAGCATTGTATCCCGAGTCTGGCACATAACACAGGCTTATTTTTGAAAGAAAGTATGAATAAATAAATAGGAAACATATTTAAATGTAGAATCTCAACTTATTCTATATACAATAGAAAGTTTCCACTTCTGTGAAACATACCTAGCAGAAACTCCTAATGTGTAACTTGCTATGCTTTATTCTTATAAATTCCTGATGTAAAAAAGGTAAGTATCATTTCTATATTATATAAGCAGATGTCAAGTGTATTACAGCTTATTCCTCTCGGTGAATATAATTCAAATGCAATGCTAATTTAATTGCTGTGATCTCAAAAAATTATTAAAACCACATTTTTCAAGAAAACAAAAGCCACTTGATCCCACTATAGGAGACAGTGTCTGAATTACTAGGTCCTTTTGTTTTCATATTACATTCAATCTAGATCTACTGTATTTTCAAACAAACCTCAACATTATGAAGAAAAGGAAAAATTATATCAAAATCAGTGCTATCTGAGGGAAGAAAATCAGCTTAGGCTGCATTTGATCACTTCTGTTATAATCTCCTATAAATGTAATAAAAGATATGCTTAGCTATACTGAACATAATTATCAAATTTTGAGATTAGTAATTACATTAAAAAGTGGTTCAATTGGTATTTACTGGATGGTTACAAAAGGAATGCTTCTGGAAGCAAGAATGAAATATCACAAAGGCATTACGAGAAAAAACTGTGCCTGAATGGAAAGACAGTGGGTAAATAAATATTATGAATTAATAGCTTCTTCACTGTATAACCTAAATCCCTGGTATGTTCATTTTTCATATAGAGACAGATCCTTTTCTCATATAAGAGTGCCTAATAGTAAGCTCAAAGGAGTCAGCTGAGTATAGTGGTGCACACCTGTTATCCAAGAACTCCAGGAAGCCGAGGCAGGAGGACTGCAAGTTGGAGCCCAGACTGAGCAACTTAGCAACTCAGCAAGACAGTGTCTCAAAATAAGAAAAATTTTTAAAAGGGACTGAGAACGCAGCTCAGTGCAAAGGCCATGGGTTCAATTCTCAGTGCCACAAAAAAAAAAAAAAAAAAAAAAAAAAAAAAAAAAAAAAAAAAAAAAAAAAAAAAAAAAAGATTATGAAGGGGTCTTTGGGTTAAAATAATAGAATATTCCTCCTAAAAATCTTGCCAAAATGAAATAAAAGGCATCGGCTTACTTAAGATCAGGGTTCTGACAATTCTCCCTTCTTGCTCTTCTGCACTATCATTTTCCTGCCTTGTTATGAGAACATGAGAACACTGCTGTTAATACACCAGCAAGCTTTTACTATCCTACTTTAAGAACTTCCTCCACCCCATGTTCCCTACTAGCTACTGCTCCATTTTTCTGCTCCTCTTTATAGCAAAACTCATGAGAACTATAAATATTCACGGCTTCTCACTCTTCTATTTATCGTTTGACACAGGTTCCCACTACTCCACCGAAACAGCTCACTTAAGATCTTCAATGCCCATGCCATGAAGTCCAATGGTCACTTTTCAATCCTGGTCTTGATTTCTCAGCCACCTTGGGCACTCTTCCAGCTTACTTTCTTCACTTGGCTCCCAGAACACTACTCGCCTGCTTCCTGTGACCTCACTTGCTGCTCCTCTTCTTCCCTCAGATCTCATAAAACAGAACTGTCCTTCCTTCTATCTACTCTCACTCCCTTGATAATCTCTTCCTAGATTCCTAGCTGTATGATTTTAAATAACTATCTGTATGCTAACAATTCCTGGATCTCACTCTGAGGATCTCCATATAATATGGTCATAAGTTGCATATGATATTCCATCAACAACCATGGTGCCATAAGATTTCAATAAAACTGAAAAATGTATAGCCTTCACCACACTACTATCATAGCACAACACATTACTCACATCATCTGTAGCAATGCTGGTATAAACAAACTGACTCTATTGCCAGTCATGTATGGCACGTAAAATTAGGTACAATATATTAACACTTAATAATAAATGACAGTGGTTCGTGTATTTATTACACCATACTTGATATTATCTTAGCGTGTGCTCCTACTTAGAAGAAAGTTTTTTGTAAAACACTAAGCTGGCAGCAGTCTCATACTCTAGTGTTTACTGAGTCTCCTGATGGCATCACTTTCTCTTATGCTTGATTTAACCTTGTGTTGTTTTGTTCATCATGACTCCAGGGTCAATGGACTACACCATCTATTCATATCATATAGCCTACATGTTTAGTAGGCTATCCCATGTACATTTGGGCAAGTACTCTATGATGTTCAAACAATAAAACAACCTAACAATGCATCTCTAAGAACACATGTTATTAAAAGACACATGATTTTATAGCCAACTACCTATTCAACACATCCACCAAGATTCCTAACAAGCATCTCAAATGCAACTTGTCCAAAACTGAACTACCTGTGCTTGCTTTGGCAACAGATATACTAAAATTGGAACAAAACTAAACTACTTATCTCCCCTCGACCCAAATCTGCTATACTACAGTCTTTCTCATCTGCCTTAGTTACTTTTTTATTGCTGGGACACAATACACAACATCCACAACTTCAGAGAAGGAAGGGTTAATTTAGCTCACAGTTTCAGGAGTTCACAGTCTGTTCACAGGTCGGCAGCTGGAAATGGTAGAATCATCTGTCGGCCAGGGCTAGGGCCAGGGCCAGGGCCAGAGCCAGAGACAAAGATCCTCGCAGCATCACAGAACAAAGCCAAGCCTGGATGGAAGAAAGGAAGTAGCATATACCTTTCTAGGTCCTGTCCCAGTGATCCACCACTTCTGGATCAAGACTCAGTGTTCTACACCTTCTGGGTTTAAGCTCCTTTCAGGTCACATGCAGAGTAATGTGCCACACAATAGTAATCTATAATCTATCACACATCTGTCTTCCACCACACACCTATAACCCACCACATGCCCATAATTCACCCCTCCAGACCAGGCCCACATTTCCTAACTGTACATGGTTCTACTAATAATCCATAATCCCTAAATACTTGAGACTTTTGGGGAACATTCCAAATTCAAATCACAATACCATCTCAGGTATTCCACTCGACCCATCCAAGCACCTAGAGCCACTGTTTCACTCATCTTGTCTTATACCTCTCATTCAATCCATTGGTAAATTCTGTACTCCATTTTCAAGATAGATCCACCACTGGTATATATAATCTCTCACCTGAATTACAATAGTCTCCTAACTGTCCTGCCTGATCCAACCTTCTCTCTCCAACAATCCACCTCAGTATCACAATCAGAATAATCTTGTTCAAAAAACCAAATAGTATCATAAAAATTCCCAACCCAACAAAACCCATATCAGCTCTCCAGAACAAAAGCCATAGTCCCTGCAATGACCTCTGAGATGCCACATTACCTGGCCCCTGTCAACTCTCACCTCTTCTCTCTCTACTCTTCCCATTCCTGAGCCTACTTTCATTTCCTCCAGAAAGCCAGTTATACCCCTATCTTAGAGCCTTTGTAAGGCTGCTCTTTTAGCCTAGAATTTTCTTCTCTGAGGGTTCTGCATGACTAACACACTTTAAATCTTTCTTCCAGGTGTCTCACCTCAGCACTACTGACATTCTGGAGAGATAACTCTTAGTTGTAGGCAGCTTCCCCATGCACTGTAGGATATTTAGCATCATACCAATAGCACTACCCAAATGTCCTCCAGTGATGTTAATCAAACTTGTCTCCAGACATTGCCAAATATCTCCTGCAAGGCAAAACTGCCCTCAGTTGAGAACCACTGCTTTATTCAAATACCACCTTCTCACTAAAGCATACCTTAACCCTATTTCTACTCACACTTCTTCCAAATTCCAGAACTTTTTATCTTCTTTACTCTGCTGTATTTTCCCCATGCAGTTATTACCCTTTAACATATCATATAATTTAATTATTTATCATCCTGTTTTTTAAAATCCAACTTGAGAACATCATGCTTAGTGAAATGAGTCAGAAGCAGAAGGTGAAATACTGAATTATTTCTCTGATATGAGAAATCCAGTTCACAATTATCTCATGGAACTTAATGTGGAAAATAATGGAAACTGGGGGGTAGAGGGCCAAAAGGAGAGAGAGGAAGGTCTTGTAACTTTACCATGATATGTATGTGTACAAAATGCTGAAGATCAATGTAAACTTTAAATTTTGCACTTATACATATCAGTAAAATGGGAAAAATAAAATAAATCCCTCTCCCATTCCTAAAATTTAAGTTTCACAAGGAAAGGGATGTTTTCTTAATTGTTGTATACTGTGGTTTGGATCTGGAATGTTCTCCCCCAGTCTCATGTGTTTGGATTGTCTACGGAACCATGTGCTGTTGGGAGACTGGGGCCTGGTCTGGAGATGGATTGCTGGCATACAAGTTGGATTACAAGTGTGCAAAGGGGACTTATCACACCTTCCACACCTGGATCTAGGAGAGGCTGATCAGTGGGAGGGAACCTCCAAGTACATATATGCTGCTACCTTCCTCTTGGACTAGAGGATCTTGGAAATGATGGGACTTGGCTTCCTGTCTGTGATGTTGTGAAGATCTGCCTCCACCTCTGCCTCTGCCATGTACTTCCGCTGCTGCGAGCCACCCCTGAGTGTACTGTGACCTTCTGAAACTGTCAGCTAAAATAAATCTTCCCTCTCCTAAATTTTTGGATGTTGGGTATTGACTCACAGCAACAAAAAAGTAACTAAGACACTGTTTCCTAATAGTTCCTAGCACATGTAAGGGCACAACAGTACTTAATGAATAACAAAAGAGCAAAGAAAATGAGAGAAGACAACAACAGAAGTGAAACCTTCATAATGTGTTAGATGATGGAAAGCAGATCCAAGTAACAAGTGACTTACTAAAGTGAAGGACGCTACATCTGCAGTGACCACAGCAGGGGATCAGGTATAAGTACCTAAAGATGGAAACCTGACAAGAAGTACGGCTTATGTATATGTTCAAAGGTTCCAGTGTGGAAAGGCTCATACTTGAAGGTACAATATACTGCAGGAAACAGAGAAAAGTGCATGGCTAAAATCAGGGTGTGGTTAAAACTCTGAACACAAAACTTGGAAATATCCTCATCTTACAAAGAACCTCCATGTATCTCTATCGAGAGACTGGACACTTTTTTCCTCAGGAGAAAATAAAGCTATCAAAATCTCTGAACTTAGTGATATCAGACAGGCACAGCAGTGTTGACACATGGTTAGAAGCAGAAATAGTCAATGTAAATGTGCATGATTAATAGTGGGATGCCTGCCCCCACTCTCCGTACTTGAATACAGAAGGCTAGCACCCAGCCAGAAGTTTTTGCAAAATTCTCTGAAGAAAGTGACAGCCCCAGAGGAAAGACCTTGACCTTGAGAGACAGAAACAGAAGAGGTCCCCAAGAATCACCAGCACATAATTCAAGAGCCAATAAACCTACTCTCTAAGTTACTTTTTTGTCACTGTGACTCAATACCCAATACCCACAACTTTAGGGAGAAAAGATTTATTGTAGCTTACAGTTCCAGAAGGTCTCAGTCTGTTCATGGATGGGTGGCTGGAAAATGGTGAGATCACACGGTGGGTTCAGAGCTACAGCCACAGCCGGAGGCAGTGCCCTGGGAGACAGAGATCCTCACAATAGCATGGCAGAACTGAGAAGCCTGGGAGGAAGGGTAGACCAGCCCATGCCCCTCTGTGTCAAGCCCCAAGCATCCACGTCTTCCAGCCACACCCCACCGCCAACACTGCCTGTTATTCATAGGAACATGAGGCTTTTGGGGGACACTCCGGATCCAAAACGTGACACCTATTGTTATGGTTTAGATCTGAAGTGTCACCCCAGATGCCTCATGTATTTGGGTGTTGTAAAATACTGATGTACTGTTGGGAAGTCGGGCCTGCTCAGAGGGGGAAGAACACTGGGACTTGACCCAGAAGTAGTGGATTACTGGGAGACAACCTATAAAGGTATATTCACCTTTCCTCCCTCACCTGGATTTCCATCTTCCATGCCATGAACAGCTTTCCTCTGGCTATGGCTCCACCACGTCCTTCTACCACTGCCAGCCACCCATAAATGAACTGTGACCTTATGAAACTGTGAGCTAAAACAAATAATTCCTCCCTTAAGTGGTGGATGTTGGGCATTTTGTCACAGCAACGGAAAAGCAACTAAGACACCAACTCAAGCTGAACTGCCAATCAGTATCCTATAGTCTCACCCTTAAATATGAACAGCCAGCTAAGTATCACCAGCTATTTGACCAAAGCCTCCATGATGAAAGACAACACCCACAGAATAAACAGAAAGCAAATCCTGAAGGAAAAGATGATTCAAAAAATAGAAAAGCAGATAGATACATGTTACATTACTTTAAAAAATAGTATGTGATATGAAAGGAACAATCAGAGAACATGAAAAAACCTTTCAAAATTAAAGACAAAATAGCAGAAAAAAATTCTTAGATCAAGAAATTTGCACAAAAATGAAGACAAAACACAAAGAGAAAATAGAAAGGAATAGATAAATATAAAATAAATCCATAAAATCTAAGATCCAAATAATGGGCAGCATAGAGAGGACACATTAAAAACTGTCAGGTGGGATATGAAAGAAACAATAAAGGAAAGTTTCTTCCATCAGAAAGTATTAGTTTCTAGATGGCCAGAGCCTAAAAAAGGCCCACATATTCACTAAGTTTCAGGGATAAAGATAGATTCCCTAAAAGCTTCGGGGTGGGAGGGTAAAGAAGGAGATATCTACAAAGGACAAGGACTTAAAAGTAGCATTTATATTTACACGACATTGGCAGTTAGATAACAACAAAACAACAGCTAAAATGTCAAATACTCAGAAATATCCATCAACAGACCAATGGGTGCAAAAAAAAAAAAAAACATTGAGTATGTACACAATGGAGTGCTACTCTTCCGTAAAAATAGATTTGAGGCTTTTGTAGGTAAATGGATGCAACTTGAGACCATCATGCTTAGTAAAGTGAGTCAAACACAAAAGGTTAAGTATCACATGCTTTCTCTAATATGATAAACCCAGAATACAGGCATTTTGTAGAATAAAATGGATGTGATAGTGGGAATTAGGGGGGATGGGGAGGGTGTAGGAGGTCCAATACAGGGAAGCAGAAGCGATTGTAATGTTGATGTGATATCTATGTGTACAAAATACATAAGATCATCATAATCATGATGCATATATATATATATGTGTGTGTGTGTGTGTGTGTGTGCGTGTGTGTGTGTGTGTGTGTGTGTGTATGCATTGAAAAACAATTAAACAACATCTTCAGCTTTATAAAGGAAATGCTTTTAAACCCAGAATTTTAAATCCAGAATAAAAAGGAAACATGTTAGGTGAGAGAAAAGATATTAACAGACATACCAAGACTCAAAGCCCTACCTCCTAGGTACTCTTCCTCAGGAAGCTAACAGAGATTATATCGTAGCTAAATGAAGGTGTAAACCAAGGAAAGAAAAGACAGATGATCTAAGAAATAGGAAAGACAAGACTTTAGAAAACCAGAAGCATTATGTAAAGGGCCTAGTAGGACTAGGATGACAAACTCCAGGAAAAAGGAGAAAAACAAATTGAAGCCCTTGAGCATATAAACACCGCTGATAAATCCCTGACAGAGCTTTTAAAACAACTGAAAACAAATTAGCATAGGCTCATAGGAAATTAAGTAAATGGAAAAATGAGGTAATTATTCATGCCGATAAAAACAAAAATTTAGCCAACTATGGTTGTTTATGTCTGTAATTTCAGCACTCTGAGAGGCTGAAGCATGAAAATCACAAATTCAAGCCTAGCCTTAGCACATTAGTGAGATTCTGTCTTCAAATAAATTTTTTAAATGGCTAGGGATGTAGTACATAGGTCAATACTCAAACCTGGGCATGGTGGTGCCTGCTTGTAATCTCAGCACTCAAGAGTCTGAGTTAGGAGGATTACAGTGAGTTTAAGGACAGCCTTTGGTACACAGTGAGCTCAGGACCAGCCTAGACTACAAAGCAAGATTCTGTCTCAAAAATTAATAAACCAAATAAAAACAAAAATCAATTTTCAGTACTGGAAAAAAATCATAACACTATGTAATGTAGCTCTAAAAGTAAAATGCATTATTATGTGGAGAAAAAAGGGCTTAAGAGTGCATATACTAACCCACCTTTAGCTAGGAAAAAGGAAGAAACAAATATCTCTTCACCTTTTTTGAAACAGGCAAAAACAAAATTATTATCACAGAAAGGAGGAGATAGGAGGAAACTGGGTAGATGGGACAGAACGGATAACTACACCTCTCAAAATGTGCCTTTTTTAGACTTTGGAATTATGTAAATATGTTGCAAAATTATAAAATAAAATTAAGCCAAAATGAAATAATTTAAAATCAATCCCCAAAATTTGGGAGCAAATGAAAAAGAAAAAAAGAACTTATGTATCAAGCATCAGGTTAATAACAAAGATAGAAATTATTTCAAGAAGCACAAATGGAATTGGGAGAACTGAAAAGAAATACTAAGCTCTTTTCAATAACCATTTGTTAGTAATATTGTTACTGTTGTTCTAAAATTATTATTATACACATAGTAGGATAGAATGAATCAGTCATCATACTAATTTTCTGGAACTAAAATTTGTAAAATCAAAGAATTCTGTAAGTCAGGCATGGTGGCACACAGTTGTAATCCCAGATACCTGGGAGGCTGATGCAGAAGGATCACAAGTTCAAGACCAATCTAGACTACACACCAAGACCACGTATTCAACAGCCAGGGTGCTGAGTGCTGGGAATGTAGTGAGCACTCCTTGGAGCACTCCTTGGACCACAAAAATTTTAAGTAAAAACTCTGAAATTCTAAATTCAATTTGGATATATGAGTATGAACATATACTTCTTTTAAAAAAGACACTTCCTAGGTCTGTCCACTAGAAAGGCCTAGAAATATAATAAACCCAGTACAAATGAGCACCCCAACGTGTATACTGTGTCCTCCAAGTACCATTTACTGCTAAAGTAAACAAAGATTCCTTGAGGAAACAACTAATTCCAAGTTGAGGGCAGAATATGAACTAAATGTGGTAGAAATGTCATTCCAGAACTATCATTCGTATTGAGGGCTCTGAAGAATTCAAGGAAGTTCTGATTGATCCCCAAAATGGAACATTATTATAGTTTAAAATTAAAGGTAAAATGTCTCCCCCAAAGTTTCAAATATAGAACTTCCAAGAGCAGATTCATTTCTAAGGGCTGTAACTTCATCACTGGGTTACTCTACCACTGAGGTCATTATCTGACAGCATTTGGGAAAGTAAAGGAAATTTAGGAGGTGGGGTTGGTTGAAGAGAGTGAGTGACAGGCGTGTGACCTTGGATACTACATCTGGTAGCCCTCGCCACTCCAGCTCTTTCCCTCTCTCTTTCCTGGCTGCCATGATGTGAGCAGCTGTACTTTGCCACGCTTACCTGCCACAGTGTTTCTGACTCACCACAGGCCTAAAGCAATGCAATGGGCCAATAAGGGACTGAAACTTCTGAAACCATGAGCCAAAACAAATCTTTTATCCTATACCTTGATTCTCTTCTGTATTTGCCCATAGCAACAAAAGCAACACACATCTGAATAGAGGGGCTGGAGTTGTAGCTCAGAGCTTGGGGTCCTTGCTTAGCAAGCACAAGGCCCTGGGTTCGATTCTTCCACACCACATAACCCAAGTGTGATGGCTCATGCCTGTAATACCAGCACTTGGGAGGCAGGAGGATTTCTGTGTGTTCGAGGCCAGCCTGTGCTACATAGTAAGTTCAGGACCAGCCTAAGCTTCAGAGCAAGACCCTGTTTCAAGAAATGAAATATGTGAATATAAAAACAACTATATACAGTGTATTGAAACATATCGAGTACAAATTTAAAAATCCATGAGTACATAATAATATCAAAATAAAAAAATTTAATCTGACCAGCTTTTAAGAAATGTAATAAAAAAGTACTTATTATTCTTTTCTGAGTATCAGAAGGTGGCAAATAGTGGATAAGAAAAAGTTTATTTTTAGGAGAATTCTAGGTAACAAATGGAAAAGGACTATAGAGCAAAATTATCCCCACATTGCAATCTTTCATGAAATAATGGACACAGACAATGATTATCAATGATTGCTAAAACCATTAGGTAAAAAGCAAATGGGAAACTTTTTAAATAGTGCAACAAGCTGACAGCACTTGAATGCACTGTTTGATCTCAACATCACCAGAAGAAAGCCATCAGATATAATGTTAAGAAAATACTTTTCCCCCACCATTTTTATTGATATACATGTCTGATACATAATGTTTACAATGAACTTGAGTATTTTGTGCACATATATATCACATCTACTTTACAATCCCTTCTCGTTTTTTTGGTGCTCCCACACCCTTCCCACCCCCACTCACTCCCACTATCACACCATGTGGTTCTATAGAATGCCTATATTCTGAGTTTCTCAAATCAGAGAAACCATGCAATACTTAACATAATTAATATTCTGCATCTGACTCATTTCACTCAAGTCTTTAGCTCAGCTTCCTAGAACGGGCTGCAGCAACCAAATCTTGATGCCTCATCTCCGATTCCAGCAGAGCCCTTTATTGGGATATTTGCCTAAAGTTCTTTTTTTTCTATATCTTACTATATGTTTGTTGAGATTCTTTAACATGGCCTCACCCACCAGTCTACATAAGAAAAGAACTACAACAATGTCATTCATAAGGCAAGAAAATGTGATAAAGAAAAAGAGACAAGTTGAATTTCAAATTGTTTAGCTGAGTACTAAAAGGTAAATGTTTGTACATTCAAAAGCCATTCAGACTATCATTACATCAGTCAGTATTCTTAGAATAAATTTACACCAAAGACTGAATAAGTGAATTGTTACAATAAGTGAACTTAAGTCTTCATTAAATTGCTACAATAAATGCACTTAAATCTATTTTACATGAGCATATTATACTTAAAGAAACAGATATAATGCTATGCTTAGTTGTTTCAGAACTTTTCAACTTGCATAAATTAATTACACACCTTTCACTAATTACTAACATTTTGCCAGGTTTTATCATTTTATCTACCTATCAGTCCATAAATTTCTGCACATATATTTCTTAAAGATTTTATACCAATTCCCCATGTTAAATATCATTGTTTTTCAAACTAATATACAAATAATTATGTGGTGAAATTTCACAGATTTTATGAAACAGCTGGTACTGTTTTAGAAGTACACCAATCAAATGATTCAAATACCAATTTACTTTTTTGTTATACTTTCTCTTTAGTGGGTTTTTTTTTTTTTTTTTTTTCGTTTTGGTCCCGGCGACTGAACCCAGGGCCTTGAGCGTGCCAGGCAAGCACGCTGCCACTGAGCTACATCCTCAGCCCTACACTTTCTCTTTAGATGTTTCCTTTCCTCCATGTTCTTTGGTGCTACTGGTCTATCTGCTTCTCTCAAAGATTCCTTCAAGTTATTTTCTGCAATTCTGGGCTAGTGGTCACAAATTTCCTTAGCTATTTTTGGTCATGAAAAATTTTTACTTCTCCTTCAATTTTCAGGGATAATTTTGCTGGATATAACAACCTGCATTGACACTTGCTGTCTTTTAAAGCTTGAAATATTTCACTCCAGGCTCTCCTAACATTTAAAGTTTGTATTAAGAAATCTGCAGTGATTCAAACGGGTTTGCGTTGGTAGACCAATGCCTGTTTTTCTCTTGCTGCTTCCAGTATTTTCTCCTTATGTTGTATTTCTGAGGTTTTGACTATGATATGTCATGGTGAGTCTCACTGATTGAGGTTATTTGGTGTTCTATAAGCTT
The DNA here is from genome assembly GCA_004027205.1 of Ctenodactylus gundi. Classification (NCBI taxonomy): domain Eukaryota; kingdom Metazoa; phylum Chordata; class Mammalia; order Rodentia; family Ctenodactylidae; genus Ctenodactylus; species Ctenodactylus gundi. The sequence continues at coordinate 28,167 of PVKB01000410.1, read as the reverse complement.
TTTGTACTGGAAAATTAATTTTTTTCTAGATTTGGAAAATTTTCTTGCATGATTTTAATGAATAAATTTTTTATAACTTTGGTGCTGTCTTCTGCTCTTTCTTCCACACCCGTAATTCGAGACTGGTACTCTTTGAATCATCCATCAGCTGGTGTATCCAGCTACTTTGCTCACTTCTAATTTTGGAGTCGTGCCTAATTATAGCACTTGTTTCCTCAGCCTTGTATATAAGGTCTGAAATTCTGTCCTCAAAGTGTTTAAATTGATCTCCCCTGCTTTCAAGTGATTTTTTTTCATATCCTGAAACTCAGCTATATTTCTTTTCAAAATTTCCACATCCCTATTAAAATGTTCCTTCATATCTTGCATTTCCTTGTTTATCTCAAGCAACTTTTACTTTGTGGCTTCTATATGCTCAGTAAGCTTTGTCTCCATTACGACCACTTGGTTAGTAGGTTCCTCTTTAAGCCCAATGATTAACGTTTATATTTCTTTGAGAATATTGTCTTTGAGTTGGTTGAACTCATATATTTGCTTTTTGACTTCCTTCCCTAAGAGTCCCACTATTTCAGGGCCCATGATTAGTTTCTGGAGTCTCAAGCATGTCTGTGGGTGTCTGCTGCCTGTCTTCTTCCCGTATTTCTGTTGTTGAGGGACTTCACTTGAATGGCCTAGCCAAGAGGTTTCTTTGAATGAATATGGGCAGGGGGCTGGGGGGTGGGGGGAGCCTAAATTCCTCCAAGTTCTATGCTCACAGTAGGCAGTGAGGGAGGACATTACAGCCCGTTGGCCTCTGAGGTGTCTTGATTGCCCCCAGCCCCCTTGGCAAAGCTCTTCTGCCTGTTCTGGCTTCCCTCCCCCAAGGTCAGGGCTTTCCATCCTCAGAGGTGCTCTCACTATACTCAGCCATTCAGGAGGTCTGTAGCTTTCTCCTCTCTCCACAACTGTCTTTTGTGTCAATTTTTTCCTAGGCACTGTTTAAGAGTGATCCCAAAAGTCCTGATGTGCTTTCTTTTACTCTCATCAGTTCAGTCTCGGGCCCTTTTCTTTTCTTTTCTTTTTTTCGAGCCCTTTTCTTAAAATTGCTCCTGCTTATGTCATTGACTGTTATGGCTGCCAAGTGCTGCTTCTGATCTAAGCTCCAGGAGGCCTTTTCTAGGGGAAGTTCACAGTGCGTCTGCGACTACTAGCTGCTGTCAATTCCCACTTCTCCAGGTTCAGCACTTACTTCACTCTGAGGTTCTAGTCTCCACACTTCCCTCTGTCTGTGGATGCCAGCGGGTCAGGGCTGCAATCAGTTAGCTATTTTCTTCCACTTCCCATATGTCTTCAGGATTTCTGACCCTCCAGTGGCCTTCTTTCAGTTGTTGGGGCGCTCCTTCCTGACCACTCAGTCAGAGGTACCAGACTCCAAAGAGGCTTTCCTCTGTCTGCAGATGCTGGCAGCTCCCAGCTGTTTGCAGTAGGCCTCGGGTGGCTTCCTGGGCTGCTGTTTTTCCCCCACTTCCAATGTTCCTTTGGGATTTTTGATTTTCTCCTGGCCTCCTTTCAGTTGTTGGCCTCCCTCTGTTAGCTACACTTAATGGGCAGGTTTTTTTTTTTTTTTTTTTTTTTTGAGACAGTGTCTCACTCCACAGTCCAGGCTGATCCTGAGCTCATTATATAGTCCAGGCTGGACTCGAACTCACAGCAATCCTCCTGTTTCAGCCTCCTGAGTGCTGGGATAACAGGCATGTGCCACCATGCCTGGTTTATGTGGTGCTGAGAAATCAAATCAGAATCTTGTGCCTGCTAAACAAGTGCTCAAATTGCTATGCTACTCCTCCAGCCCCAAAAATACACTTGTCAAAATTCAAAACTGAATCTGGCAAACAGTCAAGCCCAGCCTGGGCAACCTAACAACTTAGTGAGACCCTGTCTCAAACAAATAATGAAAAGGGACTGGAGATATTGCTCAGAGTGAAGGCCCTGTGTTCAATCCCCAGTGCCCAAAAATAAAAACAAAAACAATTTCTTCAAAAGGTATATTGTGAGAACAAAAATTTAAGAGGAAGGGTATTACAAATTAAAAGACTAAAGACATGTGTTTTGTTTACTGTTGTTTGCAGTACTGGGGACTAAACTCATAGCCTTCTCACTGAGCTACATCCTGAGTCCTCTTTAAATTCTTTAAATTTTATTTGGAGACAAGATCTGGGTGAATCCCTAAGTTATTCATCCTGGGCTTGAACTTGTAAGGCTCTTGCCTCAGCGTCCCAGAGTTTACACACCCAACTGAGATATGTCAGGCATGTTTAACCTGCAATCTGCAGTTGTTAAAAATGTTATAAGAAACTTTAAAAAGAAAGTTTCATTTATTACATACATTATTTATATTATACATTTTGTATATGGCTCAACAGTTCCCCTTCACTCACTCAAAAGAGCAATGACCAAAAAAAAAAAAAAAAAAAAAATGGCTGACTACAGATTAGACAGACCTGTGTAACATGAATACATTCAGCCCTTTATTTCTGTGGGTTCTGCATTAGCAGATTTAATCAATCATGGTTTGGGTCTGGAATGTCCCCCAAAAGGCTCATATACTTGGATGTTGTGGAATATCCACAGATTCCAGGTACTGTTAAGAGATGGGGCATGGCTAGAAGGCACAGGCATATAGGGCTTGACCCAGAAGGGGAAAACACTGGGCCTTGACCTGGAAGGCTACCCACTAGCTACATTCTTCCTTACTCACTCTGCTTCCTGCTTACCATGCCATGAATAGCTTTCCTCTAGCTAGGACTCCAGCATGTGTTTTACCATTGACAGGCATGCATTTATGGACTGAAACTGAGAATTAAAACAACTCTTTCCTCCCTTGAATTGTGGATATCAGGTTCCAGAAACAAACAAACAAAAAATAACTAAGACACAACCACAAATCAAAAAAAAAATTTAAATTATGGATATATTGAAAACATACAGATTATACTTTTTTTTGAGACAAGGTCTCGCTCTCTAGTCCAGTATGGTCCTGAATTCACTATGTAGCCCCAGCTGGTTTTGAACACACAGCAATCCTCCTGCCTCAGCCTCCTGAGTAATTGCATTACAGGCATGTGCCACCAAGTCCAGCTTATTGCTGGGGATCCCAGGGCCTTGTGCACAACTGGGCTATGCAAGTCCCCCTCCCACATACTTTACATCATTTTTAGGATTACCTCTACTATCAAATACAATGTAAATGTTATGTATACAGTAAATAAACATACATAGTAAGTTAAAGAACAACCTGGAGACAGACCTTTGTCTCTTGAGACCTTCTCTCAAAAAATGAAAGACACAGACAGACAAAGTGAGCAAACAAGCAAAATAGGAGTAGGTATTATACAAATTCTATGCCATTTTATGCATGAGACTTGTATTAGGATTCTCTAGAGGACAGAACCAATAGGAAATATATACGTAAAGATATAGATGGGGCTTTATTAGGTAGTTTCACAGGATCATAAGTGAAAGAGTCCAAAATGGCAACCTGTGGATCAGAAGCAGGACAATCAGCACTGGCTGTCTGCAGGATCATATATGGGAGAGTCCATAATAGCTGTCTGTGCACAGAGAGCCAGAGAATCCGGTAGCTTCTCAGATAAGAAAATAGAAACCAAAGAAATGGAGGGGTCAAGGATGCAGCACCAATCCAAGGTCAAAGGCCTAGAAGATTACTGTAGAACTACTGGTACAAATCAAACTGAAAAAACTAGATATCAATGGCCAAAGGCCATGGCAGAGACTAAAGCTCTTCCAGAACTGGAACAATTCTTTCTCCTTTCTCTTTTTATTCCAAAGCAAGTATGCTACAAGTCTGCTAATTGGCGGCCATTTACTGGCCGACATGTCAGGCACCACAGACATACTCAAGCTGCTCTATACTAATCATTACTTCACTCATTCAAGTTGACACAGATGAGTAATAGTTACAGGATTTGAGAACTCCTAAATATTAGTATCTGCAGGGATTCTGGGATCAAATCCCATCAGTTACCAAAGGACAATTATACCTTGTTTGAAAGTGATTTGAGCAAACCAACTATAAAAATCAAACAGGTATGAGATAAACTGATGCCAAATCTGAACATTTACTTGATATTTTATATTATGAGCTACATGTTTATATTTAAGGGTAATAATGGAATAAGGTCATGTTTAAATATAAGTTTTCTCTCTCAGTACTCCCAATTTAAATAATTACATTTTATTTGATACAATGGCTACAACTTTCTCAAACTAATTCAAAGGAGATAGAAAGAAATTGTCTAAGGGTATAGACAAAACAAGATTGGCCACTTAGTGGCAGTTACCAAAACTGGAAAACAGATGAAAGGGTGCATTCTGAGAGGGGTTAATGGCAATGTATCTTTTATTGTAACATATTTTTTTTTAAATTTAAGTGTTCACTGTATTTTTGATCATGTATTCATGTGTGTGTGTGTGTGTGTGTGTGTGTGTGTGTCTGTCTGTCTGTCTGCGTGTATGTGTGTGAATAATGTACCACTTAGAACTATGAAACACTGGCAAAAACAGATTTTAGAAACACTGCTTCCAGAATGTAAGACTCAAAAGATGGTGGAACACAGTACCACCATTTCCTTACTAGCTTTTTATAACTATCTGGCTTTTAAAATTATGTACTTATATCTTTTAAAGTTAATATTTAATTTAATTCATCTAGCTGGACATAGTGACACCTATAATTCCGAGCATGCTGGGAGGCTGAGGCAGAAGGATTGCCAATTCAAGCCCAGCCTGGGCAACTGAGCAAGACCCAATCTCAAAACAAAAATACAAAAAAAGGCTAAGAATATAGCTCAGTGCAAGAGGCCCTGGGTTCAATGCATATGGAGATATGTATGTGTGTGTATATATATATATATCCATCTTAGGTTTTGATGCTTTGGCTGACAGGTCCCATGGAACTCACCTCAAAAGTAGATATTTAGGACTAAAAATGTAGGTTAGTGGTAAAGCACTTGCCTAGCATGCATAAGGCCTTGGGTTGAATCTCTAGCTTCATAAAAAAAAAAAAAAGTACATATCCAAACATCAAAAAGGGAGAAGAGTAAGGTTATCCTATCATTTTAATGGGACGCCAGTACCAGTAGCAGGGACACATGCAGGTCTGAAAAGCAAAAAACAAGCCAGTGCTATATACAGATAGGATACTCTTTATTATTACAATAAGTGTGTGCCCTCTATTTGATTACCTACAAGATTAGGCCCGGTGACGTAAGTCTCTAATCTCAATTTCAAGTGCATCATGGGCAACCTATGGGCTCAGTGAGACCCTGCCTCCAAAACAAAAATAACAACGGACCGAGGACGTAGTTCAGTGTGAATGTCTTAGGCTCGATCCCTAGTATCACAATGACAACAAAAAATTACAATGACATATGTTTCTAGTATATGATGGCACCATATGTTAAGGTGATTGTACCATTAAATAAGATAAGCAAAGACATTTAGGAAGATAAGAGGATAAGTTTAGTTTAGAGCAGCGGTTCTCAAGTAGGGGAGACTATATTCTCCAGGGGACATCTGGCAATGTCTGAAGACATTTTTGCTTGTCACAACTAGTGGCACCTAGTGTGAAGAGGGTAGGAATATTGCTAAATGCCCTATACTTAACCTATCAGCCCTGCCCTAACAATAAATGATCCCACCTAAAATGTTCACAGTGCAAGATAGTGTTGACGTCAAGAGCTCTGCATGACACCCAAGTGAGGATGTCTAGTAGCCTTTGTAGCCTTTTGGAAATGCGCCATCCACGCTCAAGAGCACGTTAAAATGCAAATACAAGTTTAAAAGTTGTCAATTTATACGTGGTTATTCACGCCATCAGTTATGGTTGGGTATGGTCTCCAACAAATACAGTCAGATTAAAAAGGGCCAAGGACAAGTCCTAGTTGACATCATCAACATTTATACTAGGAAAGAGGAGAAAAGGATCCCATGAGAAAGACGAGTAAGCAGCCAGTGAGATGAGAGGAAAGTCAGAGAATGGTGTCACAAAAAGCAAATGAAAACAGTGGCCAGGAAGACAATAAGAATAAGAAGTGGCGCCAAAGGATGAGAAAATTAAGGCAAGCTAGAAACAGGAAAGATTCCCCTAGATTTGCCTAAATGAAGGTCACCGATGACTTTAGCAATATCAATCTCTATGGAATGGTAGGGGCAAAAGCAAGCACCATTATATCAAAGATGAGAAATTTTTAATATACTAAAAAAACTAAAAAGAGCAGAGAGCGATGGGGAAGAGATAACTAAAAAGAAAAAAGGGAAAGGAGTCTTGGGAGATAGGACATAAGTTCAAACAGGGAGAAAGCTAAACCTTGGATGCGGGAGGACTAGCCACCTCTTCACTGAGGCAGGAGTGAAGGAGGGGGAAGATTTCAGTGAAATTTGCAGATGGCAGGTGAGGCAGCTAAAGGATTGCTCATCTGCTAACTTTAATTTTCCTATAGAGTCAAGTACAACCACCTGGCAAAAGCAAGAGTGCAGATGATAGGATAGGAAATTTGAGGAGAGGTAATTAGAATAACAACTAATGAGAAGGAGAGAATAAGCTGATAAGAACATGGAAGAAAATTTCTGGGGAATTAGCCTACAAAAGGAGCTGTGTCCTAGCAGGGAAATCCTGGAAGTCAAGGTATGTCCTAAGGGAAGACAATGCTCAGTGGCAGAAACCAGAGTCGCTGGGAGTCTGAGGGCTGGTAAGAATCAATAGGCAATAAGAGAGTCAGCTGGAAATGCCATTCAGTCCTCACTAATCTGGCTCTGGCCTTTTTTAAAGTTCCATAAGAATAGGCACAATGTTTTCTGACATGCTGAGTCACCAGTGTAGCCCTAGCAATTAGCACAGCACCTGACAAAGAGATGGGGAAATAGTGGTCCATTAAACAGAAGGATATAAAAATGTCTCAGAGGTCAACCTCATGATGTAGGTACCTTATTTCCATTCCTGTATCTCTCGGGGCACTTCTCCACTTGGTTCAGCTAAAAACACTAGCCTTCCAAATATTTCTGACATTGCCAATTGCTCAGTGCCCTCATTGGTAAGGCTTTCCTAATATATCCCTACTAAAGTCCTTTGATGCCTGACATTTACAATAACGTTCTAATGTGGTTCTGCCTCCTCCTCTCCACCCTCCCAGAAAAGAAACACTGGCAATTTTCTGTCCACGTTGAGACCCACCCTCAGCGGACAGCCCTACCTCCTCTGCAGCACTAGCAACAACTCTAAGGCTGCAATGTCAGGGAAGCTGCTGCTACGAGCGGCAATGCTCCGGACCATCTGCAGCCAGCCTTTCTCCTTTTCACCTAAAACACTGATCAAGTTTCTCTGAGATATTTTTCAGTGGTTAGACTGTACACTGACAATGCTCTGACCTATAGAAAGAGACTCAATTTATATACTTTCCTCCTAAAAGATGATTTAAAAGAAAATGTCTGACAATTCAATTTCCTTCCCTCAAAGAGGCATATGGAGATATATAAAGAAGCAAACTGCCTAAATCAAGTGTGTGGACATATTTCAGAGGAAAAAAACTTATTATTTCCTACTTTTGCCATTTAGCATTTAATTCTTAAAGGAGCTAGCCCTCTATTTTCTCTCAGACCACAAATGTACTACATGGCAGAATCCCTTTTCTGTTCAGATTTAAAGAGAAACAGAATGGGGTTTGTTTTCTATTACTGAATAATAGAACGCTGACATCACACACTCATTCAGTTCATCACACAGTAGGGAGGGGACAAATGCCTGCCCTAATGAACTGTAGTGTACAGCTCATGGATATTAAACAGTAGGACTAATATAAAATGACAGATTCAAGTGGTTGTACTGAAAACGGGTAAATAGAAACCTAAGGAATAGAATTTTAGAATGGATACTGGCATCCTCAAAAGAAAGCCACTGTGATTTTCCTCACCAGTATTCACCTTTCCTATTCTTTGAAGGCAGATGAACTACAGACAGCTCAACTTTCCAGGGGCATAAGGCTACAAAATAGAAAAAGTACCTCTCTAATAACAAGAACACTCCTCCCAGTTCAAAAGTTTGTATAAATGACGATGGTAACAATGACAACAATGAGGAAGTACCAATAGTAGTAACAGTGACATTCACTAAGTATTCAGTAACAGTGTTGTGATCTCTCTCTCTCTCTCTCTCTCTCTCTCTCTCTCTCTCTCTCTCTCTCTCTCTCTGCCTCCCTCCCTCCCTCCCTCCCTTCCTCCTTTCTTTCTTTTTGTGGTACTGGAGATTGAACCCAGAGCCTTTTCACTGAGCTACATTCCCAGCCCTTTTAGAAACAATTTTTCGAGACAGGATCTCAATAAGTCATGCACACAAGGCTTAAACTTACAATCCTCTGGCCTTAGCCTCAGAATCTTGGAATTGTAGAAGTGTACCACCATGCCCAGAGAGGGTGGTGATTTCTATCACTGTTAAAATGACTATTCATCAGAAATTATTCCCTGCCAACCCTCTGACCATATTCTGAATCAAAGACTTGTGATTCACCATTTTTTAAGGTTATTATATTTTTGCTCCTAAAGAGAGTTGTATTTGCCTTGCCTTTCTTTCAGTCTTTGTTTTTGCTGTTGTTGGTGGTGGTAGTTTTTTCTTTTTTTGTTTTTTGTTTTTTTGATGTTAGGGACAGAACCCAGGGCCCCCTGCACACTACTAGGCAAATGCTTTACCACTGTGCCATATCCCTGGCCCTTCATTTGTTATTTCTACCAGTCACATCCTTCAACTGATCTCTCCAAGTCTGTGGGCAGTACCCCACAGTATTTGTACTGCCATCTGGGCTAGGCCCCACTTTAAAGAGAAAGTGGACTTATTTCAGCAGTTATTGATGATGGCCTGCAGAGGGCAAAAGGACACAAAGGAGACAGGAGGTCAACTGAAAGTATTATGGTTTAAATTTAAAACGTCACTCAAAAGGCTGATGTGTTTATAAGGTGACTGGACCATGGGTGCACTGTGTTCATCACTAGACTAATCCATTGATGATTTCACATGCTACTGGGAAGTAGGGCCTGGTTTTAAGGGTGGGTCACTGCGGGTATGACCTGAAAAGGTATATCACCCGTTAGCTGTTCCCTTCTCTCTCCGTCTCTTGGACGCCGTGCAATAAGCAGTGTTCCTCCAATGCCAGGCCCTTATACCAATGGAACCAGCTGGCTATTCATGGATTGAGACCTCTGCAACTATGAGCCAAAATAAATTTCTACTCCTTGTGTCTAGTGATGAGAAAGTAGCAAGTACAGAAACCAAGGAGGACAGTAATAAAGGGAAACTGGGCATATGGTCCAGATGAGAACAAATGGTGCTTGTTTGGAAGGTACAGCATACGTAAAAGTCTGTGATGAGGTGACCAAGATACTTCACAGTAGAAGGGAGCTTCAATCTTGCCATAAAACTGAAGTCAGCAATTCTGGTCTGTCAAGTGCCAGAGTAAACACTCAGGCTTTGAGGGTCATACCATCCCTGCCACAACTACTCAATTCTGACACTACTGTGCTAATACATAAACAATATGTACAGGTGATCTCAGCTGTATTCCAGTAAAACTTGAAGGGTAAACTTGGCTTAAGGGCCATCGTTTGCCAACCTTTGCTATAAATGAAATTGTGTCTCTCTGAGGCCTCATTAGGAAGGTTTCTAAAGCTTAAGGTCTTTCTAAGGAGATAGCAGTGTGTGGTTCACAAAATGTGTTCTATATCAGACAGACAGGAGTGTGAATTTCAGCTTTGGCACTTTCACATGTGCTATGGGCAAAGTACCTAATCTCTCTGAGCCTTAATATTGTCATATGTAAAACAATAGTACTGACCCCTCACGGTTATTGTAAACAGTAAAATGAGACAAGGATGTATGATAATCCCTGAGCATAAAACCTGTCTCTAGCAAGTGTATAAATACTGGTTGATATCATTAGTGGGTGAAGGATCTTACATAAGGAATAGAAAGACAGGGACTTAGAGAAGATATAAGAGGATGGAGAAACAAAGTCATTGAATATGGGTAAGGCTACTGTGTCATTCTTTTCATTAAGCATTCGCAGTAAAGACTCTAATCTTTGTTAAATTTTCTTCACATTTCACGTATGGAAAATATTAGCAATGAAGCAAAGACTATGTAGTTTCACTTCAAATTATGTAAAAGAAACTGGACAAGAAAATGTATCCACAGATTTGTGGTAATGATCTCAACACAGAACTCAGATCAATGGAACAGAAAAAAAAACTAATAAGAGATTAAAGAAAAGTAAAGAATAAGCTTAATGAAAGCTGGAGACATAGCAGTAAAGTACTTACCTAACAAACACATGGCCTTAGGTTGGATTCCCGGGGACAATATAAGCCAGGAATAGTGGTGCATGCCTGTAATCCTAGCACTCGGGAGGTTGAGACAGGAGGACTGCCATGTGTTTGAGGCCAGCCTGGGCTTCACAGTGAGTTCAGTACCCACCGAGACTACAGACCCTAAATCCAAAGCTAAAAAAAAAAAAAAAAAAAAAAAAAAGGAATGAGCTTTGTGCAAACTCATCTCTTGTACCTGAATTTTCTGACTTAACATTTATGGTGTATGTCAGTATTGTTGAATACCACCTTATGTAATAGAAATATTTTATGTCTGTGCTATGTTCTACACATACAGTAGTCATTATCTACATGTATTTACTAAATACTTGAAATATGACTAGTGAGACTGCAAAAATGAATTTTAGTTTTAATTTTAGAGTTCATTCTGCCATATGGTTACACAAATGTTCTTATACCACTTTATGCAATGCCACACACACACCCCCCAAAAAAATCACAAGGGTCATGGAAAAATGAAGTTAGATACTATTATTGTTCAGATCTGGAAGGTCCCCCTAAAAGCTTCACATATTTTGATGTTGTGGATTATTTATGGATTTCATGTGTTATTAAGTGAGGGCTGGACAGGCAGAGCAGATTACTGGGTATGGCAGATCCCTGAGCGTGTAGAAGGGTATACTCCTGCTCCGGCTTCTCCCCAAACCTGATCCTTCCTTTTGTGATGCCAAAAAAGCTTCTCTCCAGTCATGCCCTTCCATCAATGCCAGCCACCCATGAAAGGACTGAGACCTCCTGCAACTATGAGGTAAAATAAATCTTCCCTCCCTTAAGTTGTAAGTGTTGGGTACTGTGCCCTAGCAACAAAAAACTAATTAAGGTAGGTACGCAACTTTCCAAAGCTATCAGTAACCTCCACAGAAAATAGAGGAACCTAATAAAAATCAGTGGTACCATTTCCTACATGTCAAATGGTTAAGAAATATGAATATTGCCATAAGCACAGTACCCAGAAGGATCTGACATTTGCTTGTAGAAGTAGATGCCCAAGGATTGTAGCCAATAGTCACTGTGAAGTGGTAAAGGTGAATCAGATGGAATCTTCTAACACTAGAGACAAGTAGGTGTGGCTCCTAACACATGAGCAACTAAGGGAGGCGGAGGTGTCTGGGGGGTCTGCATGTGCACATTCTGTTTATGTTCGTACACAGCCCAATTCAACTGGGTGCCCTTTCCTTCTTTCACCTAGCATTTCTCATGAATGAAAATACTTTTCAACAAATTAATTAAATATGTATTATGCTCAAATTGGTACCTGATATGTCAACCCTTTGGAACAAATCTGTTTTCAAAACAAGCATTACGGCATAATTGAATATATTTATTGATTTAAACAGCCACATGTGGCTAGTGGCTACAGTGTTAGAAAGTGCAATTATATATGAAACAGCAAGAGCACTGCTACTAACACTGCAGAACTTTGAGAATGACAAAAATAAAAAAGCAAGCTAGACGTGGTAGTGCATGCCTGTAATCCTAGCACTCTAAGAGGCTAAGGCAGGGCTGGAGAAATGGCTCAGTGGTTAAAGTGCTTGCTTAACAAGTGCTAAGTGCTAAGTACCAGAGTTCGATTCCCCAGCACCACATAAGCTGGGCATGGTGGCACACGTCTGTAATCCCAGCACTCAGGAGGCTGAGGCAGGAGGATTGCCCTGAGTCCAAGGCCAGCCTGGGCTCCATAGTGAGTTCAGGACCAGCCTGGACTACAGAGCGAGAACCTGTCTCAAAAATAAATAAATAAATAAAAAGAGGCTAAGGCAGAAGGATCACAAGTTCAAGCCTAGCTTGAGCAATTTTGTAACATAGCAAGACCCTGTCTCAAAACAAAAAATAAAAAATGAGCTAGGAATGTAGCTCGGTGTAAAGGCCCTTGGTTTAATCCCATGAGTCACAAAAAGAAAGAGACATGAGAGAGAGAGAGAGAAAGAGAGAGAGAGAGAGACAAAAAAGCAAAAAGAGTAACTGGCATTTGGATCTCTGGGTCCAGAGTTTAGAAGACATAACTGGCTTAAAATCAAAATTGCTGGGTCATTAGCAAAGTGAGTTTAAGGATCTGCTGAGGCATCTGAGAAAAACTGTTCAATGAGGCGTCTCATGAGTCCGCATCCAGCTGCTGCTGGAGGGGAGGCGTAGTACACACATAAGCTGGGCACCTACTCTGAGTTGTTCTTCATAGCTCAGCCTCCAGAGTGTTATCACATCAGGAAGCCTTGAGAAAATAATTCCGGCACTCTGTTAATTAATACGCACTGAGCACTTGCTATGAGTATGTACTTCCTGTCAACATTTTGTCTACTGTTTCAGGTAACAATCAAATGACCCAACTCTCATGTCCCTAGGGAGATAGAGTCTGAGAAAAGAACCCATTTTGGTGCTTACTACTTAACAAAGCACAACAGATGCACAAACTTAATAAAGAAACCCCTAGATTTATCAGGTGGTAACTAATCACATTACAAAAAGCATTACCGTTGGGTTCCTTAAAAAAAAAAAAAAAGCCCATCTTCCCAATGCTCTTAAAATATAATTTGATCTGGAAGATAAGACTTCTTGATTTCTATCCATCTATTATCAATCTGGATCCCCGGTTTTCAGCATAGTTGCCAGAGATATTTTCAGAGGCAAAATCTAGTTAGTATCTCCTCTCTAGAAAAAAAAATCCACTCAAACACAGGAGGACGTTCTCTGTGATCCCAAAGCATTTCCCATCAATATCCTTCAGTTGTCTTCAAGGCTGTGTATATCTCCTCATATGCCTTCTGGCCACATTACAGGATTTCAGCACACCCACAGATTCAAACTTGCTAGAGTGAAAGGACATCAGTCTGGGTCATAACTTTTTTTTTTTTTTTTGAGACAAGGTCTTGTTCTATACCCCTAGCTGGTCCTCACTTTGCAGCCCAGGCTAGCCTTGAACTCACAGTAATCCTCCTGCCTCCACCTCCCAAGTGCTGGGATTACAGGCGTGCACCACCATGCCCAGTTTATGTGGTGCTGTTGAACCAAACTCAGGGCCTCACACTTGCTACATAAACACTTTAACTGCTGTGCCATTCCTCCAGCCCCTCGTACTGCTTTAACTTCCCTGTGCTCTTTGGCCCCACCGTTGCAGGTCATTTTGGTCTACACTGCAAAACTCCTGTATCGTTTCTCTCTGAATTTTTTCCTGTCTTTTGCCGAGTTGGCTAAAAGCCACAGACAGTAACCATGCAACAGCCAGGACATGGAGCTACCTTGAAATTTCCGCTAGTAGGTTTAGCAGTCCACTGCCCTTAATCTCAGTTTCAGGCAATCTGTCTAAACAAGGTTAAAATGCCAACCAACTTTTTTACCACAGCATAGCACACACATTTTTTAGACCACATGTCAATACAGTTCTTCCCATCTGAAACTTCTTGAGCCTGGCCTTTCCAATCCCCACCTTTGGCAGCCATGGATGGTGGTGCACACTTGGTATTCCAGCACTTTGGGAGATAGAGGCAGAAGTATCTCAAGTTTGAGTCCAGCTCAGGGAATTTAGGGAAACCCAGTCTCAACATTTTTTAATGGGTGGGGCTGGAGCTGGTACACACCTATCTTTCCAGCACTCTAGGAGGCTGAGGCAGGAGGATTACAAGTTTGAGCCCAGCCCGGGCAACTTAGTGACTTAGTGAGAACCTTTCTTAAAAAAAATAAAATAAATTAAAAAGGTTGAGGATGTACCTTAGTGTGGAGGCTCTAAGTTCTGCACACAGTACAGAAAAAAAAAAAAAACAGGATTGATAGCACCTACCCTTCAGGATGATTGTGGTGAGAATGAAAGAAGTTCAGGAGTATGCTTGAAACAAATATTCACTCCCCTCCCTTCATTAGGCGGGGAATCAAAGTGTGTCCCTTGTCCTCTTCAATGTCTCCAACCTGCAAAACTGGTGAGACACGGGTGGTCAGGATTAGTACTGTTATGGAGGTAATTTTAAAAACAACAGACACACACAAACTTTCCTGACCCTACGCATGAATGCCAGCTGTATAGTGGTGAGGTAACCTATTTACCCTAGACCACCTGTTAAAGCTATCAAATTTGTATGATTTTATTATAGAATTGAGGATATGGCACAGTGACAGAGCATATGGTTCAGTGCTAGAGCATCTGCTTAACATTCTTGAGACCCTGGGTTCAATCTCTAGTACTAAATGTTTTTAAAGTGTGACTCTGGTCATTATATTTTCAAGGTAAGAGGAATACAAGTATATTTGATGCACAAAAAAAAAAAAAACACAAAACAAAAGCCAGAGAGAAGAAATGAGTGAAGAGGCAGAAGACAAAGAATAAATACTGACCTGGTGGCACTGAATCCAGTAGTTTTGAAACCTGGAGTAAGTAAAGTGACTGGTCCAGGAGAGGGTCCTGTCCCTCCAGCTAGCCACTAAGTGGGAAATATGAGGGAAGCAGCACAGTTAACTTCATTAAAACTAAAAAAAAAAAAAAATGCTGGTGAGGTTGTGGGAAATAAGGAATCATTCTACATTATTGGGAGAACTGTAAGCTGGTAAAACCATTACGGAAAGCAATATGAAGATTCCTCAAAAAAATGAAAATAGATATTCCATTTGACACACCTATACCTCTTCTGTGTATTTCCCCAAAAGAATTAAAGACATCATATCACAGAGATATATGCATACCCATGTTTATAATAGCACAATTTACAGTAGCCAAATCTTGGAAGCAGCCATTATGTCCATTGACAGACAAATTGATAAAGAAGATGTGATATATTTACAAAATGGAGTATTACTCTGCCATAAACAAAGATAAATTTGAATTGTTTGTAGGTAAATGGGTGCACCTTGAAGCCATTATGCTTAGCTAAATGAATCAGACACAGAAAGTAAAATACTGAATGGTTTCTCCACTATGAGAAGACCAAACCATAAAAAAGGTGTAAGAGAGTAAGAAGATAGACTTTGTGGAGAGGGAAAGGAGGTGTGGCGGGAAAGGTGAGCAGGTGGAGGGAAAAAGAAGCAAAAATGATCAAGATGTGCTATGTAAATAAATCAATTTTTTAGCTCAATAAAAATTGAGTTGTATTATTATTTCATTATATTACAATGTAATGATAATAGAAATAATGTACCAAGCCCAAAGCTATTGCATTCAAAGCTATCCTCCAAAAACTTACTGTGTAACAAGTACTCTTCCCCCCCCCACCCCCGCCCCAGAATGGTCTTCAACTACACCAGTCCCTGGAGTCAAAAAGGTTGGGAACACCGATTTAGGTCTCATCTGCCCTGGGCCAAGGATTCCCTTGGGGCAAAAATTTTACCGAACCAGAAGGGTCCTGCACACACTGTGACCACTCTGCTTCCAGCTGCCCTGGTCCCGCGCAGAGCGCTGAACAAGATGCGCAGGCGTTTTCCTCCTTTGGCACTTTGGCAAGTTCTGCCCACGTGTCTGTTACCGAGGTAAACAAAGATGATCACTCCAGGAAAGACTACTACAGGACGCGAGCAACCTAGGGCGGGAAAGCCCCACGTGGAGCCCGGGAGCGCAGACGCCCGGCCTACGCGGCCCAGCGCCGCCAGCTTCCGGGTCCCCAACCAGGACCCGCCTGACACCTCAGTCCCGCCCCCGGGCCGTCGGGTAGTGAGCGCTTTCCTACACAGCGAGGCTTAAATTGAGTTTTCCGGTTTACTTACCGGCTTTACCCGTCTTCGTGACCAAGGAATCCTCTTACAAATCACTGGCAAACCCCAAAAGGCCAGGGACGTGAGGCCAGGTTTACAGCCGCGGGGGAGCCGCCGCCTAGGCATGCCGAGCCAGGATGGAGGCGGCGAGTCCAGGGCTGCTCCCGGCCCGCGCGCTTGGGCCGACGGCGCGACAGAGGCGGGGCTGCAGGGCGACAGGGGCGGGGCTGCAGGGCGCGCTTGCCCGCCTGACTGAGGATTCCTCTGTAGTCTCAGCGCCGAGGCTGAGGCAAGGTGATCCTGAGTTCCAAACTCATGATCATGACAGCAAGAGAAGGAAGGGGAGTGACAGGGAGGGAGACTCATAAATAAATTGAGAGATTTGCACCGCAGCGTTAACAGTATTATCCATCCCATGGGGGTTGTAAAAATGGCTGGAAGATTAGGAGATGGGGTGCAAGGTAGCTTCCTGAAATTCCATCCTCTATTAAAAGTCGGCACTACTCTGGAGCCTGCAGTTCCACCACGCCCAGTTTATGTTGTGCTGAAGAATCAAACTCAGGCAGGGCCTAATAGGCAAGCGCTTTCACCGCTCATCCTAAACCTTCAGCCCCTTCAAGGCTCCTAAAACTATTTGATTTGGTTTGGGATTTTTTTTTTTCCGCAGTTGTTTTTGTTTTTTGTTTTCCGCAGTAGTAAAGGTGGACTTTGAACTAAGCTCCATCCCTGGCCCATATTTTTAAAAAATTTGAGACAGGTTTCTTGCTAAATTGCCCAGGCTGGACCCAAACTCACATCCCTCTGCCTCAGCCTCCCACAGTACTGAGGTTATAGGCCTCTGCCACCAGGCCTAACAGGTTTTTTTTTTCCCCCTTCAAATACAGAACTCTGAAGGAGGCCAGATATAGCTAGCTAATTCAACTCATCAGCTTCAGAATAGCATACACTAATTTTTAGTGGGGCCGTTAGCCCAACTAGATGAGTAAGAGAACACTGAAGGATGCACATACGTGGGCACTGTAAAAAGAAAAAATATTGCTTTAATAGAGTAAGGATTACAGCAAAGTGAACTTGCACTTAATGACATTTCATTTTTATGCTTAGCAGTAAATGGGCTTAAAAGGGAAGCACTTTGGAGTCAACATTTCACTTGATTCAAAGCACAACATGCCTCTTATGTGCAAAGCAATGCATTAGCCCCACTGAGTAGAGCGATAAATAAAATGGGACCCAACACCTCAAATAATAGCAAATATTGAGTTAACCAGGCCAAGGTTGCAAGGCCACATCTACCACTCACAAGCTGTATGGGTGGAGCATGTTACTGAACTCCATGGCTGTTATCTCATCTGAAATAATATTCATAATAACTGTACTTATCCCACAGAGTTGGGTGAAGATGAAAGTGCATTACAACATAATAAGACAATGAATGTTAGTTATTATCACTCAAAAATAATTTTAGGAGCTGGTGTTATAACTCGGTACAGTATTTGCCTAATATGCATGAGGTCCTGGATTCCATCTCCAGTATCACAGAAATAATAATTTCATGTACAGTGTGTTCATATACACCCACATGCACATACATGTATTTTTTGTTAAAAGGGGATCTTTAATTTCCCATTTGAAAGCCTCAAGCAAATACATTGGACTCAAATTGCAGCCATCTTCACTGTTCTAATTGCTCTTGAGCAAAATTTGAGCTCAAACCACCACCTCAGGTGTCTAGGCTGTTCTGATGGACGTCACCAGGTAAAAAGAATCAGAATATGCTCTTTTGGCTCTCTCTCTGCTTCTTCACCTCCCATTTTCTTTTCTTTTCCTTCTCATGCCCTTTATCATTTCTCTCATTGACATTCTCTGTTGTACCTTGTACAGAGCTGGGAGCCCAACAGAGCTCAATAAATATTTCATGAACTGAATCTCACCTTATCTACTGAAAGGGAAAGGTCATGTACTCCCTCCTCCTTACCTTTTGCAAATCCAAGCAAACTGGTTTAAAGCAGATTTGTCATTTAAGACAGAACCTTGAGGAGTAAAAAGATTAAGTAAGCCACAATGTAATTATTTAGCCATTAACCATTTTAAATGTACTTAATCTGAAAAAGCACGTCCTTCTAGAAAAGAGAAATCATTACACTTGAAGAGGGGAAAGAAATATCCTGTTTTATGGGAAAGGTTAGACTTTGCACGAGGAAAGGCAGTAAATGGACGTGTCATAGGTGGTGCGCAATATTGTTAAATTAAATAAGAGCTGGAACCCAGGTAACCTTTTGTTTAACTTTGTCATCAGCAAACAAAATCACAACAAGTGAAATCTCTGGAAATTTGTCAAATATTTTCATTCTGGTGCAAGAAGATATCTTCAAGGCTATAACCTCGGCTTTTGGAAATAACATGTTAAAATTATTTGGCAGTTAGGGCTGGTTTGGTTCCATTATCAGGTTCTTTACTGTGCTTTCCTCACGCTTAAGACTATGGTTGAGGCCATGGGGAATAGATGCAAAGACCACAGCCTTGTGCAACTTGATTATAAGACAAGACCGCAGGGTAAGAATTACACAATTCCAGCATTGGTCATTCTAAGAAACCAGCCATCGCCTTCATAGTCAGGGAAGGAAGAGAAAGGGAGAAATTGGCTGGAGATGAATAATCTGAAGGGATTTGAAAGCACCAGCATGAAGCCAGAAATGAGCAATATGTGCACAAGGCCCAGGATGAAGCAGGCCAGGCTAGATGGGAGAGTGGTTTAAAAAAAAAAAAAAAAAAAAAAGGTCAGCCCTCTGGCTGGTTAGATAAATAGGCCCCAGAAGAGAGAGAAATGCTGGGGTCAGGAGCTTGGACTAGTTTCTGCAACAATGAGAAGCTAAGGTAGAGGTGTGTCAGAAGATTTTTCTTTTTTCTTTTTAAATTTATTTTATTAGTATATATTTGAGGTACATGACAACTGCATTCATTCTGGGGACTGGCTCACACACAGGTAGCACCTTGTTGGTTTTTACCTCCCATTCCTTTCCCTGCCCTTCCATCTCCCCTCTTCTCAGATTCCTTTCCCACCCACACAATCTATTTTTCTGCTTCCTTACACTTTTATATCTCATATAAGATCAGAAAATATTTAACCTTCTGTGTCTGATGTATTTCATTCAACATCATGCTCTCAGGGTACATCCATTTTCACACACACACACACACACACACACACACACACATCACATTTTCCTTACCCATTTTATCTCTTGAGGAGCATGTGAGTTGTCTCCAAAATTTGCCAACTATAAGCTCTGCTGCTATAAACATAGGTATGCGTGCATCGCCATAATATAATGTCTTTAACTGCTCCGAGAAGATGCCAAGAAGATCAGTGGAATCTTTATTTTTAGTTTTTAAAGGAATCTTCTTACTGATTTTCATACTGGTTGTACTGCTTTACAGTCCGACAAACAATGGAGCAAGATATGTTTATTCCCCACAGCCTGGCAAGCATCTGTTAGTGTTTGAGTCTGTTTTTAGCATTTTACTTATTTTTTTAAATTTACATATTGCATCCCTTTCCCTTTCCCACTTTCTTACCACCCCTCCCCACTTTTCCTTTCCCTCTCCACGAAGTCCATCTTCCCACCTTGTTCCATATCTCCTACCTATTTTATGGTTTGGTTTTCTCTTATCAGAGAAACAACATGATCTTTAACTTTCTGGGTCTTATTCATTTCACTGAGCACAATGGTCTCAATGTGCATCCACTTACAAAATGACTCAATTTTGTGATTCTTTATGACAGAGTAATACTCCTTTGTGTATATATACCACATCTTTGTCAAGGCATTTGTAGTTGGGCATATCGGCTTCTTCTAAGATTTGTCTATTACACATGTTTTTGTATCTCACTATATCTTTATTGAGATTCTTTAACTTGGCCATAACTACCTGCCCAAATAAGAAAAGAATTATAGCAATGGAATTCATAAGGCTAGAAAATATAAGAAAAGAAAGAAGTTAAATTTCAAATTCCTTAGCTGAACACTGGAAAGTCAATGTGTGTACATTCAAAGGACATGCAACTTGTCATATTAATCAGTTTTCTTAGGAAGAACTTGTAAGAGTTCTTTCCCAAAGAGAAGAAGGCAAAAACAAGATCAAATTTAGTTACAGAACATGAAATTGAAAAATAAAATTCAAGAGTCGCAGGTTGAACTGATAGCCAACTGAGTTCTTAGCCAGTGGACTAAGACTACAGGATCTTTTATCTTTACCGTTCAAAGACAGTTTCAGGGAAATGATCCCAAGATCCACTTATTTGCAAACTCTGTTTTTAAAACTAAAAATATCCCACATAAAAACCACTGCCTTCTGCCACTCCACCCCAGCTAAATATCCATATACATCATACAGTGCATACACATCATACAGTGCATACACATCATGCACATCAAAAAAGCTTCATAGATTAATACTTTATACCAATTCCTCATGTTGAATATAATTGTTATGTTTTGAAAACTAATATACTATTAAAAATAATTATGGAGGAAGTCTCACAGATTTTATGAGAAAGCTGGTATTGTTTTAGTGGGATACTGATCAAATGATTGATGTCTATTTTTTGTTACACTTTCTCTTTAGATGTTTCCTGTCCTCTGTATTCTTTGGTGCTGCTTGTCTCTCTGTCTCTCTCTAAGATTCCTTCAAATATTTTCTGCAATGCTGAGCTAGAGCTACAAATTTCCTTAGCTATTCTTGGTCATGAAAAATTTTTACTTCCCCTTTAGTTTTCAGTGATAATTTTGCTACATACAACAACCTGGGCTAACACTTGCTGTCTTTTAAAGCTTGAAATATTTTGGTATAGGCTCTCCTGGCCTTTAAAGTTTGTATTGAAAAATATGCAATGATTCAAATGGGTTTGCATTGGTAAAATAATATGTTTTTCTCTTGCTGCTTTTAATACTCTCTTTTTATGTTATATTTCTGAGGATTTGATTATGATATGCCATAGCAAGTCTCATTGCTGGTTGAGGTTATTTAGTGTTCTATAAGCTTCTTGTACCTGAAAATTAATTTCTTTTCCTAGATTTGGGAGATTTTCTTGCATGATTTCAGCGAATAAATTCTTTATACCTTTGGTGGTGTCTTCTGCTCTTTCTCCCACACCCATAATTCTGAGATTGGTTCTCTTCGAATCATCCATCAGCTGTTGTATGCAGCTACTTTGCTCATTTCTAATTTTGAATTCATGCCTAATTATACCATTTGTTTCCTCAACCTTGTTTTCAAGGTCTGAAATTCTGTCCTGACAATGTTCAAGTTGACTTCCCCTGCTTTCAAATGTATTTTTCATATCCTGAATTTCAGCTAGATTTCTTTCAAAATTTCTACTTCTCTGTCAAAATGTTCCTTCTTATCTTGCATTTCCTTATTTACCTCCGCCAACTTTGTATTTGTGGCTTCCATATGCTCAGTAAATTTTGTATCCATTAGGACTATTATTTGCTTAGTCAGTTCCTTTTTAAGCCCTTTGATTGTTGCTTCCACTTCTTTGAGAATATATTATTTGAAATAGTTGTTCAACTCATTTATTTACTTTTTTACTTCCTTTCCTATGAGTTCCACTATTTCAGGGCCCATGACTTTAGTGTCTGGGGTCTCAGGCATTTCTGTAGGCGTCCATTTTTCTGTTTTGAGAGATTTTACTTTAAAAGCCTAGCCGAGAGGTTTCTTTGAATGGGTATGAGGGTATGTGGGGGGAGGCAAAATTCTTCTGAATTCTCTGCTGGGAGTAGGCAATGAGGGAGGACCTAACAGTCCAATGGCCTCTGACATGTCATGATCATTCTCATCCTCCTCAGCAGAGGTCTCCCGCCTGTCCTGGCTTCCATCCCTGACAGGTGCTACCATTACCACCTATGCCATTCACAGGTCTGCAACATTTCTCTCCTCTCTGCAACTTGTGCTGGTTTCTTCCTAGGCACTGTTTAAGAGTGACCCCAAAATCTATGATGTGCTCTTCTGAGCCTTCTTTTACTTTAAACAGTTCAGGCTTGAGCTTTTTTTTTTTTTTTTAATGGCTCCTGTCTATGTCACTGCTTGTTATTATGGCTGCTTGTGATCTAGGCTCCAAGAGGCCTTTTTATATGGGAAGCCTGCAGTGAGTGCATTTGCATTGTGCACTACCTGCCATTTCATTTTGGGGCTACCAGCTGAAGTCAATTCCCACTTCTCCAACATCCATGCTTACCTCGGTCAGAGGTTCCAGGTTCTGGGCTTTCCTCTGTCTGCAGATGCCAGTGGTTCAGGACCGCTCTCAGTCAGCCTGGAGCAGCTTTCTGGGTGGCTGTTTTTCTCCACTTTTGATGTGTCCTCAGGATTTCTGACCTTCCTGAAGCCTCCTTTCAACTGTTCAGGTGCTCCTTCCTCTCCTAGCTAAGTTGAATAGGCAGTTTTTAATTGTAATCTCAACTTTTTACATGAGTCCACCAAGAAACATTTCCCCACTCTGTTACTCAGCTGCCATCTTTCCTGGAAGATCTCTTTGAATCTTTGATGATGGCTATTCTGGGTGGATAAAGGGAATCTCGAGGTTGTTTTCATTTGCCTCTCTATAATGGACAGTAATCTGCACATTTTTTCATGTACTCATTGGCCATTTGTACTCCCCTTTTGGGAAGAGTCCTCTCATTTCCATTGCCTATTTTTTTATTGGGTCTTGAATTTTGGAGGTGTATGACTTTTTTAAGTTCTTGATATATTCTAGATAATAAATAGTCTTCTGTCTGAGGAGTAGCTGGCGAAAATTTTTTTCCCATCCAGTGTTGTCTATTCACTCGATTGTTTCCTTTGCTATATAGATTTTTAATTTAATACAATCCACTTATTGATTATTGGTGTTATTTCTTCTGAAATTGGGGTTCTGATTATAAAGTTCATTCCAATGCTTATATGTCTCCTAGAATTTTATCTCCCAGTAGATTCAGTTTCTGTTTTAATTTGTATGTCTTTAATCCATTTTCATTTAATTTTAGTGCAAGGTGAAAGATATGGTCATGTAAATAGCCGGTTTTCCCAGAACAATTTTTTAAAGAAACTGTTTTTACTCTATCATGTGTTTTTGGCTTCTTTGTCAAAAATCAAGTGGCTAACAGTGATTGAGGTTATTTCCACATCCTCAGTTCTATTCCATTGATGCACGTGTCTTATTTTGTGCCAGTACCATAATAGTTGTTGCTTTGTAGTATAATTTGATGTCCAGAATTGTGCTACCTTCAGCTTTGCTCTCATTGCTTAGGATTGTTTTGGCCACAGTGGATTTCTTCTAATTCCATGTGAATTTTACTAGCTTTTTTATGGTTTTGTGAAGAATATTAAAGGTATTATGATTTGAATTGTATTAAATCTGTATATTATTTTTGGAAATATGGCCATTTTGATAGTATTGACTCTGCCTATCCAAGAACAGGGGCTGTCTTTTCATTTTCTAATGTCCTCTTCAATCTCTTTCTTCAGAGTACTATAATTTTTATTATAGAGGTTTTTCACTTCCTGGGTTAGCTTGATTCCTAGATTTTTTTGTAGCTATTGTGAATGGGATGGTTGTACTCATTTTTTTCTCAGAGGGTACATTATTGGCATATAGGAACACTATTATGTACTGATCTTATATTCTGACATTTTGAATTAATTATTCTAAGAGTCTCTTGATGCAGTTTTGGGGGGATGTTCTATGTAGAGAATTATGTCATCTACAATTGGAATAGTTTGAATTTTTTCTTTCTTATTAATATCCCTTTTATTTCACCCTCTTGCCTGATTGGTCTGTCAAAAATTTTGAGTACTGTGTTAAACTGAAGTGGTGAGAGTGGACACTTTGTCTTGTTCCAGGTTTTAAAGGTAATGCTTTCATTCCCCCAACCCCATTAGTACAAGGTTGATAGGTGTAGGGGGGGCCCCTGGAACAGCCGAGGAGGGGTCGGACAACAGAGTAAGACGCTCTGGGAATCATTTCAGTGAATGCTCTCTCACTTGAATTAGGAAGTACAGGGGCTTAGATAGACTGAGGAAGCTATCTTGGGCCAATCAGCAAGGCCTCAAGAGGAGGGGGCGTTGCCCAGGGGGAAGAAATGAGGATGGAATACCGCAGTTGGTTTTTAGCCTCTTCATTATCTAAACCCGCAGTTCTTGTGTTTAAGCAAAACAAAACCTGCCTTAAATACAATTAGTAACATTTCTTCCTGGGAAAGAAGGAACTCGGCCATGGTCAGCAATGCTGAGGCTCTCGGGCCCTGAAGACCCCAACAGACAGCGTGTTTGCAGTAAGTGGCTTTTATCATTTTGAGGTAAGATCTTTATATACCTATTTTCTTTAGGGTTTTTGTGATGAGTAGATGTTGAATTTTGTCAAAGGCTTTTTCTGCATCTACTAAGATGATCATGTGTTTGTTATTCTTGCCTCTGTTTATGTGGTGTACTATGTATTAATTTGTATATACTGAAAAACTCCCTCCATTCCTGGGATGAAGTTCACTTGGTCATGATGTATGTTGTTTTTGATGATCTGTTGCACTCTCTCTCTCTCTCTCTCTCTCTCTCTCTCTCTCTTCTGTCCCTCTCTCTCTCTCTCTTTTGAGGCAGAGTCTCACTCTCCTTCAGGCTGATCTTGAAATCACTGTGTAGCCCAGGCTGGCCTTGAGTTTACAATTCTGCTGCCCCAGCCTCCTGAGTGCTGGGATTATAGGTGTGCACCACCATACCCAGCTTATGTGGTTCTGGGGAATCAAACCCAGGGCCTATGCTTGCCAGGAAAGCACTTTAACTGCCGTGCTATTCCTTCAGCCCAATTTGTTGCGATCTTTTGTATCTTGTTGAAAAATTTTGCATCTATGTTTATTATGGAAAATGACCTGTAGTTTTCTCTCTTTTCTTATTGAAGGATTGGATGGCTTTTTACTTTTAATATTTATTTATTTTGACGTTGTCTTACTCTGTAGTCCAGACTCGTCCTGAACTCATTATAGCCAAACTGGCCTCCATCTCATGGCAATTCTCCTGCCTCAGCTCCCCGAGTGCTGGTAATACAGGCACATGCCATCATGACTGGTTTTTGTTTTGTTTTGCTTCTTACACAGGGTTTCACTCGGCGTTCCAGGTTGGTCCTGTTCCAAAACTCACTACAGAATCCAGGCTGGCCTTGAACCCATGGCAGTCCTCCTGCCTCGTTCTCTTTTGGTTGAGTGCTCTTCTGTTTTGAGTATTAGGGTAATGCTAGCTTCAAGGAGTAAGTTTAGCAGTGTTCCTTCCCTTTTGATTTTTGGGGAGAATATGAGAAGCTTTGACATTAGATCATCCCTGAAATTCTGGTACAATTCTGTGGAGAATTCATCAGATCCTGAGTTTTTCTTAGTCAATAGTGTTTTCATTACTGCCTTTATTTCACTGCTGGTTATTGATCTGTTAAAAAAAAATGTGTCTTTTTGACTAAATTTTAGTAGTTCTTATGTGTCTAGGAATTTTTCTATTTATTCTAGGTTCTCAAGTTAAAAGAGTATAAGTTTTCAAAGTAGTTTCTTATCATTTTGCTTTCATGGGATGTCCACTGTAATAGTGCTTTTTTATTTCTAATTGCATTAATATGGGCCTTTTCTTCTTTTGGTGAGTTTAGCTAGACATTTATCAATTTTATTATCTTTCAAAGAACTCACTCATTCATGGATCTTTTGTGTTGCTTTTTATATCAATTTCATTAATTTTCACTCTAATCCATATTTCTTTTTTTCCACTAGTTTTGAGTTTAGATTGTTCTTGTTTTTCTAGGACCTTGAGATGCATCATTAGTTTGTTTGAGACTACTCTTTTCTTTTAATGTGAGTGTTCACAGCATTAAATTTTCCTCTTAGAATAGCTTTCATTGTGTCCCATAGGTTTTGGTGTGACATGCTTCTATTGACATTTGGTTTGAGAAAAAATTAAATTTCTTCCATGAAATATTGATTATTCAAGAATGTGCTATTTAGGGGCTGGAGGAATGGCTCAGCGGCTAAAGCACTTGAGCAAGTGCTAAGCCAAGTGCTAAGTACCCAAGTCCGATTCCCTAGCACCACATAAGCTGGGCGTGGTGGCACACGCTTGTAATCCCAGCACTCGGGAGGCTGAGACAGGAGGATTGCCGTGAGTCCAAGGCCAGCCTGGGCTCTGAAGTGAATTCAGGACCAGACTGGACCACAGAGCGAGACCCTGTCTCAAAAAAAAGAGAATGTGCTATTTAATCTCCATGTGTTTGTGTAATTTCTGTAGTTTCTTTTGTCTGCAGCTGGAACACACCAATTATATCTTCAACCACTCCATTTCCAACTGTGCAGATGTATCTGTTTCATTGATAGGCAGTTTACCAAATAGGAATCTGATTTGCTTCATTGACAAACCCTGTAGGCTTTCTTTAGTTTACTAAGTGATGGATTCCTCTTAATCTTAAACTGCACTACAAAATTATCCTGCCCTACCATCCTCAAATTAATAAGATTGCTATTCTCAGTCTTGACTCCTTCCTTGGTCTTTTTGTTGGTCATAGGGAGTGCCCTAATCCTCAGATGCTAAGTACATACTGAATAGACAAGCAGCACCAGAAGCTGCTAATAAGGTCGAATTTGGAGAAAGTCCCATGTGCTGCTGAGAAGAACATGTATTCTATTTTTGTTGGGTAAAACGCTCAAAATGCCTGTTAAGTCTATTTTTTTCTCATAGATTTTTTTAATGTGCTTGACACATCTATTCATGATAGTGGGGTATGGAAGCCTCCACTATGATAGTGTTGCTTTTTATCTGTCCCTGTATGTCTAGTATAGTTTTTGTTTTATGAATTGGGTGCGCCAATATTCAGTGCATAAATATTTACAATTTTTATTTCTTTTTGATTATGTGTTCCCTTTATATGAATAAGTAATTGTCTCTTCTGACCAGTTTTGATGACAAGTCTCCTTTGTTTAAAAAAATTAATTTTCCCATTTGCTTTGCAGTTCTCATTGCATGAGTATAACTTTCCATTCTTTCACTATCAATCTGTTTTTCTTTAAAAATGTGGTGGATCTCTTGCAGACAGCATATAGTTAAATTTTTAAAATTCAGTCTGCCAGTCTGTGCCTTTTAATTGAGGAGGTAAGGCCACTGGCATTGAGAAATATTGTTGTAGTGTATTTACTGAATCCTGTCATTGCCTTGTTTTTCAAGCAACAGTTTCTTTAACTTCTTTTCTTTTGTTACTTCCCTCATTAAATGTATATTTTTCTGTTAGCCTTCCTGTCTCTATCTAGGGTTCCCTTATGTATTGTCTTTGATGCTGTTTTAGGGGTCATGAATTTCTTTAGGTTTTCTTTGTCATGGAAAATCTTTTTCTCCATCAATTTTGAAGGCTAATTTTTCAGGATATAGAAGTTGGGATAGACATACTTTCTTGTAGGTTTTGAAAAACCTCATCCCAAGCTCTTCTGGCCTTTAAAGTTTGTGTTGAGAAATCTGCTGTTATTTTGATAGGCTTGCCTTTATAAGTTACTTGCTGTTTTCTCTGAAAGCTTTTAGTGTTCTCTTTCTGCTGTGTATCTGGAAGTTATACTACAATATATTGTAGTAAGGTTCTATTTTGAATGTTCTGTTTGGGGTTTAATAAGCCTTACTTACCTGGAACTGGATTTCTTTTTTATTTTTAGAAAATTTTCTGCTTATTATTTTGGTGAGTAGACTTTTTATACCTTTAGATTAGTATTTTTTCCTTTTATCCTATGTGTCAAAGGGTTAACTTATCTTTTGTTTTCTTTCCTTTTCTGCTCTTATTTTTGGTACAGAGTATTGAACCCAGAGCCGTTGTACTGAGCTCTGCATTCTCAGTCCTTCTAATTTTTTTTTTTTTTTTTTTTTTTTTTTTTTTTTTTTTTTTTTTTTTTTTTTTTTTTTTTTTTTTTTTTTTTTTTTTTTTTTTTTTTTTTTTTTTTTTTTTTTTTTTTTTTTTTTTTTTTTTTTTTTTTTTTTTTTTTTTTTTTTTTTTTTTTTTTTTTTTTTTTTTTTTTTTTTTTTTTTTTTTTTTTTTTT